>OY992532.1:107397398-108092896 GCA_963921185.1 Dasysyrphus tricinctus | reverse complement strand
AAAATCTTGTTTCACAGGAAGGTGTGCGCAAGAACTTGCATGGTGTAAACTGCGTGCTTCTGACCATCGATAACTTAAATTCGTGAAAATCGATAGTAAATATGTATTTTGCAGTAATATTTCAAGGAATTTATATTTTCTGTGGCTTTTTGGAATATATCGATATTGCAAAACACGAAGGTATGTGCAAAAACTTGCATTGGTGTAAACTGGGTCTTTCTGAGCATCTATTATTTCAATGCAAGGAAATCGATGCTAAAATTTGTGTTTTGCAAAATTTATCATCCACAGATTTGTTAGAAGCAATATTGCGAGTATTTCATGTGTAAACGGTTACAAAAGTGTGTATGGTTTAAAAGGCGTCTTGCTGAGCATCGATGATATCAATGATTGAATATCGATGTTAAAATATTTCTTTTGCACAAATGAACACAAAACAAATTTAATGGAAGCAAAATTGATAGGCACTTCATGTGTAAACTTATATCTTGGCCTTTTTGCACAACGAAAGATTCGTTGTGGTTCTGAATTTTTCAGTTTGGTTTGGGAAAACACTTGATATTTTCCTTTTTCAAAAAATTCCAAATGTTACAGATGCCTTAAAAACTATGAAAGTCACTCCATCTACATTTTACTAGCAGAATCAATCATTTTCGTACTAACTTTTTGTTTTTTTTGTAGGCCGATGTTTTGGATGTTAATATCGATGTTCTAAAACATCGAAATCTTTACTATCGATATTTTGCTAATATCGATAAAATCGCTCATCCCTATTTCCAGATGTCAATCTGAAGAAAGGGAAACAGACCATGATATGAAAATAAAAACTTTTGTGGAAGTTTGTTTTATTATTTTTTATCTTTAATTTATTCACTGTCTGCGTTTGGTGTATTTTTTTTTTTGTATAATTACCTAGTGGAATGGGATATGATTGTACCTCCTTGTCACACTCTTTACGTTTGTTATTCCGTTTCATTTAACAATTGGTGAATGAAATGAAATTACGAACACAGCAAATGTTAGCAAACAGATCTCAAGGGGTGAAACGAAAGGAGATTTGACGTCTTTATAATGGATTATCTTTGTATTATATGTTATACAGTTATACTGGTATACAAAAAAGTGGTCAAGTTCATAATAGCTGTGTTTTTTTGCATGTCCAGATAAAATTGTGTGAAAAAAACGACAACAAAGCAAAACAATTTACATGTTAAATACAACAACAACTATGTCCATATAGAGTTAGCTAAGTCCAGATAATTAACTGGAGTTAACTTTTGTCCCGATAAAACGGTATTGCCAGACTACCATTGTCGTTGTGTTATCGATAATTTGTATAGAAATGTCAAATGTTTGTTGGTAAGATAGTTCAGAACAAAATGGCAGACCAAGGCAAATGTTGAAATGTCCCGATGTCGTTTTTTTCGCCAAACTCCATATGGACATACAAAAAAACGCAGCTAATATAACAAATCTTCAAATGGAGGCAATATTTTTGTATCGATACACTATAGTGCCTTTCACATGAGCTGCGAGCTGCGAATGCGAATAAATTTGTTTAGGCAATTCCAAGCGCAAAAATCAACAAATTAGTGTTTTAACTTTTTGGCAAAGTGAATAAACGACCCTATCTACAATTTTAAAAAGAAAATACGAACAAAAATTAGTTTAAATTGTTAAATTTAGTATTTTTATATTTTCTACGTGACCAAAGAGATATTTTCCGCGAACTGCCAAACATTTATTCGCAATCCGCAACATCAGGACGCATTCCACAATTCTGCGAACGAAAAATTCGCTCGAATTTAACCTCAAATTTTGTTTAGCACTCATTTTACTGGTTTATTTTGTTGACAATTCGCATCTGTCGGTGACCACTTATGTTAAATAAATGTCAAAACTCGCGACCATTCGCAATTCGCAGTTCGCTATTCGCAGCTCATATGAATGGCACTTAAAGTGCCTCTACACTATCCCACAAAGTGTTAACACATGTCAGAATAAAGTGGGAAGAAATTTCATACGACTGCCATATTTGTGTGATGTAACTGAGTTTCATATTTTGCTTCCACACTTTGATAAAAAAATCAGTTTCACCTTAACCTCAAACGCCCAAGTGGGATAGAAAGTGTGATGGTTTTAGAACGGATCCTAAATATTTTCATGTATTAACACATGTCAAATCGTGTCGGATGCGCTGTCAAGTTGTGTGTGATTAAATTTCATATTTTGTTTCCACACTATTATACATGATTTCTTCCCACTTTTTTGACATGTATTAATACTCAGTGGGATAGTGTGGAACAACCATTATCCAGTGTTAGAGATCCAGTGGGGCAAACCACATAAGAAATAAAGACGGTGTTCACATTGGACTGACTCCTCCGACTTTTTTTGACGTCTCTGTACTTTATCTCATTCGCACTACATGGTGAGAAGGAGATGGGAAGGACAGGTAGAATATTTTAAATTTTTTGAAAATCTATGGATTTATTTTGACGTTTTCTTTTGTGACAACTGCTTTCTCTCTCTGTACTTTTTCTTTTGCAAACAAATACTACACAATTCAATTTTATTTCATTTGAAAATATTTTAAATAAATGAAATTAAAGTTTTGGAATGAAAAAAAAGTTTATTAATCCCTCACCGAGCTCAGATTTGTCTTTTCTCTAAACGACTTCTCAACTTCAAAGTGAGTCTGTTGGTGTTCACATTAGTTTGTGTCTGAACAAAAGAAGTTGGATTAGGTCTGATCCTTTACTTTGGGTTTCTGTGATTTTTAGTCCAAACTTGTGTCAAAATATTTTTTTTATATGAACTTTGACACAACTTTGGACTGAAATGCGCAGAAATGCACAGAAAATCACAGAAATTCAAAGTAAAGGAACAGACCTATTAATGTCAAAATAAGTCGGAGGAGTCAGTCCAATGTGAACACCATCAAAGAGCCTGATTAGACGATTCGTTTTTTCGTTCGTTTCGTTTTTCGTCTTTTTGACAGGTACGTACCTTCGTGATTACACACAACGAAAAAAATCCATTCGTGATTTTGACGTTCAAAAAATTTGAGGTTTATTTATTGAAAAATAGGCAGTAATAATAATCAAAAATATTTGTAGATCACTTCTTGTTCAAACTTATAGCTATTTAATTATGAAAAACAATTTTTAATCTCACTATTTAAATTTTTTAAGCATCCCCCGCCTCTACTCGTTTGTCAAATCATAAACGTCAAAGTTCAACCAGAAAAAGTCTTGAAATTTTCATACGTGCTTTCGTCTTTCCGTCCCCCCTACGTTTCTACACCCCTCACCCAATGTGTCAAAAAGACGAAACACGTAACGTCCGAAAAAACGAATCGTGTAATCAGGCTCAAACACATCTATTTTTGTATCGCTTCAGATTGTCAAAGACAACTGTCATTTTTTCAAATGTCAGGGAAGTGTCAACCAAAAAAAATATTTCATAACCAAATTTCCTGCATTTGATTTTTCTATCCATTTTCATTTCAAAATATATTTTTTTTCATAAAATGTTTGCATTAAAAAGAGGCAGCACCCGGTGCCATTATCTGGGCCGTTCAATTGAAACGAAAAGATTATACGTTGCACAAGCTCGGTCCAATGCTGTCTCCGACGAATACACCGACAAACCCGAATATCCAGAAATCTTGGAGCTGAGTCGCGAAGCACGCATGAAACGTGAAAAACAGTCCTGGCACGACCAAATAAAATCCGTACCGACAGTAGAAGAGAAACTAATAAAAATCAATATGCCACGATATTATGGATTCAAGACGATAATGTTAAATTGTGAGGAGAATCCATACAATTGTCTGCCAATTAACCAGCATTATACTCGGACGGTTTTTGAAGCATATGAGAAATTACCCAATACCGCGGCAAAAGACGAAGCTAGCAAAACTCAAATGGAATCATTTGTGAAGTCAGTATCGAAAAATATTCAAGAAGCCGTAGAGTATTCCTATGAGTTTTTCAAGTATGTTGGTTTTCTTTTTCCATAAGTTGATTATAATTTCATAAAAAAAATTCTAGGGAGAAGTATGGCTTGGGTGAATCTTTGTCTCCTCAACAAAGAGATAAAATGTTGGGTCAGGTTCTTATTGAAAATCTGAATAGAACGCTGATTAATTCGCTTAGTGCTGACGCAGCACACTTGTCTGAAGTCGAAATTGATCTTAATCCACGGCATGAAGCATTCTGGGTGGTTGGTGGAGTAAACCCATCAAAAGATGTCGTACAGAGCAGAAAAGGTCGCGAATGGCAAAAGGACACTGCAGATATGCCAGTGGACCGCCTTGTTCAGTACACAGGTGAACCTTATCTCACAATCCGACACACCCTGCCTCTGGCTCCTATCAAGTCCCTTGAAGACAGTACTTCTAAAGAGCTGGCCAAGCAGATACCTGTTTACAAATTAGATGCGCGAACTCTAGGCTATAAGACTAACTATCGGCATGCCACAAATATTCCTGGTATGTAGTTCTCGCTTATGATTGTTCTTACTATTTGAATCGATTTTTTCCCTAACAGGTTACTGGCCAGGTAGTTCGAGTGGGTTTGGAATGATCTCGTTCCAACCGCGGGACCATTTAACCGTACGGAACCCGAAATATGGGCCGCAGGATTTTGAAGAAGTACTCCATGCCCAAGGTATTCAGTCCAGCTTCGGTTGGCTTCTGGCACAAGCCAACTACAATGGATTCAACACCTACAATGACTTAACATACCCGATGACCACTCAAACTGTTGTCACAAATGGAAAGCAGTGGTCTTTCTATCGCTACCAACTGAATACGACATTGATCCATTCTGATCATGTTCACAATAATCCTAAAGTGAACTTTTGCTGGGGCAGCAAGGAAATGAGTTTGTTCCAAGAGATCGATTCAAGTGGCAAATGCCTCGGATTCAACGAGGAAGTTGCCAAAAATCTAATTGAGTTGTATCTTAATGCACCAGTGGAACAACAATCTGAATTGAAACCTTATTTATCACCCGAAGCTCAAACGATTGCCAATATCGATGACGATGACCGAAGAGAATTTTTGGAACACATTTTCAAACATCTAACAGCCAATCGACCAAGGCATTTGGAAATTCCCGAAATCTATCTGTGGGAGAGAATCTATAAGATTGACAATAAGACACGACAAATGGAAGCTAAACGCCGATTCTTCGAATTGGATATTAATCCATGGAGAAGAACACTGGATCAGCATGCAAAGGAGTATATTCCGAAAGTTGTACGTCCAGGAGGACCCAAAAGCAAACCGAGGTTTAAGAAAACTTATTATCCATAAGTAGATAAAAATAAAAGTTAAATAGTTATTCAAAAAGAAAAAAAAAAAAAACTTGGATTTTTTGCTTAAAATATGTAGATAGTAGAAAGAGTAACTAGTTACGTTGTCAAATATTCATTGCATCAATGGTCGTGTCATTCATTCATGTATTCATTTTCGTTTTACTTGCATTAACTGATGCGCAAATTACAAACAAAACGGAGTAAAGAAAGCAAAAGGCTTCGGTTACACTCGATGCGTTATCTGACGAGCAAATGCAGTATTCTTCAGAATTGTTCGCCCAAAGAAGATGGAAGCAGTAAATGCCTTAAAATGCCATTAAACATTTAAGATAACGACTATTGATCTTTTATTGTCTACCATGAGTTCTGACAAACTCTTGGATAAAACCAAATCAACTTGTGCGACTTGAGGTAAACAAAGCGAGTGCACTACAAGTGTAAATTCCTTAACCGCTTTCATAAGCGAATAGAGTTTTTACCATCAGAACTATTTTTCATCAGAATACGCAACAACTGGTTTCAGCCCAGTTGAGAAAAATGAGAACCCAGCCATTTCTGAGAAATATCAAATTTCAATAAAATCAATACAAATCAATCCAGGTACTGCGTGAAGCTGAAACTTGAGGTTTCCATGAGAAATATTGAACCAACAAAATTAAACCTTCGTAAAAAAATTGTTTAAAGACATTAGTGTTTTTACGAGTATTCAAAATATTCAATAAATAGTGATTTGAAATTCGGTCGACCTACCCCAAAAAATCATGGGGTAGGTCGACCGAATTTTCAATTCATGTTGCGGCAGTACTGACCCTGGTGTGAAAAACACGAGGGAGATCGTATCTAGCACTGTCACCTATCACTTTGTCAATTCTTTACTCCCAGTAAATCCATCTAACTCCCACATATTATGTTCTTTTACATTCAATTTCACAGCAAAAATAAATTCAGCGGCAAAATAAATTGTTTAAAAAACATGGCCTGAGCCCACAAACTTTTTAAATTATTTTTTAAAAATTTGAATCTTTGTTCAGAATAATTTTTTTATCCGAAGTCCATTGAGGTTTGAGGTGCATAGGAAGTGAATGATTTTGGTTGTTATTTTTCTTTAATTGCGTTCAGCGACATCTTTGGAGGTTTTCCCAATTCTGTTACCATTATTTAAATTTGTTCTCATCATTTAAAACGTATGGTTCAAAGATCCACTAATATTTCTGTTAACATTCTGTTAACCGATTCGGCGGTAACAGTTCAATTTACATTTGGACACTAGATGGCCACGAGCTTTTGGCTTCATGAGAATACTATAGAGCAGCGGTTCCCAAACTTTTTAAGCTGTGGAACCCTAAACAATGCCCTAATATAATATCAGGGTCATATAGGCTTGGTGGTTTTCATTAGAAATGAATATTGTACCCACTCGATGTCAGTATATGTATCTGAAAAGTAATCGAGAATGGATCTTTCGAGACTAAGGTGCCAGTTATAGCTATCATTAAAACTCATCATTGAAAATTTTAATGATTGATTTTGAGATGTTTAGTAACCGAAATCATTTATTTTTTAGGTGAAAAAACTAACAAAACTAATTAACATTTTTAGTCAAAAAAAAATTAAAATAGGTCCAACTTTCCACAAAAAATGACTTTTAATTTTTCAATGATCATTGGTAAGGTAGTTCAATCATTGAAATAAGAAAAGTCTTTTTATGTGGAAAGTTTGGGCTATTTTAAATTTTTTTTGGCTAGAAATATTAATTAAGTCTTGAGCTTTATTTCTCCATCAAAATAATAAAAGATTTTACTTCTTAAGCGTCTCAAAATCAATCATTAAAGTTTTCAATGATGAATCTCAATGATAGCTATAACTGGCACCTAACCAAATGGAGAGCAATAACGGCTCCCTGAAATTACGCCATAGGAAATTTCGCCAAAAAGAGTTTTGGAAAAAAAGCCAAAAAATGTTTGGCATAAAATTTTGGAAAAAGTGCCCAAAACTAAGAAGGAAAATTCGCCAAAAAACGTGGAAATTACGCCACACATTTGGAAAAAGAGCCAAAAACTTTAAATGGAAATAACGCCAAAAAAAGATCAGCTTTTTGGTTAAATTTCCAAATTTATTTTGGAAATAACACCAGAAATTGTGGCAGATGTCCTTCAGGTTTACATTTAATATTACAAAATGTATGCTCTGTTAACATAAATTGACAAATTGAAATAAACAAAGTTATAAGAAGATGTGTTGTTTTAAATGTGTTCTACAAATCAAATGCACAAGTATGATGCGCTAGCGTTCGCCGCATTCAAGCTACCATTGAAAGATTTTTTTTTCTGCGACAGCCCATTTGGACTCAAACCCTAGTCGAAAATTGATGTATTTTCACTGTTTTCGAAAATCCACTCGAAAGCTCTAAGAAATTACTTTGTGCGACAAAATTTGAATTTTTGTCTGTAACATGAACCAAGATATACTTTGCTGATGGTCTTTGACGCGTTGAGTTCGAATTATGCATTTTTAATACAAATTTGGGGATTTTTTTTCTTGGATATTTTTGTTTAGAAAAAAATGTTTATGATCATTCTGAAGTATGAACATTTTACTTCAGTCCTCGACCAACAGCTTAATTTTTGGGGCTTACTACCCTAAAAACGACTATTACGAGAGTGTGCGTCTAAGCGGCTTTATTCCGCCCGATGCATTCCTCTATTTAGACAGTCGAGGGCTGATCCAGGACAGAGCGGCGGTTCCGCTAATCTACCACGTCGGCCGTAGAACTGTGGATCGGCGGCTCCTTTATGACCGAGACGTCCTCGCACAACACGGAGCGGAGCACCTTCGGTTCAGTAGGACTGTGTCCGATCGGGACCGAAGAGATAGGGTAAGGCAGGAGAACCAGTTCTGGTGGTTGAACAAGAAGTTTCTTCGGATAATTAAAAGTTGACTGCATTTTTCTATGCCATGGCCGACTTACATAGGTTTAGGTAGTTAGTTTTAAGCAGGGACAGTCAGGGTGGCACAAAAAAAAAAAAAAAAAAAAAAAAAAAAAAAAAAAAAAAAAAAAAAAAAAATATAAAACCACTAAAAACACAAAAAAATAATAAAACCAATAAAAACACAAAAAAAATTATAAAAACCCGCAAATGCTTGCTGTGGCTGTTCTAGTTTGTAAGTAGTCTGTAAGTAGTTTGTAAGTAGCCTTAAGTAGTTTTATAGTAGTTTTAATTAGTTTTAATTAGTTATAATTAGTTTTAATTAGTTTTAATTAGTTTTAATTAGTTTTAATTAGTTTTAATTTAGTTTTATTTAGTTAGTAAGTTTTATATAAAACAAAAAAATAAAGACAAAGATACCGAGTTTTTTACAAATTCTTCTCGGTGAAAAATAAAACCGATATGGATTCTAGTTTTAAGATAGTTCTTAGGCCGAAAGGCATTAGCATTAAGATATTAGTTTAACTTAGAGCGCCCGAATGGGGCCAGTAAGTTAGTTGTAAGATATTGATAAGTAGGCTAGTTTTTATGAATTTTTGTCTAGCTTTAAGATAGTTTTAAGAAAATGGAAAAATAAAAATGAATTTATAAAAAAAAAAAAAAAAAAACATTTTACTTCAAAATTATTTTTGAATCTTTCAAATACCTACATTCGTCTTCGAGAAAACGCTGCTTTTCGTCTGACTACCTAATTCGAAAAATCCCACAATTTGCCCTTTTGAGCACAAATATAACTTCAAATTAGCATAAAAAATGCATTTTTTTTGCCCAATTAATGATGTGTTTGCTCATGAAACAGTTTATGACCTTGAAGTTCACACTTCGATTAAAAAATATAAACTTAAAAAAAAATGTTGATCACGTTTTGTTTTTGTTGGCACTTAGGCAACTATGTCCTCAGACGTACTAACCGGAAGCCTTGCTGACAGCACTAATTGCCAGCTGTCAGATGTCATTCTTCATGCGAACAAAAATGTGCAATTAACCTTCTTCTTTTCTTGACCACCAACTGCATCGCATCGTAACTATTAAATTAATTAAGAATTAGAATTATATTAAAAACTTGTTTGAATTAAATAAATACTTATTTCTTGTTACTTTTACATTAACCTTATTTTCCATTTCCTATTATAAGATAATAGAGCCACTCAGCAAAGGTAACAGTTTTTGTGGAAATTTTTCTTTTTTTTCTTTTACTGTGTTTATTTTACTGTTTATACTTCAAGAAATTTGTGGAACCCTGAAAACTCTCCCGCTGAACCCCAGGGTTCCGTGGAACACACTTTGGGAATCGCTGCTATAGAGTTTATATACAATGTTCTTACTTCATGTTATCGTTGCATAATCAAAAATGTCTGATATAAGAAATAGACAAAAAGAAAAGCTGCATAGTTTTTCAAAGAAGGTAAATGATTTTGTTAAATGTTTACGTTTTGAAGGATATTTGTTTTAGTTCTATAACTACAACTTTAAAAGATTGCGGGTGGCAATGGTGCAGTGGATGTAGTGCTTGACTGCTGACTTCGAGGTGTGGGTTCGATCCTCACTCTAGGCAGCATTCTTTTCTATATTCTCCCAGCTTAACTGGACGCCACCGACCGTGCGATTTAATGAGATATTAAACACCTTGATCTCAATCCCCTGTGTGCTGTGTCTGTGCCAAATCTTTCCTATCCTCCTACTCTTTCTAACTAGTGCCGTGCGATTGCGATTGCATATTATTATCAAAGAAAAAGAAAACTATTGAAACTATAATTATAGAAAACTATCATGATAGAAAAATGTCATGCGAGAAAACTTTCATGATATAAAACTATTGTAATATTTTTTAAGGCTCGTTAATAAAACTTATTTATTTTAATCAAAACGTCCACTTATTTATTTCACAAAATAAAACACTTTACTTTTTCTTACTACAAACAAAACAATTTATTATTGTAACGACTTTCCATATTTAAACTATAACGACTCCGAAAGGCAAACAAACGGACACAATAAAGCTTACGGTCGCAGTGCAAACATACCCTTTCAGCTATAGTTATAGCGACTCTCAAACGAAAGGAGCGCCATCTGCCGTTTTATAGCAGGAAACCAGCTGTCAAATAAAAGCTTTGGAATGAAGAATTGTGGGAAATTTCCCCCACGGAAAGCTCTGGAAGCTGAGACCAGAACCTTCTACTAATTTCCAGAGTTTGTCAAACAAGTATAAAAGGCACATGTTTTGTAGTATTTATCTATTTGTATTATTTAATGAAACACGCTTAGACTTTTATATAAAGTTTATTCAATGCAAAATGTAGATCACACAGTTAGTCAGATCCTTCATCTATGACGGTCTTGCTTCTACTCGTCTTTCTCTCGTCATGACTCGTGTGTGATATGTATATACATATATGTATTTAGAGTAGTACAGTACAATATCAATATAGGCTATTAGAGAATGCACTAACATATTTCTAATACAACATCTCCCCTTTTTTAAACGCGCAATTCATTTTGTTCATAATTACAAATACTTTCTGTTCCATTTTTGGAAATGCATATTTTGTAACTAACACTACATTATAGTTTTATGTAATTATGTTAAGTATTTCAATCATTAATTCATTTTTTTTTTTTATTTTTTTTTTTTAACTTTTATCGTCCAAAAAAATTAGGTTTTTTGACGCTTCTTCCATAGCGAGTTTGGTAGTGATTTTGCGTTTGCAATGATGGAATATTTTGAGGTATTTTAATGTCCTGTTTTGAGTTTTCCGAAGATACACCTTGCTGTTCTAAGTCTTGTATTTTATAATTGCTATTGTTTATGGCTTTATGCATGTTTTCTTCCTCCTCATTTAAATTTCTAAATTTTGGTTCATTATAAGATCTACGCAAATGTTCTGAGTTTCTTCTTATTATTTTATTGTTTTCAGTGCGTAGCACATACGACCTTGGACTGATACTTTTATCTTCTATTTTAGCTGGCTCCCACACTACTCCTTTTCTGTACACAACATTATCTCCTAAGTTCTAACTCTTTTCTATTAGCTGTCCTATTATAGTAGTTTATCTGATTTAGTCTAATTTGCTGCATCTTATCTAGATCTTCCGTTTCTATTATTCTAGGTTTAAGCTGATTCTTTACTATTGGGAGCTTAGTTCTTAAGTTTCTACTCATTAACAGCTGTGATGGCGCAAAGTTCAAATGAGCAAGTTTTGTACTCCTATATTCTAAAAGAGTAAGATAAAGATCTTCTCCACTATCTAAACATTTTCTTAATATTGACTTGGCTGTATGTACGGCTTTTTCCGCCATTCCATTTGATTTTGGATAAAATGGACTTGAGTACGTGAACTTAAAATCCCATTCATTTGAAAACTGCCTACATATATATGAATTGAATGGCTGATTATCGCAAACTACTTCTTCCGGTATCCCATGCACCGAAAACGTTTCTTTCATTGCCTTAACGACACTTCTAGCTGACTTTGTGTCTAGTTCCTTTAGATCAAACCATTTTGATAAATAGTCTACTATGACCAAAAATGGCTTTCCTTTAAATTCCAAAATATCGCAACCTACTCTTTGATACGGTAGTTGAGGTGTTTCTCGCGTTATCATTTTATGTTTTGGATTCGAGGCTCTAAATTTTTCACACACTTGACATCGACTTATCACATTTTCAATATCTCTATTCATATATGGCCAGTAAAATATACCTTTGGCTCTTGCAATAGTTTTTGACATTCCAAAATGATTCCTATGTAACTCCTTTAGTGCATGCTTTATAAGGCTTTGTGGTACAAACACTCTTTCTTCAAAAAATAATAACCCATTATCTTCATACAATTTAGCTTTGATATTCCAGAAGAACCTTAACTGCTCAGGTATTTTAGTTTTCGATGACGGCCATCCTTCCCTATAATACCTAGATAATTGTTTTAATACACTATCTTTTTCTGTTTCTATTTTATACAAATTTTTTGTTCTTTCCCCTAAACTAACTGCATGTATGTACTCTGTTCTGATATCCTCTAGATTTATCTCCTTATCCATTCCTGAACTACGTGATAACAAGTCCGCAATATGCATCTCCTTTCCTGGTAAATATTTTACTTCTAAGTCATAAATCATAATTTTAATTTTCATTCTTTGTAATCTTGTTGAATAATTGTTTCCTAACGGCTTCTCTGTGATTGATACAAGTGGCTTATGATCTGTATACACAATGACTTTTCTCCCATAAATATATTCATGGAATTTCTTACACGCGAAAACTATGGCTAATAGTTCCTTCTCAATCTGGGCGTAGTGGGTCTCTGTCTCAGAAAGGCTTTTCGAAGCGAAGCAAATTGGTTTCCCTAGTTGCATAAGACAACAGCCTAAGCCATCCTTTGAAGCATCAGCTTGTATCACTGTCGGTAGGGATGGGTTGAATGTATTTAATTTTGTTGCTTTTTCAATTGCATGTTTAACTTGTTCCAAGACCCCTTCATAGTATTCATTCCAAGTGAAGACCACATTTTTCTTTAATAAGCATCTAAATGGTGCTATCATATCGGCCAGCTTGGGGATGAATGGTCTTAAATAATTAACTGTTCCTAAAATTTTCTGTAATTCTTTTTGATTTTTCGGATTTTCTATACCTTTGATCCCTTCCACTCTTACCGGATCAGGAGTCGTCCCCTCCGCTGAAAAAATGTGTCCCAAGTACCTTACCTTTTCCACTCTAAACTGCACCTTATTTTTGTTAAATTTAATTCCTATCTCTCTGGCCCTCTGCAGTACTCTACTCAGGTTCTCATCATGTTCCTCACTGTTTTTCCCACCTATTATCAAGTCATCTACAAAAACAAATGTTCCCTGCAATGCTCCAAAATATTTACTGTTTATTTTTTGAAATATTTCAGCTGCTACTTTTACTCCTAATGGTAATACATTAAAATTATAGCATCCACTATATGGTGTACTAAATACCGTTAAGTTTTTTGACTTCTCATCCAGCTTCAGCTGCCAAAATCCTTCTTTGAAGTCTAATACAGTAAATACTTTGTAATCTCTCATTGCATTTCGAAAGTCTTCAAATGAAGGTAGCATGCACCTTTCATCTTTTAAAGCTGAATTCAACTCTTTTGGATCAAGGCAAATTCTCAAGGACCCATCACTCTTCTCTATTACTACCATCTGATGTGACCATTCACATGGCCCATTAACTCTTGAAATAACACCCCTTTTTTCCATTTTACCTAATGTCTCTTTAACTTTTTCTCTTAAGCTTAATGGTATACGTTTTGGTGGCCTGTTCACTGGTTGTGCATCTTTTTTAAGCTCTAATCGACATTCGTCTGGGAAAAATCCGTATCCCTCAAATACGTCTTCATTCAGTTTTATGAATTTCTCTTTCATACTATGACTTATACTGTCTATACGTGCTACCAACCCTAATTCCATACATGATTCCAATCCTAGCAATGCCTGACATCCTTTTTCTACAACAACGAACTGCATATTATATTTTTTGTTTTCGGATCTAACCTCACATTCTACCGCTCCAACTACCTCTAGCCTAAAACCACCGTAAGCTTCCAATTTCACCGAATAGTTTTTGAGCCTATTTTGAGTTCTTATTTTTTCAAACAATTTCCTTGGTAAAATGTTTACTTGCGAGCCTGTGTCTAGCTTAAAAATCACTTCTGTCTTTTCTACTGTCAAGCACTTAGTCCAGCACGTGTTTTTCGATTTCAACGATTTAATTGCATCAATAAATAATTCATCACTATCATATTCATCACCTTCTTGCAAAACCGCAACATCACTCACCAGTTTTTGTTTCCTACACATTGATGCAAAATGATTAAATTTTCCACACGCGGCACATTTTTTTCCATACGCTGGGCACTTGCCCTTCAAATGTGTGTAGCTACAAAATGAGCATTTTATCTTGTTGAATTGTCCTCTTCCCTCGCCCCATTTATCTAACTGCTGTGCATTCTCTTTACATCTGAAATTAGAAGGAACACTATTTTTATTACTTTTAGGATGGTACTCTGCCTTGTTTCTACTTCCCCCTTCTCTTCCAATCGCATCCACTGCTGATGCTGTTCTTCCTGAGACTGCCTCTCCCTGCATGATTTTACTTTGAACTCCTGTCATCTCCGCCACTCGACACGTGTCCACTGCCTTCTCCAAGGTCAACTCACTTGTTTTCAAAAGTTGTGCTTGAATGCTATGATCTGCTATTCCGATGACGATTCTGTCCCTCAGCATGGACTTCTTTTCATCTCCAAAGCTACAGCTTTCTACCAAAGTTGATATCTCTTTTAAGAAATGGTCAAAAGGTTCACCTTCCTTTTGATTTCTCATGTAAAATCGGTACCGTTCATATACCACATTCGTTCGCGGATTACAGTATTCCTCAAACTTAGCTTTAACTGTTTCAATTTTCTTTTGCTCGACACTACTAAGCTCAAAGGTATGAAAGAGTTCTATAGCTTCTGTGCCTGCACAGCTCAGAAATCTTGCAACTTGTATTTTTTCATCCTCACCATCAGTTTTTGTTGCAGTCGAATAAATTTCGAAATGTGACTTAAATCTTTTCCAGTTTTCCTTCAGATTGCCGTCAAGATTCAAGTGTTCTGGTTTTGGAAAGTCCATCGTTGCTGTTTCCACGTGTTTCTCTAATCTTCTTTCAAGTCAATTTTATTTTTTGTTCGTTTTTTTTTTTTTTTTTTTAATTAATTTTACTTCGACTTTGATTTTGTACCGGCTGCGCCATGTAGTATTTATCTATTTGTATTATTTAATGAAACACGCTTAGACTTTTATATAAAGTTTATTCAATGCAAAATGTAGATCACACAGTTAGTCAGATCCTTCATCTATGACGGTCTTGCTTCTACTCGTCTTTCTCTCGTCATGACTCGTGTGTGATATGTATATACACATATGTATTTAGAGTAGTACAGTACAATATCAATATAGGCTATTAGAGAATGCACTAACATATTTCTAATACAACAATTTATTATTCCTGCGTGCTAGCGTTCGCCGCATTCAAGCTACCATTGAAAGATTTTTTTTTCTGCGACAGCCCATTTGGACTCAAACCCTAGTCGAAAATTGATGTATTTTCACTGTTTTCGAAAATCCACTCGAAAGCTCTAAGAAATTACTTTGTGCGACAAAATTTGAATTTTTGTCTGTAACATGAACCAAGATATACTTTGCTGATGGTCTTTGACGCGTTGAGTTCGAATTATGCATTTTTAATACAAATTTGGGGATTTTTTTTCTTGGATATTTTTGTTTAGAAAAAAATGTTTATGATCATTCTGAAGTATGAACATTTTACTTCAGTCCTCGACCAACAGCTTAATTTTTGGGGCTTACTACCCTAAAAACGACTATTACGAGAGTGTGCGTCTAAGCGGCTTTATTCCGCCCGATGCATTCCTCTATTTAGACAGTCGAGGGCTGATCCAGGATAGAGCGGCGGTTCCGCTAATCTACCACGTCGGCCGTAGAACTGTGGATCGGCGGCTCCTTTATGACCGAGACGTCCTCGCACAACACGGAGCGGAGCACCTTCGGTTCAGTAGGACTGTGTCCGATCGGGACCGAAGAGATAGGGTAAGGCAGGAGAACCAGTTCTGGTGGTTGAACAAGAAGTTTCTTCGGATAATTAAAAGTTGACTGCATTTTTCTATGCCATGGCCGACTTACATAGGTTTAGGTAGTTAGTTTTAAGCAGGGACAGTCAGGGTGGCACAAAAAAAAAAAAAAAAAAAAAAAAAAAATAAAAAAAAAAAAAAAATATAAAACCACTAAAAACACAAAAAAATAATAAAACCAATAAAAACACAAAAAAAATTATAAAAACCCGCAAATGCTTGCTGTGGCTGTTCTAGTTTGTAAGTAGTCTGTAAGTAGTTTGTAAGTAGCCTTAAGTAGTTTTATAGTAGTTTTAATTAGTTTTAATTAGTTATAATTAGTTTTAATTAGTTTTAATTAGTTTTAATTAGTTTTAATTTAGTTTTATTTAGTTAGTAAGTTTTATATAAAACAAAAAAATAAAGACAAAGATACCGAGTTTTTTACAAATTCTTCTCGGTGAAAAATAAAACCGATATGGATTCTAGTTTTAAGATAGTTCTTAGGCCGAAAGGCATTAGCATTAAGATATTAGTTTAACTTAGAGCGCCCGAATGGGGCCAGTAAGTTAGTTGTAAGATATTGATAAGTAGGCTAGTTTTTATGAATTTTTGTCTAGCTTTAAGATAGTTTTAAGAAAATGGAAAAATAAAAATGAATTTATAAAAAAAAAAAAAAAAAAACATTTTACTTCAAAATTATTTTTGAATCTTTCAAATACCTACATTCGTCTTCGAGAAAACGCTGCTTTTCGTCTGACTACCTAATTCGAAAAATCCCACAATTTGCCCTTTTGAGCACAAATATAACTTCAAATTAGCATAAAAAATGCATTTTTTTTGCCCAATTAATGATGTGTTTGCTCATGAAACAGTTTATGACCTTGAAGTTCACACTTCGATTAAAAAATATAAACTTAAAAAAAAATGTTGATCACGTTTTGTTTTTGTTGGCACTTAGGCAACTATGTCCTCAGACGTACTAACCGGAAGCCTTGCTGACAGCACTAATTGCCAGCTGTCAGATGTCATTCTTCATGCGAACAAAAATGTGCAATTAACCTTCTTCTTTTCTTGACCACCAACCGCATCGCATCGTAACTATTAAATTAATTAAGAATTAGAATTATATTAAAAACTTGTTTGAATTAAATAAATACTTATTTCTTGTTACTTTTACATTAACCTTATTTTCCATTTCCTATTATAAGATAATAGAGCCACTCAGCAAAGGTAACAGTTTTTGTGGAAATTTTTCTTTTTTTTCTTTTACTGTGTTTATTTTACTGTTTATACTTCAAGAAATTTGTGGAACCCTGAAAACTCTCCCGCTGAACCCCAGGGTTCCGTGGAACACACTTTGGGAATCGCTGCTATAGAGTTTATATACAATGTTCTTACTTCATGTTATCGTTGCATAATCAAAAATGTCTGATATAAGAAATAGACAAAAAGAAAAGCTGCATAGTTTTTCAAAGAAGGTAAATGATTTTGTTAAATGTTTACGTTTTGAAGGATATTTGTTTTAGTTCTATAACTACAACTTTAAAAGATTGCGGGTGGCAATGGTGCAGTGGATGTAGTGCTTGACTGCTGACTTCGAGGTGTGGGTTCGATCCTCACTCTAGGCAGCATTCTTTTCTATATTCTCCCAGCTTAACTGGACGCCACCGACCGTGCGATTTAATGAGATATTAAACACCTTGATCTCAATCCCCTGTGTGCTGTGTCTGTGCCAAATCTTTCCTATCCTCCTACTCTTTCTAACTAGTGCCGTGCGATTGCGATTGCATATTATTATCAAAGAAAAAGAAAACTATTGAAACTATAATTATAGAAAACTATCATGATAGAAAAATGTCATGCGAGAAAACTTTCATGATATAAAACTATTGTAATATTTTTTAAGGCTCGTTAATAAAACTTATTTATTTTAATCAAAACGTCCACTTATTTATTTCACAAAATAAAACACTTTACTTTTTCTTACTACAAACAAAACAATTTATTATTGTAACGACTTTCCATATTTAAACTATAACGACTCCGAAAGGCAAACAAACGGACACAATAAAGCTTACGGTCGCAGTGCAAACATACCCTTTCAGCTATAGTTATAGCGACTCTCAAACGAAAGAAGCGCCATCTGCCGTTTTATAGCAGGAAACCAGCTGTCAAATAAAAGCTTTGGAATGAAGAATTGTGGGAAATTTCCCCCACGGAAAGCTCTGGAAGCTGAGACCAGAACCTTCTACTAATTTCCAGAGTTTGTCAAACAAGTATAAAAGGCACATGTTTGACCGGCAGCGAGACAGTTTGTTTTTAATCGTGAATGAATAAAGTTGGTTTTAATAAAAGTGAAAAGTAAAATCAGTGAATTAATTTCAGTGGTGAATAATGAATTGTTTTCTTTGCAGTTAGAAAAGTAGTGTTTTATTTTGTGAATTTTTGCCTTTAGCGTTCTCCCTGACTATGGAAGCAGCGGAACAGGGAACTAGAAATTGAGGAGTGTTCTTGCCAAAGAACTTTATTCCAAAGGAACCATCGAGATGGACCTGCTCGATGCTGGAACTGTAACAAGACTGGACATCTTCAACGCCAGTGCAGACTGCCATCTAAAAAACCTCTATGTTGGAATTGCAACAGGACTGGACATCTCAAACGCCTGTGCAAATTGCCACCTAGAAGACCATGGAAACCAGACTACAAGCATTGCATACATGAAAAAGAAAAGAGGTTGTTTTCATCCAGCGATTGAGAGCCGATCCCATTTACGATTGGAGTAAAAGGAAAATGAGGACTGTGCAAAGAGATGACCCGGGAAGCGATATACATATATCGCCCAAAAGTGGCTCCGCTGCAACTAACTCCTACTCAGCGAAAGAGTGACAAGCGTGATTCCAAAGAAAACTACAAAGATGTAACGGACGGATTTCAAGTGTATATGGATGTCAGCCATTTCAAGCCAAAGACGTCATCTCAACGGTTTCACTGGACGGTATCCTGACAATCAAAACTCAACAGAAGGCATTGAAGAACAATGAAAGGATAGTGCAAATTCAACAGACTGGCCCCATGCATCGGCGTGATAAGGGAAAGGAAGAAGAAAGGCTGAGTGACGTTCAGGAAAGAACAAGGGAAAATATGAAGCCATCAAGTGGTCGGATGAAAACGCGATACGACACAAAAGCAACAACAACAACAGGATTCCAAGCGGGAGACCTTGTCTGGTTTTATAATTCCTACCGTCGGAGGGGACTGTCACTGAAACTTCAACAAAATTGGGAATGCCCTCTTGCTCTTATACTGTTGTAACACGAATAAACGATGGTGTCTACCGCATTCAGAGAGGATTATGAGGCAAACTAAAAGTAGTTCACAGCGAACGTTTACATCGTTATTTTGGTGAAGGAAGTGATGGATTTGCTCGGAACGATCAATCCTAACTGCGGGCAGTGTAATGACTTTCCATATTTGAACTATAACGACTCCGAAAAGCAAACAAACGGACACAATAAAGCTTACGGTTGCAGTGCAAACATACCCTTTTTAGCTATAATTATAGCGACTCTTAAACGAAACAGGAGCCATCTGCCGGATTATAGCAGGAAACCAGCTGTCAAATAAAAGCTTTGGAAAGAAGAATTGTGGGAAATTTACCCCACGGAAAGCTCTGGAAGCAGAGACCTTAACCTTTTAATAATTTCCAGAGTTTGTGAAACAAGTATAAAAGGCACATGTTTGACCGGCAGCGAGACAGTTTTTTTCTAATCGTGAATGAATAATAGCCCTGTTTTTTAGTGCACTTTTATCTTCGCTTAGAAAAAACTAGCATGTTAATTACAACAACAAACTGGTATAGCTCCGTATTGTTGTTGTATTTAACATGCTACTTTTTTCCAAGCGAAGATAAAAATGCACTAAAAAACAGGGCTAATGTTGGTTGTAATAAAAGTAAAAAGTAAAGTTGGTGAATTAATTTAGTAGTAAGCAATTGTGATAGAAAACTATCATCATAGAAACTATCATATGAGAGAACTATCAGGATAGAACACTATCAGGTGAGAGAACTATCACGGTAGATAACTATCATAATAGAAAATTATCATGCAAGAAAACAATCATGATAGAAAACTATAATGATAGAAAAATATCATGCTAGAAACCTATCACCCGAGGAAAATATCATGATAGAAATCTATCATACAAGAAAACTTTGATGATTAATGATATTTAGAAAACTATCATGATATGAAACTATCATGCGAGAAAATGTTCATGATAGAGAACTATCATGATAAAAAACTCTCATAATAGAAAACTATCATGATAGAAACCTATCATAAATAGAAAGCTATCATGCGAGAAAACTATTATGACAGAAAAATATCCTAATAGAAAATTATCATGCTAGATTACTATCATGATATAAAACTATCATTCTAGAAAACTATCATTTGTTTTTGTTTACACTATCAGGTCTTTGCCGAAGATAGCTTAGTTGAAGCGACATCTTGCGACCAAAGAATTGCCAAACACAAATTATGCGACAAAACCATCATGATAGGAAACTATCATGATAAAAATCTATCATGCGAAAGAACTATCATGATCAAAAACTATAATGATAGTGAACTGATATAAATTTTGTTTTGTAGAAATCTTATAGTAGATTACACTAATTTTATCATAGTTAACTTTGATCTAAATTGAGGAAGCCGTTAAGAAAAAAGATTTAACTAAATGTTTTTTTTACAATTGTATATAATGAACCATTATTTCTTCATTAAAGTAGAATATTTTTTTAGAGATTCTAAGGGTTTGTTTCACAATGTCTGAGTAAAGCTCTGATTAGTTATTCGACAGTTAAATTATCCGCAAATTAAATCCTCCCGTTAACGAATAACTTTGTGTTTCACAATGATCGAAGTATTTAAACTATGTGTCAATTAACTATTCGAATGTTATTCCAGTTTTCCAGACAAAATATTTTTTTTTTTTGACAGAATGAAAATATTCAAAACAAAAATTAATAAATATCATCAAAATTAAACTTCGCAACAGATTTCTGTCGTAATAAAAGACTTGGTGAAGATAATAACAATTATTATTACTTTCGTTTGCTGCATGAAGTGGTACCATACCGATGAAAAGTGAACCAAATGTACCTTCAATTTTTCTAAAAATTGATCTAGAGAGGTTAACAACTTCAAATTCATCAAACCTTGACGTTCTCTACTCGTGGTCCCAAAACCACACATAGACGCTTCCGAGAATATTTCGAAGGTGTTGAAATGTTAAGTCGTGATTACCTGAGTTCGAATATGTATAATGAGAGACCTAAAAGTGGCTCTCAAACCACTGTGATTCTTATCACGTTTTGTGGGTGTTAAATGGAAATATGTAGTCATTTTTATGCATATATATATATGTAGGAGGAGTAGTTATAGGTACCTAAATTTATTGGAGCTTTGGTAGTAGGTACAGATCATTCAATCTCCATATATTTTGAGAGGTTGAATCAGTTCCTCAGAAATTCTTAAAACAAACCGTGGCTTTAATAATTGCATCTATGGGGGGTTTTAACTTTGACCCGCTATATCTTAAGATAAAGATAATTTTACCCTCTTCAAGGTTTTAGTTAGACATTTTTGCAACATAGAGATGCGATTTTGTCAAGTTTTTTGGCAGTTAAGAAATGTGGAACTCAAATCGTCTTTTTGTTCATAGGTAGGTACTTTGGAAAACAAAATTTTAGGTACCTAATAATAAAAGTGAGTGCACAAAATATTGCACTTTGTGGCAAGAATACTCAGCCATTTGTATCCGATCATGAATACCCCCTATATTTTAATTATAAAATTGCATCACAACATGCAAACATTTATCAACTTCGTCCTCTTATATGTTTCAAACAGATTCAGAAGAGGCCAAATGAACGATCGTGGTTCAAATTTTGTATCCGTGTTTCAGCAATTTTAAATCACCGATTTTGGCGGATTTACTAAGGTTCAACAATGGTTCAAGAATTAAATTGGCTACCTTAACCTTCTTGAACCTTGAACCATCGTTCAACCTCAGTAGATCCACCGAAATCAAAATTTGTGCCAAGTTTGTACAACTGGCCATAAAAACCTAAACCATTACACTTATCTGTTTAAACGGTCGCCCCTACAGCTTTGAATGTTTTAATTGCCAGTTAAATTTGCTAATCAATACTTCATCTGGCCATTAAAATACTCAGAACTTTAATTACTAGATAGACGTATTAAAATATTGTGAAACGTAAATGAGGTTGTTAATTGACGAATAAGTTCAAAGTAGCTTAATCGAAACTTTAATCAGAGAATGTGAAACAAGCCCTAAATAGTGTAAAAAACTCCTTAGATTCCAGGTTCTAAAAAATCGATATAACTTTCGAAATTTTAAACTTTCAAACAAAAATGTTGGTGCACAATATAATACAGAAAACCCAAAATAAAGGTTTAATTATGAATGGTACTTTTGTCTTGTTTACTTATAAAAAAAAAACAAAACAAACAAGAAATAGCAAACAGTACCTTTTGTTTTTTTGTTTTATTTCTCAAAAACTAAGAAAGATTTGTTCATCGGGTTTTCAGCATTTGGCTAAAAATTGAAGAGAGTATTGAATATTAAAATACAGTGACGGTTAACTACACAAAATTTTCCACAGATTAACTTGAAAAAAATTCACAATTTATTTTCAAAAATATTGATTAATTGCTCAAAAACTGTTCACTAAAACAACTTGATTTAAAAAGCAAATATAGAAGCATGGAGTATTAGCTTTCAAACAAATTTATTAACAACATATTTCTAAGATGGTGGCTGACGCTTACACCCACCCCTCTCCTCATCGCTCCATATTCCAACATATTCCAACAAGAAAATCAGTTCAGTTGAAAATTACAAAAAAAAGTTCCCGTCTTTTGACCTAATACTATAATTTTTTAGAAGCTTCTGTATAATAAAAATTATAAAATCAGTCATATTGTTTTGCAAGCAAAAGGGTTCCTTGTGAGGTACCATTATAAACCGTTTTTTCTGAAAAATTGTTTTTCATCAAAAGGCAGCCTTTGTTTAACGTAAAGAGCAAAAATAAATGTTTGTCAATAAAAAAAAGTACACATACGCCAGAGTGTACACGGTAATTTCTCTATCTATATTCTAAATAAAATGCATACCTGTGCCTACGTTCTGTAACTCTCCCTTTTGCGAGAGTGGCTTAAAAATTAACATGTGTAAGTATTGAACATGCCGGTTCCACTGGGCATGAACCATGCTTTGATTATGAAGTTTTTAGCGAATCAGGATCAGGAACATCTTTATTTCTGAAATACTTTTCAAATATTGGCTATTGGCTACTTGGGTGACGAGATTTTGCAAATTAAAATCTTACATTCAAAATTTCACACTATGAAGTCTCGCAATTACAAAATCTTGTTTTTCATATAATCTCGCAATTTCAAAATTCTGCTTTTAATAATATCGCAACTAGAAATTACCGCAAACTAAAATCTGGCAAAATTTAGGCGCATTTCAACATATACGTACATTTTTTTTATTAAAATCTCGCAAAATTAAATCTCCAATAAACTTTGTTACTGTGAGATTTTGGTTTTTGAAATTCTGATTTGCGAGACTTTGATATTCGAAATTTAAAATAACAAGATTATGGTTGATATTTGCGAGAGTTTTTGGTGCAATATGTAAATGCAAGATTGTTTAAAGCGAGTGTGACTGCGAGATTATAAGAAGCAAGATTACTTATTTGTAAGAATTCGTTTTCAAGATTAAAAAAAAGCGAGGTTTCGTTATTTGAGATTTTGCTGGATTTTGTAACGCTCCCAACTTGTTCGTATGATATATTCAGGTCTATCAAGAATTCCATCGAAGTCGGAAATTTCTTAAATAAATAAATAAATAAATTGGGTGGCGCAACAGCTCATGGAGAACCAGGGCCTAGTGACTTACAACTCACAACCATTCCTGTGTGCGTGTTTGTTGGCAGGCATGGAGAGGACCTACAGTTTTTTGCCGAGTCCGAACGGCTAAATGAGAAGCACTTTTTCATGACAAGTATACTCTTGGAGGATTTGTCAGTTCCTCGCAAGAGGCAGTACCTCGAATAAAACATTTCTGTTTTTAGGTGGCACGGCTGGGAATCGAACCCACACCTTCGGCATGACAGTCCTACGCACTAACCACCAAGCCACGAGGTACTACACGAGGAAATTTCTTACGAGTCCCCGAATAAAATTATCACAAAAAAAAATCTCATACAAATTGCCATTACGGTTTTTACGGAAAGTTATCTCAGCTATGTACCTACCTGTTTGTAAAACAATTTTTTTTTAAACTAATCGTTTTCGAGAAAAACCTGTGACATTTGACCCCTAATAATGGATCTTACCTACTTACTTACTTACTTACTAACTTAAGGTGGCGCTACAGTCCGGGGTGGGCCAGGGCCTCAACCTATAGCTAGCTGTCTTCAGTTTCGCATGTCAAGTTGGTTGAGGTCCTCTTCCACTTGCGTGGCCACCTTTTACGCTGTCCACCTCTTCTGCGCTGTCCCACGGGGTTGGATTCAAAAACTTTCCAGGCCGGAGATTTCAGTCGTTGGCTTTTCACTTTTGTGGCTAGGTCAGTGTCGCTGTACAGCCCGTACAGTTTGTTGTTGTATCTTCTTCTCCATATTCCCCATCTATGAAGATGGGACCAAAAATCACTCGGAGAATTTTCCTCTCAAAACAGCTTAGCACGTTCTCATCCACCGTTAACAGTGTCCATGGCTCGCTGCACCATATATCAGGACAGAGATGATAGGCGTCTTATACAGGGACAGTTTAGTTGCTCGAGAGAGGGCTTTGTTTCTCAATTGCCTTCTTAGCCCAAAGAAACAGCGATTGGCAAGAGTAATTCTTCGTTTGATCTCAGCACTGGTATCGTTTGCTAATTTTATAGCGGATCCTAGGTGGACAAATTATCTGACCACCTTAAAATTATAGCTGTCTATAAGTGATATTCTGTCCGACCCATCGGTGCTGGATGTCCTTTTTTGTTGACAACATATATTTCGTTTTGCTTTCATTTACCGTTGAACCAATCTTCTACGGCTTCCTTCTAAGTATACTGTATACCCACGCATGAACCACTGACATCACGCTTTGTTCGTCCTACTATGTCAATGTTGTGAGCGTAAGCAAGTAATTGGAAGGACTTTTGAAAGATTGTGCCTCTAGTGTTGACATGAGAGTTTTGTACTATTCTTTCAAGAACGATGTTGAAGAAGTTGCATGACAGTGCGTCACCTTGCCTTAAACCTTTTTTGACATTAAAGGCCTCGGTGAGGTCTTTGCCGACCTTGATGGAGCAGCGTGCATTCTCCATCGTCATCCTGCACAAACGGGTGAATTTGGCAGGGATGCCAAAACTAGACATTGATCTATATAGCTCATCTCTATAGATGCTGTCATACGCAGCCTTGAAATCGATGAAAAGGTGGTGGGTATCGATTTGAAACTCCTGGGTTTTCTCCAAGATCTGCCGTAGTGTGAATATTTGGTCGATGGTGGACTTCCCTGGCGTAAAAACACACTGATATGGACCTATCAGGTTATTGACGAATGGCGAGGCCCAGCACGTCAGAGGTGGCATCCTAATGGCTTCCTGGCAGTTTTTCTACTGGTTCTCGACATATGCATTTGGTTAAGAGGGTGCGAGAGACTCGATCAGAAAAGGACCTGGCGATTTCTTGCGACTGTAGCCTTCCGAAGTTAAACTTCCTCACAGTATTTTCCTGCTTTGGCTTTTTTCTGGATATCCATAGCTCTACAACGAGGAACGTTCAGACATCCTTGATACTGGAGGAGTGCCTTGCGTCGATCGCAATGTTATCAATCTGGTTGGCGATTGATTGACCAGGATTTTGCCATGTCCCCTTATGTATATCGAGATGCGGGAACTGCGTACTAGCAATCACAACGTTTTGCCCCACAGCAAAGTCAATCAACCTGATTCCGTTATCGGAGGTGGTGTCGTGAAGGCTGTATCATCCGATTGTGTCACCAAAGACGTCTTCTCTTTCTAGTTTGGCATCACAATCACCCAAGACAATTTGAATGTCATAGCTAGGGCATTGCTTATATGTCTTTTCCAGGAGCTCGTAGAACTCGTCCTTGGTGGCGTCATCTTTCTCCTCTGTGGGGGCATGCGCGCATATGAGGCTGATGTTGGCGAATTTAGCCTTGATGCGAATTATCGTGAGGCGTTCGTTCACATACTTCGTGCCTAAGTCTGCCTCTAACAACAAATCCACATCCAAAAAGACACTGCCCTTGTGGTCGGTAACAGTCACCGTAGTAGATATCGCAGTCTTTCAGTTTTCTTTTGCCTGGCCCATCCCATCGCACTTCTTGGATGGTGGTGATGTCTGATTTGCAGTCTAGGGCCTCCGCTAAATGTTCGGCTGTACGTGGTCTATAGAGAGATAGTACATTCCACGTGCAGATCCGAAGTTTGTTGTCCTTATTTCGTTTGCTAGGCTCGTCAACACTAAATCCGTCTGCATCCGAGGCTTGTTGTTGCTTCGCAACTAAATAGCTTTAAGTGGCCGGGAAGTCACCCCGACGGCACGACCCCCAACCTGGAAGACCAGACCTTTATAATATAACTCCAAGGGCGGGGAGCTCCTTATAGGCCTGAGCTCCGAATATGTCGTAGTAGCCCGTATAAGGTGTTCACTAAGTGGTTCAACCTGACTGGAACTGTAGACGCCACCGTTGATTCCATATCTGGGGAATTCTTCCGCTAGCACCTTGATAAAAGAAGAGGTGCCTTAGTAGGAACACTTCTCTCGGTTTCTGTCTTCAATACTTTTGATGGCACCGTTGATTCTCTATGCTGAATTCATCCGCCGCACATCATGCATGCCAGCTACAAAATTGCAGTTAAGGTCCAAATTTGCAGTTTTTATGCACTTCAAGAAAAAACTAAGTTCAAATTTTTAAGTCCAAATTTGATAAAAAAATCGATTAAATTCATTCTTCACTGTTAACATCACTGTGAAGTTAGCAGTACATATCCTTTTCTCAAGAACTGAGCCAGCTAGAAAATTGCAGTTTAGGTCCAAATTAGCAGTTTTTCATGAACCTCAAGAAAAAACTAAGTTCAAATTTTTAAGTCCAAATTTGATATTTTTTCGCAAATTAAACTGCAAATTTGGAGCCTAACTGCAAATTTCTAAGTATCACCGTTGCTGAGAAAAGGACTTTTATGCTAACTTCACAGTGAAGTTAGCAGTACAGTATGAATTTTTTTTATGTAAGGATTTAGAAATTTGGTTTTTTCCTTTTCTGGAACTGCAAATTAAACTGCAAATTCAGAGCCTTATTTCAGATTCCTAGCTAGCACGGTTGCTGAGAAAAGCATAGGCACTGCTAACTTCACAGTGAAGTTAGCAGTACAGTCGATTACACCCACTATTTGGTGAACTGCAAAATCAGGAATAGAAATGCATAAAAAATCCAAAAAAACTGCAAATTCCTGCCATGGTCCCATTGGCCTAGCTCAAAAATGTTATGCTAACTTCACACACGTGTATCCGATGGCTACCACTTGGAGGTAAAATAATCAAAGTTTCACGCGTAGAGTTCGTTGCATTACTGGACGTCGCCATAATGACGCCAATCAGTGACTACCCGCGCCCTACAATGCCCAACCATCTAGCGGTCATCGGATATTTGAGGACTTCTCTGACTGTGAGTTACATATACAGCTGCGGTCAAAATAATAGTAGTACTCCATTTCAAAAAATCAAAATTGAAAAAAAGTTGATCTCTCGATTTTAAACAAATTAATACCCATGTGATTTTGAAATTGGTGTTTTTAAGCTTTCATTTTCAAAAAAAAATAAAATTTCAAATTTAATATTTGATCCTGTTTTCAAATTTATTGAAGAACCTTTGAAAAACAGCCGTCAAAAAAATAGTAGTGCGAAGATAATCCGCCTTTAACTATTACAAAAAAGCAAGTATAGGACAAAAATTGTATCATAAGATGTAGTTGAGGGCTTGAACCTTAAACTTACATTTAGTTGCAAGTCCCTCATTGGAAATAACAGCAGCACAATGGCGTTGCATTAGGTTTATCAGGTTTTCAGGTCTTTCTACGCTTATCGACTTCCATGAGTGCTCAATAGCTTCCCTAAGGGCCTTATTGTTTGATGGCTGGCAACTAGCAACATATTTCTTTGCATCGCACAACAAGTTTTCAATGGGATTTGAGTCCGGAGACTTTGCGGCCAGTCCATCACATTAACTGTTTTGCCTGGAATCATTGCTTCGCAAGTTAACTAGTAGCCTTTGGGTCATTTTCTCACTGAAAGACACATTTCAGTGGTATTTCATCTTCAGCATAGGGTCACATTACTTCCTGCATGATCTTAACAAAGATTTGCTAATCCATGATACCTTCACTTTGGTGTATTGGAAAAACACCATACAATGACAACCATGTCCAAACCATTATGCTGGGTCCTCCGTGTTTAATTGTTTTTGCTTTGAAACGTGGATTATATTCTGTGTTTGGTGGCCTTCTTACATATTGACAAGGTCCATTTCCACCATATAAACAAATCTTGGACTCGTCTGACCACAGAATATTTCTCCAATTTTATGCAGGCCAGTCAAAGTGGCTCCTTTGCCAATTTCAATATTTTTGTTACATTGTTTTTTTGTCAACAATAGTACCTCTTCAGGGCTGTGGGCGACTTGAACATGTTCTCGTGAATTTCTACGAACCGTTTTATTGATGGCATCAACATAAAATATGTCTTTTATTTCAGAAGCTGGCGTAAAGTGATTGATTTTGAAATGCATGATGACTCATTTTATCAACTTTGGTGGTAATAGCAGCTTCCGCCCGCCATTTTCTGACTTTGGCAGTTAAATAATGGCTTTTCTTACCATTCTTGGTGAACATTCAACTAGGCATTGAACCAGCGCATAAGTTTTGCCTTCCGATATCAGTCTTCTAACTAGAACACGCTATTCCGGTGTTCAGTGTTTGCCCCTGCCCATTGCTGGAAAAACTATGACCAATTTTTCAATAAAAACTATGAAGGTGTAATGAATAAACAAAATTCAATGTTTTTTAAAAAGTTCAATTTTAGAAATAAAAGAGAAAAATAATATTTCTTTACATAAACCGGTGCACTACTATTATTTTGACCGGAAGAATTCGTAGCTTTGATTAATAATGGTTGTTTATTTGCCATATTTCCGTTGCAACAAAGAATATATTTGTATCTGATTATTAAGAAAATGTTATTTAGTCAAAATGTAACAGTTTTTTTCTATCAACTCAATATAAAACTTACAAAACCAAGATTATGCTATTCCTTTGCTTGTACTACTATTATTTTGACCGCAACTGTATGTACCGACATCCTACATACATATGTATATGTGTGTCAAAATCCACTTATGTTTTCTCCAATAACGACCGTCAAGGGAACAATAAGTTGACAGTTCACGTTCACATAATTCAAAACTAAAAAAAAAAAAAACTTTAACGCTTTCAATGGCTTTTAGTACGAAGAAGCACTCATAGACATAAATGAAAGAAACGAAATACATCATCAACTATACATATATATACAATAAACAGGAAATTAGACACAAAAATAGGTGACAAACCAAAAAAAAAAAAAATGATCGAAAATATCACAATTCCTATCCTTAAAATATGATATCTTCCTTCAGCGCAACGAAAATCCAACCATATCGTTCGCTACCTCATTTATTCTCTCGTTCTTGGTGTAATCAATTTTGAAACAAAGCCCTATACTGAGTGCTTTTCCTCCTCTCTGTGGGTGGACAGAACAGAACACGGACGTTGGACAAGTTGTATATTTATACCAACCATTTCCATCAAAACATAAAATCGATTTCGATTTGTCTGACAACTAATTAGACGTTTGGCAATATAATATTGCAGGCTCATTAGAACCACCATCAGGTCCCACTATGCGAAACATCTACTTCCGCTAGATTGGCTGCTCCTGTAGTCAGAATTGAAGTATAAAACCAAATAATTGATGAGAGCTCATTTGTCGTGCGGTCATCGGTGATTTTAAGTCCTTTAGTCCTTTTTGATATGGTAACAAGTGTGCCTGGATGGAATTTTTATATTCTTTACTACAGATCTTCACCACTTAATTAGCATTTGGAAAATAAAATGATTGAAGGTGGGAAGAGAAAAACGTGATGGCGCCCTCTCAGCACAAGCCACGTATAATTAGGTGATTTTCAGATTCGGATCAATAATAATTAAACATTAACAACTTGGCACATCTAAATTGTTTCCTCTTCCATTCCGTTCCATTCCCACATTTTGAAAGGCCTCGTAAACAACATAGAACATAAACATATACCTAAACGGATACATCTGAAACCCCGTACACTCCCTATAATCTAAGCGACACGAACGATGGGGGTTTGAGTCATATTCGTTTTGGCGTTCGTAAAATAGGAATCGGAATCTGTATCTGATTGAAGCTGCCGGACCTTAACTTGTGAGCTGGGAGAAGAGGTACATATATTATTATTTGGCTTGCTGAGCACGTTTCGGATGCTCTTCCCAGCTATACCAGTTGTTGTTTATACTGAGCTAATGGAAGTTTGTGTTACATATACAGCCAGCAGCGCAGTGAAAGAAATCGAAAATGTTGAATGAAAATGCTGCATTAAGGGTCAGGCCCAGGGATTGTTTGTGCGGTGTGTTAATGGAAATAAATTAGAAACGTGTTATTTTAAATATACGTATTTTTCTGTTTTTTTTTTCTGGTTGTTCTTGTTGTGGTATTGACTGGGAGATATAAAATTAGGACATCAAAGAGAATATCCTTCAATTAGGTTATCAAAAAGTTTTCTGTGCTACATTTGGTGTCCAAATATTAAGTGAGTGTTACTTAAAAAAAAACCTTAATTAATGAAACAAACATACCTACAACCTACTCGTGCTGAATTTGTACATTGTAGGTACATATGTATTTTGCCTGATGAAGTCGGATGTTATCAATCGGAAGCAAGAGTGCCAGGTGTCACTCAGGATTTGAGGACGACATTGAAATCAGTTAGTTTTTCTATACGTTTGGTGAATGGAAAATTGGAAACCCTATATTCAAATGAAATTTTAATGATAGTGAAACGACTTTTAGTAAAAAGTGAAGTCTTTAACAAAATGTTGGTTTCAAGACCGTCGAAAGTAGTTGACTTGTAAGCGTAGACTAAGGACTTGATGTATAGCTCCAGAGAAAATAATCGAGTTATGTCAAGTCGTATGATTGTGGCGGTCAATTGATGAATGCTAGCTGTAAGATGACTCAGTCGCAAAATGTCTCCTTCAAAGCTTTGAGCTTTTTGTCACTTGTATGGCATGTAGCACTATCTTGTCGGAACCATAGTTCGGATCTATTGATGTCATCAAGTTATGGCCACATAAAGTTAGTTAACTTCGCACCTCTTTCCCTGAGACCATTGACTGTAATGGTGACTGCATTCTGATTTCGAAAGAAATAAGGTCCGACGATGACGCCATGCCATTTCGCACCAATATCTGTCTGGTTGGTGACGTAAGGTCCAAAAAAGTGTATTCACGCTCAAATTTTTCCATGATGCGACGAATTTCTGCGTATTGAAGACGTAGTTCACGTTGCGTTTTTACAACTTAGCTGGAATTTTGAAAATATTTTTTTTAAGAATTTCCACATGATCAGCAAGAGTGAAATGGTAAGCCTCTTATGCTATATTTACATGATTCGAAAACTGCCATGTATAATGACAAATTCTTTTCATTAATTCTTTTTTGTTGTTTTACTGCAGTTTTCCAGCCGCGTAAATGCGTCTTTACTGATTATTTCAACAGCTGGATGTCACTGGTAACCTTGACAGCTGATGCCTGAAACATAACATTTGGACAAATTATTATTCCTATTTTGTCCTTTATAGTACTGGAACTACACTAATTTTATACAAAAAAAAAAGATTTCTCCCGGGTGTAGAGGTGTTTTAATCTTCCAGGGGGGAGGGTAAAACTATAGACTCTGATAGAAAAAGACTGCCAGTTACGTTTTCGTATGATAGAGATTATGGTTTCCTAACCTGTCCTTGCATGAAGTTTATCATTGGAGATATGTTTAGTCAAGAAAACCCTTAAAATGTTTCGCAGACATCTATTCATCGTCCTAGTCTAGATGTTTGAAGTGCGATTTTAGAGCCCACTGAATGCCTCCATTTCCAGTCAAAAAAAGCTGCGTGCAGTACATCACTTATCACCAACACGAACAGTATTGGTGACAGTACACAGCCTTTCCTAAGCCCACTTTGGATTTCCAAACTCCTCTGACAACATTCCATCCATTATTATAATGTCTTAATAAAAGGCCCTGCTGTGCAATGCAAGCCAGATAAATGTATCTATTGACACTGTCGAACGCTTTTTCGAAGTCGATGAACAGTAAGTGAAGTGGTGATTAATATTCAACGCACTGTCCGATGATGATCCGCAACCGCAAGGTGTTTATATGGTCCACACACAGTGCTGCCATATTGCTCACAGTGAATTATCATACAATTCGCTGATTTCTATCATATCAGAGTAAAAATTATCATACGCAAAATAAAACAAACGAAATTAAATAAATAATTCCAAAATTTCCCTAAAAATATAAAAAAAATGTATCCATTGAAAATACAAAACTCATTATTAACTTTATTAACATTTATTATTATTTTTTTATAAGGAACACATTTTTTTTATTTAAAATATATATATGTAGGTACTAGGTACTGATCATAAATAATAAATAGACAATTTATATGTATGTGTAAAACACAAGTATAACTATACACATTTAAGTATATGAGAATAAGTTAATATCAATATGAAGCTTTGAAGGAAATAAAAATATGTACATGTTCAAGTTTTCGCCAGATTGTTAAACAAATTAAATTGACAATAACATAATTTTTATTCATAGAGATACCAATTTCTTCATCGTGTACCACCCCAAGATTTCATATGTTCCTTGGCAAGTATGAAGTAATAAGACCCAAATGATAAAATATTCTTTCACAATCGGCATTTGCAAGAGGCAAGCAGAGTATAATTAAAATGAATCTTGACAAGTAGTTATAAAAAAGCATTTAATCATTCCAATTTTTGTACTTAAGAAGACTACCCCAAAATATATCTGCTTCTTTTTGCTTTTCCCAACACCTTGGCAACAGTTTTGCGAGGGGTAGTAGTGAAGGAAAACTTGAACTCCTAGATCAATCCAAAGCATTTTTAGGGTTTCAAATATAAAAGCTTTGAAGAATTTTGTCCGAAAAGTCATATCTCTGGCACAATTGATAACAAGCCACCTGTAAAAATTTCCGGCAACGCTCTTTGAAATCGGAAATCATTTGAGGCTCTCACGACCTCATTTAAAAGTCTCTATATTTTTTGCTCAGATTGAAAATTAATATGTTTATTTAAAATTGATTGCACTTCTTCTAATACGCAAGACTTAGGTTCTTTTGGTTGTCAGAGAGCTGATGAGAGGATGAATTGGTCCTCTACACAAAAGGTCTTAATTCATTTTTCGATAAGAGTGATGTTAGTTACCATTATATCTTCAATTACTAAAAAAATGCTAATTTTACATTAAATAAATGTATGGTAATATTATGGAATGAGTTTGACTGACTGTAACTTTAAAACGGCTTGATTTATGATAAAACATGTGAAGACCTTTTTTGTACAACGTTCAATTTTCTACAAGAAAAACGTATGCCGTTAGTTTAAATACTTGTCATTATTAAGTTACAAAACTCCAAGTCCAATTACAAACAGGTGTTTTCTCCCATACAAATCGTATGGAAAACTGAAATCTGTAATGAGGTATGTCTAAACATGAATTTTAAGAGCTCAAATTTTCACAGACGTCTTTTTTTCCTTAAGCATAGTACGCAGTGAAACGAAAATTCTCATACAGAAACTGACATAACGAAATCGTAAACGAAAAATTTCGTATTGATTTTTGTTATGTAGTACGCAGTTCGACAATTAAATTACAATAAAATAGAATATCCTAGCAGATACTCGAACAAGTCTCCACTTGTTTTTCGTATACAATTAATTGTTCGGAACATTATTTCAGACGAAAATTTGACAGTTTGTTATATTTTGCTGTTGAATTTATTTAAAAATGAAAATAGAAGAAACTACCGTCGAAACGAACTGCAGAACACAATTATTTGGAACCCTTAGCACCACAACGGACGAGAAAAAAAATTGACTTAAGATTTTAAACTGTTTTATTTTTGTATTTATTTTGACATCTTTCTGATAATACTCTCCATATTTTTTTCGCAATCACTTCGTTTCTGATTTCGTTCTCGAGTTGGAGACCCCAGAAAAATTTCGTTTCACTTCAGCTGCGTACTATGCTTTAACTGAAACTTTTGAGCCTGTTTGCAAGACAACTTTTTTTTAAAACAGTCAACTAGACACATCGGTCTGAACTTTTCGTATCCAGCCTTGGAACTCTGGTATTTGCTGCCATTCAATCCTATATTTTTGGTTTCGATGAAAATTTTTGGCTTTTTGTTTTTCTGAAAATGGCGCTCGTTATCGGTATCGTATTCATTTTCACTGTCACTACTAGATGAAGATGTCTCAATTTCTTTTTATTTCGTTTGTTTGTTGTTTGTTTTGTTTTGAATAATGAAAATCAAAAGTGCAGTTTTGAATTTTGATATACCAAATAGTTACCTTCCAATTTGATGAACAGGAGCAGAACAAACTATAACGTAAAACAACGATATAGGCTGCGGCAAAAGGCACATTTACATATTTAAACAACGTCATTCTATTCTATTCTAAGGCAAATAAGGGATTCAGCTATGTATAATATTCTATGAGCAGAAAAAAATGTAACAAAAAATAATACCTCTGTTCGTGTACTATCCAAAACAGCCCATTTTAGTCCAAAGTTCTGTCAATATCATTTCTTTTATATGAACTTTGACAGAACTTTGGCCTAAAATGGGTAGAAATTGGCAGTTTTGGGTAGTACGCGAACAGAGGTAATAATGTCTTATTGAAAAGTAGAGTTCAATGAACAAAGAAAATGAAAGCGTCTACACGAGCTTAGAAGTGCCGAAAATTTACTAAAAGGCTGACGGCTGCATTCTGAAGAAGTTAAAGAAAATGAGCTGATTTATGTTTAGACTTGATTTCTTTTAAATTTGAAAAGCGAAATTTTGTATTTAAGTCAAATATCACAATTATCATACATTTTGCGTATGATAATGAATTTCAATCATACATCATACAGGACCACAAATTATGCTACATGTAGCATAATTATTCTACGGTTAGCAGCACTGTCCACACAGGAAGATCCAATGTGAAATCCAGCTTGTTCAGTGTCGAGTGTGTCTACAGAACTCAGTGTGCAGGAAGCACGCAAACTCCTCTCAAGTTTTAGCACAGCGTAAAGTCTGCTTTCTTGCTTTCTTTGGAAACTTGACAATCACTCCCTTTTCCCACTCTTCAGGAAAAATTTCTATTTCCCATGCTTTCTTAGTTAGTGGGTGCAGGAGCTCAGTCAATGTTGTTGGCACGTCTATGAAATTAGCATGGCAACTTTCACCCATGCAAATGGGACCTTGACAGTAATTTGCAGTTTTTTTTGCGTTTCTGTTCCCGATTTTGGAGTTCGCCAATAAAGGTGTAATTGAGTGACCTGCTAACTTCACAGTGAAGTAAGCAGGTCACATGGTGTATCTCAGGAACCAAGCATGCTAGAAACTTGCAGTAAGGCTCCAAATTAGCAGTTTTTTTGCATTTCAACGATAAGCTATGTTCAAAATTTGAAGTCCTCAATTTGAAAAAAAATTCATACTGACCTGCTTACTTCACATGGTGTATCTCAGGAACCAAGCATGCTAGAAACTTGCAATAAGGCTCAAAATTTGCGTTTTTTTGCATTTTGAACCTAGCATATCGTTGAAATGCAAAAAACTGCAAATTTGGAGCCTTATTGCATGTTCCTAGCATGCTTGGTTCCTGAGATACACCATGTGAACTGCTAACTTCACTGTGAAGTTAGCAGATTACTCAATTACACCGTTATTTTGCGAATTTCAAAATCGGGAATATAAATGCAAAAAGTAAATGCAAAAAAACTGCAAAATCCTGTCAAGGTCCCATTTGCGTGGGTAAAAGTTGTCCTGCTAACTTCACAGACGTGTTGTTGATGGCACTGCTGGTAATAGCTCTGCGGGAATAGTGTGAATGTGAAGTCCGACCACTTTGTTGTTCTTCAGTGACCTTCTTCCTACTTTGGGATACAGTTTATATACGGGATTTTGTTAATACGGACGGGTTATTGGGCAGTGCGTTGGGTTCACTTCACTGATGAAAATGCCGTTTAAAACGGTAGAAAAGTGCTGCATTGTGCGCTTTGAGCTGTTTTCTTTCTGGTCTGCCAACTCAACAGCCATGTGTCATACTTAATTGAAAAGGTGATTGCGATTACTTTATTTTCTTTCGAGGATAGTGAGGTGAAAGTAGTGTCGTTCGAGAGATATTTGACAAAAACACACTATAAAAAAATAATGCAATTCTGCATTGGAAGCAAAGTCAACATTAATGTGTTGTACATTGTTGAAGAGGTTATTGCGTGTTCTTTAGCTTATTATATAGCCGTTAAGTTGTTAACAAAGGGGTTCAAGAGATATTTGGTACCAAAGGAGGCGAACAGAAAAATAATGCAGTTCTGCATTGGGCGCTGGTCTACCAACTCAACACGAATATGTCATACATCTTGAAAAAGGCTATTGTGAGTACATCATTTTATTTTGTGGCCGTTAAGCTCTAAACCATGGAGTTCGCGACATATTCGGCTTTAAAGCACATGTTTCATCGATGTATGAGACATTTGTGTTGAGATATGGACCAGCTCCCATACATTTTTGCTCATTCTCCTTCTAAATTGTTAATTTTTATTTTATCTTCAAGCAACATAGTAATTATAATATATATTTTCCAAGTCTCTTACAAAACGAACTCAGTCAATACTTTGTTTTGTGAGAAACTAGAATTTCCAGAAAACAAATTGAATTCTTCCAAAGATATTTGACATCGTCGATTTTACTTAAATCCTTTTTTCCAATTTCAAACTATCAATTTTCCCATATTCAACATGGTTTTTTGTTTTCCGCTCAATGCGTTCAGTTTCACAACATTCCATTCCATTCTAAAAGTAGAAAAGTCGGACATTTGTTATATATAAAATTCGTTTTACAAAATGAACAACAAAACAGTATCCAATCTGCATCTTTGTTCCCTTCCAAATACTTCAACAAAAGAGGTTAAAATCTAACCTTTTATGTTGCTATTTGCAAAAAGCCTTCATGTACATACTCAATTTACCCGTATATGCTGGTAAGTGAATTTTTGTCACAATTTCTTCCTCATTTAACCAAAAACAAGCATTTTTTCTTGAAAATAAAATCACATTGCATCAGAGTCACAAAAACCTCATGTTGAAAAACAAGCTACAGAACATGTTTACAAAGGTCGCAGTCAAATAGACCATCAGGTTCAGCTCAGCATATTTGTCAATTGAATCACTTTAGCTTAAACATGTCGATATATGACATCGATATGTGTTGTTGTTCTTGTTTTTGTTGCTATTGTTAGGATTTTGAGGACGAAGGAAGTACCATTGAACCTATACATAAAAGCAACATCCGTTGAACAGCACTTTTGATGTTCTCATAGAATCCGATTGGAATCTCTGTCTCACTCTCTGCCTGGCCTGGTCCACATCGGAGACGTTTTAAGGAGGTGTAAGCACTCCAAGAAATCAATTTGCTTATGGTTATTCAATTGTTTGCATACAATTAATTTGATGGGCGGGCTCTTAAATTGGGGACTCGCTTTTCACATTAAATGTTAGTAGGGGATGTGGCCGGGCTAGATTGATAACATTTTCCTGAACTTGCCAACACTGTCGTCCATCGATATAACTATTTGTATTCTGCGTTTGGGATTATGCCAAATGTTAACATAATAGCGTCCTTTGTTGGGAACGAAAAAAGGGTTAACTTCGAAACCAATTCATTGTAACTTTTTTTCGCTTGCGATCTATAAGTAGATACTAAATGGCAAGTAGATGCATTTGTCAAAAAAAAATCGAACTCGAAATTTATCAAATATGTTATAACGAGGATAGGGGACACGAAAAAGTCCCAAAATTCTGTCTGTCTGTAAACGGCGGAATCGATTTTTTCAAACATAGTTTTTTTTGGTTATTCCACCATTCCACCACACGTGTTTCCTGTTTATGTAGAACCAAAAATAAAGTTACCTTTGCCATACAATTTTTTTGCAAATTTTACATAATCGTTTTTTTTTCTCAAAAACGGCTCCACAACTTTTCCTAAAAAAAAATTACCTATAGTAAAGGCTACCTTTTTATGGTAGACTGATTTTAGTAATTTATTCTACGCAAAAGCTTTAAATAAATGGTTATGTTCACCAAAATTTTCAAAAAATATATTTCGGTTCTTCGATGTTCAAAGGGTAGAAACGGTGCATTCAAGAGGACACAAGCGTCCACAAGCTTTTTTTCAAAGCGAACCTCTGTCTATCAACTCCTACTCTCACCTCCAAGTGGTGAACATCGGGTGCCTAGTACCTTTGACTGAAGATGGGGTTCCAATCCCTGTGGACGGTTTTAGGGGGCAGCAAACGAGAGAGGGGGGAGGAGAGTTCCCACTAAGGCACTTCTCCTTCATCTAGGCGGCAGCGGAAGTATTCTCAAGATGGAATCAACGGTGGCGTCTACAGTTCCAGTTAGGCTGAACTACTTAGTGAACACCTTATACGGGCTACTACGACATATTCGGAGCTCAACCCTATAAGGAACGGTTAATTCAGTTCCCCGCCCTTGGAGTTATATTATAAAGGTCTGGTCCTTCAGGTTGGGGGTCGTGCCGTCAGGGTGACTTCCCGGCCACGTAAAGTTTGTTTTAGTTTAGGAAGATACAGCCTGCATGACACCACCTCTGATAACGGACTCAGGCTAATCGACTTTGCTGAGGAGCGAAACGTTGTGGTAGCTAATACGCAGTTCCCGCATCTCGATATACATAAGGGGACATGGTGGATTTTTGGTCAATCAACCGCAAACCAAATTGACCATATTGCGATCGACGCAAGGCACTCCTCCAGTATGAAGGATGTCCAAATGTTCCGAGGAGCCAACGTTGACTCGGACAACTACCTCGTTGTAGCAAAGGTAATGCTACGGATATCCACACCAAAGCCAGAACAGGGAAATACTGTGAGGAAGTTCGACGTCGGACGGCTACAGTGGCAAGAAATCACCAGGTCCTTTTTCGATCGAGTCTCTCGTGCCCTCTTAACTAGTCCTTTGCCGCCAACTGCAAACATCGAGAACCAGTGGAAAAACTGCCAGGAAGCCATCAGAGATGCCGCCTCTGACGTGCTTGGCTTTGCATGACCACCACAGCGAAACCCCTGGTTCGACGAAGAATGTCGGCAAGTACATGCAGCCAAACAACAGGCATACAAAGCGGCGCTGTATAGAAGGATCAGAGCTGCTCGCGAGTCGTAGAGCAGAAGAGGAGAGAGGAACACAAGCTTCTTAGAAGGAAAAAGAAAGAGCATGAGAAGCGCGCGATCGAGGAATTAGAGAGATGCCACTGCAGGAATGAAGTTAGGAAGTTTTACCAAAAAGTAAAAAGAACCTCCCAAAGTTACAGGGCCCGAACCGAAGCCTGCAAGGACGATCAGGGGAACATCGTGGTGGAATCGCAGTCGGTGCTGAGGATATGAAAAAATCATTTCTGCAAATTGTATAACGGCGATGACGAACCGAATTCCGCTAACATGCAAATTACACCATTCAACTTGGACGACATAGGCCAACAATTCCGTCCACCCGATCTTGACGAAGTGAGGATAGCCATATCTAAGCTTAAGTCCAATAAAGCTGCTGGAGCTGAAGGCCTTGCGGCTGAGCTATTCAAAGCGGCTGGCGAGGAATTGGTTAGGAGTATGCACCAGCTCATCTGTAAAATATGGTTCGAGGAAAGCATGTCCGATGAATGGAACCTCAGCATTGATTGCCGGATCCTCAAGAAAGGCTATCCTTTGGACTGCACCAACTACAGAGGCATCAGTCTTCTTAATATTGCCTACAAGATCTTCTCTGCCGTACTTTGTGAACGCCTCAAGCCATACGTCAACAACCTAATATCAGTGTGGCTTTAGGCCAGGGAAGTCCACCATCGACCAAATATTCGCACCACGGCAGATCTTGGAAAAAACCCAGGCGTTTCTAATCGATACCCACCACCATTCCATCGGTTTTAAGGCCGCGTATGACAGCATCTGTAGAGACGAGCTATATAGAGCAATGTCTAGTTTTGGCATTCCTGCCAAACTCGTCCGTTTGTGCAGGATGACGATGGAGAATGCCCGCTGATACATCAAGGTCGGCAAAGACCTCACCGACACCTTTGATGTCAAAAAAGGATTTAGGCAAGGCGACGCGCGGTCATGCAACTTCTTCAACATCGTTCTTGAAAGAATAGTGCAAAACTCTCACGTCAACACTAGAGGCACAACTTTCAAAAGTCCTTCCAATTACTCGCTTACGCTGACGACATTGACATAATAGGATGAACAAGGCGTGATGTCAGTGGTGCTTTTGTGAGCATTGAGAAGGAAGCCAAGAAGATGGGTCTAACGGTGAATGAAGGCAAAATGAAATATATGCTGTCAACAAGAAAGGACACCCAATACCGACACGTCTCGGACAGAACGTCACTATAGACAGCTTTAATTTTGAGGTGGTCAGAGACTGTCTACCTAGGATCCGCTATAAACTCACCAAACGATACCAGTGCTGAAATCAAACGACGAATACTCTGTCGCTGTTTCTTTGGGCTAAGAAGGCAATTGAGAAGCAAAGCCCTCTCTCGAGCAACTAAACTGTCCCTGTATAAGACGCTTATCATCCCGGTCCTGATGTATGGTGCAGAGGCATGGACACTGTTAACGGTGGATGAGAACACGTTAGGCTGTTTTGAGAGGAAAATTTTCCGTGTGATTTTTGGTCCTGTCTGCATAGATAGGGAATGGAGAAGAAGATACAACAGCGAACTGTACGGGCTGTACAGCAACACTGACCTAGTCACAAAAGTGAAAAGCCAACGACTAAGATGGCTGGGGCACCTAGAGCGAATGGACACCAATGCTCCAGCCCAGAAAGTCTTTGAATCCAGCCCCGTGGGACAGCGTAGTAGAAGTGGACAGCGTAAATGGTGGCGCACGCAAGTGGAAGAGTACCAGTTTGGCGTGCGAAACTGGAGACAGCTAGCTAGAAACCGAGCCAGCTGGAAGAAGCTTGTTGGTTGAGGCCCTGGTCCACCTCGGACTGTAGCGCCACCTTAAGTAAGTAATTAAGTATTTCGGTTCTTAAATTCTTCCAATTTTTATTTTTTTGAAAACCTTATGTCTCAAAAACAACATTGTCGAATATTTGGAAACTCGGTACCAGAGAGTTTTTTTTAATCAATTTGACGAATATTTTTAAACATATCAAAGGGCACGGTAGTGCCCAGCCAAGTTCGCGGCATTAACCCTTTCTACAGACACAAACTTAGGTGATTTTCAACCTTCTTCTAACTTCAGTACCAATAAAATCAGACACTTCAAATTCGCAGTATTTGCTGAACTGTTCAAGCACAGGTGGCTCACCAAATTTAAAATCTTTTACATTAGTAACTCCCGAGATATAAGACTTCAAAAATCGCAAAAACCGTAACTGACTGACTCACTGAATGACTCACTGACTGACTCACTGACAGATCATCAAAATTATGGAGCACTTCCCGACATTGTAGAAACTTGAAATTTCGCACAACGGTAGAGCTTGTGGTGCATATAAAGGAAAAAGTCGAAAATCTGCAATTTTCTGTTCAGGGGGCGTGGCATCCACCCACATTATTAAAAATTCTTATAAATTATATGGAGCACTTCCGATTGTTGTAGAACGATGAAAATTAGTAGAACGGTATGCTTGAAGAGAATAATAAGAGAAAAATAAATATTGAGATTTTGCATTCAATCGGCGTGGCATCAACCCACTTTCTCAGAGTTGTTATTATTTTTATGAAGCACTTTCGGTTGTCCTAGAATTAATAATTTTTGTAGAGCGGTAGGGCTTGATTTTCACCTGGCAAGATAAAATCTTTGCAAAAAGGAGTGAAATCACAACAAAATCATAAATGTTAAAAAAAGAGCCAAGGTCTTATATCGTCCCCTGATTGCAAGAACTAGGTAACTCAATTTTATATTTTAATCATCAGCAAAAACGGTATCATTTTGTACATTTGTAATTACTTTTTGTCCAATCTTTTTCTATCACAGAAGAGAAGTTTCAGGAACATAAAAATTAAACTTTCCATCGTTCTCTAGTAGAAAGTTTCTATAAAGGCTGCTATCTCCAAAATGTATGCAATTGAGTTACCTAGTTCTTGCAATCAGGTGAAGATATGTACAAGAAATCTGTGCGTAAAAACTCAGCCAAAAAGTAATGAGATCTAAAATATATGCCAAGTTTTAAGTTCATTGAAGTTCAATATCAAATATCTGAATTGGAATAATATCGAAGTACATAACTCCAAATTATGACAGAAATTGGTATTAAATGATGAATGATTAAAATTAGGTGGATTTACTTGGCAAGTTTTCTCTTAATTACTTACTTAATCACAAATTTAAACTCTCACTGTATAAGTCGATTATCATCAGCGTAAAAGGTGGCGCATGCAAGTGGAAGAGGACCTCAACCAGCTTGGCGTGCAAAACTGGAGACAGCTAGCTAGAAACCGAGCCGGCTGGAAGAAGCTTGTTGGTTGAGGCCCTGGTCCACCCCGGACTGTAGCGCAACCTTAAGATAGTAGGTAAGTAAGTTACTAAAGGTCTAACTGCCTAAAGGGGTTTGAACATTGACGACTGTCAATACATATGTATTTGTCTTTTTGCTTACGTGTTTCACGAGTAGCCATTTTTAATTCTGATACTTCCAATTTTAGCAACCTGCGGAGTATATTACACCATAGATTTGTGTATACTGAGATTCATTACCTGTACATACATACATTTATTATGTACGTACGTCATAAAAAACAAGATTCAAAAAAGTATTAAAAAAGTTCATATTTTATTTTACGGTAGTTTTGGCCAATCTAAAGTGATTAAGATTTAAGATTACTGATTATGAGGTATACAATTGTACCTGTACAGGTAAACCATGTAGGAACAGTATACATCCATTCATGGTTCTGGTTAAATCAGTAAAATCAATGAATTGCTATTTTTTAAGAATATTTCGATTTTCGATCACTCACATCATCGCTGGCTGTGTCGATTAATTTTGGCTTCAATTGGATTTTTATTTGCTGTCATGTTCGGTAAACTTTTCCTTAATACAGTGGGTTATATTTTTTCAAATATGAGAACGAAGAATTCACGACATGATGGGGTTTTTTGTTGGCATTGCATTTCATTTTCAAGTCTCCCAAGTCACGTTGGCGAATGGTGAATGGGGCCTTGACCTACAAGAGGCACCTTGCCCTACTTAACACACAGAGTGAACGATAAAAATGCACAGAAGAAGAATATCCAGAATATATACATACATATATGTATATGAAGGTCGTTTATCGTTCGAAAAAGCAATATAAGCGGTGCATTGCTCAGAAGAACTTTTATATACATAGATACAGGATGCGGGAAGAATGTTTTAAAATTGTAATTGAATTTTCGTTGACATGATATAACTGACAGGAATCAAGTGGGAATCTAATATTGAATGCTTGCAGTGCAAAATTAACCCGGACGGACGGACGTTCATTGCTCGTTCGTTTATGCAATCGTATAGCTGTCACTAAATATGAAAACTGATAGATTATTATTTTTGCATCAGTTTATAAAATAAAGTTTTTCATAAACATACATTATGTACATAGTGTGCACAGTACAAAAATAGAAGGTATAATACTCCGCAGGTTGTTAAAATTGAAAGTGTCAGAAATAAAAAAGACAACAAAGAATTAAAATTAAAACTGTCCAATTTATCCCCGAGACTGGCTATTACAATTTTTGTGATACTGAAAAAGACACATGTACAAAATTATGGATGAATGTACATAGGTACATATTTACTAAGGGGCTTATTGCGAGAGTCTATTCAGAATAGAATTAAAGTCGAAAAGACTTAAAGTCTACTGTCGGTATTGCAGATTTGACATTTCAATTGAAATTCCAGCTGAGAGCTTTATTATTTTTTTGTTTTTGAAAGTCGATTCTATTTCAATATTCTACTGTGTAAGGCAATACCAGTTTAGAGTTTAATAGAATAGAAAAAAGTCGAATAGACTTTTTTCGAATAGACTCTCGCAATAAGGCCCTAAAAAAATAAAATGCATGACTGGATCGCACGTACTTGCTCTTATGTTCAAGTTGTGTGGGACTTAAGAACTTTGAAAAATATTCAAGAAATGATAAAGAAAAGTATAAAAAGCATTTAAATCGTTCTTTTAATTGTATAAACAGTCTGATAAATAACTAAGAGCACACAAAAAGTATGCCATTTGATTACTTGAAAAAATATGAATATATGTAAGAAAAAATTTAAAATCGTTGGAGCCGTTTTCTTAAAAATTAATTTTGTATACCTATATAAAATTTTTGTAACATTTTTCAAAAAAAAATTTGGTATGCCAATTTTGAGTATATATTAATATACATTTAAAACTGAAATTTCAAAACAATTCATTAACCCGTTTTTGAAATTTTGAAATTTATTTTTTTTCAACAATTTTGGTATGCAGTATTATTTATATTCGAACAAAGCTTTTGTGCAAAAAAATTTATTGAAATAGGATGAGCGGTTAATGAGAAAACCAAAAATCAAAAAAACCGTTATATGGCAGGTACCGTTAATAAATGTTTTTGGTGATTATTTTTCTTACTAAAAGGTACATCATATCTACAATAATATACTGATTTTTTTTTTTATTAAAATCGTTGAAGCCGTTTTTGAGATAAAAAAGCTTTTCCTTAACGGTTGTATGGCAAGTACCGTTATTTTTTGAGCTAAAAAAAATTTCAATTTCCTCTCTGGAGAGTTACAAAAAAAACTTAGGTTCAAAATTTGAAGAAAATCGCTTCAGTGATTTAGGCTCTAGGTTGAGGTATGGACAGACAGACAGACAGACAGAATTGTGCCACCCACTTTTTTCGTGTTCTCTATCATCGTAATATCATGTTTGATTGTTATCTCGAAATATTTTTTTTGCACGAATCCAAAACTTGCCCCATAGTACCTACATACATATATCGCAAGTAAAAATACAAAGCTTAACTGACAACCAAAAATCGTGAAAATTCGAATCGGTGCCCGTTATAAAAAGTAAGTATTCGCCACAGTACACACATCTAAAATAATAATTGCGCAGGTTGTCAAAATTGAAAGAAACAGGAAAACACAACAACAAATAGGTATTGACGTTTAGTGGTATGTAACCGGTAAACACCATTTTCACAAATTTTGAAAGATGCGTAGAATTGCATACAAATTTAAACGGAAATGATAGATATCTTTAATATCACTATTTGCTACATGACCAATTTACCGTTATAACTATATGGAATCGATTAATTAAATAAAAAGAAGCAAACTTTAATCTAATTACACTCCAATTTATTAAAAATCCTTGTAAGCAAACTTTAATCTAATTACACTCCAATTTATTAAAAATCCTTGTAAGTTGGATTTTTAATAAATTGGAGTGTAATTAGATTAAAGTTTGCTTCTTTTTTACTTACAAATAAATAAGCTTTATATAAAGTTTTGCGCACGAAGCGTCGATACAAAGAAAAAGATCGTTATTGGTTAAGCCACCTCTATTTCTTAATTTTTTAATTGAAAGAGGAAGTAAAAGAAAAATATAATTTTCAGAAATATATGTGTTGTAGATCATTAGCAAACAATCAAATAATTTTGTTTTGAAGTTTGAGATGTCGCCACAAATAGATCTGCCCCTCCCTATTCCGCACTACTTGTCACTTTTAAATTTTAAAAAGATATTTACTTTAAATACACAATTTTAAAGCAAACATTTTTTTCGTTTTTATTTATGAAGCTGGTCATTCACGTTGGGAGCGGTTCGATATCCCGCAAACCAAAATCTCGAATAACGAAATGTCGCATTTTTTTTAAATCTAGTTTTTCATAATGTCGCAATCACAAAATCTCACTTTTAGCAATCTTTTACCAGCTGGTCATTCATGTTGGGAGCGGTACGATATCCCGCAAACCGAAATCTCGAATAACGAAATGTCGCATTTTTTAAAAATCTTGTTTTTCATAATGTCGCAATTACAAAATCTCGCTTTTAGCAATCTCGAATTTAAATCTCGAAACCAAAAATCTCGAAAATTTCAACCAAAATCACGCAATTTAAAATCTCGCTAATCAAAATCTCACAAATCCAACTCCCGTAGCAACGAATCGCACACGGCTTTTACAAAAAAAAAATTTGAGAGTACACCCAAGAGTATTTAGCATTTTTTTCCTTTCAAAGTAATAACGAAGTATGTATAAGTAACCATTTAACGTTCTTGCGCAAGATATTAGTTTCATTTAAATTTTGCGAGATTTTGACACAAGATTTAAGTTTTCGGAATTTCGTTATTGCGAGATTACGAAAATCGGGATTTTGTAATTGCGAGATTTCACTATGTAAGATTTCGAATGCGAGATTTTGCTTTGCGAAATTTCGTTCACAATCCTTCACTTTGAGACGGACGTAAGTACTGTCGCAAGAATCATAGATATTTTCTATGGAGAATTGACATGTTCTATTGTGATTTGTGAATGGCTTTCGTTTGTACTGAAGTACGTTGAAAATCTCCTCCTACATATTTAAAAAAGTTTAAATAGAGATGCCAAAAACAAAAAAAAAATTTGTTCAAATACATAAGTAATCTAAGAAATAACGACATAAAAAGACATGTCATTTTCGTAACATTGTATGAAAGTCACACATTTAATAGCTTAATGTTGAACTAAGAACTTCTTGTCTGCCAACTTAAACACGTGACGAACAGGTGTTAAATTTGAAGTACATTTTTTATATGGATTTATTTTATTTCAAGACCTATCGGAGGGAGAAAGTTTTGAATTTTGAACATTTGTAGTCGTAGGTAAAACTCTTTGTTGGTAGTCTATGAGAAGATAGAGCAGTGAGGTTTCCAAACATTATGTGTTTACCTGAGTGGTTTTGGGGAAATTTGAGTTTGACCAATTCTTCAAAATTGCAAGCTAAATATTTTTCTTGAATGCACACTTTTTCCATCCGACCAATAGGCATTGAAATAAATTCATGTAAAAATATACGTCAAAATTAACAACTGTTCCTCTTGGTTCAACACTTCAAAGGCTATTAAATGTGACTAAGAATGTTACGTAAATGACTTGACTTTTTGTGTCGTAAGCTCTAAGATTTATGTTTATTATGTAGGTAAACCTAGGTAGCTAGATATTATATTTCTGAACACGCCTTATTCTAAAAGTCACAATGAAGTTTGATTAAAGTTAGCCAAATAACTTTCCGCAACAAATTCTTTAGGAAAAGTGTAAATCATTCCCCATGTAGTTTTTTATATTAATTTATCAATCCACAAACCAGAAGATTCAATGAAAAGGATCAGAAATAATGAAAAAAAAAGATTGTGAGATTTATTACAGCTGTGATAAAAGACTACACATTTTAGGATGCGGATTCATCGACTCATTAACAAAGCTTGGATGCAAGGAAGCATCCCCGATGACTGGTGCTTTACCCCATATGTAAAATAAATAAAATAAATAAATTGAGTGGCGCAACAGCTCGTGGAGAACCAGGGCGTAGTGACTTACAACTCACAACCATTCCTGTGTGCGTGTTGTTGGCAGGAATGGAGGGGACCTACAGTTTTTTGCCGAGTCCGAACGGCTAAATGAGAAGCACTTTTTCATGACAAGTATAATCTTGGAGGATTTGTCAGTTCCTCGCAAGAGGCAGTACCTCAGATAAAAAATTTCTGTTTTAAGGTGGCACGGCTGTTTCCATTTTCACACGGCAAGTTGCTTGAGGTGCTCTTCCACTTGTGGGCGCCACCTTTTACGCTGTACACCTCTACTGCACTGTCCCACGGGGTTTGATTCAAAGAATTTCTGGGCCCCGGAATAAACAATAAACAATCAAACAAACAATACAGTTCGTCGTTGTATCTTCTTGTCCATTCCCCATCTATGCAGACGGGACCAAAAAACACCAGGAGAATTTTCCTCTCAAAACAGCTTAACGCATTCTCATCCACCGTTAACATTAATTCTTCGTTTGATATCAGCACTGATATCGTTCACTAAGTTTATAGTGGATCCTAGGTAGACAAAGTCTCTGACCACCTCAAAATTAAAGCTGTCTATAGTGACGTTCTGTTCGAGACGTCGATGTTGGGTGTCCTTTCTTGTTGACAGCATATATTTAAGTTTGCTTTCATTCACCGTTAAACCCATCTTCTTGGCTTCCTTCTCAATACTCACGAAAGCACCACTGATTATTATTAGGTGTGTTCCTTGCCGACTTTCAAACAGTTTGAAACCGCCAGATTTAGTCCGAAGTCGTTCCACACTTGAAAAATTGTACTGGTCCGCACCAAATCTGGCGGTCTGAAACTGTTTGAAACTGTTTGGGACTAAACCCAGGAGAGTTTGCACTATTCTTTGAGGAACGCTGTTGAAGAAGTCACATGACAGCGCGCCGCCTTGCCTAAAACCTTTTTTGATATCAAAGGTGTCGGTGAGGTTTTTGTCGACCTTGATGGAGCAGCGTGCATTCTCCATCGTTATCCTGCAAAAACGGATGAGTTTGGCAGGGATGCCAAAACTAGACATTGCTCTATAAAGCTCGTCTCTATTGATGCTCTCATACGTGGCCTTAAAATCGATGAAAAGGTGGTGGGTATCGATTTGAAACTCCTGGGTTTTTCCAAGATCGGCCGTGGGGCCACACTGATATGGACCTATCAGGTTGTTGACGAATGGCTTCAGGCGTTCACAAAGTACGGCAGAGAAGATCTTGTAGGCGAAATTAAGAAAACTGATGCCTCTGTAGTTGATGCAGTTCGGAGGATCGCCTTTCTTGAGGATCGGGCAAACAATGCTGAGGTTCCATTCATCGGGCATGCTTTCCTCCGACCATATTTTGCAGATCAGCTGGTGCTAACCAATTTATCGCCAGTCGCTTTGAATAGCTCAGCTGCAAGGCCATCAGCTCCAGTAGCTTTATTATGGAATTAAGTTTAAATATAGCTATCTATACTTCGTCGAGATCGGTTGGACGGAATTGTTGGCCCACGTCGTCCAGGTTGAATGGTGCAATCTGCAGGGTAGTGGAATTCGGTTCGTCATCGCCGTTATACCATTTGCAGAAATGATTTTTCCATATCCACAGCACCGACTGTGATTCTACCACGATGTTCCCCTGATCATCCTTGCAGGCTTCGGTTCGGGCCTTGTACCGCTGGGAGGTTCGTTTGACTTTTTGGTAAGACTTCCGCACTTCATTCTTGCATTGGCATTCCTCTAATTCCTCGAAAGAGAGCTGATACTAGGCTCTTTTGAAAGAAAATCTCTTCAACTGATATTTGGTCCGCTGGGCGAGGAGGGTGAATGGAGGAGAAGATGCAAGTTCACGTGAACTCAATGAGCTGTATGTAAATGAGATATATGGTTCAGAAAATCAAAACACATCGACTACATTTTTGCTCGGCCACAACGAAGAAATGGACATATCCAGCCAAAAGAGTCTTTAAATCCCAGCCCAAGTGCGAGAGAACGAAGAAGACTGAACCTTCGGTTTAAATACCGAGCATTCACAGATGCCAGAAGACTTGGACTAGATGACTGAAAGCAGCGCCAGCGTGCTCGGGCTCCTAGAAGATGGAAGGCCACCGGGTCTCAAGGGAGCCTTAGTACCTTAGTAAAGTGGAACTGAAACTGTTGCCTTATACTAGGTCCTTATGGTCGTAGTTTTACATATGCTTATGTTTTGGGTTTTCAATAATACTGTACCCAAATATTTTGCATATTATATAGTTTTTTTATCAACTAACATTCGCACTAATGTTAAGCTTCCGTCCTTCTGATTGAAGATTGCACTAAAAAACTTTTTCACTTTTTTAAAATTTTAATATACCCCATAATAGGTATCCACCTATTATTTTTAAAAATGTTCTATTTCAAATCGTCTTTTTATTTTCTTATTTTCTTCAAGCAGATGTTCATCTTTAAATGTTATATATGTAGTCATAGTAGCTAGATACATTCACCCATGTTCTCATAGAAAAGTACCAACCTCGCCTAGGTATATACCGTCTCTAAAAACTTTCAATTTCATATCACAGCAGTGCCTTTTGTTGTGAACACTGAACATGACTTAAAAAAACCGCCCTCCAGCTGTCAAGTTGTATAATTACAAGCAAAGAGAAGAAAGACAAAAAAAAAAGAAGACAAAATTGCACTCGTTGTTTCGTTGTTAAGTTTTTCAAAGTGCTCCAGCACGCATATTGCACACAAAGAGATTACTCTTTTACTTACTTTCACCCAGAATAAGCACGAACGTATATATTATATAGTAGAAGTTGGTAGTTTCCTGGCTTTATCTCCCGAATGGGCCAACAACACGCTCAGCTAAGCTACTGAAAACAACTATAATAATTATTGTTCCACTAGTACCTATAGTAGAATATCCTCATCAGAGAAGCAGTAGAGGCAGAAAAGAAATCAAAAGTTTTCTAGTCATCTAGGCTAATGTGGAAGTAAAAGTGATAACTATTTGTATCTCTACACACACATAATGTGGATCCCTTAAGTCCTAAATTGATATCACAATATACATATAATGGAAAGTCTATACGACTACGTCCTCAAACACTCATACAAAAGACTCACTGACTGACTCTTTGAGAATAATAAATTTAGGTTACGAAAAAGTACGTCATACACGTAGTACCATACGTATGTACATAAGTTCTGTGGAAAGGATGATGTCCTAAGGAGTTTGTCACACAATATCTCTTCTCTATTCGAATGTCAATCTTATTACGGTCTTGGTCTTGTCCGCTGGGGGATATTATTTTGGGTTTGAATGGACCTTTGGAAGTTCTCGTTTCCCTTGCAGACCTAAAAGACACGAAAAAATGTGGAATCCTTATTCTTTTCACGTCTGCAATGGTCATTGGTCAGATATAGAACGGCTGTAGAAATGAGTGTGAATGAACTTTAGGCTCAATGCAATGGTGATATTTTCTATACTCCCCCCTTAACTTTACCTTTTAGTATATCAGAAGCATGTATCTAAGGATTCAATAGACAAAGCAAATGGAAATTAAAGTGATGGGGATCACAAAATGGAGTACGTGACTTATATCATTGAGTATATTTTTACTGAGAATCAATACTCAATCTCAATGTCAATGTACTTGGTAGAAATGTGATGAATTTGTTAAAAGCTTCTTCCCAGAAACATTTTTACTTACAACACAAAACTTTTGGTTACATAATAAATATTTGTCATACAAGAATACAAATAATCCACACAAATATCTTTGTTCCAAGGATTTTTATTAAGTTAGTAGTTTGGTCCTCGGACCTGTTACGTCCGTGGATCTTTGCGGGTCATAGGGTCATAGGGCCTTCACTTTTCCTAAGCGCCGTCGTGTATGGTTTCTGGGAGATGTACTTCATCGCCCTCCAACTCTTCCCAAGTTGCGCTGATTCCTCTTCGACCGTTCTTCGCCAAGAACTTTAGGTCGTTCCACTCATCTGCCTCGCAGCTTAAGATGTTTTGTCGACATATATTCACGAATGTTTGCAGCTTTCTTGTGACAGGGGTTGTAACTTTCCAAGTGCTGCACTCATAAAGATTCAACATTGGAGCGGAACAGTTGTAGCTTGGTCCTTAGGCTTAAAGAGTTGTTTTTCCATATTTTGGACAGCTTTCCGAACGCAGTCTTTGCTTTCCCGATTAGGCTGATTACATCAGTTGGTCCCAAGATATTGAAAACCGCTTACTATCTCTACTGGTTGTCCAGAAACATCTACTTGGGTAGATTAGGAAGTTCCAAAACTGAATTTTTTCGTTTTTGCCCTATTGGACCCAAGCCCAACGGTTTTAGCTTCTCCAACCTTGTTGTCATTTGATGGAGATCTATGATCCTATGAGAGAGTAAGCATACATCGTCCGCGTAGTCTGGATGTTTGAACTATTATTGCAGTTTCAACTGACTTCCTCCATTTGCGGTCGACAAAACTCACTTATCGCCAACAGGAACAATATTGGTGAAAGTATACAACCCTGTCTAACTCCACTTTGCATTTCAAACTCCTCTGACCTTTATTTAGAAGGTGACAATTGGATCACTCATATGTAGCCTTTTTAATAGCAACCAATTTATCAGGAATACCCCTCCTGCGCAAAGCAAGCCATATAAATTTTCTATTGACACTATAAAATGCCTTTTCAAAGTCGATTAACAGCATCAGGTGAAGTGGTGATCGATATTTAGCGCACTGTTCGATGACATCCGCAAGGTGTTGATACGGCCCACACACGAAGACTCAGTGCAGAATCCTGGGTGTTCGGTGTCAAGTGTGTCTTCGTGGTGGTCTTTTATTTGCTCCAGGACAATTTTTGCTATTACTTTGGTTACAGCAGGCAGCACGCATATTCCTCTCCAGTTTTTGCACTGCATAAGGTCTCCTTTCTTTAGGAGTTTAACAATAATTCCCCTTTCCACTCCACATAAAACTCTCTTTTGCCCAAGCTCTCTCAATGAGTGGGTGCTGGAGAGCTCACTCGATGTTGTGGCACTGCTTGTAAGAGCTCTGCGGGAATGCCTTCAAGTCAAACCGCTTTTTTGTTCTTGAGTGCTCTGATTGAGGTTAAGATTTCTTCTCCACCGGGGGATACAGTGCGTATTTGGGAATTTGTTAGTACGGACGGGTTATTGGGTATTGGGATGACTTCACTGGCCTTAGACTCCAAAGAAACGGCGTTATGTGTGTTCCTGGATATTGAGGGCGCCTTTGACAACACCTCACATGAAGCCGTTAAAAGGGCTTTAGTAAGGAAGAGTGTTCCCGTCTCTATAATCAGATGGATAAGTGGTATGCTAGGCACAAGAACTGCGGAAGCTTATGCAGGACATAGTGTCCAGACAGTCATCACAACAAGAGGCTGTCCACAGGAAGGGGTTCTATCACCCTTACTGTGGAGTCTTGTAGTAGATGAATTGCTAGAGAGTCTATCTTCTCAAGGAATACGCTGCATCAGTTTCGCCGATGACATTGTTATAACAGCTTTGGGAAAATTCGAAGAAACTCTCTGTGATATTATTCAGAGAGGATTGACAATAACAAGAAAAAGGTGTCTATGAGTGGGATTGAACATTAGCCCCACAAAGACAACGATAGTCCCTTTTACTAAAAAGAGGCTTCTACCACGCATGAAACCTATCCGGTTGGCTGGTGAAGAAATCGACATCCAGAAGGAGGTTAAATATCTAGGCATTACACTAGATAGCAAACTTATCTGGAACAAACATGTCGAGACAACTGTCGGAAAAGCCACAAAAGCTCTCATGATATGCAAGAGACTTGCAGGTAAATCATAGGGCTGTAAACCAAATATCCTGAGATGGATGTACACTATGATGGTAAGACCCATCATTACCTATGGGGTGGTCGCATGGCACAAAAGAACCGAACTTAGTACAGCTAGGAAATCACTAGATAAGGTACAAAGACTCGCATGCATTTGCATCACCGGAGCAATGAGAACTTGCCCTACAGCAGCTATGGAAGTCATTCTGGACTTGACCCCACTACACGTGGCCATAGATAGTGTTGCTAAGGGAGCCATCATGAGATTTGCAAGGGAGGGAACTGGGACGGGGAAAATCATTGGTCTTAGGGAAAGAGACTCGATTTGCACGTCCACAGAATCAAACTTTCTTGACATTCCAAGAGATGGCATGATTAAAAAGTATAACTTCGTTAAGAACTTTCATACGGAGCTAAGTAGTAAAAAAGAGTGGGTAGACGAAGACGTATACTACACTCTTAAAGCAAATGCCATCAAATGGTATACTGATGGATCTAGAACGTCTGAGAGGACTGGGGCTGGAATTTTTGGGCCTAGAACCAAACTTTTCATACCGATGGGACAGTCCACCAGCATTTTTCAGGCAGAAGTTAATGCCATCGGGAAATGTGCAGAAAGAAATCTTGAAAGAAAATATAAAAACCAAAATATTGCAATCATGTCTGATAACCAAGCCGCACTCAGAGCACTAAGCTCGTATAGCATTAGCTCTAAGCTGGTATGGGAGTGTGTGGGCAGGCTAAATGAACTGGGCAAGAATAACTATGTTACACTTCACTGGGTACCTGGGCACGTTGACATACAGGGCAATGAAGAGGCAGACTCCTTAGCAAAAAAAGGAGCAATGTCACCCAAAATGGGACCAGATTAGGAGAAAACGTGATGGGACCAGATTAGGAGAAAAAGCTAAATCAAAACAGCAGATTTAATAGAAATAGACTTAGAATAATAACGGGATTCCTCACAGGCCACTGCAAGTTAAGGAGACACCTCCGAATTCATGGTCTGGAAAACAGTGCCATATGCAGATTTTGCAATGAGCACGAGGAAGCCCCGAACCACATATTGGGTAGATGTGATGCACTTGTGCATAAAAGACAAAGGCATCTGGGAAATCACCAGATAGAGGAGAAAGAACTATCCTCTCTAAAAGTACTCCAAATACTCAAGTTTCTTAAAGAAATCAATTTGGAGGATGAGCTGTAGAATGAGTAACCTCATCAAGCTCTAGTAAGGGGGCACAATAGATCTTAAGGTCGCAGTGCACTTACACCCTTAAACTAATTCATTCATTCATATGGTAGCAAGCATCAGATGGTGGTCCCGGGCCATTCACATGTCTGCACCTCTTCTGTTTCAAATATCATGGAGACGGGTTCCAAAACGCCGAATGATCGCGAAGTGATCAATTTGGTTGGAAGTTTCTTGTCTGTCCATTGACCACCAACTGACTTCGTGGCATGTCTACTTGTGCTCCAACATCCCTCCCATTACAAGGCAGTTGGCATTACAGAAATCACTCAGCACTCATCAGGTTTTAAAATGCCTCCTTCTCCTCGACAGAAGAAGAAAAGAGCTCCGTTGAGGCATAACACTGTATGATAGTGACGTGACGTACTCTAGTCCGGAACCTAGCTTTCAGGATTCTGTCACCTAAAGGCTCCAAAGAAATTAAGCTCTTGAGAGCCGTTTTGGAAAGCAGCAATCCAGCGCCAGATTCACGATAACTTCCAAGTGCCTTTCTGGAGTAGAGTAGCACAGGGGGGTCATTCCGTATTTCGATTATCGCCAGACGATATCGTTTAGACGATAGTCTTGCTTTCCGTAACTTTGAAAATGACTATCGTCTTGGCGATCTCGTTTTGGCGATGAATTATTTGCTCTACGTAAGTCAATAATCGTCAAAACGCTATCGTCAAAACGATAGAGCTTAGACGATAGCTAAAGAGGTATCGTCTTGTAATTATTTGAGTGTTTTAAGAGTGATAAATTCTTTTTCGATGATTTTTAACCATTGTTTTTTTCAATAATATGAAAACAAAACCATTATTGAATATTTACGGCATATACATACATATATCAGTTCATGGTTCGAGTTTTCACAAAAAATTTTACCAATTAATCATACTTTCTCAATAATCGAATTAACAAAAAGTATCTGCCCAGTGATTAAAATTCGACCATTTATACCAAAATAATCGTTTATCCATACAGGCGCCTATGTCAACAGGGCTCTCATCGCGTAAGACGATGATCGTCTGACGGTGTCTTTTCACGTTTAGTTAAACGCGATAGATAAGGAGTGCCTACACTTTTTGGTTTTGAGAAAAAAAAAGTTAAGAAGCAAAAAAGCATATCTTTGCTAGATGTACATATGTATGTATTTTATTCAATAATAAATAATTTTGATGCACATAATTCATTTTTTGACAATTTTGCACTTTTTAAATAACCAAAGAATTGGAAATCGTAGAGGATGAGAGAAGAGGCTATGTCAACCGTTAGAAACCTGCACCGTGATTAAAGGCATTGTCTTTTTTGTATTTGCATATTCGTTTTCAACACTGGCCTGCTTGTAGGCCAAAATCGTATTTTTAAAGGGACATTCTGATGACCAGCTGCTTTCAGGCTTTATTTCTTTAATGTTGCGCAACGTAAAGAATCAATTTATCCATGAACACAAACTTTAACGGACGATATTGCAATTAAATTTTTTAAATAACCTGACATTTCAAATAAAATTACAAGGATTTTTTGTTTTGACAGCAAAATTTAATTTTCAAATTCATTTCATTCATTCAAAAAATAAACGATAGAAGAGACGATAGTGATTGAGTTACGTGAAGCAAATTATAGACGATATCGTTAAAGATAATCGTTTTGACGATTATCGTTTTAAAAATTACGGAATGACCCCCCAGGGTTAAAACCCCGACCCATAGTACATGTTGCGTCCGTTGTGGTTACGCATTCAACCAACTGACAGCTCGATTCAATACATGTTTTCTTATGGGGACTGGTTGAGTAGCCGAACTTTTAACATTTCCCTCCGGCAGATGCGTTGACAGCAATTTTTGTATGTGTGTTTGAATTTCAAGTGGTTGTTATGTGTGTGTGTTTGAATTTTAAGTGGTTGTTACGTGAATGTCAACGTATTCATTGGGTCAATCAAACCGTCGAATCTGGCAAACATTAATGGATCCGTCGCCGAAACGTACTCACCGGAATCTATGGGTCGGGGCCTTTACGAGTTGGAGACTTAAATTTGCCCAAGCCCCACCACCTAACTTCACTAATCCCTAACTTGTCCATCCTATACCACATGAATTCTTTTTCTAATTGGAGGAATCTGGCACTTTGAAGACCTTCACTTTCGTTGTCAAGAAACGTCTTCACATTCCCGAAACCCATCCTTGTCCGGGTACAATAGCCAAAATCTATCAACGTGTTATCATTTCTTATTCGAGGCATAGTGTCGTGTTAATTTAATTAATTTTTTCAACTTCAGAACCTTCTTTTTCCTATCCCAAAAGTACAAATAAAAAATAAGAGACTCAAAACCTCAATTCATCATATAAACCCCAAGAATTTATCCAAGCGACCATATTGTTTTCAATATTTCATCTTCCATTTACTAAAACAATTTTGCATCAGAATATATAGAGATACCGAGACCTATAAGAATGATTTCTTAAATTTATGTTTCCAATCAATTTTTGTTATAGTCATCAGTCATCACCATCAGATACAGGGACGCATTAATAGCCCCAACAGAGATTGATTCGAGGCAAATATTCTATCTTGTAAGATTTTATCATTAAATCCAGTTGAATTTTATCTCACCGTTACTAATGACTGCTGAATGATATATTCTGCCTATAAATTTGTTTACGTTCACTATAAAGTAAACAAAGACAAAAAATAATCATTAATTTCTTCCTCATCATACTGACTTGACTTCTTCTATGTACATCATGATAGATTAATAGAATAGATAGATAGATAGATTAGTTGACAAAAGATTCCCTCAATAATTGTCTTGTCTCATACAATTCGGTTATATTGTATTATGATAAACTATAATTCCCTATAAAGCTATACCTAAACACACACACATACTATTAAAGCCACACAATAGGATCCGACGGAGCATTGCAGTTGTCAACTTTGACCTAAAATACCGCAAAACCAACAAAGACCCATCGCCATCGCCATTCCCAACCTCCAATATTGTGTTGCTACTGCATGTCTTTGCTATGTTTATTTTAGCAGAATATCTAAATACCTTGACTTCATATAAATCCGTTGTGCTCTCAACCAGCCTTCATCATAAGCGACGACGAAAGCAGGGTTTTTGCAGAGTTCCTAGCAGGAGAGCATCCAAACTCAACATGCAGTCACAATACCAGAGAAGATATTCCCGGCATTAATTGAAAAAAAAAAGTAAAAAAAAAAATCAGCAGAAGAAAAAAAAAATAAACCAAACAATACACGATGCAGCAATTCATTTTAGATTCATTGAAATTGTATTCTTTTAATGAAATAAGAGATTGGAAAGCGAGGCAACGGTGGGCCTGGGCCGCCTGTCATCTTATGAGGATAAATGTTGCGGGTGGAGTGAATGAAGGATGCGGTGATGGTTGCTTGAAAATTAAGGATTTATTGCGGTGGTAGACTGATTTTTGGGAGGAATCCTAAGAAGCTATCGAAGAGAAAACCTCCCTACGCCTATCTCTTTCTACATATAATATATTCGCAGTATAGATGTGAGCAGGGTGGAGGAAAAGCAAAGTCAGGAAAGAAACTCTAAAAAATTAAGAATCCCATTTCTTGTCTGACTGTCAACACAAGACTCTGGTATTATTTTTTTTTGTTTTTGTAGTTTTCTTCGTTTTGGGGCCATTGTTCAGCGGAAATATTTTAATAAATCTTGTTTTAGTCGTCTTAAGGTGGTCCTTTTTGCACTTTGAATTGCATTTGCAAACATATAAGAGCTCCCTTGCATATAGGATCCTATGCTGGTGAGCTTATAGGGGTCTTGCTTTTGTCATTGATGACCCCCCTGTGTTTGATTGCTTTATTCATTACAGGGTGGACGGATTGAAATGTAAAATTTACACATTTAACGCGTAATAGGCTATTGAATAGGCGCAGAGACATCATAGGGCCCAGCGACATAACACCCAATTTTCGATTTTGGGACTTATGTCCCACTTGAGTGGGTCATAAGGCCGAAATTGAATTTGGGGCTTATGTCCCACCTAAGTGAGACTCAAGTCCAAAATAAAAATGTTGGGGGTAATGTCCCACTAATAATGGATAGGATAAATTCAAAGTTTCTTTAATTCTTGAAATGCAAAAGAAATTTTGCATACACCCAACCTCGCACCCACCCCAAATCCTATAGTGTGCCCAAGCAGGGGGGTTGCATACATACCTTACTGTTTATTCACTGTAATCTTTGGTGCCAGTACTGTATTTATGTAAGGCAAGGCAAGTGTAAATAAGATCAGTGCACCAAGCATTACGGTGAATAAACAGTGAGGTTTGTATGGGGGGCATGCTGCCCCCTGCAACCTACCTGCTTGGGCGCATTATAGGATTTGGGGTGGGTGTAAGGTTGGGTGTATGCAAAGTTTCTTTTCCATTTAAGGAATATGGATTTAAAGTATTTTTGAAAAACACAAAAATTATCGAAAATTCTTAAGATATATTCTTCTGTGGATCTAAGAAAAATTTGGGATTTATGTCCCATTTTTTGCAAAAATATTTGGGACTTGGGTCTCACTTGGGTGGGACTTAAGCCCCAAATTCAATTTTGCCTTACTGACCCACTTAAGTGGCAAATAAGCCTCCCAACAAAAAATGGGCGTTATGTCCCTGGGCCTTATATCCCTGCGCCTATTGAATATACCCTTTAAATAATAAACAGTTACGTCCAAGGGTTTTTGTAATTGAATAAGTTTGTTTTGGAAATAGCGATGCTTTTAACGGAAATTCTACTTAATTCACCCTTTTATTTCGAAGAGAATGGTCACACCTGCTCCTTGTCCATATATTATGTATACCGAGGAAACTAAGCCTAATTTGACAATTTTACATTGAAAACTCTTTTATAAAAAACATTTTTGCAGGAAAAGTTAACTTGAGTCAACAAAAACCTATAGAAAAAACTCGAAATATCAAAGATATCTAAATTTTTAAATTGATTGCGCATAACTTATTTTTAAAGCAAAGATAGGCCAGCACAGGACATACTCACACAAAACAAAGAAGAGGCGAAAGACTTTAATATGACATTTTCAAAAAGTCATTTTTATTCAAAAATAAGAGAGATTTAAACTTTATAATTTTTTTATAATTTTTCGCCGTTTTGGCCCAAAAGAAAGACTCTTTTTTATATGTGTGACCAATTTTACGAATGATTTTTTTTTTTAAATTTTTATATTTCTTAAAAAATAAAGTTGTTCTGTATTGTGCTCAGTTTGTGCTAGCATATGCCGAAGAGATAGCAAAAAAGTCGCATATTTGCAACTTTTATGACCAAGACATAATCTTGCGAAGCGAGAAATTATCACCTGGATTTGCCAATTAAAAGAATTGTGTTGTATTGTGGTCAAATTGTGATACGTTGTGCCGTAAATATTAAAATTAAATATTCACAATTTTAACGCATGGACATTTTTTAAAAGAACTATGTATCTGCTGTTCCGGGCTCAGTTTGTGCTGTCATATGCCAAAGAGATACAAGAAACTTCGCATATTCAAAGATTTGACGGCAAAAAAAAAAATCTACGATAAAAAAAAACTTCGCGAAGCGTCAATTTAGCACCACCATTTTCGATTTTCAAAAAAAACGTGTGGTGTATTGTGCTAAGCTTGAGTAGATCTGTGCCGAAAATATTAAATAAAAACCACAAATTTGTTAATTTTACAGAATTTTACAAATTCGTATCAATGAACAAATTAGCATATTTGCAACTTTTAGGGCCAAATAACAATTTTAAAATCAAATAAATATTAAAAAAAAGTCCTATATTGTGCTTAACTTGTTGTGATGCCTTGTGCCGTATATATTAAAAGAACGATTGCAAATTGGCAAATTTAACGGATATGTATTTTTTTTTAAATTATGAAAATTCGTAAAAATGTGTTGCTTTGTGTTCAGTTTGGGCTGTCATATGTAGAAAAGAAGATACAAAAATTCACGTATTTGCAACTTTCACGGTCAAAAAACGAAGCGAAGCGAGAAGTAAGCACCGCCACTTTCGATTGTCAAAAAAAAAATTGTGTTGTATTGTGCTCAGCTCAACTCTTGCAGCCTTCTGCCGCAAATATTAAAATAAAATTTTACGGATGAAACATTTTTGAAATTTTGCGAATTCGCAAAAATTAAAATTGTGCTGTTTTGTGTTTAATGTGTACTGTCATATATCGAAGAGATAACAAAACAAAATTTACATATTTGCAAATGCATTTTTTGAAAAAAAAAAAAAATATGGTGTGTTGTGCTCAATTTTTGCTTCCATCTGCCGTAACTTCAGGCTTCGCAAAATTGTTTTTTGGCGTACGTAAAAATTTCATTCTTAAAATTTACAAATTTGGGATTTTCTCTAATATATAACGCACCAGTTAGCACAAAACAGGACGTATGTTTTTTTTTCGAAAATCGAAGTGGTGATGGAACCTTACGCTAAGAAAATGGGTACACTTCTAAAAACGAAAAACCATACCCATAATAAGATTTTTAGCTTCCCATTGGAAGTTATTGTAATTGGTTCGATTTGTCAAATCGAAAATTTTGACATAGCTTCACGTTTCAAGCTCCCTAAAATCGGATCCATCATTTTTAGAGAGATTTCTGAATGTTTACGTTCGTTCGCCCGTTCCTACGTTCATACGTTCCTATGTTTCTTCACTTTTTTTTGTTCACCATATCTTAAGAACGTCGACTTCGGATGAATTTTATTTTATATATAATGATGTCGTTAAGTGCAGAAACGACTTTCTAACAAAATTCATGGATCGGTATTTCTAGTAAAGCAGAAGCCTCAGAACAAATGATGCTATCGACTTCAGGTTCATTTTATTCTAAGCATATTTTGTCCAGTCAATTTGTGCTCAAAAAGGCTCTTTGCGAGCAAATTGTGGGGTGGTTTTGATTATTTCGCTCCTCTATGTTTTCGGGCGTGCTGAATCCGAATCTGAGGTTTGCCAACAAAATTTCGTGACGCAACATGGAAAAAACTGCAAAAAATGATGCAAAAATGCGAATTCGAATTAGGTAGATTAAGACGAAAACTAACGATTTCTTGAAAACGAATGGAGGTATTTCAAAGATTCAAAAATAATTTTGAAGTTAAATGTTCATACTACAGAATGACCATAAATATTTTTTTCGAGAAAAATTATCTCGAGAAAAAAAATATACCCCAAAATTGGCATAAAATATGCATTTTTTTATCTTTAGATTCGAATATTTCAAAAACGTGACGTGCTAGAGCAATTTAAAGGCCAGATTCGAGCTCAAAGCATCAAATACCATCAGAAAAATATACCTTGGTTCATGTTACAGACAGTAATTCAAATTTTGTCACACAAAGTAATTTCTTAGTGCTTTCGAGTGGATTCTCGAAAAAAAGTCAATTTTCGACTAGCGCTTGAGTCCAAATGGGCTTTTAAAAAAAACCCTTAAATAGAGATTTATTGGAAATTGTGTATAGTTTCAACGGTACTTTGATATATTTTTCGAATAATTGGTAGTATTGGAGCCATTAGTGAAAAACTCCCAAAAAAAGAATTTTTGCGTCTGTTTTTTCATTTTTACTTGCGATTATAGGTACTATAAGGCAAGTTTTGGATTCGTGCAAAAAAAAAAAATTTTAGATAACAATCAAATATGATATAACGATGATAGAGGACACGAAAAAAGTGGGTGGCACAATTCTGTCTGTCTGTCTGTCTGTCTGTTCGACTACAGCCTAAACGGCTTGATCGATTTTCTTCAAACTTGGTACGTAGTGGTTTTTGGTGATTCTGCCGACACGTTTTTTTCATTTTTTTTAGAACCAAAAATAACAGTACCTGCAGTAGCGTAGCTAGATGGGCGAGGGCCCTGGGGCAGAAAATAAAATGGGGCCCCTTAACAGAAATTGGTTTCGTTTTTGATTAACAAAAAAAATGAGAAATTTTAGAAGAGGTATGTTATGTTATAGGAATTTTTAACAAAAACTGTCAGCATAAGATATTTCTTAGAGATATAATTTTTAAAGCTTAGCATGCAGTTTGGTTACAATAGCAAAAAAATGGTGGTAAGAACAGAAATGTTAGTGATCGAAAAAAAAAACATTTTATTTTTGAGTCATTCCATATGAAAACGTCTATTAAAAAAGCACATCTCAGATTTTGCTCAAACTTTGTGAGATGCCCCTACCCGCTTTGAAATTCCTTTTTTGTTTCTATTTTGAGATGGCATTTTAAACTGAAGTATAGTAGTTTTTGAGAAAAAAAAATCACACAAAAATGCTGGAAATAGTGTATTATACTGATTTTTTGTGACCTTCAACTGACTCCAGTGTCTCGACTGTTGATATTTCTCAGATATTCTAGTAAATATGAGGCAGTGAGAGCCATAGTGGCCTAACTGCATTTGTCATTATTTTCAGTAGAGCAAAAATAAGGAACAGATTATTTCTAAGCACTTGCAGTTTTAAAAGAATTACAAAATTTGTAGTTTTTAAATAACTGAACATAGTTTTGATTTTTGTTTGCAATATGATAAAAAAAATAAAAGGTTTTTGATTTTGTATTAATGATTCTCAAAATACCGTTATAAGTGATCAGATAGGCCACTCTAGCACTCAAGCTTTGAATTTTCTTGTTGGTGGCCTCTAAATGCAAAAAGCCCTATAAGTATGACATGGAGCTATCACTTCAAAAAATTTAAATACAGAAATATTGTTTAATACATACAGATTCAATTTTTATAATAAACTCAATTTCGACAAAATTGCAGTTAGGCCACTATGGCTCTCACTGCCTCACATATAATAGAAAAAATAAAATTTAAAAAGACCGGTTCAGCACACTCCTTACACAAGAAATCTCAACTTTTTTGAAATTGAAATTGCACTTTTTGTGTTCTGGTTTTGTTATTTTTATGTATTGTGCGTGTAAAGGAAGCAAAAATAAAGGTCATTACGCAAGCATTTAGTGTTAGAAGAAATAAGAACTTCACACCTACAAAAAACACCGATTATTATTATACCTAAATTCTTATATACAAATCACAGAAAGAAACGACAAAAACAAACCCAAATAAAACTAAAAAGCCATTTTTCTACACATATGTACATAGTTAATAATTATCACCCCTACAACGGAATCAGATGAATGAGCTGCGGAGGGAATCAGACTCAATTCTGACATTTTTAATATAATCTGCTAGAATAACTAATATCGGCCGTATTACAGAGTACCAAAAGCAAAGTCAAAATTGAAATTCATAGCAGTTAGCCTTCTTCTATATAGATAAAAGCCTAAACAGCTCCTTGGACTGGCAGATAGGCTATCTAAGATTTAATCAGTTTCTGTTGGATATTATTGTCAGAGATATTTGAGCCAAAAGTAGAAATTTATCTGGCAAAAAAGGTCCGGATATGCTATCCAAGACTTTATCCACAAGTCTTGTAATTGACCCATAATATTCAAAATAAACTTAGCCAAAACATTCTTAAAGATAAGAAGCACTTTTATTTTCGCTTTGAAAAAATGTTTCGTCAGGCTGTCCCTGGGGCCCCCAAACCTTCGGGGCCCTGGGGCGCCGCCCCAGTTTGCCCCTGGGTAGCTACGCCGCTGAGTACCTGCCATACAATTTTTTTAATCAATTTTACATAATCGCTTTTTTCTCAAAAATGGCTCGACAACTTTTCTTAAAAAAAATTCAATAAAGGAGAATAGGACAAAACGGTCTACAAGACCAATAACGACGAGACATATGTCGTCGGAAAGGTATTTTTATGTACTATAATAGTTACTATTGGGGCTTACTTCAAATCACTGTGTGAAAAAAGTTATTCGCTAAATAGGATTGTGCTCTGGTGCATTTTAGTATGAATAAAATATATTTAGTATGGGGAAAATTTATGAAAACTGGTGTAACAAAAAACGACAATATATATGTCATTGGAAAGGTATTTCCATTACCTACAGTATCTTTTATATAAGTTCAGTTCAAATTACTGTGTGAAAAAAGTTATTCGTAAACTAATGAAACATTGTGGTTCATTTTAGTGTGAAAAAAATGTTTTTTTTTTAGTATGGGCAAAAAGTGTGATGGCAAGTTCAACCAATAACAACGGGACATATGTCGTTGGAAAGGAAATTTTATGTACTACAATAGTCAATACGGCAGCTTAACTCAAATCACTGTGTGAAAAAAGTTATTCGCAAATTGCTACTCATGCTCCATACATTTTATCTGTGCTAAAATTCCCTAAAACAGCGAATAACTATTTCCACACAGTGATTTTAAAAAGTTGTTATGGTAACTATTATTGTTCATAAAAATACCTTTTCAACGACATGCATCTTATTAGTACTGGTAAGACCAGTTTGTATACATTTTGTCCACACTTAATGGTACCAAAACCAAACGTTGTTTAACGAATAACTTATTTCACACAGTGATTTGAAATGAGCCACCATAGTGACTATTGTAGCGCATAAAAATACCTTTCCAACGACATACGTCTCGTTGTTATTGGTTCCTAGACCACCTTCCATACATTTTTGCCGATTGTCCTTTATTTTAGTAAAGGCTTCCTTTGGGTGAAAAACCATTTTTCAAAAATGGTTATTAATGGTACCTCCCAAAGAACCATTTATTTAATTTTTGATTTTCTTCAAAACGGTACGACCGATTTGAATTATTTTTTTTATACAGAAGCTTCCAATATATATAAATAGTTTTGTGTACCAAAATTTTTGAAAAAATATTTTTTGGATTTTGAAAAAATGTTTCAAAATTTTTTTTGGAAAATCAAATATTTCGAAAATGACATGATCGATTTTTTTGAAACTCGATACTTATGAGTTTTTAGGTACTCTCTAAAATATTTTTAGAAAAAATTTTACATTTATGAAAAAATAACGGTACCTGCCATACAAAAGTAATAAAAACCACAAAGGAAAATATTTTTTTTTCTCAAAAACGACTCCTACGATTTTGATTAAACTTTTTCTATAGGCTAAAATTAGTACGATCTACTACCAAAGATTATAACAAACATTTTACACTTAGCAACTATTAATAGTACCTGTCATAGAACGTATTTTTTTATTTTGAATTTTCTCGTTATCGGCTTAACGGATTTCGATTATTTTTGTACATACAAATTTCAGATAAAATTAAATAATATTGCATATCAAAATTTTCAAAAATTTTTTTTTTGGATTTTTTAAAAAAGTTAAAATTTTTTTTTTTGAAAATTCGGTATCTCAAAAACGGGTTGACAATTTTTTTTTCAAATTTTGCCATTATATACATATAAATATATACTTTAGATTTGCATACCAAAATTTGTTCTTAATGTTTTAAGAATTTTATAGGTATATAAAAATTAATTTTTTAAAAACCGCTCCAACGATTTTAAATATTTTTTTCCCATACAATCATATTCAGTCAAGAATTAAGATGGCATTCTTTTTTTTCACCTCAAACTGTCAAAAGAGCTGGTTTAACCAATTTAAGTGTCGTATTTCATGCTTCTCTATACATTTTTCTCTCATTATTTCAATGTTTTTATATACATTTTTCTTAAATCCGCAGTGTCTTGAACATAAGAGCAAGTACGTGCGACCCAGTCGTGCATTTTATTTTCCATGTTGTGTGACGAAATTTTCTTGGCAAACCTCAAATTCGGATTCAGCACCCCAAAAACATAAACAAGCGAACAAATCAAAGCTACCCTACAATATTGCATGATAAAAATTACAGTATGACTGGACTAATTGACGTAAAAAATAATTGCTAATTCTTGGAAAAAAGTTTTTCGGCTCGAATATCTTGAGAATAACAAACAATGATATTGGCTTTGGGTAAGTTTTATTCTACACAGGAATTAAACAATATTTTTGGCTATAATACATAATCTAGAAGGAAGACCAATCTTAAGTCTTCACTTGACTGCATATTGAACACCTGAAAACGTATTCAGGTAGATCAAGACGAAAACTAACGATTTCTTGAAGATGAATGATGGACTTAAGATCTTGAATTAGGGACTTTTTAATAAAAAAATAACATTGGGCCTCTAGCTTCCGAGGACACCAATGGGAAGTTACCAGTGTGGGTCGCACCCAGCCTCTTTTTTCTTTTTTTTTTTTTTTCAATTCGGCATATGGCAGCACAAGTTTGGCATATTACAACAAAAACTATATCTCTATCAGTTTTGAATTGAAATTGCTTTTATTTTGTTAAAGTATCTATATGTATTGACATTGAGCCTATCCTTGTTCCGAAAAAGTTTATGTGCAGCTAAATTCAAAACTTAACTTTAATTTGGTTGATTTTTGTTAACTTTTCATGCTAGACTCCCATATGAAAGGATTTTTTCCCATCATCATCTATCACGTCGCGTCGGTCGTCTCTAAAACGAAATGGTAACAAACATTCCGTCGATTTAGAGTGAAAAGAAGCTTACTCTTGTTTTGCATTTTTTACAAAAAATTATTTGAAAAAAAGTGTTCGCATTATTATTGCTAAATTCAGTGAAATTGGAAAGATTTGATACATTTCAGTATTTCAATTGGTCTATAATGATCAAAAAAATGTGGAGTTAACCGCTTTTCACTCGAAGCCAACGATTTGATTAGTCAACCAACACCCTGTACATTTTACAGGTTTATATTAATTTTGTTTTATTCTTCTATAAATTGTCTTTAAAAATTCAATTTATCCATCCAACCATTGAACTTGACAAAAGGAACAAGGAAACAATTTGGAATCGCCCAATCCCAAGCACCGATATATTTGAGATTCATTGTTGTCTGACGGAAGCAGTGTGTTTTTTTTTTATTTGAATTTATTCTATTTGATATTTTTTGTTTGTTTTATTCAAACAGAATCGTGGTTTGTATAAAAGAATATGGCAGTGAGAAGGAAAACGATTTAATGAGTTTTTATGGTTGTTTAGTTTGGAGGTTGATTTTCATTTTCTTTATTCTAAAGTCCAAATAAAAACGAAGAGTTTTTTTTTTTAATTTTAATAAGAAAAAATTGAAACAATGAAATATTTGGATAATTTTATTAGTGAGATAAACCATCTGGGTTTTTAAAAGAAATTTGAAAAAAATAATAAGATTTAACTCTTAAGGAAGGGAGACTTTTTCAAGAGTTGCCATAAAAAGGATAATATAGTTTATCTACTATAAAACTTTATTTTCTTATGATTCTCGCTTGATGGACTTGACAATTTTGTCTTATTTTTCCGACCAATTGTCCGGGTATTCAATTATCTTAAAAGCCATGACCCAAGTATATGTAATAATCTGTCTAAAACTATACAAAATTTTAAAGTCAACATTAGGTAAAACAATAATATCTAACAAAAAAATACATTTCTTATACGTACTGTGCGTGCGTCCAAGTACCAGTGCGGCTTCCGGCCAGGCAGATCATTGTTAGACCAAATATTCACTCTCAGACAAATCCTGTAAAATACCAATGAACTTCAAGTCGAGAATCACCATATCTTCATTGACTTCGAAGTCGCATACTTATATGATAGCATTCATTTTCAGGAGCTCTATATGGTGATGGCTGAACTTGAGATCCCAGGAAAACTGATCCAGTGTCGGGTGATATTGGAAATTAGAAGTTGCAATGAGCAACTAACGCTGCTAAAGCTCCTCTGAACTATTAATTTTTTTTCTGTATCTACACAATTTTTAAAATTCAAAGCTTCTTGATAACATATAAAGCAGGCCATTCACATTAAGACTGTCACACAGGCTGTCGTTTTACGAACAATGTGTCAAAAAATTCCTTCAATTTGTTTTTTATTTATTTCGTCTCCTAGAAACAAAATTAAACTATGAAGGTTATTCGTAGACTGAGTAGTTCGGTCGCAAGGACTATCTCAAAAACTGCCATTCACTATACGACCATTCGGTCGTGTCGCAAGGTTCGTTGAAATTTTCAACGGACTTCCAACCTGTCGTTAGTCGCACGGTCCGATGTACAACAAGGACATTCACGGTAGAACGACAGTTTTAACGTGAATGGCCCAGTCATACATTTTATTTTTCTGTGCAGTCAATATTTTCCAGGTTATGTCGTTTGTCGTTGGCTGGGCGTTGTAAGACGCGGGTAGTCGCTGATTACATAGCACGTCAACATGGTGACGTCCAGTGATGCAACAAATTCTACACGTCAATTGTGCTTTTGTTTTCCCTACAAGTGGTAGCCATCGGATACTGGTCTCGTTCATCCGGACTTGACTTGCTAAACTAATAAGCGCGATTGTTGAACAAAAGGCAAAAATAGTAACACTATAATCTTCTGTTGGAAATAAATGGCTGTATAATTTGGCTGAAGTCTTGGACAAACCTATCAGAAGGATGGTGTGTGGCGAATGAATTCAGCATAGAGAATCAACGGTGCAATCAACAGTCTTGAAGACAGAAACTGGGTAGAGTGTTGGCACTAAGGCACCTCCTTCCAGAGGAAGAATTCCCTGGGTGGAATCAACGGTGGCGTCTTCAGTTCAAGATAGGCTGAACCAATTAGTGAACACCTTATACGGGCTACTACGACTGATTCGGAACTCAGGCCTATAAGGAGTGGTTAATCCGGCCCCCCGCTCTTTGAGATATATTGTATAAGGGTTTGACCCTCCAGGTTGGGGGTCGTGCCGTCGAGGTGACTTTCCGACAACGTAAAGCGACTTAAGTTGCAAACAAGCCTCGGATACGGACGGATTTACTGTTGACAAACCTAGCAAACGAAATAGGGACAAGGAAATTCGGATCTGCACGTGGAATGTCCTCTCTATCTATAAATATATACCCACGTGCAGCCGCCCATTAAGCGGAAGCCCTTGTCAACTACAAAGCAGACCTTACCGCCATCCAAGAATTGCAATGGGATGGGCGGGACAAAAGAAAATTAAAAGTTTGGGACATCTACTTCGGTGACTGTAACCGACCAGGCAGCGTCTTTTTGGATGTGGATTCGTCGTTAGAGGCATACTAAGGCAAGAAGTCTTGAGTTTCAATTATGTGAACGAGCACCTCATGAAAATTCACATAAATGCTCAATCCGCTAACATTAGCCTTCTATGCGTGCATGCCTCCACAGAGGAGAGATATGACGACTTACTTACTTACTTAAGGTGGCGCTACAGTCCGGGGTGGACCAGGGCCTCAACCAACAAGCTTCTTCCAGCCGGCTCGGTTTCTAGCTAGCTGTCTCCAGTTTTGCACGCCAAGTTGGTTGAGGTCCTCTTCCACTTGCGTGCGCCACCTTTTACGCTGTCCACCTCTACTGCGTTGTCCCACGGGGTTGGATTCAAAGACTTTCCGGGCCGGAGCATTGGTGTCCATTCGCTCTAGATGACCCAGCCATCTCAGTCGTTGGCTTTTCACTTTTGTGGCTAGGTCGGTGTCGCTGTACAGCACATACAGTTCGTTGTTGTATCTTCTTCTCCATTCCCCATCTATGCAGACGGGACCAAAAATCACCCGGAGAATTTTCCTCTCAAAACAGCCTAACGCGTTCTCATCCACTGTTAGCAGTGTCCATGCCTCTGCACCATACATCAGGACCGGGATGATAAGCGTCTTATACAGGGACAGTTTAGTTGCTCGAGAGAGGGCTTTGCTTCTCAATTGCCTTCTTAGCCCAAAGAAACAGCGATTGGCAAGAGTAATTCTTCGTTTGATCTCAGCGCTGGTGTCGTTCGCTGAGTTTATAGCGGATCCTAGGTAGACAAAGTCTCTGACTACCTCAAAATTATAGCTGTCTATAGTGACGTTCTGTCCGAGACGTCGGTGTTGGGTGTCCTTTCTTGTGGACAGCATATATTTTGTTTTGCTTTCATTCACCGTTAAACCCATCTTCTTGGCTTCCTTCTCAATGCTCACAAAAGCACCACTGACATCACGCTTTGTTCGTCCGATTATGTCAATGTCGTCAGCGTAAGCGAGTAATTGGACGGACTTTTGAAAGATTGTGCCTCTGGTGTTGACGTGAGAGTTTTGCACTATTCTTTCAAGAACGATGTTGAAGAAGTCGCGTGACAGCGCGTCGCCTTGCCTAAAACCTTTTTTGACATCAAAGGTGTCGGTGAGGTCTTTGCCGACCTTGATGGAGCAGCGTGCATTCTCCATCGTCATCCTGCACAAACGGACGAGTTTGGCAGGGATGCCAAAACTAGACATTGCTCTATATAGCTCGTCTCTATAGATGCTGTCATACGCGGCCTTGAAATCGATAAAAAGGTGGTGGGTATCGATTTGGAACTCCTGGGTTTTCTCCAAGATCTGCCGTAGTGCGAATATTTGGTCGATGGTGGACTTCCCTGGCCTAAAGCCACACTGATATGGACCTATCAGGTTGTTGACGAATGGCTTCAGGCGTTCACAAAGTACGGCAGAGAAGATCTTGTAGGCGATATTAAGAAGACTGATGCCTCTGTAGTTGGTGCAGTCCAGAGGATCGCCTTTCTTGAGGATCGGGCAAACAATACTGAGGTTCCATTCTTCGGGCATGCTTTCTTCCGACCATATTTTACAGATGAGCTGGTGCATACTCCTAACCAATTCATCGCCAGCCGCTTTGAATAGCTCAGCCGCAAGGCCATCAGCTCCAGCAGCTTTATTGGACTTAAGTTTAGATATGGCTATTCTCACTTCGTCAAGATCGGGTGGACGGAATTGTTGGCCTACGTCGTCCAGGTTGAATGGTGCAATTTGCATGGTAGCGGAATTCGGTTCGTCATCGCCGTTATACAGCACCGACTGCGTTTCCACCACGATGTTCCCCTGATCGTCCTTGCAGGCTTCGGTTCGGGGTTTGTAACCTTGGGAGGTTCTTTTTACTTTTTGGTAAAACTTCCGAACTTCATTCCTGCAGTGGCATCCCTCTAGTTCCTCGATCGCGCGCTTCTCATGCTCTTTCTTTTTCTTTCTGAGAAGCTTGTGTTCCTCTTTCCTCTTCTGCTCGTAGAGCTCGCGAGCAGCTCTGGTCCTTCTATGCAGCGCCGCTTTGTATGCCTGTTGTTTGGCTGCATGTACTTGCCGGCATTCCTCGTCGAACCAGGGGTTTCGCTGTGGTGGTCGTGCGAAGCCCAGCACGTCAGAGGCGGCATCTCTGATGGCTTCCTGGCAGTTTTTCCACTGGTTCTCGATGTTTGCAGTTGGCGGCAAAGGACAAGTTAAGAGGGCACGAGAGACTCGATCGGAAAAGGACCTGGCGATTTCTTGCGACTGTAGCCGTCCGACGTTGAACTTCCTGACAGTATTTCCCTGTTTTGGCTTTGGTCTGGATATCCGTAGCATTACCTTTGCTACAACGAGGTAGTGGTCCGAGTCAACGTTGGCTCCTCGGAACGTTCGGACATTCTTGATACTGGAGGAGTGCCTTGCGTCGATCGCAATGTGGTCAATTTGGTTAGCGGTTGATTGACCAGGAATTCGCCATGTCCCCTTATGAATATCGAGATGTGGGAACTGCGTACTAGCTACCACAACGTTTCGCCCCGCAGCAAAGTCGATTAGCCTGAGTCCGTTATCGGAGGTGGTGTCGTGCAGGCTGTATCTTCTGATTGTGCCACCAAAGACGTCTTCTCTTCCTAGTTTGGCATTAAAATCACCCAAGACAATTTTAATGTCATAGCTAGGGCATTGCTCATATGTCTTGTCCAGGAGCTCGTAGAACTCGTCCTTGGTGTCGTCATCTTTCTCCTCTGTGGGGGCATGCGCGCATATCAGGCTGATGTTGGCGAATTAAGCCTTGATGCGAATTGTCGTGAGGCGCTCGTTCACATAATTGAAACTCAAGACCTCTTGCCTCAGTCTGCCTCTATATGACGACACCAAGAACGAGTTCTACGAGCTCCTTAGCAAGACATGTAAGCAATGCCCTAGTTATGACATTTCAATTTTCTTGGGTGATTTGAATGCCAAACTAGGAAGGGAAGACGTATTTGGTGGCACAACCGGAAGATATAGCCTGCACGACACCACCTCCGATAACAGACTCAGGATAAACAACTTTGCTGAAGAGCGAAACGTTGTGGTAGCTAGTACGCAGTTCCCGCATCTCGAAATACACAAGGGGACATGCCGAATTCCTCGAAAATCAACCGCCAACCAGATTGACCAAATTGCAATCGACACAACGTATTCCTCCAGTATCAAGGATGTCCAAACGTTCCGAGCAGCCAATGTTGACTCAGAGCACTACCTCGTTGTAGCCAAGGTAGTGCTATGGATATCAAGACCAAAACAGGGAAATACTGTGAGGAAGTTTGATGTCAGACGGCTGCAGTCGCAAGAAATCGCAAGATCCTTTTCCGATTGAGTCCATCGCGCCCTCTTAAATAGTCCTATGCCATCAGAGATGCCGCCTCTGACAGGCTGGGGCTCGCACGACCACCACTGCAAAACCCCTGGTTCGATGAAGAATGCCGAAAAGTACATGCAGCCAAGCCACAGGCAAACAAAGTGGCGCTGCATAGAAGGACCAGAGCTGCTCACGAGCTCTATGAGCAGAAGAGGAGAGTGGAACACAAGCTTCTAAGAAGGAAAAAGAAAGAGCATGATAAGAAAAGTTCGATCGAGGAAAAAGAAGGATGCCATTGCAGGAATGAGGCTCGGAATAGAATCTCAGCATTGTTTGCCCGATCCTGAGGGAAGGAGATCCCCTGGACTGCTCCAACTACAGAGGCATCAGTCTCCTTAACTTCGTATACAAGATCTTTTGTGCCGTACCTTATGAACGCCTGAAGCCATTCGTCAACAGCCTGATAGGTGTATATCAGTATTGCTTTAAGCCATGAAAGTCCACCATCGACCAAATATTCGCACTTGGAAAAAACCCAGGAGTTTTAAATCGATACCCACAACCTTTTCACCGATTTCAAGGCCGGGAATGACAGCATCTATAGAGACATATGTGTATAATGCAATGTCAAGTTTTGGCATCCTTCCCAAACTCTTCCGTTTGTGCAGGATGACGAGAACACATGCTGCTCCATCAAGGTCCGCAAAGACCTCACGAACCTTTGATATCAAAAACAGATTTTAGGCAAGCGACGCGACGCGCTGTCATGCGACTTGCTCAACATCGTTCTTGAAAGAATAGTGCAAAACTCGCACTACAAGACTAGAAGCACAATCTTTCAAAAGTTCGTCCAATTACCCGTTAACGCTGACGACATTAACATAATCGGACGAACAAAGCATGATGTAAGTGGTGCTTTCGTGAGCATTGAGAAGCAAGCCAAGAAGATGGGGTTAACGGTGAATGAAAGCAAAACGAAATATGTACTGTCGTCGTCTCAGACAGAACTTCTCTATAGACAGGACAGACAGGATCCGCTATAAACTCAGCGAACGATACCACTGCGGAGATCAAACAAAAAATTACTCTTGCCAATCGCTGTTTCCTTGGGCTAAGAGACAATTGAGAAGTAAAGCTCTCTTTCGAGCAACTAAACTGTCCCTGTATAAGATGCTTATCATCCCGTTCCTGATGTATGCAGACTTCAGAGGCATGGACACTGTTAACGGTGGATGAGAACGCGATAGGCTGTTTTGAGAAAAGAAATATCCGGGTGACTTTTGGTCCCGTCTGCATAGATGGGGAACGGAGAAAAAGATTAAACAACAAACTGTACGGTCTGTACAATGACACCAAACTAGCCACAAAAGTGAAAAGCCAACGATTGAGATGGCTGCTTCACCTTGAGCGATTGGACATCAATATCAATATCAGTATAGCGCAGTAGAGGTGTACAGCGTAAAAAGTGAAAAAGGACCTCAGCCAACTTGGCGTACGAAACTGGAGACATCTAGCTAGAAATCGAGCCGGCTGGAAGAAGCCTTTTGGTTGAGGCCCTGGTCCACCCCGGACTGTAGCTCCACCTTAAGTAAGTAAGAAGGTTTTGTGGTTTTATTTTTTTTTTGTTCAATTTTTCGAATTTTTTCACATTCCCAAATTGTGAGTACCACTCATAAAAAAGGCAAAGAAGGCATATTTCCCACCTTAACGATAGAGGACAGCAGCTTTTTTTCTATCTGAGAAATGCTGTCAAAATTATAATTTCATAAGCTTTGGTCATTAAACATTTTTCCATTCGTCGAAATATTTCTTAATCTGATAATATATCAGCGTTTTCATGGCCACAAGGGATAAAACAGTCTCGGTCGATGTATTTTTAGGTAACGAAGATAAGCCTAAGATGAATAATGTTTACTCGGGAGGAGACATATAGTCAGGACAGATGGTTTTTCCAGCTTGTAAGAATACTTCCTAAGAGCAATAAATTAGTGGCTAAGCTGATTTTTGTATGTAAAAATCTATGAATACTCTGGCAATGGCAATGGTATACGTATGCTTTGAATGGATGATGTTGGAATAGATGACAAAGTGGAATATCTTAACGAATTACAAAAACTAATTACCACATTTGCCAAATTTTAGTACCTATTTCGTAATTCAGTCGGGTGCATTCTCTCTTCCTCTTAATTTATATTTTATTATCTCGTGCTATCTCACATTTTAATCTGAAACAAAAAAATCTTCATTATATTCTTCGTCTTTGCGTTCGTAGCCCCTACCAATCTAAACCTACGGCCCTTTTCACGATGACAACTTAAAAACAGCTCCCATTTTCTAATCAATGCATCCATCGGAAAAGATTTTGACTTTCTAATAACGACAACGTGGTGGCTTTTAGGCCATTTTAACCCTCAACCATCACTCCCATCCACATTTTTTTTTCAGTATGGCTGCTCCTTCCTCGTAGTCTAGTCCCTTTTAGTGTTAAAGGATAAAGTTTTCATATTGAAGAATGCTGTGCTGTGCTGTGAAGCGTTCTATACTCCACTACATCTCCATAAACAGAATTTTTTCGCTAGAGCGATTATGAATTGAAGCATTCTCTCTTGGAGAGAGTATAGTCGGTACTATACTCGGGGTTCCTATATCCCGTTGCTGTTGCGGGCTTCCAATTGTGCTGTTGCCATTTTGCCTTCTCTCACTTCTTCTATGATATAATAGTGTATACGCCAAGGGCCTGGTAATTTCCATTCTTTGCCGTTCGCGCTTGAGAGCATCAAGGATGCCGGCATTTTGTTAGATAATCATGAAAATTGAATTTATCGAAAGTGTGTGAGGATGGCAGTTTAAAGAGTGTTGGACGAACAGAAAAGAACCGAACTGAATAGAACAGAACAGAACCGAACAGGATAATGTAGAGGCGAAACTTTGGAAAACTTCTTTGGATCTACTTGCAAAAACCAAAGATTTCTCTCAGTCACTTAGGGCATCAACATTTTCAATGTGAAATTATTTCAGTCTTAGCGGGTAATGCGGGTAAGGGGGCAAGAGGAGGATACAGGAAAGGATTGGTGAAGAGGAACTTTCAAAACATTGGCTATGTGAACTTGAAGAGCACATGACGCCCACTTTAGTCAAGTCTCGCATGCTGCTGTGGGGGCGGGGATGGGTGGCTGTGAAGGCTGAATTTTCTGTTGAAGTGCATCTCATGCAATAACATGCAACGGATGGATTCGAGGGTGTGCAAAACGACAACGTATCTCTGCAATTTTAAGCAGTCTCTGGAGGTAATGTGTTTACCAAACGAAGAAGAAAGTGTATTAAGCATTCTTAATGGAATTCTTTGGCGGAATTGATAGTTTGCTTCATACAAAAAAATGTAGGTCCCGGTTTTGACAAGACATGGCGATGGCAATGGAGACGTGGGAGAATTGTAAGCATGTAATATATGTACCACCTATACTCTCCTACATCGTCGACATCGTACCTTGGATTTGAGTATAGGGAAATCCTTTTAGAATTTCGAATACCAATTTTCTGACAACCAGACTGTGTGAACCTGGGTCGTTGTTATATAATTTTAATTTTATATCCACCGGGTGAATAAACATTTTTGCTCAATGTAATGGTTAGCGGAAAAGGAAACCTTATACACAAAGAAGAGGGAGGAAAAAAATCAATAAACCCCATGGAGTGTGGTTAACCGATGAACGGGCTTGGAAGATAAATGTGGATAAGAGTCTTAAATCTAAAATTCATGGTTTCATTATTATTTACATGAAGAAAGTGTAGCAAAAGGATTTTCTTTTTTTTTGTTTTGTAGAAAAAAAAAAACATATAAAGGGAGTATGTATGAGTACAGTATAAGTCTCACAGGATGAACACAAAAAAAAAATGTGTGTGTTGAAAGTGGAACACCCTTACGCTTACATAACATCAGAAGTAGATGATTTATGATTTTTCACTCGATGAATAATTGTTGCGAACTGTTTTCGAGTGATATGATCGTTTGTGACATATTTATTTTATAAATCATTTGAATTGGATTGTTTGATCTATGAGGAAACATGGAACCAGTATCTATAGAAGCGCCAGATTAATTGGTGTTAAATCCTACAAAAATGAAATAAATATCTAGGATTTTGACAATGAATTTATCTTATTCAATTTGACAAATTTGACAAAGCAGTTAGATAAACTTTGGAATATTTGATTATAGTCTCGTTTTTTAATTGGTTTTGGTGAATAGGAATGTAACAGTAGGTAGGTATATTGTGAAGTACCTCGTGGTATGATGGGTTAGTGCGTTGGACTGTCATGCCGAAGGTGTGGGTTCGATTCCCAACCACGCCACCTAAAAAGAGAAATGTTTTATCCGGGGTACTGCCTCTTAAGAGGAACTGACAAATCCTCCAGGAGAATACTTGTCATGAATAAGTGCTTCTCATCTAGCCGTTCGGACTCGACAGAAAACTGTAGGTCCCCTCCATTCCTGCCAACAACACGCACATGGGAATGGTTGAAAGTTGTAAGTCACTAGGCCCTGGTTCTCCACGAGCTGTTACGCCACCCAATTTATTTAATTTATTTATATTGTGAAATACATATTTTACTAGGCATAAGTCAAACAGAGTATTGCAAACGCAATTGGATGGAATTTTGAAAGACTGTGCTTCTAGTATTGACGTGAGGAAAGTTTTGCACTAATCCTTGAAGAACGATTTTGAAGAAATCACATAACAGCGCTTCGCCTGGCTTAAAATATATTTTTGACATCAAATGTATCGGAGAGGTCTTTGCCGACCATGATGGAGCAGCGTACATTCTTCATCTTCACCCAGCACTAACGGACGAGTTTGGGAGGAATGCCAAAACTAGACATTGCGCTATACAGCTGGTCTGTATAGATGCAGTCTTAGGTTATAGGTAAGGATAGAGGGGGTGATAATACTGTAAGCCGCATCATCTCACTCGGATCCCCGTGGATCCATTGCGCTCCCCAGGATAAAGGTAGTTAGGTGTGAGGAGGGGATGGGTGTGAAATTGAAGTTTAGGAATGGTATGCCTCCTTGAACAATCCTGACTTCTGGCTGAATTTCAGGATATTCTTTAGTGGCAGGGAAGGGATGTCGCCCATTTCGTCGGGAAAGTACTATCCAAGGCTTCTTTTCTAGATCTAACCAGATTGAGGCATTCACAAAGGAAATGGAATGAGCCCTCTTCCGCCTCTTCATCTTGACACCTTCTACATAATGTAAGTTCAATGGGCTGATACCCATTTTGCTCATGAAGGTTCTCAATGAGTTGTGGCCCATTAAGACTCCCCCTAGCTAAGAGCTATAATTGAAGCCTGCTTATCTTGAGTAAATATTCAGTTTTTTCTTAGATATATACATTTCTTGAAACCCGACAAGTGTCAAGTGATGACCATCTGACGTCTACAGCTTCAAGTAAATCCTGATGGATTCTACTTTTTTCGGCGCGGGGACTTTAGTCCCCGGGACATAAGTCCCGAATTTTTTTTTGGGACTCATGTCCCACTTTACTGGGTCATAAGCCCCGAATCGAGTTCGGGACTTATGTCCCATCTTACATATTCGGTTCTTATGACCCAGTAAAGTAGGATACAAGTCCCGAAAAAAAATTCGGGACTTACATATGTCCCGGTGGCTTATGTCCCTGCGCCCTTTTTTCCTGGTCCAGTAGCATAATGACCGAAAATTTGATTTGGCTCGCATAAAGAGATGATCCGTTTTGGCCAGTTCATCTGCCATTTCGTTCCCGAGAATATCACTATGTCCTGATGGGACCCATATAAGGGTAACTGTGTTAGTTGCGCCTAGAGTTCTCAGTTGAATTCGACAACGGTCTACCGGTTTGGTCTACATGATTTGCATTGATGACCCTGTTGTCGTTCCAGAATTCTCTCGTAGGGATATCTGTCTTGGCCACTGGGTTAAAATCTATGCGCAGTGTGACGTAGTTTGTTCGAATGTCTATATCCGTAAAGTTCATAATGGTTCTGTGACCGTAATGGCCTTTTTTCCAATTATTACACTGTTTAAGTCTTAAAGCACTTTTGGCCGCCAGCTCTTTCGTAAACATATTTAGCGGAGCTTGTAAAAGGAAAGTTTGTAAGGCTGGTGTAGTTCTCATAGCACTAGTTGTGCCAATACACGCTATATATGTAGTCTTGGAATTTTGGTCATGATTTTAAGATTGGTTTCCTTATCTAAGGCTGGCCACCAGACCAAGCATGCATACGTTAGAGTTGTTCTTATTATGGCTGTGTAAGTTCTGGGGCTAGGACCCCATCTTTTACCAAAAATTTTACTGCAAGTGTAGAATACAATTCAGCTTTTTTTCTCTCTTTATTTTATATTTTCTTTTCAGTTTAGTTGACGATCAAAGGTAAAACGCCAAGAAATTTTGCAGTTCCCGAAACCTGTAGTGGAGTACCGTTAATGGTTGGCGGATCTATGTTGGGAATATTACGTTTCATCGTAAACAATACCAGTTCTGTCTTCAGTGGGTTAACGTTGAGTCGACAGCTGCTGGCCCAGAGCTGTTTGTAGGAGCTCACACAGAGGCCATTAACACGATGTCATCGGCATGTGCAATGACCTTGATACCATTCAGATTAAGCTTGACTGGTTGTCGAAAAGTACCCAAAGCAGAGGAGATAAGACTCCGGATCAATGCTGGCGTAGCTTAAGGCTTGTTGGATTATACTGTTATCAACCTTTATTAAATGCCTTTTCTATATCATGGAATGGTACCAGAATGAATTCTTTGAAATGGATTGATTTTTTCGACTGTGCTGTCAACTTCATGCAGCGCTGTCCCAACAGATTTGCCCTGCATGTATACATGTTGAGCCTGTGAGGGCACACCATCATTAAGTTTTAAATGAATATGAGTTTCAACAAATCTTTCTAAGGTTTTGAGAAGAAAGGGGGGTAGGCTTATAGGCCGGAAATTTGTTGGGTTCAATATGGATGGGCTTGCCAGCTTTAAGAATGATGATCACATTGACTTCTTTCCAACTAGAGGGAATATAGGTGATGTTTAGACAACCCCTTAAAATATCCACCAGAATTGGAACAATTATGTATTTGGAGCTATGGAGAATAACTGGAATTATTCCATCAGGCCTTGCAGACTTGTATGCAGAGAATGAGTCAATGGCCCACGCTATATTCTTGTTATCTTCGATTTAGTTACCTCTGTCCCAGATGCAGCCTTGAAATTAATGAAAAGGTGGTGCGTATCGAGGTATCAATGCAATGAAACTCCAGTTTTTTTTGCCGTAGTGTGAATATTTGGTCGATGATGGACTTTCCTGGTCTAATGCAACACCGACATGGACCCATCAGCTTGTTGACGAATGCCGTTCAGGCGTTCACAAATTACACAGAGAAGATCTTGTACGCGATGTTAAGGAGACTGATGCCTCTGTTGTTGGTGCAGTCCAGAATATCCACTTTCTTGAAGATCGGACAAAAATGCTGAGGTTCCATTCATCGAGCATGTTTTCCTCCGACCATATTCAGATGAGCTGGTGCATACTCGTAACCAATCCATCGTCGGGTGCTCCTGCAGCTTTATTAGACTTAAGTTAAGATGTTGCTATCTTAACTTCGTCGAGATCGGATGGACAGAATTGTTGGCCTACGTCATCCAGGTTGAGTGGTGTAATCTGCATGGTAGCGGAATTCAGTTTGTCATCGCCGAATTACAATATGCAGACATAATTTTTCCATATCCTCAGCACCAACTGCGATTTTACCAGATGTTCCCCTGATCGTCCTTGCAGGCCTGGGTTCGGGCTTTGTATCCCTGGAAGATTCCTTTTACTGTTTGGTAAAACTTCCGAACTTTGTTCCTGTACTGGTATCCCCCTATTTCCTCGATCGCGCGCTAATCATGCTCTATCTATTTCTTCTGAGAAGCCGGTGTTCCTCTCTTCACTTTTGATCGTAGAGCTCGTTCACGAGCAGCTCTGGCCTTTCTATGCAGCGCCACATTCACATCAGATGCCTATTATTTGGTATGTACTTTCCGGTATTCTTCGTCGAACCAGGAGTTTTACTATGGTTGTCGAGCGAGACCCAGCACGTCAGAGGTGGTAGTTCTGATGGCTTCCTTCTAATTCTTCCACTGATTCTCGATGCAAGGAGTTGGTGGCATAGGTCTGTTTAAGAGGGCGCGAGAGAATCGATCGGAAACTGACCTGGCGATTTCTTGTGACTGTAGTCTTCTAACGTCGAGCTTCCTCACTGTAGTTTTCTTTTTTGGCTTTGATCTAGATATCCACAGCATTACCTTGGCTACATTGATGTAGTCGTCCGAGGCAACGTTGGATTGGAACGTTTGGACATCTTTGATACTGGGGGAGTGCCTTGCATTGATCGCTATGTTGTCAATCTAGTTGGCGGTTGATTGACAAGAAATTCTAAATGTTCCCTGTCTGTATATCGAGATGAGGGAAACTAGCTACCACAACGTTTCACGCCGCATGAAAGTCGATCAACCTCAGTCTGTTATCGGAGGTGGTGACGTGCAGGCTATTGTGCCACCAAAGATGTCTTTTCTTCCTAGTTTGGCATTAAAATCACCCAAGACAAATTTAATGTCATAGCTAGGGCATTGCTCATATGTCTGGTCCAGAGGCTCGTAGCTTTCACCCTTGGTGTCATCATCTTTCTCCTCTGTGGAGTCATGACTGAATATCAAGGTCAGTGTTGGCAAATTGAGCCTTGATGCGCAGTATCGTAAAAAAGCACTCGTTCACATAGTTGAAACTCAAGACTGCTTGCCTTAAGGGCCAGTTTTTCAGAGCGAGATCATTCTAGTCGCGGGGTTAAACCTGAGTTTACTTCAGAAACGTGTTTTTCAGTCAATTGAAATCCTTAGTTAACTCCAAGTTAACGCATCTTATTTGGTGAGTTAACTGAGGAAGCAAATTGAGGGCCTTTTCAGCTGTGGCGCCATCTCGATTTCGATATTGAAAGTTATTGCTAGTGCAATTTCGTTGTGGCGCCACCTCTATTCTGATGCGTAAAAGGCGTGGAAGGGTAATATCCATAGTGTCGCACATCGTTGGCCCTAGAATTTTGACAGCTGAAAGATAAAGTTAGTCCTCAACTGAAAAACTGTTCCTGTGTTAGCTCAGGGTTAATTTATTTTCAGGATTAGCTTACTCTGATTTAACTCAGAGCTAACCCTGAGCTGAAAAACTGGCCCTTAATAACTTTATGTGGCCGGGAAGTCACCCCGACAACGTAACGTTAAGATCCGCGCCGCTTTCTCCAATACTCGAAGGTTTGTTTCATACGATATTCATAGTTTCTTTGTGTTGCTGTCGTGTCGTTTAATGCGATACGAGTTTGAAAATGGATAACCTCTTGCTCTCTATTAATGAAATTTGTTTTCGCCCAAAAAACTTATTGACATTTAAGTCGAAAACACCCTGTACACAAAAGTTGATGAACCAGCTATATTTCTTTTTCTCAATCATCGTTATATTAGATTAAAATCTAGAAAACTACTTCCAATTCGAATCCATATAACTTTCACTTTTTACGGAAGTAAAAATACATAAATATTTACCATAATCTCCCCCAAGCCCCAAACAACAGCCCTGTTTTCAACAAGGGATGAAGGGATGAGATACTTATGTATAGACATGAAGAACAAAAGTGTAGGTACATATTTGCATTTAAGTTGTGCCAAGGCGCTGACAACGATGGGAGTAGTATTGAGCCTGTGGTTGACGATTGATGTGCAGGATATCACGTTGCACGCTCGTTTAATTATTTACTTTTTTGAAACTTAATTTACTCCCTTGGAGATGGGAGATAACTACAAGATTAAAGATATCGCGTAAGGCAAAAGTCATCATCAGATCATGGGACATTTTTACGTTTAAATGATTCGAGAAGAACAAATCTGTGGTAGCAAAGAAAAAAGGAACATGAACAAATATAATAATCCCTTGCCTTTGGGGACTTTAGCTATTGGTGATCCCCTGAATTTGTGGGGGCTTCACTTTATAATAGGTTTTCGGTTTGCTGACCCGATTTCTAGGTTAGAAAATCATTAAATATTCAATTTGTTCATGGCTCATGGATGATGTTTTGCGTACGCAGAGAGCAATCAGGTCGAGTTTCAGATAGGAAGGGTCCATCGGGAGACTATAGTTTCAAACTACAAAGCTATGGATGTATATCTACTGGATACATACATATATGTATGCTGTATGCATGTTGTGTGTATACTTTGCTTATATAGATGGTTTACTTTTGTTTGTTTGCTTAAACACAATGGAATGTGGTGAATCAATTTGAACAAGGGATTGTGTGTTGAAAAATTCAATAAATGGGCGCTTTCGCCATAGACACCAGAAGTAGAAGTACCTGGGATGGTCTATAGAATACGTTAGGTAAAGGTTCAGTTCAGATATGGTGGAAGCATACCAATGTGGTTAATGGCGAATGAATGCCGGTAGGTTGGTCAATCAAATTTTAGTTTTGAAGCTACAAAGGCTATGGCCTAGCCTAGAGTAATATAATGTACATACCTATCTAGGTAGGAAGGTATAAAGTTTCACTACTGCAACTTGCTATGGTTTTTGATGTAATGCATTTATAAATACATTAAAAATCAATTTGCGACTCGTTTGTATTCCCCTGCGTGAAATTGAATTTGCCAACGAGGCATTATTGGATCCTTGGATGGCTAGTAGCCAGAGGCCACACAAGCTAGTTGTTGAAGAGCAGGAAACAAAAAATTCATGAAAATATGTTAATTGCATTGCTGGGCTTTTTATTTGTGACCGAAAAACGAATAGGTAGATAGGTACTATTTGCAGGTAAGGTACATATTTTATAGTTTTTATAAATTACACAGAAATGAGCAAATATCCATGACATGATTTATATTTGATTTTGTTGGATGTGATTGTAGTTTATTTTAATTAAAATAGACTTAAATTAATTTTGTCGAATTCACCTCAATGAGGGAGGCTTTTAAAGGAAAGGTTAAAGAATCTACACTTCTGAGCAAAAATACAGAATCACCCCTTCTGCCTTCTAAAAATAGCTTGAACTTTAAACTTTAAGTTGAGGGTAATAACATTCAAAATCCATAGCATAGTTTTCCCGCTATTTATTATAGTTACGAAAATTATAAATTATACTTTGCGATGCTTTCCCGATGAAAAGCAGATAAAACTCGGGTTAAGAACGAAAGAACTCGGGTTAAACACTAGCTTTATAATATTTTATCTTTATTAATAAGAAGAAGAGGTTTACAATATTACAATTTTGGTTCCTTCTGTCTTAAGATAACTAACACGGTATTTCATATAAATCTTACAATTTCGGTTTGTCCTATGATAATTAACACGGTATTTCATATAAATCAAAGCTGGGGTTTGTAGAGCTACATGAGTAGACTCTGCCGACAAAATCCTCTTAGAAGAAGCGAACCGGGGATTAAATGGTAGGAATCTGATTCCAGCCCAAGGATAGTCCAAGGGAGAACAGCGGGTATAGCCCTGAACCAACTCCGAAGAGCAAGCAGGGAGAACAACGGTAGGAATCTGATTCCAGCCCAAGGATAGTCCGAAGGAGAACAGCGGGTCTAGCCCTGAACCAACTCCAAAGAGCAGGCAGGGAGAACAACGGTAGGAATCTGATTCCAGCCGAAGGATAGTCCGAGGGAGAACAGCGGGTATAGCCCAGAATCAACTCCAAAGACCAGGCAGGGAGAACAACGGTAGGAATCTGATTCCAGCCCAAGGATAGTCCGAAGGAGAACAGCGGGTATAGCCCTGAACCAACTCCAAAGAGCAGGCAGGGAGAACAACGGTAGGAATCTGATTCCAGCCCAAGGATAGTCCGAGGGAGAACAGCGGGTATAGCCCTGAACCAACTCCAAAGAACAGGCAGGGAGAACAACGGTAGGAATCTGATTCCAGCCCAAGGATAGTCCAAGGGAGAACAGCGGGTATAGCCCTGAATAGGAATCTGATTCCAGCCCACGGCTAGTCCAAGGGAGAACAGCGGGTATAGCCCTGAACCAACTCCAAAGAGCAGACAGGGAGAACAACGGTAGGAATCTGATTCCAGCCCAAGGATAGTCGAAGGGAGAACAGCGGGTATAGCCCTGAACCAACTCCAAAGAGCAGGCAGGGAGAACAACGGTAGGAATCTGATTCCAGCCCAAGGATAGTCGAAGGGAGAACAGCGGGTATAGCCCTGAACCAACTCCAAAGAGCAGGCAGGGAGAACAACGGTAGGAATCTGATTCCAGCCCAAGGATAGTCCAAGGGAGAACAGCGGGTATAGCCCTAAACCAACTCCAAAGAGCAGGCAGGGAGAACAACGGTATGAATGTGATTCCAGCCCAAGGATAGTCCGAGGGAGAACAGCGGGTATAGCCCTGTATCAACTCCAAAGAGCAGGCAGGGAGAACAACGGTAGGAATCTGATTCCAGCCCAAGGATAGTCCAAGGGAGAACAGCGGGTATAGCCCTGAATAGGAATCTGATTCCAGCCCACGGCTAGTCCAAGGGAGAACAGCGGGTATAGCCCTGAACCAACTCCAAAGAGCAGACAGGGAGAACAACGGTAGGAATCTGATTCCAGCCCAAGGATAGTCGAAGGGAGAACAGCGGGTATAGCCCTGAACCAACTCCAAAGAGCAGGCAGGGAGAACAACGGTAGGAATCTGATTCCAGCCCAAGGATTGTCGAAGGAGAACAGCGGGTATAGCCCTGAACCAACTCCAAAGAGCAGGCAGGGAGAACAACGGTAGGAATCTGATTCCAGCCCAAGGATAGTCCAAGGGAGAACAGCGGGTATAGCCCTGAACCAACTCCAAAGAGCAGGCAGGGAGAACAACGGTAGGAGTCTGATTCCAGCCCAAGGATAGTCCAAGGGAGAACAGCGGGTATAGCCCTGAACCAACTCCAAAGAGCAGGCAGGGAGAAAAACGGTAGGAATCTGATTCCAGCCCAAGGATAGTCCAAGGGAGAACAACGAGTTTTTAGCGGTGGATGCCAAAAAGGTATTCTTTAAATGATACACGGATGCAACAAGTAAAGGACCTTAGCTTATCAAAGTTTGCTAGAAACGATGAACCGCTGGAAACTTAACTCTCCAAAAATTCAAAATTATTAAATAATAATTAGGAATAAATTCGAGGTAACAAGCTTCGGCTTTTCCGGATTTTTGTACCTCCTCATCATGATTTTTGTGCCACAAGACAGTGTGAATTGTAAGATGGTCAAATGTAAAATCGTGTGGCGTCGGCAGCACCGAATGCAATGTGCAGTTGTTGTTGCTTATCAGAGTGTATACAATGGTATTTTGTGTGCTGTGAGCTGTGGCTGTTGATCATTCGATGGGTGGTGGCGGCCGTATGTTATGCTGATATAGGGTGCTGGTAGTTGATGTAGATGGCTCGTCTATAGGCGGTTTAATGGTGATGTAGGGTGCTGATAGCTGATGTTGCTGGCGGTGGGTGTATTTATAAATGGACGGTGATGGATCATTGAACGCTTGATGTGGGGGGGGGGAAGTGAAAAGTGTAACATTTCGTTACAACTTATTATAAAGTTGGCACGAGTAGGATACATTAACACGCAATATACGCTCCCAATATTGGTTTGTGTTTATAGGTTAGCTGTTAAAATTGAATTCTGACATATTTCGGCTTATTAGATCTCCCAAGCGGCGTTAGGTCTTATCGCCCAAAACCATAAGGCCCAAATTTTTAAATGCCACAACGCCCAAATAATTCCTGAATAATTTGTTGTTGTATTTTTGCCTGGGATTTGGGGGATATGACAATGAATTTGGGTGCTTTGACTAATATTTTCGGTGTTATGACATTTTTCATTTTAAATTTTATAGCCCAAATCGAAAACGCCCAAATTCAGAAATGTCATAAGACCCAAAAACTGAAATATCACCCGAATTTTCGAGAAGCAGGAGTCAGAAGCCCCAAACGGATTGTCATACCGCCCAAATCGAAAAATGTAATGACGTATGTACGTTTTGGGCCTTATGACATTTTTAATTTTTAGTAATAACACTATCAAAAACAGCTTTGATGCGGAGGGGGTGGCTCGCGTCGGGGGTGCGTGCGCGTGTGCGATGCCTAACTGTCGTGGGGGGACGGTGGTGCGGGTGCGCTGCACGCTTGATGCGGTTGCGCGCCGAGCACGTGCCCGCCAAAGCGCCGCCACACGCACAGCCGTGCGCCGCACCACAGCGCCATCGCCATCGCCATCGCCACCGCCGCATCGCCCGCCGCTCCACCGCTGCGCCCCCCCGGTGCGTTTGTTGTTCGTTTTGTATATTAATTTATCGTTGCTTTTTATAGTAATCAGAGTACTACTACTACTTCCATTTGGGCTTTTTGACAGTTTTCATATCACCCTAAATGTATATCACAACGCCCAAATGAAATGCCATAATGCACAAACTAGAAAACAACAAATTTTTTGGGCGAAATGACATTTCTCGTTTTGGACGCTATGGTATTTCAATTATATTTTGGGCGTTATGGCATTCCTTTTAGGTCTTGTGACATTTTCTTTTGTTAGTTTTTGGGCAATACGACCATTTTACGACCTTATGGTTTTGGGCGATAAGACCTAACGCCCTCCCAAGCTTTAAAAAACAAGAAAATGAATGCCACTCCTAATGAAACTGCTCAAGATGTCACGAAGTGGTTCGTCAGCTCCATCTAAGCCAATCATGGGTATCAAAGACCTACATAAGTTTCAGGGAAACTAAAGAGTTTGTGCAAAAGCCAAGAACTGAACGTCCACGATGTATCACTAAAAGAGATGACAGATTTGTCGTAAATTGTCCTTTGATTGGTGATTACGTCCAAGAACATCTCAAACAGGTAAGAGGACGAATCGTTAGTCAGACGACTTAAGACTTAATGAATCTAGCCTTTCCCTAAAATGTCCTGCTACGGGACCAAAATTGACTTCAATTCACCGACAAGCTCGACTAAGATTTGCTCAGGGTTGGGAAATTGACAAAGGCAAAAGCGAGCTGGTTTTTGTGCTCGGTGGTGGTCAAGGAGGAGTTTCAACTTCGGATCAGTATTTCTCTAATATTCTTGTGGATGATCACGTCGTCGTAATAACGCTTGAAGTGTCGAATTCCTTCGGGAAGTCGGTTTTGCCACGCTGGACCCAGGCTTAAACTCTATCGAGCATTTCTTGGTCGAGCTTAAGCGAAGGGTAAGGGCCAGAAATCCAGCTGCTGAAACAGTCAATGAATTAATATTTAGTTTACATTTTTCTTACGTTTTTCGAACATATAAAATAGCCACAATAGCTGCTAAAAAAATTAATTATTATAACAATACCTAATGATAGTTAAGGGTCCCAAAAGCAGCTCCGACTTCAGTGTGTAACCATGGCATTGATGCAAACATTTCGCGATGCGCTTAGCTAGCATTATCCCTAATGCCAGAACTATCTGACTTCAAAGCAACTCAGTTTTTTATAACTTTTCGTCGACTTCATTTCATGAACTCAGAACTTGACATATTAGTCCGCTCAGGAAACCGAATTCCGTGTTCTTTTTGGGTTTGTTGATTAAAACTCATTTCTAACACACCAATGATGAAATTAAGCTTGGGAGTAATTTTTGTAGTCGTGTCGCTTGGACGTAATTTTAAAAAATGGCGTCCAATCTGTGGAAAATATTAAAGTAAAAAAGAATCTCGTTAATCCTCGCGTTCCAATGTTTATTCGCTATGCTATCTAGCTATCCCAAAAATTTTGAGATAACTTGAGTTGTTGTTGCGTCAGCTGTTATCAGCTGTTTTTTAACAAGGGATTACAACAACACAAAGCTATCCGGATAACTGAGAATAGCCAGCGGAACGTGCCCAATTACTTGGAAAATTTCTATGATCAAAATAATGATTGATACCTTAAAAGTTAGGTGTTGAGATGACGCACCTTCGTCCAAATTTAAGTGTTGCTACTTTTCAGAAACATACTTTTGTTTTAGTGTCAACGGATGGAACCTCAATTTTTTGGTAATTTTGAATATTTTGAAAATGAAAAAAAGTTGCGGAGATGGAAACGAAATAACAATTGATATCTTAGAAATAGTTGTTGACGGCCATTCCAAAAATTTCGAAACCAAGCAACTCAATTTCAATTTAAGGAAAAAAATATATTTAAATATGCCAATATTTAGAGCAGCCATACTCAACCTTTTTTTCAAAAGGGCCACAAAGACGTTTTAGCTATTTTGCCTCGGGCCACAACATAAATTATTTATGCACTTAGGTGTTCAGTAATGTATATTGAATGGTTTATTCATTTTAATACAAAAACTAATTTGATTTCTGAAATTTAGAACATTTTTTCAAGATCTGTATTGTTCCTGCATGCTAAACTAATTCGTTTATTTCAATTTTTGTAGGATTGAAAACGCTGATTCCCAAACGTTTGAAGATCCAAGATGTTAATTTTTCAATCCAGCGTCGACTTTCTGATTTTTTTTTCTGTCAGGAACATTATCTATTACCTGAACTGAACGAGAAAATTTAGGTTGTGGGCAATCATTTCGCAGTCTTATTGCTTTTTTTAGTTTGTGTCTTCACTTTCGAGAGCAAAACCGGTCGAACTTCTCAAAATTACTTGCGATTTGAGTTTAATCAGCTGCAAAATCAGTTTCTTTCACACGTAGGCAACATTTTTGCTTTGTCATAGCGTTTTCTTTTGGTAATCCGGAAGAACCCTCCACATCTCTTAGATCCAGATTCCAGGATACCAAACGAACAAGTTGCAACCCTTTACTTGATTCTGAAGTTTGGGTTTGGTTGTATTTGTGCACTGGGTTGTTGCATTTGGGTGATCAAACGTTCACACGGCTGTTCTCTGAATATTGATATTCCTCCAGAAACGAATGTCTCCACCTTGGGTTTTTATTTTGAGTAAACTCCTTACCTAAGCAAAAATTCTACAGCAAGGTAGGCCTATCCATTTTTTCTTAATTGTTTCCTTTTAACTCCAAATCTTAGTACAATGAAAATGCACAATGGTAATTCCAAATTAATGGCCTTTTCGATTGGCAATCCGGAACAGCGATTCGATTCGTGTGAACGCTTCTCATTTCAATTCTGAAATCAAATTCAGAACAATTTTCTGTTCTTTTCAGAAGAAGAACTGTCATCTCGTGCCAAATGAACTTTTTCAGAAGCATTTGAAAGGCTGCCGGAAGCTACGGGAGGACCAAGCGAAAACGCTTTCAGTCATTCGTGAAAACGAAAAGACAAATTGACATTGGATGTCGATGGAACTTTTTTCACTTGTTTTTCAAATTTGATGTTTTTCACTGACAACACTCTTTGTTTGGAAATGTTTCCTATGTTGGGCTTTATTTCCCATTTGATTTATTATTTCGGGCATTGTTTTATTTTATAAAAGAAAGTGATGACGAAATCAGGAAGTATTAAGTTTTTCTATGAAATCGCATAATTATGTAAGTATGCCAGGTGGGCCACTTAAAAAGCTCGACGGGCCACATGCGGCCCGCGGGCCGCAGGTTGAGTATAGCTGATTTAGAGTATATATTAGTGTTAACGAAAAAATTGTAAATATAAAATTTTTCTTATTGTTGTAAAATAGGCAAGTGATCAAAAAAGCTCAAACTTTATCTTTCGTATACTTGGGCATTTTTGCCGCTATCAGTTCTCTATAAATTGTGATGCAAATGGCGATGTGCAGTTAGGTTTTTAAAAGTGTTTTCAATACACTACTTAAATTCGGAACTATTTTCTTGATAGGAGTGCTGTAAAAGTAGTATTACGCCTCAAAATGAATGAACATTTCATGTCTTCTCCGTTACCGAAAAATGACAAAAGTTGGTATAAATGGTGAACTATATTAGTGTTTGTAAAATTATTCCGCATGCAAAGCAGAAAGCAAAACTTGAAAAAGGATTATGGTGGATTTTTTTATAGATTTTTAAATTATGTCTTACTGTCTAAAACAGGGTAACGGAGACGACAAAATTGCAATTTCTCATCCAAATTTCAACGACACATAGGCCCTTTTTTTAAAGTCTACTTGCTCTTATGTTCAAGATACTGTGGGCTTAAGAAAATTGTATATAAAGACATGGAAATTATGAGAGAAAAATGTAGAGAAGTATGAAATACGGCATTTAAATTGGATGAAACAACTCTTTTGACGGTTTGATGTGGAAAAAAAGAATGCCATCTTAATTCTTGATTGAATATGATTGTATGGGAAAATAAAATGCACGACTGGGTCGCACGTACTTGCTCTTATGTTCAAGACACTGCGGGTTTAAGAAAATTGTATATAAAAACATGGAAATTATGAGAGAAAAATGAAGAGAAGCATGAAATACGACATTTAAATTGGCTAAAACAACGCTTTTGACAGTTTGAGGTGGAAAAAAAGAATGCCATCTTAATTCTTGAATGAATATGATTGTTTAGAAAAAAAAAAATTAAAATCGTTCGAGCGGTTTCTTAAAAAATTAATTTTTTATATATAAAATTCTTATAACATTTTTAAGAACAAATGTTGGTATACAAATCTAAAGTATATATTTATGTGTATATAAAAACAAAATTTGAAAAAAAAAATTGTCAACCCGTTTTCGAGATATCGATTTTTCAAAAAAAAATTTTGAAACTTTTTTTAATAATCCAAAAACTGTTTTTTTGAAAATTTTGAAATGCAATATTATTTAATCTTATATGAAATTTGTATATAAAAAAAATCATCTTAATCTGCTAAGCCAAAAACGAGAAAATTCAAAATAAAAAAATACGTTCCATGACAGGTACTATTAATAATTGCTAAGTGTGAAATTTTATAATTTTTGGTAGTTGATCGTACTATTTTTAGTATATGAAAAAAGTTTAATCAAAATCGTAGGAGTCGTTTTTAAGCAAACAAATATTTTCCTTTGTGGTTTTTTAACTTTTGTATGGAAGGTACCGTTATTTTTTCATAAATGTAAAGTTTTTTCTGAGAATTGAAGAGAATATTGAAAAACTCTTAAATATCGAGTATCACATAAATCGATTATGTCGTTTTCGAAATATTTGATTTTCAAAAAAAAAAATTGAAACATTTTTTAAAAATCCAAAAAATAATTTTTCAAAAATTTTGGTACGCCACACTGTTTATATTTTTGGAAGCTTCTGTGTAAAAAAAGTAATTGAAATCGGTCGTACTGTTTTGAAGAAAATCAAAAATCAAAAAAATGGTTCTTTGGGAGGTACCATTAATAACCATCTTTGAAAAATGGTTTTCCACCCAAAGAAAGCCTTTACTAAAATAAATTTATTGAATATTTTTTAAGAAAAGTTGTCGAACCGTTTTTGAGAAAAATACGATTATGTAAAATTGCTAAAAAAAATTGTATGGCAGGTACCGGTATTTTTGATTCTAAAAAAAAAATGAAAAAAACGTGTCGGCAGAATCACCAAAAACCACTATGTACCAAGTTTGAAGAAAATCGATCGAGCCGTTCAGGCTGTAGACGAACAGACAGACAGAAAGACAGAATTGTGCCACCCACTTTTTTGGTGTTCTCTATCATCGTAATATCATGTTTGATTGTTATCTCAAAAATTTTTTTTGCACGAATCCAAAACTTGCCTTAAATACCTATAATCGCAAGTAAAAAATATGTGTTACATTTCATTGAAATTGGTTGACGTTTACATGTGCTTGTGCGCACTTGAAGCTCTTCATATAAAATACATGGTGTTTTCACAGTCTTTTACTCAAAGTGCCCGTAAAAGTTTTAAAGTTGTTTTAAAAACTTTAAACTTGGCACATATACTAAATTCCATAAGGAGTATACAAATATATTTGTGTTATTTTTGTATATAACAGTTACTCCATTCAATATAGCAAAAACTGCACAGTAACAACGATTTTTAATTAAATTTTTTGATGGGGTCAATATTATCACAACAAAAACATACATGTTAAAAAAGGAGCCAAGTTTTTATGTGTACAAGAAACCTGTGCGTAAAAAGTCAGCCAAAAAAAGTAATGAGATCTAAAATATATGCCAAGTTTTAAGTTCATGAAGTTTAATATCAAATATCTTAAGTAGAGTAATATCGAAACAATTCCAAATCATGACAGAAATTTGGTGATTAATGATTACTGATTAAAATTTGGTGGGTTCACTGGTCAAGTTTTCATACATTTTAAATTTACGATTAATTAAGTATTTAAGAGAAAACTTGCCAAGTAAATCCACCAAATTTTAATCAGTAATCATTAATTACCAAATTTCTGTCATGATTTGGAATTGTTTCGATATTACTCTACTTAAGATATTTGATATTAAACTTCATGAACTTAAAACTTGGCATATATTTAAGATCTCATTACTTTTTTTGGCTGAATTTGTACGCACAGGTTTCTTGTACACATAAGAACTTGGCTCCTTTTTTAACATGTATGTTTTTGTTGTGATTTCACTCCTTTTTGCAAAGATTTATTTTGCCACGTGAAAGTCAAGCCCTACCGATCTACAAAGTTTCATAATTCTATGACAACCGAAAGTGCCCCATACAAATAATAGCAATTCTGATAAAGTGGGTGGATGGCACCCCCCCCCCCTGAATGGACAATTCCAAATTTTCGATTTTTTTCCTTTCCAAGTACTTCAAGTCCTACCGACCTACCAATTTTCATCGTTCTACAACAATCGGAAGTGCTCCATATAATTGTAAGAATTTTTAAGAATGTGGGTGGATGCCACGCCCCCTGAATGCAAAATTCCAATTTTTCAATTTTTTCTTTCTAAGTACCATAAGTCTAACCGACCTACCAATTTTCACCGTTCTACAACAATCGGAAGTGCTTCATATAGTTTAAAAGAATTTTTAAGAATGTGGGTGGATGCCACGCCCCCTGAACTGAAACTCCCAATTTTTCGATTTTTGTCTTCTAAGTACTTCAAGGCATACCGACCTACCAATTTTCATCGTTCTACAACAATCGGAAGTGCTCCCCCTGAATGCAAAATTCCAATTTTTCAATTTTTTTCTTTCTAAGTACCTTAAGCCCTACCGACCTACCAATTTTCATTGTTCTACAACAATCGGAAGTGCTCCATATAATTTATAGAATATTTAAGAAAGTGGGTGGATGCCACGCCCCCTGAATAGAAAATTGCAGATTTTCGATTTTTTCCTTTGTATGTACCACAAGACCTACCGTTGTGCGAAATTTCAAGTTTCTACGATGTCGGGAAGTGCTCCATAATTTTGATGATCTGTCAGTGAGTCAGTAAGTCAGTGAGTCAGTGAATCAGTCAGTTACGGTTTTTGCGATTTTTGAAGTCCTATATCTTGGGAACTACTAATGCTAAGGAGTTGAAATTTGGTGAGCCACCTGTGTTTGATCAGTTCAGCAAATACTCCGAATATGAAGTTTCTGACTTTATTGGTACTGAAGTTTGTTCCTGTAAAAAGGGTGTAGTGCCGCGAACTTGGCTGGGCACTACCGTGCCCTTTGATACAAAACTATTGAAAATATTTTTTTTGATACTCCTTAGGGTAGTTAATTTATTTGCCAAGTTTAAAGATTTTCCATTAAGTTTTACAATTTTGATGATATTTAGAGTAAAAACTGTGAAAACCCCAAGTATTTTGAATGAAAAATTTCAAGTGCTCGCTAGAACGGGTTAACGTTAACCGATTTCAATGAAATTTTAAATACATTTTTCAATTGTCTGAATCACTTTTATTATTGCAAGAATAATTTAAAAATACAAATTATAATATAACTGAACAAAAAAGAAATCTTTAATCGTACGTGTCTTCTCCGTTACCATTAGCTGTCTTCTCCGTTACCATCTTTCATATTTTTTCTGATAGTTAAATGAAACTTGGCATTAAACCAAGGATGGATTTTGATAAATGTTGGTTTTATGAAAATGTGCAAAAAGAAATTAACTTCATATCTTAATGGATGGCGCTGAGTTTAAACTTCAAGGCAATGGTCAGAAATCGCTAAATCGTGCGTGTCTTCTCCGTTACCATCTATTTTTTGTATAAACTTACTAAATTTCATAATTTTTTGGGGAAACTTCTTTGTCGTGTACTTTGTGATGAATTCTTAAAAAAAATATACCAATTTTGGTAGAGCTTTTTTTTAAATATAGTGCTTTAGAATTTGAAGAACAATAATGTACATTGTGCAAAGTCGAGCCTGTTACATGTATGTACATTAGGGCAGCCCCGGATCTATGGGGGGGCAAACCGGGGCCTGTGCCCCGGGCGGCAGCTTACAGGGGCGCCAAATTCATGTGACTGAAAAAATTGAGGATTGCGACGCTTAATGAAATTAAATGAATTGAGATGCGGCAATGGAATATCAAATTTGTATTTCTCTTCAACCTTTGGCAGTTTTTTTTATCATTATTTCACCATTTAAAATATTTTCAAAAACTATTGACAGCTACAGATGAGCAGGAAGTGAATTAAACGCCAAAAACCATTTTTTCAGTTTTTCGACAACAATTTTTCATGATGTCGAAATATTTGTAAACAAAAAATTTAAAGGATATTTTAAGTTAAAAATCAAATAAAAAGTTACTCTTAGTTCTATAGGAGCCGAGAAAATTGCATTTACCTATTTCAACACCCTTTTTCAAAACCGTGGATAGTACAACACTTCCAACCAGCCAGAGACTGCCCTCGAGCGTATCAAAGAACCAGCCAATCTAAAATGACTTGTGTTTTGACGTTGCTTATGCTCACAGTACACAAATCTAAGGTATTATATTGCGCAGGTTGTCAGTCGAAAATTAAAAATGGCTGTGAGCGTGAGGAAGAAAACACACGTAAAAACAACAACAAATTAAAATTGAAATTGTCAGAAATAAAAATGGCTGGGAGCGTGATGACTTAAATACACGTAAAAACTACAACAAATACTGACATTTGACACAAATTTTGATATATGCGCAGAAGAAACTAAAATCAAAACTCTAATGATATTACCTTTGATATGTGTACTGTGACTTATGCTAGGTTTCCACTTGCCTTTGAATCGACACAGTTGAAAGATCACGATTTATTCTTTGAACGACACAATTGCTAGTTCATTTCCACTTGTGTCTTTTATTGACACAAAATCATTTGTCCAGTTTATATTTCTGAGGGCTCGGAGTATTTCTCCAGTTTTCCTGTCAAATACTAAGTAAAAAATTTTGGATTCGTCTGCTCACTGATATATTGACCAATTGGTCTTTTCAAAGATAAAGAAATTTTGACCAACGTCTTTGTCAGTTCGTTGACAGCTATTTCCATTTTGATTCGTCTTTTATAAACTGACACTCACTGATAATGAGTAAATTTTCAGAGCTGTCAGTCAGTTCAATGAAATGTGTGTATAGTGGTGCGAAGAATTATTATTTTTATGGAATTAGTAGTTTAAATTGCAAATAAGTAGTTTGAAATACAATGTGTCTTTCGTCAGTTGTTAAATGACAAGTGGAAACTAAGCATTAGCTTTCATAGGTACTATTAAGGGTTAAAATTGTGTGTGTCAATTTCATTAAAATCGTTCAAGGACCAACGAAGTTATAATATGTTGAAATTTTTTGAAACAACCTGTTTTAAAAATATTTTGTTCTGTTACGATTCTGTAACAGGCACCACGTGTAAATTTCCTAGTAATGGCTCAGGGAAGAACGAAATTGCAAAATTTTGACATATTTTTGAAACATCCTATTTTGAAAATATTTAAATATTTGTTTCTGCTATAACTCTGTCTCAGCTAACATCTCTGTCAATTTCATTGAAATCGCTGAAGGAACAACAAAGTTCCGAGGATTTCAAAACTGTTTTGAAACTTTGTACTTCTTGCGTCACTTTGGCTTTTCGAAATTTTGACCTTTCTTAAAATTTCATTTTTCTTTCTTATTTGAATGGTTCGTGAATGGATAGTTCTCTCATTACAAATTCGGGAACGAGCCATATTTAACAGATCCTTGCAGATTTGATTGGAACCAAAAAATAAGATTCACGATCGAATCGAATCAAAAATAAAATTTCCTATTGCTGTGTATAGTCTTAAATCTAAACAAAGGCATTGTCAATTTTGAATTTTCTTATCTATAATGAAAAGTTGCTGAATATGTATGGACTGCACATCCATTAAAAACTTTTACTCTCCCAGAGACAAAAAATGCAACCAAGTAGATAAGTATTTTTTTTTTTTTCATTTTTATCAAAAACGGCAGGGGCGCAAAAATCAAGTTTTTGCCCCGGTGCGGAAAAATTGTAGATCCGGAGCTGCATTAGGGTGGTCGTTAAAAAAGGTCATCCCGGATGGGCCCAAATCGGCTCTAAATGAAGACAAAAAAAATTTCCTAGTTTTTTCAGATTTTTTTTTTCATCCCCTTTAGTCGCTGTAGGGGTAAATTAAATGTCCGCTTTTTTTTGCATACTAGAAAATTCGCGTAAGATCTGCCCAAAGAATTCAGAGAACGTAGGTGAGAACGAGATAAGAAAAAAATCCCATAGGAGGGATGTAATATCTCCCCCGCTTGGACGGGAGGAGCAATTTAATAAAATATTTGCATAAAATAGAAAAAAATTTATTAAAAACAACGTCAATACTTACAGTAGGGTTCCCAACCGTCCTCCTTTTGGGAGGACAGTCCTCTTTTTCGATAATTTGTCCTCCCGTCCTCCCTTCACTAACAAATGTCCTCCTTTTAAAAAATAAGGAAACTTTAAGTACAGCTTCATGCAATAACTTTTAGTAAAAGGACTGAACGAACTCATCTCTGAAGTCATGAAATTTCAACCTTTTAGTTTTAACGTAAAACAAGATGAAAATTTTTCATAATACAAAATAATTAAAGAGGGGTATAGTTTCCAAACACTCTATTTCAGGTTTTTTTTTCAAAAATGAGTTAAGTATGAAAAATTGATCTTTAGAAGGCCCATTATGTACGTGTTTACCTAAAATTTATACAAACTAATAATTATTTCCTATATTTCTTGGTATCTGAATTTTTTTTTTAAAACTACAGTATTCCATTAAGCGTTTAATCCAATCCAAAGCTTCTTATACTTTTCAATTACGGCTATTAACTATCTCGTCGTTTTACTCCTAGTCCTCAAAAGTGGAAAAGAAAAGTTTTTTTAATTATACCCCTCAAACGTCAATGCATCAAATACGTGTAAACAAAAATGCGTGTTTCTTATACAAGACTTATAACTAACGTTGTCAAAATTTTCATCACTGTTAAGTTCAAGCATGGTGATGGTTAGCCAGTTTATATTTCAGAGCGCTCAGTAGTTTTCCAACGTCATTACGATAGGGGAGTGTCAAAGTCAATTGAAGAAGTGAATCCAAAAAATTTTTGTCTCAGTTTTCGGCAGTAAAAGTGAGAAATCGTGTTTATATTTTTAAGAATAAAATTTTGATTAATTAATTGGAATAGGTTTTTTAAGGTATGAAATGCCATGTTTTTTATTTATTATTTATTTTTGTATGCTTAAATGAACTGTTAAAATTATTATACTTCTTATTGTTTTATTTGTCTTTAAAAAAAGTGTCCTCCTTTGGTTTCAATGAAAGTTGGGAACCCTAACTTACAGTAATGTCTTGTAGCTTTTTGGAAAGCCAGAAGTCCATTCTTACGGCTTGTTTTTTAATTAAGTTTTTTTTATGAACAGCTTTGGCAAGAAATTGTTTCAAACTCAACATTTTAAGAGAAATTATTATTTTCTTAAATTATAGGTTTGAAAACAGATTTTGCTGAAATTATTTATTCAAAGAACTGTATTGAATAATCAACTATTAAAATGGACTTCGGGTTTTTCAAAAAGCTACAAAACATTACTGCAAGTGTTGCCGTTGTTTTTTAATTATTTTTTTTCTATTTTATGCAATTATTTTATTGAATTGCCCCTCCCGTCCAAGCGGTGGGAGATATTACCTCCCTTCAGTAGAAAATTTTTCTTGTCTACTTCTCACCTACATACATGCTCTGAATTTTTCGGAAGATCTTACGCGAATTTCCAAAATAAGGGGAAATTTAATTAACCCCATCCAAATATTAAAACTAAAAAAAAAAAAAACATTATAACGACCACCCTAATATACACACATTTTTGTGATATCAAAACCTATAGTTTGAATGTACGAAAACTTGAAACTTCAATTTTTCGATAAGAAACCTTTCTATCGACTTATTAATTGTCTTACCATAAATTAACAAAGAAAAAGATTTGCCTGGACGCAATAATTATTTTAATCTGTCAACTTGATATTCATTGCGCTTTTTCCTTAGATAAAATGGTCTTTACAAGAACCACTCGATACATACGAGTATTGAATCTTTTGTATACTTTTGACATAACTTTATGTTTTTCAAAATAAATACAAATTATGTCTGTTCGTTAGCTTTTAAAAACTGTATGTCAATTTCTAACAATTTTAGTCCAATATTATTTTTTTTATATAGATATCTACAAACCTGACAGAACTTTGGAGTTAAATTGGTAGAAATGAGCGGCTTTGAAAAAAAAAGCAGAAATTATTATAATTATAACATATTCAAACAAAATTAGTGTACGATTTACGATAGATCATAGAGAACCATTCTCAACCTCTCCTCCATGTGCGCCTTGTTATCCAGACAGGAATGGAGGGTACATGTACTTATATTTTAACTCATAATTTATTAAGTAAGTAGAGATTACTGATAACATTTTGTGTACACACATTTAGCAAATTTGATTAAACTAAATTAAATGAATAATGCGAAAGAAATATTCAATCAATGTGAAACACGTGCTATGAATAATGTGTTTCTCCGAAATGCCACACACCATACCTACTAACCGTAAGAGGGTTCAACTAACTATTGGAAAATATTGAAATCGTAACTTATAGGGATCGATGCCATTTGCAAACAAATCCTAAACGAAATTTTATCATCCATCCCACGAGTTGGTAAAGTAGGAACGATTGTCAGTTTAACATGTGAGTGCGCTCTGAAGCACGTAAGTGATAAATTAACACTCCGTCTCTTTTGTTTAAGGACAAATTTATATTTGTTTGAAAGTTTGAAAATAGGTTTTTTATAAAGCTAAGCCGAAAGATATTAAGTAGGTATATGGAAGAAAAAAATGGATGTGAACTTTCAAGAAGAAAGAACAACTTGGATATGCTTTATTTACCCATAATATTGGAGGGAAGGTCATAAAATTATACCTGTACCTACATTAGAGTGGTCCTTATAAAGGTCATTTCATTTAATTTTGTATTTTTTTGGTTTTGCAGCAGCTATCCTTGTCATTCTGAAATAAAGGAAATGTAGAAACGTATTTTACATATTGTTTCTTGAGATCTGATCTGGGACCTTCTGCTTACCAGCCGATAACGCATCAAATAGGCTCATTCGCAATACAAAAATATTAACAGCCAAATTAAAAAACGCGGAATAGCGAAAGGTTAGCCTTATTCCATGGATTAAGTGCTAAATGTTACTAATAAAATAAAATTTCTGCTATGTGACGTTTACTATGCTAAACCAACGAAGCAGATGGTTTAACGAAGGAATAAGCAGCAAACTCTTTTTTTTTATTGGCGTTGGTATCAAAAGATTTACATTTTCAATAAAATGTTGTTTCTATGCACAATGATTTCATTAGGTTCTGAAGAATATAAAGCAAAAGGTTATTTATAAATGGTTTGGTTTATGTTTATGAACTTGCTTTGTCGTTGGTGTTCCAACTCTCGCTTCTTTTCCTCATTTAATAGGCTATTGATTATGTCATATAATAAGGAAGTAAGACGTTCATGGAATTTTATTGTAAAAATCATCAAAGAGGCCATTGAAAATGAGAAAACCGGGGAGTGCTATTAAATTGGAGGGTGCATTTTTGAGAGGGGGTGCAAAAGCACCCTTTTTGGTTTTTTGCATATAACTCGAAAACGTAGCAAAATTTCGAGATGATTCTCAAAACTTTTTTTGTAGAAAATAAAATTTACCATAAAAAAAAATTTAAAAAATTTTTAGTTAACTAATTTTTAAAAAAATCATTGCAAAAAAATGTGAAAAATCGCATTTTTTGCTTTTTTTTTTACGTATTTGCTTATATCTTTCTTACCAGCAGAGATAGATAGGCATTGCTCCATGCTACACTCAAACTGGGTGTATTAGGGAGTCATGACCAGTTGAGTCAAAAATAAAAGTCAAGTTTCAAATTTTTCACAGTTTTAGGGTTGCCATATTATTTTTTCAAATTTTTAAAATAATTGTCAAAACCAACACACTTGCTTTTACAAAGCCGGGTTTTGAGCACGTTAGCATATACCTTCTCGAACATGAGCAAAAATTGTGTTGAAGGTCCTTGCCAGACCAGCTCAACGTTTTCTAAGTAGGTATTAATGAAATAATTTTTTTTTTATTTTGGAATACCTAACTCGTCTGGCACTATTTTGTCCATATAACGAAAGGCATAAACTACCAAATACCCCAGTTTGTGAAAGTAGATTTGTTAGTTTTGATAATTATTTAAAAAATTAGAAAACAAAAGGAAAAAAATCACCAACATTAAGGGCCGTCTGGCATGCATTTTCGACAGCCAAACTCGTTTGGCACAGATTTGTCTCTATTTAAGGAGACATTAGCTAGCATATATTGAAAGCCCGGCTTTGTAGAACAAGGTTTCACAGTTGTTTGAAATTAAAAAAAAAAATAAAACTGCGAAAAATTTGAAACTTGACTTTTATTTTTGACTCAACTGGTCATGACTCCCTAATACACCCAGTTTGAGCGTATAATCTAACAAGTCCATCAAAATAGCCAAAAATGCCATTTATAAAGCTTTAAAAACTTAACATCAGCCTAGTTTGAACGACTATTTCTCGGTCGATTTTTATCCAAACCGTTTTTTTTTTTTAATTTATTTTAGAGAAAATTTAATTATCTTTCTTTTATATAGAGCAATGCCTATACCTATCTCTGCTGGTAAGAAAGATATAAGCAAATACGTAAGAAAAACCAAAAAATGCGATTTTTCACATTTTTTTGCAATGATTTTTTAAAAATTAGCTAACTAAAAATTTTTTAAGTTTTTTTTCAAAAATCCATTTTGATGGTAAATTTTATTTTCTACAAAAAAAGTTGAATTATCTCGAAATTTTGTTTCGTTTTCGAGTTATATGCAAAAAACCAAAAAGGGTGCTTTTGCACTCCCCTCTCAAAAATGCACCCTCCAATTTAATAGCACTCCACGGTTTTCTCATCTTCAATGACCCCTTTGATGATTTTTACAATAAAATTTCATGAACGTCTCAATTCCTTATTGCCCTGTTTTTTTGGACATAATCAATAGCCTATTAATTAAATTTTCCCTAATACCTAATAATAATTAAGATAGACATAACAAGAAAATTCTTAGGTAGGTATGTTTGGTATCTTGAAATTTTAAAATGTCAAAACCCATACGGAAAAAAACCCAATAAGCTTCCGAAATTTGGTACAACTTTCAAGATACTTAACAGGCCTCGTACGGTAAACGTCACTTTACTACTCCACGAACATAAACTTTTTTTTAATGAGAAATTTTAACCTGTGGCTTAACTCTTATTCCAAGGTTTAGTAAAATCGTGGAATAAAGGTAGAATAATACCTACTACGTTTCCACCGAACACTAAACCGAGATTTAATAAGATTAACCTCAAATCTTCTTTAAATCTCCAAGATTTACCATACGAATTGTTCTCGTTAATCTACAAGATTAAAAATTAATCTCGCTCGAACAAATAGATGAACAAATCAAACTAATCTAATTTTATGTGGCGCTGAAGGATTCATTAGTGGCTGGATTCAGTTCTCTAATGTTTGACACAAAAAAAAAAAAACATTCTGTCTCACTTCCACTTCATAAGAAAGAATGAAACCCCTTTTGCTTTTGAAGTGTGCTGTCAGATTTAATATTCTTCTTAATCTTTTCAGCTCGAATACTCGGAAGCCAACGTAAGTGGTCGTAAGAAACCGAGCGAAAAAAAGAATAATTGCGATTTGGTACTTTTCGTTAACTTTTACCGTCGGACGTGAAAGCGCTCACCGACCGCTCTTTTGTAAGTGGGCGAATGCAAAATCAAAATGGTGGAATCAAACTAAAAAGAATTTGGCGCTTGGTGCATAGTTTTCAACCCGTATTGTGTTTGATGAATAAGTAAAGTATAATCTTAAATTTTCTTTGAATTACTTTGCATGTATCGCATCGAGTTTAAGCGGTTTCCCAAAGTAAATAATTAAAAGTCTATCACTATGTGCTGTGAATAAATATTTGAAAATTAACATTGAACATACACATTCTTTTTCACTTTCAACCACTTAACTTGTGAAATTGACATTTTGGAAAGCTACTTTTCGGTTGGTTTTGACATAAGCTCCCGACAGCTTCCACCTAATCTAGTTCTACCTTATTTTTAAGGTCAACGAATGATTAGCTTTGGTTTGGTAGAGCTTTTATAGTTCTACCTTAATAAATTTATGAAAAGAAGTGTTGCACCCCACATTAATTTCACTGTGCATAACCGGAGTTGAGCCCATTTAGCCCATTGCACTGTGTCGAAACATTATTATCTTACTCATCAATAATGTTTTACCCTTGCAATCGGGCCAAGAGGGAAACGACCTTGTAATATGGAGTGGGTTATTTGGGTGGCGTTGGTTGGATGTTGTAGGAACTGAGGGCCTCGAGCTGTATCTTTTCCTAAACATCAAGTGCTTACAATACCTCCACGTTGCTGGTTGCCACCGGATACTGGTCTTGGCTTTATGCCTTGACTTGCTAAACTTGTAAGTGCGAATGTTGATCAAGGAAAGAATTGCAACATTAAACCCATGGCCCTACAGATTGGAGGTTAGTCCGTTGGGCTAACGACCCGACGACAATAAAAAAGCCAATTGTTATGAGAGAGACGCGAGAAGCCTCGGAGATATGATGGATAGGATCAGGTATAACGAAAAGAAAAGATTGCGACATTTATTACAGCTGCCATCGAAGACATGCACATGTTAGGATGCGGATTCGTCGTGGGAAATCGACTCAGATCGAAAGTCATCGATTTTAAGCCGATTAGCGATCGCCGGGCTGTGATCCACATCAAAGCTACCTTCCAAAACATCAACATAATATGTGCACACGACCCTACCGATGAAGCTGAGGAGTCTAACAAGGAGGAGTTTTACGACCTCCTGGATGGAGCCTACGGAGCCTGTCCGGAGTACGATGTCAAAGTCGTGCTCGGAAACTTCAATGCTAAAGTCGGAAAGGAAAACATCTTTGGCGGATTAGTTGGAAAGCACAGCCTCCACGAACGAAACAGATAACGGCTTCCGACTAATCGACTTTGCTGCAGCTCGTAATGCGGTGATAAGTAGCACAAGGTTCCCCAGGCGAAGGATACACACAAGACCGCCCAAAGGAAGAAATTCAACATTGCATGCCTTAGCACATCTGAGAAAGCCAGAGACTACAGTGAGCAATCGACCGGGAAACTCTCTGCCGTACATCCAGCCACAAGCGTCAACAACCAGTGGAACCAATATCGCGACATCATTAAGGAGACAGCCGAGACCACCATAGGCTATCAACCACCCAGTAAAAAGAACCCGTGGTATGACGATGAATGCGCGGTATTGAAGCAGGAGACGGAAAATGCACGAATGCAAATGCTGCAACGGAAAAAAATTAAAGGAAAAAGTTTTTTTTTCAATCTTTTTAATGTTTTTTGAAGAGCAAACAAAAATCTACAACTTTATGTCTGTTTCTTGTTTCTAGATTTATTTGCAAATAATTTTTTTAATTCCCATCGACTTTTTCACTGTTTCGCATAGGTTAGATACTTTTTTGACTTGAAATTAAACAAAAGTACGTTTTTCCAAAAAATAAAATACATAATATATTTTCAAAGTTTTTTTTGTTTGAAAAATTTTGGAATTATGTTTTTTGGAAAAAATTACTTTCTATTTAGAGACTGATTGGAGACGATTTGAAGACGGATCGGAGATTGACCAGAGACTGATCGGAGATTGACCAGAGGCGCAGAGTCAATGAAATCTCAGATGATGTAAAATGTAATATGAAGAGTAATATTATTTTCAGTGTATAGCTTGGAAGATAAGATTATTTTTTTTGTATTGCTAAAGATCTAAAACGGTTTGATTAAATTTATTGTAGACCTGTGTAATTAGAATTGAGTGTAAGCATATTTATACCTACTCCCTTCTATAACCGAGATAAAACCAACACAATATAACTTTTCTTGATAAACGAGCCACAACTACATACTATAAGCCTCTGAATGTGAAGAAAAGAGAAAAAATGTGTATTTTAATAACAGATGTCATGAATGGCAATATTCCCAAATGTATACACAAAACCATTCCCCGTCGGAAACATAACCAATGTAACCTAATTTTTATTGATGGCAGCACATCCTTGCTACAAAGCACACAGAAACCATTTGCCATATTAAAATATTATATTGCTTATACCCATTCTCATTCCCATTCCACACAATCATCATCTAAGTAGGTAGGTATTATTATCTTTCGTGTCTTTGACCAAATTCAATAGATATTAGATATGTTGGTATCTCGTACATAGATAGATACATATGTATGTTTACTCCAATCAATTACAAACTAATTTCGCAGTTGAATCAAATAAAGACAATAAGAAGCAGAAATTGGGTCGCACGTACTTATGCCCTTGGGTACTATTTCTGTGATGATAACTTCGAAAATTAGCTCTATTTACCTTTGTGGGTGTGGCAGCTGAATGAAAAAACCTTCGGTGTGTCGTCGTCGGTCGTTTGGAATCGATTTTACCCAGGAACTTGTCTTAAAATCTTTAAGGCTAAAGGACTTCGGCTGGTTGGAAATAATACCTACGTTACTATTTTGAAAAGGTAGTTCTGTTATAAGATAAAAGAGGTGTGGTAGCTCGTGAAGAACTGTGAGCATTGGCTTGTTGTTAGTAGGAAAGAATGGAAAGCCCCAAGAACTTTCTGTCAAATCTAAACAGTTAAGGAGGCACTAAATTGTGACATAGGATTCTCTTGGAAGATTTACCACTTCCTCGCAAAATCAGTACCACCTATATTTGAAAATACATTTTAGTTGGAACATACTACCTTATTTGAATTTACAGTTAATTCTCCAATAGTTTTTAATCGCCCAACTGATTCTTCAGCTTCCAAATGCACATTTTCGGGGGGTTGTGACTGTTGTTACACTACTCTCTGATAACGTCCTTTAAGGGTAAGACTACTTTCTCTTCCAATTGGAGAACTTAAGATGTGAAAATTTAAGGAGAAGAGACTGGACAAACAAACGGATTGTGGTGCGTCGTTGTATGTCTGACTCTACCACAATTAGAGCATTAGGCCAGGAAAAATGGGTTCCGAGGTTGAAAAAATTAATTCATAAAATATTAAAATTGGAATCGATGCAGAATTGCAACCTCTATAACATATCCAAAGTCCCCCAAAATCCCCTCATTGGCTTTTTGTGTAGATGCATTTGAAGAGGTGCAGATGGGGAGAACTTGGAGGTCTATCAAACTAAAAAAATTGTTTTAGTACAACCTAACCATATGATACATTTTTTAAGGGTAGTTTTTAACGCTGAATCTAATGAATACAAATTCAAAATGATACAACCACCAAAGAAAAAGTTAGAGTCCTTTTTATGTAATTATGACTTTTTTTCATGTACAACAGGTAAAATATTACCGAAAACCCTTTGAAAATAAAGGTATGCTAATGAAACTTGGAATAAATGTACCATTTGCCATTCGAACTAAGAATCAAGACAGTCCCTAAAAATATCCATGGTCAAAGGGTGCTTTTTTTTAGGGGGAGGGGCAAGTGTAGAATGTTGACCATAACACCCACGAAAAAACTCTCACACTCATGAAACTCGCCAAAAATATTAAATTTATCATGGCAACCATGAATCCATAAAGTCCACATAAATGTATTTGTTCTGGGGGTTTTTTTATTAAAGAGAGGGAAAAGCTGGGAAGAAGTAGGAAGATTTGAGCCAAAATTCCGATTTGGTGTAATTGAGGTATAAACAAGAAGTGTGGTATATGATTTAAGGGTATTTTTTAACGCTGAATCTAATAAAATCAAAACTAAAATGATACAAGCACCCTTAACAAAATTATGGTCCTTTTCAAGCAAAAATCAGTTTTTGAAATCGTATTTTCCGTAGAACAGGTACAAAATGTAACCGTCTATTGTTGTATTGACTATTTTGATTCTTGATTGATATGACAAATTTAATATTTTTGGCGAGTTTCATGAGTGTAAGAGTTTTTTCGTGGGTGTTATGGTCAACATTCTACACTTGCCCCTCCCCCTAAAAAAACACCCTTTGACCATGGATATTTTTAGGGACTGTCTTGATTCTTAGTTCGAATGACAAATGGTACATTTATTCCAAGTTTCATTAGCATACTCTTATTTTCAAAGGGTTTTCGGTAATATTTTACCTGTTGTTCTTGACAAAAAAGTCATCATTACATAAAAAGGACTATAACTTTTTCTTGGGTGGCTGTATCATTTTGAACTTGGTTTCATTAGATTCAGCGTTGAAAACTACCCTTTAAACATGTATCATATGGTTAGGTTGTACCAAAACAATTTTTTTAGTTTGATAGACCTCCAAGTTCTCCTCGTCTGCACCTCTTCAAATGCATCTACATAAAAAGCCAATGAGGGGATTTTGGGGGACTTTGGATATGTTATAGAGATTGCAATTCTGCGTCGATTCCAATTTTAATATTTCATGAATTAATTTTTTCCAGGTTCCCTATACGATTTGTGCTATTTTTCCTGGTCTACATGACGCATTTGAAACTAGTCAGTATCGATTCTCGGGAGAGAGAACAGTTAAGAAAAAATCTCCTGCTGGCTGTAGTTGTCCAATCCAGTTGCTTGGCTTTCTTATAAAATTTCCGGATGTTGTTTCGATCGCGAAACTATTCGATCTCCTTGAGCTGGGAGGCTGCGCTGCGTATGCCCTCTTCTTTTTACGCAGGTTTATCTCCTCCTCTCTTTTCCTTCATTGATACTCCTCTCTTAGTGTTCTTGTTTTATGCTGCAGCATGCAAATGCATGCGCATCTTCTGTCACCTTTTTCAGCTGTACGCATTCATTATCATACCACGGGTTTTTGTCGGGGGTGATTGGTAGCCCTTTGTGATATTGGCTGCCTCTTTGATATCACGATACTGAGACTAGTTGCTGGCATCTGTGAATGCACAGCGAAGAGCTTCTCACTCAGGTGCTCTCTGTAGGCTATGGTGACTCCGGTTTGCTAAGAAGACCAACGTCGAATTTATTTTTAGGGTGGTTCGTAATTTCTTTTCATTTCACAGTCGAGCTCCCAACATTGCCATAACAAGGAAATTGTCAGATTCCACGTTTTTTCATCGAAAATTACGCACAGATGTTAGAAGCGTGCCTTCCGTCAATTAGGAAATGGTCGATTTGACGTATCGACCATTTGGGAAGTGCCAGCCTAAGAAAAAAAGTTTGCTGTTGAAATGCTCTAACAACACTTCAAGTGCAAATCTTGTTATCAGTGGCTAGGTTGGTCTGTAGATTCTTAGCCATGTTAGAGCTTTCAACTCTATTGTGATGGGTGTGTGCACATATTAAGGTTATATTTTGGCTTTGATACGAATCACAACCAGGTGATCATTTATCGGCTTTAAGTTGATAACTTTGTTTCTTAACTGATTTCCCATGACGAATCCGCACCTAAAAATGTGCGGTCTTTCATCACCACAATAATAAATGTCACAATCTTTTCCTTTCATCACACCTGATCATATCCGTCATGTATCTCCTGGATTGCGGTAATGTCTGTCTTATACCGCTTGAGCAAAAATCCAAGTTGATGATGTTTTAAAGGGCTACCACGTTCCAGGTACATTCTTTTAAATCGTTTTCCATTGACGTGCCGGGTCTTGTTGCCATTTGAGGATTATCATTATCTGAGTAACGAATGAATGTTGAAAGGCGTGAAGTTCATTTAATTAAGTTTAAACAATTGAAAACACCTTAAATAACTTCACTTGAGTTGGCACAAAGCTTATTTTCTTTGCCTTAAAATGTAAAGTGGTTTTTTTAATCAATTAATTAACTAATTAACTGTTTAAACTTAACACTATCCGAGGTTCCTCGTTTCTCCCTCATAACCAAATTTTTACTTGCGATATAGGACCTATAGGGCAAGTTTTGGATTAGTGCAAAAACAAAATTTGAGATAACAATCAAACATAACATTACGATGATAGAGAACACGAAAAAAGTGGGTGTCACAATTCTGTCTGTCTGTTTGTATCTGGATCTACAGCCTAAACCAATGATGCTATTTTCTTCAAATTTTTAACTAAAGGTTTTTTGGAGAGCTACACTCTAGAGGGGAAATTGAAAAAAAATTTTTAAGCTCTAAAAATAACGGTACTTGCCATACAACCGTTAAGGAAGAGCTAATTTATCTCAAAAAACGGCTCCAACGATTTTGATTAAAAAAAATCAGTTACTGTAGATATGGTGTACCTAATTTTTGGTAAGAAAGAAAATTACCAAAAACATTTGGTAACGGTACCTGCCATATAACGGTTTTTTAGATTTTCGGTTTTCGCATTAACCGCTCATCTGATTTCGATAAAAATTTTTTCACAAAAATTTTGTTGGAATATAAATAATACTGCATACCAAAATTTTGGGAAAATTAAATTTTGGTTTAAAAAAAAAAAGATTCAAAAATTTTTGTTTGAAAATTCGATATTTCAAAAACGGGTTGATGAATTATTTTGAAATTTCAGTTTTCAATATATATAAACATATACTCAATATTGGCATACCAAATTTTTTTTGAAAAATGTTACAAAAATTTTATATATAAAAAAATAATTTTTAAGAAAACGGCTCAACGATTTAAAATTTTTTTGTGCATAAGTTCATATTTTTTCAAGTAATTAAATGGCGTACTGTTTTTTGAGCTCTAATTTATTTGTCAGGCTGTTTACACAGTTTTTATACTTTTTCTATAATTACTTGAATATTTTTTAAAGTTCTTAAGTCACAACTTGAACATAGGAGCAAGAGCGTGCGATCTAGTCGTTCATTTTATTTTACGTGGTAGGGAAGTCAACCCGACAACACAAACCAACAAACCACAACCCTGGAGGACCAGGTCTTGTTAAGCCTTAGGATAGCAGTCCGGATAATCCAATGCCATTAGTTGCCCAATATGGGGAAATGAGTGCCGTCATTGGCCCGCAGACGGAGCTGCAGACGCAGCTGGACAAATTGGTCAACTTTTAACTTTCACTCGCAGCTTTGTTGAAGTTTCAACATTTCGAGCGCAATCGAGTATTTACATGGGAGTTGAAGTGAGTTTCAAATTCTTTTTGACCTCTCACAAAGACGTAAAATAATCTTAACTTCTTTCTCATCCATTATTCATTTTTTTATTTTTTTATATTTTCGCTACTGAAATGTCAAAAAGCTGTACAGCTACACTATGGGCGCGTAAAAAGAATCACGTTTGATATTTTTTACAGCTATTCCAACTGCAGCTGCAGCTCCAGTTGCAGCACTCTATTCTGTTCAGGCAGTTAGGCTGTTGCACGCAAGATGTTTTGTTTTACACAATGAGCAGCTATCCGACTATTTCGCAGTGCGACAGGGTATGAGACCAGGGTGATGTTCTATCGCTAATTATTCCCTTTCTACTGGCGATAGACGATGGTTTAAAGGCCAGCGTTGGAACAGTGGAGACACAGGGCATTTAATGGAGACTGTTAGAAAGGCTTAGTCACTTAGACTATGCCGATGATATACATGTGTCTCTACTATGGAAGTATTGTTTCAGCAAAACATATCTGGGGGTCAGTTCTCGATCTGTGAAGCTGTGAAGTGATACAAAAATAAACAAAATTATCACTTCACTGCTTCCCAGATCGAGAATTGGGGCCCTGGACGTTCAAAGTAGAATAAATAAAGCTCGCACAGTCTTCGGTTCTCTGTCCCAAATTTGGAAATCCAGTCAAATCTCCTTACGCACTAAGTTGTGATTCTTCAAATCCAATGTGAAATCCGTGCTGTTATATGCTTGCGAAACCTGGAAAGTCACGACTACCATCCACGCCATATTCTAAAAATTCGCTGGCCACATATTATTAAATCAAACGAATAATTGTGGATTGTGGCGCAGGAAAAATCAAGAGCGGCTGGACATAGACATAAGAAGTCGCTTGAATCGAAACAACAGAAATCTTGTCTTAGAGTCAGATGACGGAATGTGACCAGGCCTGTACAATTTTGTATGTAAATGATCGAATCAGACTGTATATGTACATTCAACTTCGTTATTTCATTACATTCATACAAATTGTTAAAAGTCTCAAAATATTTTTTAACGTATGCCTAAGTTAACGTTATGCCACCCCCACTGCTACTATACCGTCAGAACTGCATACATTTATGTGCATATATAAATTAAGTTTCCTGCATTGTTCCCGACGGGTGATGATTGAATTATGGCACTATTTTTCTGTAGGCAAACGATTAAATTTTTAAGAGAGGTCATTGAATCAAAATTAAAATACAAAAAAAACAACACACACATCCTGTTTCTGTTTGCTTACCATTTACCATAAATTATTTCCCCAAAACATTCAGAGACAAGTAGTGTATAAAGCAGAACAACGCACCCAAAGCCATTTATTATGCATTTTATAGAATGTTTCGGCGGACTGACACCCGCCATTTAAGGCACACAAAACACAGTTATGCTTTGCATCTGCATCTGCATATGCATATATTATAGCCTAGTTTGTTATAAAACTGCCATCGTATAGCGTCGAAGGACCACTGTTGGTATTTCCCCCCCTACATATACCACCAATGTACCTACTGTATAGAGTAGGCACACCTAGCTCGAATATCGTGGCAACGTTCATGAAGTGTGTAGTACAGGCATTCCTATGTTTCAGTCGTCCTGAGTGGGCTGCATTTTTCAATGTTTTCTTTTAGCTGGATTTGGTGCGTGTGCTTGGTATGTTTTACCAAATTGCCAGCAATCGCATTGCTAATGATTTACCAGTTGTCAACTGGTAATTCGTAGTCCCATTTTTGTAATCAAATAGAAAAATAATTTATCGCCAACACGCGTGTTGAAACATACCGGAACCGGTACCAGGAGCAAGTCGAAAAATTCCCGAATGCAGATGCAGTAGGCACTATTATGCAGACAATCCTTGTCCAGTGCTGCCGTTTTGTAATCAGATGAAATATCATAGCAAAAAATAAAATGATGAATGGTCTGGTTATCGTTGGGCTAAGACTATGGTTTCGGTAAAAAACTATTTTGTATCGCTTTACTCAATTCATTAGCTGCAATAATTATTCTCTATGTTTTGGTGTGTGTACATAAATGCTCACTATCGCAAGTAATAGACCAGTGCCAAACCAGCTTTGAAACGCCAAAAGTTGGAAAAATTATTAGCGTTTTATTAGCTGCGTTTTATTATCTTTGGGTCTGGGTCGAGGTTATCTTTTAACATGTATTACAAAAACAACATGGGATCTAGGTTTCTATCGAGGTTAATTTCAATAACCCAGATAGAGGTTTTCACTCTGGCCGGCAGAGGGCTATTTACCATTGTGAATGGATGTCAGCGATTTGTCAGCAGTATTAGGAATAGAGAGGAAAAGAGACAAGTGCTTACATGAAAAACAAATAAACATAAGAAAAAAAGAGACTGATATACAGCACTGCTTTTGCACTAACCCACATCGTTTTATTTTCACGAGGTGAACCATATGGGTTATGAGCGATAATAAAACGCGGCTATTAGCATTCAGGCCTAGTTCACACGGCAATACACGGCAAGTTTTGTTCGCAGTATAAATCCGTGAGCATTGGCGTACATTCTACATAGAACCTTTCAGACGACGCACGTTTGTACGTTTGCCCTTTTTGACGTAGCGTAGGTATAATCGTCGTGTGAGAGTTTCCGCCACTGCTCATTCACATGGATTTATACTAAGAAAAAACGTAAGGTGCATTGCCGTTTGAACTAGGCCTTAGCCGGTAATGGGCAAATTTGTGACAAAAATACTGGCCCAAAACACATGACCGGAAGTGGAGAGGAAATGGTAACTTTTACGGTTTCTGGCAAAGTAGACCACCTATCGAAAAAATTATGTATAAAAGCTGCAGATAATCTAGTGAACTACAACTTTAATTTGGACCGTTTTTTCACATAACCCCAAAAATATGCAAAAAAAACAATTTTTTGGTTAATTATTTTTATATTTGATGCCAAATAGTTTGATTTTGATGAAATTTGGTGGAAACGAGCATTTTTGTGCTCCAAGCAAGCTTCAATTTTTTGAAGTAAAATATAAATGTTTGGATTTTTGTTGATTAAATTTGAAAAACTGTAAGTTCAAGAAAATTTTTCTAGTGTTTGAAAAGTTTAGGATGGCATTCTTTTTTTGGAAAGCTCTTCTTTAAGATGGGGTATAAGTATAACAGAGTTGTAAAGTACTTAAGTACACTAGTACTTTAGGCCTTTGTTAGTACCCATTACCGTTTACTTGTACCTGTACTTGAAAAAATAAGTACAATGTACTTGAAAAACTCCAAGTAATTTTTCGAGTAGGTACTTTGTTCAAAGTACATGTACTGTAATACTGCCAAGTACATTTTCAAGTACTTTTCAAGTAAAAGTCCATTTCAAGGACTTTTCAAGTACAAGTCCTTTTCAAGTACTTTTCAAGTCTAATTCGTCGAATGGTCTGGTTGAGCTTTCGATGAATGACTTTTTTTCATTCAAATATAAAATGCCCAACTTGATCGCACGTACTTGCTCTTATAGTTTCAGTTAGTTGAAGTGCTGCATACAATAATTGATAACAATTCTGAGAAAGTGGGTTGTTGATACCACGCCTCCTGTATACAAAATCAAGAATTCAAATATTTTTCCTTTGCGTTGATAATAAGCCCTACCATCCCATCTTGTAAAATTTCAAGGTTGTAATGGAAATGGAAGTACTCTACATATATTCAACAAACATTTCTATAAAATAAGCGGATACCACGCCCTTAAATGGAAAATCCGAATTTTTTGATATTTTCCTTTGTAAACAATAAAAGTAACCAATAAAAGTAATCAATGAAGGTAACCAGTGAAAGTAATCAGTGAAAGTAACCAATGAAAATAACCGGTAAAGTTACCAATTTAAATCTATATATGCACATGCACATGTAAAAAATTATTTTCCGTTGTCTTCGTGAATGCATAGCTCGGCTTAACATAATAAATATATATTTTTGTTGAGCTGGTATTGAACCAGACACACAACGGAGCCGAATATTGTAAATTTCAAATAAAAATGTCGGAAAATAGTGAAAACTAGAAATTTCATATTCTCAGGTGGAGGTATCAGAAAATTTGACCTTATAAAGGGTCCGCCAAATAACTTTTTTTTTTTTTAATATGATATAAAAGAAAAACTACTGAATATTTTCTCAAATTTCTTTTTTTATTTGAAAGTACAATCCTTCCGGTTAATAATGGAAAATAATTTCATTCAAATGGCTGCCTCGGCTGGCCATGCAGTAGCCTACACGATCGGTCCAATTTTTAAGCACATTATCGATTGTGTGCAGCTGTATTTCACCAATGGCTTCACGAATATTGTCCTTTAAAGCGTCAATTGTCTCTGGCTTGTCGGCGTAACACTTATCTTTTACGGCACGCCACAAATAATAGTCCAGCGGTGTCAAATCGCAGCTCCGAGGTGGCCAAACGACATCAGCTCTGCGGCTGATAATTTGATCTTCAAAAACAGGGCGAAAAACATCGAGTGTAGCTTCAGCTATGTGGCACGTAGCACCGTCCTGTTGAAACCAAATGTTGCCAATATCCTCCTCTTCAATTTTTGTGAACAAAAATTCGTTCAACATGGCCCGACAACGATCGCCATTGACTGTAACGGCCACTCCTTGCTCATTTTCGAAGAAAAATGTCCCAATTATGCCTCTGGACCAAAATCCGCACCAAACAGTGACTCGTTTTGGGTGTATCTGGTTTTCAATGTATGCGTGCGGGTTTTCTGTGCCCCAAATACGACAATTTAGCTTGTTTACATACCCGCCAAGATAAAAATGAGCTTCATCTGAAAAGATGATTTTTTTTGGCAAAATCAGCATCTTCTCTAAGTCGATCGCAGGCCCACTTATAGCGAAGTGAAAACGCATTGCATGGTCAGTTGGCTTCAACTCCTGAACCAATTGGACTTTGTATGTGGTCATACCAAGGTCTTTATGCAAAATTCGTCTCAATGATGTCTCCGAAATGTTCAATTGTTGAGAACGACGGTTAATTGATGTTGATGGCGCTTCACGCACACTTTCTGCCACAGCACCAATATTCTCGGGTGTACGCACTGTTTTTGGCTTTTCACGCTTTGGTTTATCGATGAGGATGCCAGTTTCTTTCACTTTTTTCACAAGATAACGAACATAGGGAGCTGACGGTGCTTCTCTTCTTCCGAAATCCGTACCAGCGTTGCCGCGAAGAAAAAAGCAGTGAGGGCCTTTTTGAAAATTTATGGGGGCCATTTGACAAAAGCTGGGGCCAAATTTTTTACAAAAAAATTCTTCATTACAAAATAACTGATTATGTATTATTTTTTTTTTATTGTTATTATTTATTTTATTAATGCATTAAATAAGTAATTTAAAAAAAGCAGATGCTTCAAATTTGCTATAATTTAAAGGTTTTTTTTTAGACTCTGAGCAAGTACGTAAAAATAAACAATTTTAAGTAAGCACTATTATAGGTGTTTTTCTTTTTGAATTCAGAGCAGAGCCTGAACTGTCAAAACAGATTCTGTTTCTTTTCTAGCTCCAAGTGCTCAGAGCTAAAAATGTGTTTCTATTTTGTTCGGAACGTGTGGAGAGCGCTTTCTATGAGCTTATAATAAAATAATTGAACACACGGGAATTAAATCCTTACCAGATGTGTTACACATGTTTCAAAAATAATTCCGAGCATTCAGAAAATGCTTGGTTCAGAAAGTGTTAAGAACGTGCTCACCAGGCCCGTTCACTGTTTCGAGATTGTTCACTTTTTCGAGCGGGAGTTTTCTAAGGCTTTCTAAAGGCGAATTTGATCCAAAATACACATTTCGTTCGATGTAACTGTTTTTAATTTTAATTAAACAAAAACAATAAAAATAATAAACAAATACAATTCCTCAAAGCTCTCAAGCTATGTAAAAAGCTTGCGCGAAATTTGTATACAAAATACGTTTTTATATAAAATGTTGTGTGTTCACTATTGTGGATAGTTCACTATTTTGAGATTCACTTAATCGAGCGTCTACTGTAATGTTTTATTTCGTTTAACAAAATCTGGGTTAAGAATTTAACTACCCCAATTAGGTAATGAAGTTGGCCTGCAAAAAACTTTAAGGCTCATTAAACCTATTTCGACATTCCGTTTATATGTTGTTTAGCTCAGCAGATGCACTACCGGGTGGAAGACTTAAAAAATTAATTGCAGAAGAAGCAATATTTTTGTATAAATGATTATTAAAAAATGTTCAATCCTTTCAACTAAACCCACCTTTTACTAGCGTCAATATCATGATCTTCCTTACCCATTTTTTCTAAGCAGTTTTGTAGCTCTATAGCCATTATATTTATAGGGCAACTGAATAAGTTCTGAAATTTTATGTGTAATTAAATAGAAATCAATCTAAAATCATCACTTTTTTATTAAAAATGGCTTTGGTTAATATTGTAATAACTTTCCATATTTGAACTATAACGACTCCGAAATGCAAACAAACGGACACAATAAAGCTTACGGTCGCAGTGCAAACATACCCTTATTAGCTATAATTATAGCAACTCTCAAACGAAGGAGGCGCCATCTGCCGGATTATAGCAGATCTACCAGCTGTCAAATAAAAGCTTTTGGAAGGGAAATTATTGAGAAATTTCCCCTACGGAAAGCTCTGGAAGCAGAGACCAGAACGTTCTCCTTATTTCGAGAGTTTGGAAAACAAGTATAAAAGGCACAGGTTTGAACGGCAGCGACACAGTTTGTTTTTAATCGTGAATGAATAAAGTTGGTTGTAATAAAAGTGAAAAGTAAAGTTTGTGAATTAATTCGGTGGTGAAGAATAAATCGTTTTGTTTGTAGTAAGAAAAGTAAAGTGTTTTATTTTGCGAAATAAATAAGTGGACGTTTTGAATAAAGTAAATAAGTTTTATTAACGAACCTGAGAAAATATTACATTGGTGTTAGAAGTGGAATAAAATTTATTTTATTTGTGCACTCAGTAAATTTATTGTGTGGAAAGTGAAAAAAAAGACAAGACAATGGGTAAATCTTTGAATGATTTAAATTTAGTGGAACTAAAGGCAGAACTGAATAAACGAGATCTTCCTACTGCTGGAACAAAGAATGATCTTATAATTCGTCTGCAAGAAGATTTAAGAAGATGTGGAAAAAACCCGGACACGTTTATATTCGACATTGAAATGGAAGAACAGCAAGAGCAAGTAAGTACATCGGGCAATGCCAACATGCTGTCTCAACTACTTGCCAAATTTGATAGTCAGGAAAAGAATCTTCTCGAACGTTTCGAACAACAAAGTCAAGAGCAGAAGAATCTTCTAGAAAAACAAAGCCAAGAGCAGAAGAATCTTCTAGAACAACAAAGCCAAGAGCAGAAGAATCTTCTAGAACAACAAAGCCAAGAACAACGGAATGAACAAAAGAATCTTCTCGAACGATTTGAGCAACAAAGCCAAGAACAAAAGTGTCTGCTGGAAAAACAGACAAATATGCTCGAATGTAAGTTAGATGCCTTTGACAATAGAATTATTGCCCTTGACGAGCGTGTCGATAAACAATTTTCTTCTATCGATAAACAATTGTTAACTGTCGATCAACAATTGTCTAATGTCGATAAGCAATTGTCGACAGTAGAATCAAAATTCGAAAAAGTGGAAGATAAAATCGAATCCATTACTAAGGAATTGGACAAAGTAAGAAAAATGAAGGTTCGAGAAAGTTCTGGTGACTGTCCTAGGAGAAAGGAGATGCATCCCCCAACCTTCGATGGGCAAACTTCTTGGTCAATCTACAAGAAGCAGTTTGAAGCAGCCGCAGCAACAAATGGCTGGGATGAGGAGGACAAATACATAGCTCTGACGCTTGCCCTCAGAGGAACTGCTGCTGAACTGCTGCAAACCATACCAGCAGATAAGAGTGGCAACTTCAGTGCTCTTGTTCAAGCCATTGACAAACGCTTTGGAGATGGCCATATGCAAGAAGTCTTCCGTGTTCAACTCAATACTAGAATCCAAAAGAGGGGAGAAACTCTGCAACAGCTTCAAGCAGACATCGAACGATTGGCACATTTGGCATATCCAGCTGCAGGAGATGAAATCATCAACCAATTCGCAACAGAAGCCTTTGTTCGTGCTGTATCTGATATTAACCTTCGGCGAGCAATTCGAACTGCTGGCAAACGCACGCTTCCTGAAGCACTAGCATTCGCACTCACTATGGAAGCAGCGGAACAGGCTTCACAAAGAGTTCATCGCTTGAGAGAACTTGGAGTTGAGGAGTGTTGTTGCCAGAGAACTGCGTTCCTAAGAAACCAGCGAGATGGACCTGCTCGATGCTGGAACTGTAACAAGACCGGATATCTTCAACGCCAGTGCAGACTGCCACCTAGAAAACCTCCATGTTGGAATTGCAACAGGGGCCCAACTATGTAACTCGATTCTACAATAAAAACGTTCGAATTCGCAAAATCTCAGTTCGCTAATTCTTTAGCAAGCTCTTATAAACGGAAACAAAACAGCGCTAATTGAAGATTCTATAGCAAAACGTCGAAGCACTTAAATTTGATCCCACTTTCATACATATTACCACCTATAATAAGCATTGAAAACAACTTTCGAATGGATTCGAAAGTAGAACAAAGTTACATAGTAGGGCCCCAGGACTGGACATCTCCAACGCCAATGCAGATTGCCACCTAGAAGACCATGGAAACCAGACTACAAGCATTGCACGCATGAAAAAGAAAAGGAAGTTGTTTCCATCCAGCGACTGAGAGCCGATCCCATTTACGATTGGAGTAAAGGGAATATGAGGACTGCGCAAAAAGATGACTCGGGAAGCGATATATATCGCCCAAAAGTGACTCCGCTGCAGTTAACTCCTATCTGGCGAAAGGGTGACAAGCGTGATTCCAAAGAAAACTACAAAGTTGGAACGGACGGATTTCAAGTGTGCATGGATGTCAGCCATTTCAAGCCAAATGAGTTAATGGTCAAAACTGTTGGCAACAGCGTGGTAGTGGAAGGTAATCATGAACGTGAAGATGAACATGGCTACATAAGTCGTCAGTTTGTACGGAAGTACCAGCTACCAAAGGGGTATGATGCCAAAGATGTCATCTCAACGGTTTCAATGGACGGTATCCTGACAATCAAAACTCAGCAGAAGGCATTGAAGAACAACGAAAGGATAGTGCAAATTCAACAGACTGGCCCCATGAATCGGAGTGATAAGGGAAATGAAGAAGAAAGGCTGAGTGACGTTCAGGAAAGAACAAGGGCAAATATGAAGCCATCAAGTGGTCGGATGAAAAAGCGATACGACACAAAAGCAACAAGGACAGGATTCCAAGCGGGAGACCTTGTTTGGTTTTATAATTCCCAGCGTCGGAGGGGAATGTCACTGAAACTTCAACAAAATTGGGAAGGCCCTTATACTGTTGTAACACGAGTAAACGATGGCGTCTACCGCATTCGGAGAGGATTAAGAGGCAAAATAAAAGTAGTTCACAGCGACCGTTTACATCATTATAATGGTGATGGAAGTGATGGATTTGCTCGGGACGATCAATCCTAAGAGGGGGGCAGTGTAATAACTTTCCATATTTGAACTATAACGACTCCGAAATGCAAACAAACGGACACAATAAAGCTTACGGTCGCAGTGCAAACATACCCTTATTAGCTATAATTATAGCAACTCTCAAACGAAGGAAGCGCCATCTGCCGAATTATAGCAGATCTACCAGCTGTCAAATAAAAGCTTTTGGAAGGGAAATTATTGAGAAATTTCCCCTACGGAAAGCTCTGGAAGCAGAGACCAGAACGTTCTCCTTATTTCGAGAGTTTGGAAAACAAGTATAAAAGGCACAGGTTTGAACGGCAGCGACACAGTTTGTTTTTAATCGTGAATGAATAAAGTTGGTTGTAATAAAAGTGAAAAGTAAAGTTTGTGAATTAATTCGGTGGTGAAGAATAAATCGTTTTGTTTGTAGTAAGAAAAGTAAAGTGTTTTATTTTGCGAAATAAATAAGTGGACGTTTTGAATAAAGTAAATAAGTTTTATTAACGAACCTGAGAAAATATTACAATATTTAATTTTGTACAACTTTTTAATTATCACTAATACTATAAGTAATTATTTTTAAGCTTCTGAAATTAACATTTGGGGCCCATTTCTAATAGGCCCGGGCCAAGGGCCAGAACATAAAACAGGGGGACAAAAGGCCCGATCAGGCACTTTGTGGCAACGCTGATCCGTACGCAATTTTCGCACACATTCTGCAACATTACCATGATTTTCAAAGTAATGTCGCAATATTTCCCAGCGTTGTTCAAGCGTATACACAACCATATTCGTTCAGCGGAAGGATAAAACTAATTATTATCTGTCAAATCAGACATGAGCTAAGTGTTACCATTCACGAAATAAGCACTAGTTGAAAAAAAACGTTAGATGGCGGACCCTTTATGAGAAGAAAAAAAAACATTCAAAAGCCTAGTACGCTGTTGATCCGAAACGAAAAGTTTCGTACAAAATGACACAACGAAATCATAAACAAAAAAATTAAGTCTACTTTTCACCATTAATAGTGTCAATGCCTTTGTACCATACATCAGGACCGGAATTATAAGCGTCTTATACTGGGACACTTTAGTTGCTCAAGAGAGTGCTTTTCTTCTCAATTGCCTTCTTAGCCCAAGGAAACAGCGATTGGCAGGAGTAGTTCTTCGTTTGATCTCAGCACTGGTATCGTTCGATTTTCATGTTAAAAATATTAAAAATTACCAAAAAAAGGAGATTTCCGAAAGAGTATGTTTCCTAAAAGTGGCAACATTGACATTTTAACTCAAAGTGCGTCTGCTCAACACCTTTTTTTTCAAGATATCAATTATTATTTCCCAATTCACGTTTGGCAGCTCGAGGCATTTCCCGCCACTTTTTTCATGTTCAAAATATTAAAAATTATCGACCGTATACCTATATAAAATATCGTATATATAAAGTACGTACCTGAAAAGTGGCAACATTGACATTAAAATCGGAGTTAAGACATCAATCGTTATTACGATCATGAAAATTTTCCAAGTAGTTTACGAGTTTTTTTTTTAATTTTACCATTTTCCACTGATTAGGCCCCATTTTCAAAAATGGTGCATTAGCAAGAAGATAACAACAATGACTCCCAAGCTAAATTACAACCTAAGCATGTAAAAAATAAAATTACGAACATAAGTAAGGCCTCCCCCTATTAAAAGCGCAAAGATTTTGATTTCCTGACTTGACTACAGATTGGGCGCCAATATTCAAAACGTTTAATGAATTGTGATTGTGAAAAATCTTTGATAAATAATTTTTTTTTTCAAACATTCTTTTTTTAAAAGTTTCTTAATAGGTTAAGAGCTGGGTACTTTTTTCTACAATTTATTACTGAACTGATTTTCTTAATGGAATATGTTCAGGGGTGTCCCACGAATGTAAATCCAGGTTGGCGGGTGAAACTAGGCCTTACACCTTAACACTTAGGTTAGGTTAGGTTAGGTTGGAAGGAGTGGCAGGCCTTTCTGAACCATCCTGAGTTCTGAATGAATTTAATAAGATGTTCTTTAGAGGCAAGACAGAGATGTCACCCAGTTCATCGAAGAAGTATTCTCCAAGGGCCTCTTTTCTGGTTCTAGCTAGGCTGGATTGCAGAGTGATTGCCTATGCGGACGATGTTGCAATTACCGTATCAGGAAAGCATCCTAATACCTTAAAAGAACTCTTACAAAATGCTTTGAATAGGCGGACCGGTGTGGTCTCAGTGTCAACTCGCATAAAACAGAACTTGTTCTATTCTCTAGGAAATATAAAATCCCTCATGTAGATCCTCCTTCTATAAAAGGTATTCCATTAACTTTTACTGATCAAGCGAAATATTTGGGTCTTATTTTAGATAAAAAATTAAGTTGGAAACCTAATATACAAGAAAGAGTTAAAAACGCCACAGTGGCACCTCTTCTCATGCAAAAAAGCCGTTGGGAATAAATGGGGCCTTCAACCTAGTATTATTCATTGGCTACATACTTCGGTGATTAGACCGATTCTCACTTATGGTGTTGCAGTATGGTGGAGTGCTCTAGATAAAGCGGTAAGCTGTGACAAACTAAGCAAAATACAACGCTCGGCTTGTTTATGTATAAGTGGTGTGCGCTTCGTACGTCACCCTCTGCCGCTCTAGACGTTCTGTTATATCTGACGCCCGTCGATATTTTTAGCAAACAGGTGCCTGCAAATACGGCCATACGCCTACAATCTTCCTCACAATGAACCATTCCACCATTCTGAATTCATTCAGATCACTGCCTAGTCACATTGACTACACCGTCCCAAAGCCACAATTCGGTTCAAACTTTCAAGTCACCATTCCTTCTAGAACCCTCTGGGAGAATATGGCGTTCTTGGATGATGAATCGGTCCATATCTACACAGACGGTTCGAAAACTGATGAGGGGTTGGGTGGCGGTGTGTACTCAGAAAGACTTAAATTAAGTCTCTCATTCCGTCTTCATAATCATTGTAGCGTGTTTTAGGCGGAACTTATGGCGATTAAAGAAGCCTTACATATCTTGGCTGAAAGAAAACGTGATATCAACTACAGATATCCACATTTTCTCGGATAGTCAAGCTGCTATCAAATCCCTGGAATCGGTCTCGACTAACTCTATAACAGCCCTTAATTGCCGTTCATCTCTGCTGGAGGTGGCGCAGCAGTTTAACATTCACCTGTGTTGGATGCCGGGGCATAGATGATGAACTCGCTAAAAGTGGAACAACTCTACCTCTCCTACCTACATACCAAGGCAGATATAGGTATACCCATCGCTACTTGTAAACTTTTGCTGAAGCAAGATGCATTAGAGAGAACAAACCTTAGGTGGAACGATATCACCACTTGTTTGGCAACAAAACAAATCAGTAATGGATTTAAAGCGATCTAAGTGTTTGATATCTCTAAGTAGATTGCACATCAGCTCCATGATTGGTGTTATAACCGGACACTGTCTTATAGGAAAGCACGCAACGCGTCTTGGCATGTTCTCTAATTGCAGAAGCTGTTTGGATGAGGAAGAGATAGAATCAATCCCTCACCTCCTATGCACGTGTCCTGCTCTATCTCATAGACGAAGACTTCACCTTGGTGATTTTAACTTCAATGATCCTAGTGATCTATCAGACATATATAGGCATAGGCAGACTTTTACGCTTCATAAGACGCTCCAATTGGTTGACCGAGTGAGGAAAGTGTTTCCTAGATTCATGTGGTGTCACAATGGACCAACTCATGGTCTAAGAGTGTCAGTCTTCACGACTGGGGCATTCGCAAGGGAAGTGAGGGGGCCCTCCTCTGCCTCTGAATCATGACACCCTTTAAATCCGATGAGCTTAAGCCCTTTCTGCTCATGTGGGCTCCCATTGAGTTGTGGCCGTTAAGGACGCCAACCATGAGAGATAATTGAGTAAGTATTCAGTTTTTTCTTTTAAATATTTGGCCATAGATTCCTTGAAACCCGACAAGTGTCTATGGGTGACCATCTGACATTTGCAGCTTCTAAGAAACTCTAGTGTATTCTAATTTTTTCTTGCTCCAGTGGCATGAGTAGCACAGAGGCTTCAATTCGGCTCGGATCAAGAGATGAACCGCTTTTGGCCAGTTCATCTGCCATTTCATTCCCGTGGATATCAATATGTCCTGGGACCCATCTTAGGGTAACTTTGTTCGTTGCATTGGGTACTCTTAGCTCATTCCGGCAACGATTGATCAGTTTGGACTTTGTGGTGATTAAGGAAATGGCTTTAACTGCCGCCTGGCTATCTATGAATATGTCAATAATGTTGTTGACTAATTTGCGTGAGGCAAAATGTTTCGCGGCTTCGCAAACAGCCAGCACTTCCACATACGTACGTTAGAATTGGCCTTATAATGGCCGTGTACATCCTATGAATGGTTCTGGGGCTGGGACTCCATCTTGTACCAAAAATTCTGCTGGAAGTGTAGAAAGCTATTGAGGCTTTTCTTTGATATTTTCTTTCCAGTTCAGTTTATGATCTAGAACAACGCCAAGATATTTGGCAGTACCCGAAACCTGTACCGGAATTCCGTTAATAGTTAGCGGGTTTATATTTGAAATATTACGTTTCCTTGTAAACAACACCAGTTTTGTCTTCGGTGGGTTAACATTTAGTCCACAACATTAGTCCAGAGGCCAATAACACAATGTCATTGGTGTATCCAACTACCTTCATACCACTCAGATTTAAAAGGAGAAAGTACTCCACCCTGTGGAGTACCCCTACTCGTCTTAACTCTTATCTTGCTGTCACCCATTTCTGCATTTATGAGTCTCGTTTGAAGCATGAAATCAATCCAGTTTATCAGTGATGGATCGATGCTGACGGAGCTTAGGGCTTGTCGAATTGCACCGTTATGAACATTATTAAAGGCCCCTTCTATGTCAAGGAATGCTGCTAAAGTGAATTCCTTGAAGTGGATCGATCTTTCAACTTTGCCGACTACTTCATGAAGTGCTGTCTCAACATGTTGGGCCTTAATACTTAGTCCAAAAGCTTAAGAACTGTCAATAACATGTATCAGACTCTTTGACGTTTATCACATTGGACTGAAAATCTTAATTTTTTGACTTTTCAATATTCACATCTCTATCCCACTCCTTCAGTGAAGTGAGATGTGAATACTGAAACATACACAAATCCTAGTTTTTCAGTCCAATGTGAACACCGTCTATGGTTCAGGGATGTTAAAAGTTTGTCCATTTCTTGTGTACTAAATCAAGCTGTCAGTTGCTAACGTCAACCAGATTGATATATGACAGATTCGATGGTTTTTCAACAAACTAGTACAACATAAACCATCTAAAATTTGGAAATTATGGTAGCAGAAGGTAAAAAAAAGCTTCTGAAGTATAAAACAACAGCACTGGATGAGTACATTTTATCACTAACAATCTCTGCATGGTCGTGCACCACCTCCATTTCAACTTCAACCAATTGACACATTGATTAATGATTGACACACAATGCCTCGCGAGTTCACGATGACAGTTGTTGCACTTAATCGTAGCGGCTCTTGTTGTTTGGTACTATGGAAAACCAAAGCCGATGCAATGCGATGCAACGACGAGGCAGGTGGTAGGCCCCTCTTTTTTGTCGATATTCTAAAACTTTTGTAGAGTCTGAATTGAAGTGTGGTGGTTGTTGGCTGATGCCACAGTTGCATTGTTGCAACTTCGGTTATTTGCACATTTTAATTGCTATTGTTCAAAGAACCAAAGAGTGAAAGAGAAAGATGTATGTATAGATTTATGTGTATATCTATTTATAATAACAAGGGATTGGGGATTACAAATTCAACAAGATTGGCATATGTAGCATGTAGCATAGACGTGTAGTGTAGATGTATTGCTTGTGTCAACAGTGCACGATGCAAATTACAGCCGATCAACGACATCGACAGAGGGAAATTCTCTTCCACTTCCGCCACTCTACCGCCGCAAAAGCAATATAGGGATATACGAAACTGTAAATGCAGATGATGCGTATGCAGTTGGGAGACCGTTAGAATGTAGTAAAATCAGTGTTATCTCATCATGTTAACATGATATGCCAAATAGTTAACACTGCTTACAGCAGCTTTGATTTTACCCTACTGCACGTCGCTTTACGTCGCGTCAGATGCGGCATGGGGATGGGATATTAATATTCAGAAAGTGACATACTCTGCGCTGAATATTATGAGGGCCTCATCAATGCTGTGCATACTTGAAGTTGAAGCCCGTCATGATTGCAACAGCAGCAGAAGCAGCAGCAGTAGCAACACCAGAACCAACAACAAAAACAGTCAGTCTCAGTGGCAACCAACTACTGGCAAGGCAAGGAAAATCATGCAGCGCAGCAATATTAGCGCGAGTTGAAGGAAAATGATTTATACTCTTTTGACATCTGAATTTGTGATGGAGGTGATTAATATTTTAATCTCGCATTATTGTGCACACATGCGATCCTTGCAAAAGGATATACTTTTTTTTTATTATTATTATTATCTCGTGCGTTGCAGATTTCATAAAAAAAGTAGATAGATATATCTACATACATAACTATAGAGATATAGGAGTAAGCTACACACACGAAAGAAATATATTGTCCCTCAGCCTCGTGGCTCTCAAAGAACTCTTATTCAACCATCACCCATCACAGTGAAAAGATATAACTGTCAATTGTGGTGGCACAATTGCCATGATATACAATACCCAACAACTGTTCTCTGCTACCGTTGTACATAGGAAAAATACCTACATATGTACATGTACATACTCGTTTATAAAATTATTCAGCAACTCATCACGTCGGCTTTGCTATCATCAAGATATCACCATCACGCGTCATCAATATAGGTACCTACCTGCCTACGTAGTTGGGACAGATTGATGGTATTTATTTGCATTGAAGATTTGATTACGAATAAATTGTGCCTGTTAAACAAATTGAAGCTGTATCTGAACTATAAAGAGAGATTATTTCAACGGTAAGGGTTTTAATGACTTAAATACGAAGGTTAAGTGAAGTGATTTTCTATTTAGCCTTTATTAGCGATATCGTAAGTCTCATGAAAATAAATGTTTTTATTTTAAAAAATGTGAATGGAACTCCCTATACATAGGCAAGAACGAATGTTGCGTTACCAGACCATACTCAGTGGTTATTTTTCAAAAATACATTTTTTTTTTTTTTTTTTTTTTTTTTTGACCGTGGGTAGGTGCAAAACCTGCATCAGGCTCTATGAGGACCGGAAAACGCGTGCTCATAGAAGTGTGAGATTCTTGCTACACTAAAACCACCTCCACTTCCCGATTGCAACTAAGTTGAAACTTATCTAGCAATTTATTTTTAACGAAGTTAAGTAACGTGTTGCAGGTAACTTTCCGGTGAAAGTTTCTGCTTATTCCGCGATTTTAAAGCGGGTTTGTGTTCACCGCACCAAGTCGGAAGGTTTTGTTCTTTGCAGACGGCGTACTAAATTCGACTCGTCAAGAATGTCAATAATCGTTGGATTAGCGTGATCTAATAGCCGATTTCTATGTTTTCGCGCGAAACTCTTAATTTCGTCTCGAACCGTAGGAATCCCGAGATCCCTGTGAAGATCTTCGTTTCTTATATACCATGGTGCATTTACAAATGACCTAAGCAATTTATTTTCAAACGTTTGTAATTTATTTAAATTTGTATCGCAGGTACAACCCCAGAGTTGTATACCGTAAGTCCAGACAGGTTTAAGTACCTGCCTGTATAAAATCAACTTATTATCAATACTAAGCTTGGAATATTTACCGAGTAGCCAGTTCATATCTCTTAATTTACTTTTTAATTCTTCGCATTTCTTTTTTACGTGCGGCTTCCATTTTAATTTCGCGTCTAGAGTCATTCCCAGATATTTTGCCTCATTCGCAAATGGTACACGACCGGTATTAAGAAAGACGGGCAATCTATTTATTTTTTTATACGTAAAGTCCACGTGGACTGACTTTTGTTCATTGAGCGCTATTCGCCATGTTTTTGTCCACTCATTAACATTATTAAGAGCATTTTGTAATTTAATCGTAGCTTCGTTAATCGTTTTGCCTACTGCTAGTATTGCAGTATCATCAGCAAACGTTGCTACGATAGTGTCTTCTGTTTGAGGTATGTCACGTGTAAATAGAAGGTACAGAACTGGACCTAAAACACTACCTTGTGGTACCCCAGCCACTATTTCTTTGAAATTAGAATATTCATTTCCGTGTCTTACACGAAAAAGTCTGTTTTCTAGATATTCGTTAAGAATTTTATAAAGTCCTTCAGGAATAAATGAAGGATATGTTACCCAGGAATTGCGCTTGAAACATTAGCTTTTTTAGCTGGCTTATCCCGCATTTTCCGGTTTCCAGAAAACCATCCCTTGAATGTTTATGTCAAATTCATCAGCGTATTTCTTTTCAACCGTAAGTTTGTAGCCATAGAAATGATTGTATTCGTCAGTCTATAAAATTAAATATGCCATGAGTTTTTTCTAGGTTATTTTCTGGTCATCATCGTCGTTTTTTGTAATCCCGCTTTGGGTATAGCCGTATAGGGCGTCAACAAAACGTCTCCATCCTTCACGGTCTGCTTATTTACTTTACTTAAGGGTGGACTACGGCCTCAACCAATAAGTCCCTCCAGCCAGCTCGGTCCCTAGCTAGCTGCCTCCAGTTACGCACTCCAAATTGGTTGAGGTTGTTCTCCACTTGTGTGCGCCACCTAAGGTGGGGTCTTCCTCTGCTATGCAGACCATCAGGGGAAGATTTGAAGACTCGTCGGGTTGGTGCGTCAGTGTTCTCCTCAATACTCCATCGATACAGACTGGACCGAAGATCACCCGAAGAATTTTCCTTTCAAAGCACTCAAGCAGATTCTCATCCTTTTTTGACAGGGTCCATGCTTCTGCCCCATACAGCAGGACTGGGATGATGAGGGTCTTATATAAGGTCTCCTTGGTTCTTTGAGAGAGGGTTCTGCTACTCAAATGCCTTCTGGGTGCGAAGAAACAGCGGTTGGCAAGACTAATTCTTCGTTTGATCTCTACACTGATGTCATTTTGCGATGTAATAGTGGAGCCCCGGTAGACAAAGTCCTTGACGACTTTGAAGTTGTACCTTTTTCTTTATTGATGATCGCATATTCTTTGTCTTGTCCTCATTAACAGCCAAACCCATTTTCGCGGCCTCCGATTCAATACTTGCAAACGCCCGGGTAACAGCTCGCTTCATTCTCCCAATGATGTCAATATCATCTGCATAAGCAAGTAGTTTATTTATTTATTTATTTAGCTTAATACAAGCGTGCCTTAAAAACAAACTTTTGAAAAATTGTTCCTCTGTTGTTGACTTGGAAGTTGCGTACAATTTCTTCAAGTACAATGTTAAACAGGTTGCAAGATAACGCGTCGCCTTGCCTCAAACCTTTCTCGTCATCAATGGTTGTGTTCTTACCAACTTTGACGGAGCAGCCAGACTTCTCCATCGTCATCCTGCACAAGCGGACGAGTTTGGCAGGGATGCCGAGATGCGACATGGCTCTGTATAGTTCTTCTCTATCTCCGCTATTATAAGCGACTTTGAAATCGATAAATAGGTGGTGCGTATCGATTTGAAACTCCTGGGTTTTTTCCAAAATCTGTCGTAGTGTGAACATTTGATCGACGGATGACTTGCTGGGCCTAAAACCACACTGATAGAGGCCGATCAGATCGTTGACAAACAGTTTTAAGCGATCACAGAGTAGGTACAGGTGACAGGATTTTGTATGCGACGTTGAGGAGACTTATACCTCTGTAGTTGGCACAGGTCAGAGCATCTCCTTTCTTGTGGATGGGGCACACTATACCGAGGTTCCATTCATCGGGCATGCTTTCATCCGACCAAATTTTGGAGATAAGTTGGTGCATACTCCCTACCAAGTCATCTCCTCCTGCTTTAAATAGCTCGGCTGGCAGGCCATCTGCACCAGCAATCTTGTACGCTTTAAGCTTGGCTATCGCTAACCGCACTTCATTTAGGTTGGGCAGATGGAAATATTGACCATCATCGTCCAGGTTGCATTGAGTGTTCTGCCTTACAGCGGAATTTTGGCCATCCTTGCCGTTTAGCAGTCTAGAGAAGTGCTGTTTCCAGATCCTTAGCACGGACTGTGTGTCCACCACCATGTTCTTACTCTCGTCTCGGAAGGCTTCCGTTCTGGCCTTGTAACCCTGGATAGATTGCCTCACCCTTTGGTAGAACTTTTGAATATCTCCCCTACCACTACAGTCCTCCAATAGACTCGACTGCCCAATTCACATGCTCTCTCTTTTTCCTCCTGAGAGGTTGGCGTTCCTCCCTTCGTTTTTGCCCGTAGAGCTCCCGGGCTTCTATCTCAGCAGCTCTGGTTCTAGTTTGCAACATTGATTGGTAGGCCTCATTCCTTGCTGCATGCACCAGCCTGTATTTTTCAGCGAACCAGGGGTTTCGTTTTGGTGGCTTAGTGAAACCCAGCACATCAGTTGCGGCACTCCTGGTGGCATTTTGGCAGTTTTTCCACTGGTCCTCTGCAGATGATGTTGGTGCCGGGCTTGCTCAGAGATTAAGAGAGACGTTGTCGGCAAAAGTCCTGGCGATCTCTTGCGATTTTAACTTCGCGACGTTAAATCTTTTCACAGCATTCGCTCGTCGTTGTGGTGTCATGGATATCCGCATTCTTACTTGAGCTACCACCAAGTAAGATCCGAGTCTATGGACATTCAGGATACTGGAAGCATGCCTGGCATCTATTGCAACATGATCAATCTGGTTGATGGTTCGTTGATCCGAAGAACACCAGGTCCCATTGTGTATATTGAGGTGTGGGAATCGAGTACTGGCTATGATGGCATTACGCCTCGCCGCAAAGTCAATCAGCCTGAGTCCGTTGCCATAAGTGTTGTCGTGCAGGCTGTGTCCTCCGACTATCGAACCAAAGATGCCCTCTATTCCGATCTTTTTTTCTTATTTAAACACAAACGTGCAACCTAGGCGTTGAAGTAGCCAATATAATCTTGACGTCGTACTTGGGGCATCTATCCTATCATATGTACGTGTTCTCGAGGAAATTGTAGAATTTTTCCTTGGTTGAGTCATCTTTTTCTTCCGTTGGGACATGGGCACAGTTTTTAAATTTTGCTTTGATGCGGATTGTGACCAGGGACCATACATTTCTGAAGCCTTGTACTTCTTGCCTTAGTCTTCCCTTTAGCACCAAGGAGTCGTTGACCCTGCTTCTTGCAGCACTTGCCAAAGTAGATGTCCCACGATTTCATCCTTCATATGCCCCCTTCATCCCACCGCACTTCCTGGATGGCTGTTACTTCAGCCTTTAGCCTATCTAGGCCCTCCACTAGTTGTTTTGCTGTACGTGGCCTGTTTAAGGTCCTGACATTCCACGTGCAGATCCGAAATTCACTGTCCTTGTTTCAATTGCTGGGGTCGCCAACATTAAAATCATCCATATCTGAGGCTAGTGGTTGTTTCCGAACCAGTTTGTTTATCCGTGGTAGGGAAGTTAGCTCGACGCACAACCCCCAACTTGGAGGACCAGACCCTTAGTATAACTCCAAGGGTGGGGAGCCGGATAAACCGCTCCTTATAGGTCTGTGCTACGAACATATCGTAGTAGACCATATAAGGTATTTACTAAGTAGTTCAACCTAACTGGAACTGTAGACGCCATCCTTGATTCCACCTGGGGAATTCTTCCACTGCTGCCTTGATAAAGGAGAAATGCCTTAGTGGAAACAGTCCTCCTTCCCCTCTCTCGTTTGTTGCCGCCTAAAACTCTCCATAGGGATTGGAGTCCCATCTTCAGTAAAAGGTACTAGGCACCCGATGTTCACCACTTAGAGGTGAGAGTGGGAGTTTATACAGAGGTTAGATTTGAGAAATGCTTGTAGACGCTTGTGTCCTCTTGAATGCACATGTCTACCTTTTGAACATCAACCCATATGGTTCACCTCATGAAAACAAAAAAACAGTGCTGTATATCAGTCTCTTTTTTTCTTATATTTATTTGTTTTTCATTTAAAGCCTGTCTCTTTTGCTCTCTATTCCTATCACTGCTGACAAATAGCTGACATCATTCACAATGGTATATAGCCCTCTGCCTGTCAGAGTGAAAACCTGTATCTGAGCTATTGAAATTAACCTCGATAGAAACCTGGATCCCATGTTGTTTTTGTAATACATGTTAAAAGATAACCTCGACACAAACCCGGAGATAATAAGATGCAGCTATTGTATATCATGTTGCTTACGTCATCCTCAAGATGAGCTCAAAAAGTTGAGTAATGACTTCACGTAAATAATGAAGTACCCTCTTCCTCATGTTGGCTGCGTTTTATTATCTTTGGGTTTGCGTCGAGGTTATCCTTTAACACGTATTACAAAACCAACATGAGATCTAGGTTTCTATTGAGGTTAATTTCCATCACCCAGATACAATTTTCGCTGTAACCGGCACGTGGCTATTTACCATTGTGAATCATGTCAGCTGGGTTAGGAAAAGAGACCTTACATGAAAAATAAGTACATAGGTAAGCATATGGAAAAAAGGAATGGGTATATAATAAATAAAGCACTGTTTTCGCACTCCCATCGTTTTATATTCACGAGGTGTACCATATGGGTTATGAGCGCTAATAAAACGCGGCTTATATTAACTTGCCTTTGAGTTCAAAGACCAAATAAAATGTGACATCACTCAAGAGAGGAATACAAATTAAGTAAAAAGTTATTACTACTCGTACAGCACTTTCGTAATTACTCAAGAAAATTATTGTAATAAAGAGAAGGTGCCTATTTTATTTACATAAAACCAAAGTTCTCACTGATTATATTAGTGATTTGTTGTACGTGAGTCATTGTTTTTCTCTATTCATGTAATAATAAAAAGAAAATATAACTCACCGATGTAATTAATTTTCTGCAAGGAAGTTGTGCGGACTACTTTTGGCAGAGGGGGGCTGGTTGCTTACGATCCAATGTTTATGAGTTTATCTATGAACTCTTATGACGATTCTCTTCCTAGATACTCGTATAGTGAGACATAAAGATTATAAAGTTTTTCAAATGTATGAGTCAGGGACGTACCGTTGTGATTTTCGTAAGGTGTATTATTATTATTATTATTTATTAATCTTACATAAATGTATAGAGTAATACTTAAAAACTACAGCGTTAGCTTACATGGCTTTCTGCTGGTCAGTAAGGTGTATCTAACTATTTTTGCAGTGAAATTTTTTTAAGCCTTTGCACATAGTTTTAGCGTTTCAACACGAGCCTGTTTTTGGACACTTATTATGTGCAAAAAATAAGCAGATACTATAAACAACATTTCTAAACTGTTACAAAATTCTCTCACTAATAAAGGGTGTTGTTTTACTTTTTTCGGAGTTGGTCTTTTTGACAGCTGTCACTTGATTTATGCTCAATTTGGTTTGCCATTTCATAATGAATAGACTTACTCTTGAACAACGTTTGCAAATCGTTCAGATTTATTACCAAAATATTGGTTCGGTTTGGTTCCCGCAGCAAAGTCGGTAATTTGCGCAACTATGGATCGGTTTCACACCACGTTTACTCTAGTGGATAATGCGCATCCTCAGAGACGCCGTACAGTGCGCACCGAAGACGCTATTGCTTCTGTGGAGCAGAGTATCGAAGAAGACCCGAATGAGTCCATCCGCCATCGCGTCGGAAATTCGTGGTCGAAAATTGGGCCTCTCGGCTGGAATTTATTCGACATAATGGCAAACCCTTATCTTTATAATAAACGTGTTTTGTTGACCTTTTTAGTGTGAACATTAAGATACATGAAGTTAACTTGTTGTTGTTGGAATTTACATTGGAAAATTTGCATAAATGTGAAGTATTTCCTAATGTTCACATTAAGGAAGTCAACAAAATACGTCTAATAAAGCTAAATTCTTGGGCATAATATTAAATTATATGCGTTTTATTACTTCTTGAAAACCACACGTCTAAAAAAAAAACCTTTCAGTTTGTTGAAAAAAAGTAATCAACCATTTAGGGTCTAGAAACTGTAATTCATTAAGTAGAGGAGGTTTGAGAGTATTTAAGACTTTTTTCATTTAATAAAATTAAATAAATAACAAAATAAATAAAATAATGTTGAAGTTATTTTAATCATTTTTAATAATTGTTTTTTCAGCTAAATTATTCTTAAACAATTCTAAACATTTTGGGCCAGTAAATATAATTCTACCTGAAGAAGCGCTGGAACTATTATATTTTTACCTTTTGCGCCGTTGCGTTGAGCTCGTATTTATAATAGAAAAATAACCATGAGTTTTTTTTCGACAACTGTTTCAGTGTTTCATCTTTAATTAAAGCATAAAATTCCAAAGCTTTATTAATGTTTAGATAATAGAAAAATTATTTGAAATTATTTCATGAGAACGCAAAAAATTCAAAGGATGTTAAAGAATTCAAAAGATTTCAAAACAAGAATGCAATCAATCAGTTGATGGTGTCAAAAGATTGCAATCTTTTTAAGGAAAACAGAATGACGACTGCCTTGCTTTGAAGTCACGTTCTTAAAAAAGAATGTAAAGAATGTAATCTTTTAATGGAAGTCACTAAAGATTGCATTCGCAAAAGATTACAAGCTTTACAACTCTGCAGCATGTAAAGGGGGTACAATTTAGTTTTTTTTTTTTAATTTCTCGAAAACTATCAGCTTTTTTTGGAAAAAGGTGAAGATACAAATATTAGCTTATGTAATTGTACACAAAAAAAGATTAATATACTTTTTTTCATACAGTCAATAGATTCAGAGAAAATCGTGCAAGAAGGTGGAGCAAATTATGTCAAAAAATAAAAAAAAAATCATTAATCGATTGGCAACATTTCTTGTTTGATTCAGAGTTGGGTAGTAATTATTACATTTTGTAATTGATTACAGGGTCAATTACAATTACATGTAATCGGTAATTGACTTTTTCCAATTACAATTACATGTAATTGTAATTGGAATTTTTCAATTACAATTACCTACATGTAATCTGTAATTGAAAATTTTCAATTAATTACATGTAATTGGGAAAAAGTAATTGAAGACGAAAAAATAATTGAAAAAACCTGTAATGATTACTTTTTTTGTAATCATTACACACAAATGTAATTGATTACACAAAATATCAAATACATTTAACACAATGTGAAGGAAAAATCTTTGCGTACCATATATTATGTTCATTTTAGGAGAATAGGCACACATTAAAGATCGTTAGGAGAATAGGTATAAATTAAAGATTGTTAGAAAGGTTTATACCCAACATATGAACAAATTAAAAATCGTGCTTGTATAATAGCCATTGAAGTATGTTAAATCATTTGAATTTTGGACAGTTTTATAACTTTTTAGTTTATAGAAAATATTTATAAGATTGAGGGTGAAAAATAGAAATTTTTTCTTACCGTTACGATACAGTTTAAAAGTTCTTAAGTTATCTAATAATAGTAATAAGAAAAAAATGATAAATTTTTTTTAAAGGAAAAAATCCATTATTCAATTCTGTTCTTAAATAAAGATGTTTGAATCAAAAGCTTTTCTTAAATAAATTTTCCAAAACTTGAAAAAATACTCAAACTTATATTTTAAAAATTGCACGTTAAGTTGGTATTATTGTACAGTCGGCTCCCTCTAAGTCAAGTTTTCACGGGATATCAAAATTAGGTCGAGTTAGAGGGAGTTTTGGAAAAATTCGTGTTAGAGAGTTATATATTTTTTTGTTAAAAAGTATTTATTGAATGTAAAAAGAGGTTACAAAAATAAATTAATTAATGAAATAAATAAAAAGAAGCTTCTTATAAGGCATTTTTAAATTTGAATCCCTTAAATTTTATGTATTTGTCCAACTTTACATAAAAGCAGAAAGCAAAATCGTTTCAACAAAGTTAAAAAACTTTATTTTTAATCTCTCCCATGTAACATAAACAGATGGGTAGAGTGTAGGTAAATGCTTGATGTTTATCTTAGAAAACAAGTTGCGAGAGAGTGAATTTTTTGTAACAAAAGAAAAATTCAAAAATTCGACTTAAAGGTATTGAAAATCGGCCAAAAATCGAAAGAATATATTCGAGTAAGAGGGAATTTCAACTTAGAGGAAGTTCGATTTAGAGGGAGTCGACTCCCATTTATTGATCTTGTTAATTTTAAGTTTAATGGAAGAGCTATTTGGGTGTGTGTATTTTATTTTTGAGAAAAATGAAAATAAGAAAACCACTCTTTTCTTAGAAAAATCTTTTTTTTTTAACTTATTACAATGTAAGACTTTGTTGTTCTTGAAAGTCTTAATTGCTTAAAGAACTTAATTATCGTGTCCCCTCCTCCTCCAATTTTTCCTCTTTTCAAAATAAAAAAAAAATGAAGTGGGGCTTTGTTCGAAATGAAAATCCGGAAATCCACACATGTGCAGTGACGGTTAAATTTTGACCTGTTCTACGAGAAATACGATTTCAAAAATTAATTTTTACTTGAAAAGCGCCATAACTTTGTTAAGGGTGCTTGTATCATCTTAGTTTTGCTTTTATTTGATTCAGCGTTACAAAATACCCTTAAATAATATAACATACATTGTGTACAAAAACAGAAATGTTTTATTCGAGGTACTGCCTCTTGCGAGGAACTGACAAATCCTCCAAGAGTATACTTGTCATGAAAAAGTGCTTCTCATTTAGCCGTTCGGACTCGGCAAAAAACTGTAGGTCCCCTCCATTCCTGCCAACAAACACGCACACGGGAATGGTTGTGAGTTGTAAGTCACTAGGCCCTGGTTCTCCACGAGCTGTTGCGCCACCCAATTTATTTATTTATTTATTTACATTGTGTACATACCTCGGTTATACAAAATCGGAATTTTGGCTAAAATCTTCCAACTTCTTCCCAGATTTTCCTTCTATTTAATAAAAAAAAACCTCTGAGAAAATATATTTATGTGGACTATTTTGATTCTTGGATGCCATGACAAATTTAATATTTTTGGTGAATTTCATGAGTGTAAGAGTTTTATCGTGGGTGTTATGGTAAAGATCCTGCACTTGCCCCTTTCCCCTTAAAAAAAAGACAACCTTTCACCATGGATATTTTTAGGGACTCTCTTGATTCTTAGTTCGTATGGTAAGTGAAACATTTATTCCAAATTTCATTAACATACCTTTATTTGAAAGGGTTTTCGGTGAAATTTGACCTGTTGTACCTGAAAAAAGTCATCATTGCATAAAAAGGACTATAACTTTTGTTTGGGTGGTTGTATCATTTTGAATTTGATTTCATTAGATTTAGCGTTAAAAGTTACCCTAATAGTATGTATCATACGATTAGGTTGTACCGACACAAATATTTTAGCTTGTTAGACCTCCAAATTCTCTCCGTCTGCGCCTCTTCAAACGCATCTACACAAAATGCCAATGCGGGGATTTTGGGAGACTTTGGATATGTTAAAGAGGTTGCATTTCTGCGTCGATTCCAATTTTATTATTCCATGAATTAATTTTTTCAAGGTTCCCCATACGATTTGAGCTATTATTCCTGGTCTAAAAGGTTTTCTTCACATATTATTAAATGTAATTGATATTTTTTGTAATCAATTACATTTGTGTGTAATGATTACAAAAAAAGTAATCATTACAGGTTTTTTCAATTACTTTTTTTGTTCAATTACTTTTTTCCAATTACATGTAATTAAATCAAGTAATTGTTTTTTTTTTTTCAATTACATGTAATTTTTAATTGAAATTTTCAATTACAATTACGTGTAATCGGTAATTGAACTTTTTCAATTACAAATTACATGTAATCGTAATTGATTTCTTTTGTAATGATTACTACCCAACCCAGCTCTGGTTTGATTTGTGTTTGGCTACATCTCCTCATTACTTACTTTACTTACTTTACTTTAGATGGCGCTTACAGTCCAGGGTGGACTATGGCCTCAACCAACAAGCCCCTCCAGCCAGCTCGGTCCCTAGCTAGCTGCCTCCAGTTACGCACTCCAAGTTGGTTGAGGTCGTTCTCCACTTGTGTGCGCCACCTAAGGTGGGGTCTTCCTCTGCTGCGCAGACCATCAGGGGTAGATTCGAAGACTCGTCGGGCTGGTGCGTCAGTGTCCATACGCTCCACGTGTCCCAGCCATCTTAGCCGCTGTATTTTCAGCTTTTTGACCAGGTCGACGTCGCTGTAAAGCCCGTAAAGCTCGTTGTTAAATCTTCTCCTCCATACTCCATCGATACATACTGGACCGAAGATCACCCAAAGAATTTTCCTTTCAAAGCACCCAAGCAGATTTTCATCCGTTTTTGACAGGATCCATGCTTCTGCCTTGGTTCTTTGAGAGAGGGCTTTACTACTCAAATGCCTTCTTAGCCCGAAGAAACAGCGGTTGGCAAGAGTAATTCTTCTTTTGATTTTGTGATAGTGGAGCCCAGGTAGACAAAGTCCTTGACGACTTCGAAGTTGTACCTATCCATCGTGACGTTTTGCCCGAGTCGACGATGTTGAGATTCCTTTCTCGATGATAGCATATACTTCGTCTTGTCCTCATTAACAGCCAAACCCATTTTCGCCGCCTCCGATTCAATACTTGCAAACGCGCCGGTAACAGCTCGCTTCGTTCTCCCTATGATGTCAATATCATCTGCATAAGCAAGTAGTTGAACGGACTTTTGAAAAATTGTACCTCTGTTGTTGACTTGCGAGTTGCGTACAATTGCTTCAAGTACGATGTTAAACAGGTTGCATGATAACGCGTCGCCTTGCCTCAAACCTTTCTCGACATCAAAGGGTTCGGTGGTGTTTTTACCAACTTTGACGGAGCAGCGAGACTTCTCCATCGTCATCCTGCACAAGCGGACGAGTTTGGCAGGGATGCCGAGATGCGACATGGCTCTGTATAGTTCTTCTCTATCTACGCTATCATATTAGACTTTGAAATCGATAAAGAGGTGGTGTGTATCAATTTGAAACTCCTGGGTTTTTTCCAAAATCTGTCGTAGTGTGAACATTTGATCGACGGTTGACTTGCCGGGCCTAAAACCACACTGATAGGGGCCGATCAGATCGTTGACAAACGGTTTTAAGCGATCAACAGGTGACAGGATTTTGAATGCGACGTTGAGGAGACTTATACCTCTGTAGATGGTACAGGTCAGAGCATCTCCTTTCTTGTGGATGGGGCACACTATACCAAGGTTCCATTCATCGGGCATACTTTCATCCGACCAAATTTTGGAGATAAGTTGGTGCATACTCCCTACCAAGTCATCTCCTCCTGCTTTAAATAGCTCGGCTGGCAGGCCATCCGCACCAGCAGCCTTGCATGCTTTCAGCTTGGCTATCGCTAACCGCACTTCATTTAGGTCGGGTGCACGGAAATATTGACCATCATCGTCCAGGTTGAATGGAGTGTTCTGCCTTAAAGTGAAATTTTGGCCATCTTCACCGTTTAGCAGTCTTGAGAAGTGCTGCTTCCAAATCCTCAGCACGGAATGTGTGTCTACCACCATATTCCCATTCTCATCACGACAGGCTTCCGTTCTAGCCTTGTAGCCCTGGGTAGATTGCCTTACCCTTCGGTAGAACTTTCGAAAAGTCCTCAATAGATTCGACCGCCCGCTTCGCATGCTCTCTCTTTTTCCTCCTGAGAAGTCAGCGTTCCTCCCTTCGTTTTTGCCCGTAGAGCTCCCGGGCTGCTCTCTCAGCAGCTCTGGTTTTAGTCTGCAGCATTGATTGGTAGGCCTCATATTTTGCTACATGCGCCAGCCTGCATTCTTCATCGAACCAGGGGTTTCGTTGTGGTGGTCTAGTGAAACCCAGCACTTCAGTGGCCGCACTCCTGATGGCATTTTGGCAGTGTTTCCACTGGTCCTCTGCAGATGATGTTGGTGGCGGGCTTGTTGAGAGATTAAGAGAAAGAGAAACGCGGTCTGCAAAAGTCCTGGCGACCTCTTGCGATTTTAACTTCGCGACGTTAAATCTTTTCACAGCATCCGCTCGTTGTTGTGGCGTCATGGATATCCGCATTCGTACTTGAGCTGCCACCAAGTAGTGATCCGAGTCTATGTTGGCACCTCGGAACGTTCGGACATCAAGGATACTGGAAGCATGTCTTGCGTCTATCGCAACATGATCAATCTGGTTGACGGTTCGTTGATCCGGAGACCGCTAGGTCCCTTTGTGTATATTGAGGTGTGGGAATCGAGTGCTTGCTATGATGACATTTCACCCCGCTGCAAAGTCAATCAGCCTGAGTCCGTTACCGGAAGTGTTATCGTGCAGGCTGTGTCCTCCGACTATCGAACTAAAGATGCCCTCCTTTCCGATCTTGGCGTTGAAGTCGCCAGGAATAATCTTGACGTCGTACTTGGGGCACCTATCATACGTTCTCTCAAGGAGATCGTAGAATTCCTCCTTGGTTGAGTCGTCCTTCTCTTCCGTTGGGGCATGGGCACAGATCAACGTCATGTTTTTGAATTTCGCCTTGATGCGGATTGTGGCCAGGCGCTCGCTTACATTTCTGAAGCCTAAGACTTCTTGCCTAGGTCTTCCCCTCACCACAAAACCACACCCAAAAAGCCGCTGACCCTGCTCCTTGCAGCGCTCGCCGAAGTAGATGTCACACAAATTCATCCTTCGTATGCCCTCTCCATCCCATCGCACTTCCTGGGTGGCTCTAATGTCAGCCCTTAGCCTATCCAGGCTCTCCACTAGTTGTTCGGCTGCACGTGGCCTGTTTAAGGTCCGGACATTCCACGTGCAGATCCGAAATTCATTGTCCTTGTTTCGTTTGCTGGGGTCGTCAACATTAAAATCATCCATATCCGAGGCTTGTGGTCGTTTCGGAACCAGTTTGTTTTTCTGTGGTAGGGAAGTTACCCCGACGCACAACCCCCAACCTGGAGGACCAGACCCTTAGTATAACTCCAAGGGTGAGGAGCCGGATACACCGCTCCTTATAGGCCTGAGCTACGAATATGTCGCAGTAGCCCATATAAGGTGTTCACTAAGTAGTTCAACCTAACTGGAACTGTAGACGCCACCGTTGATTCCATCTGGAGAATTCTTCCGCTGCCGCCTGGATACAGGAGAAGTGCCTTAGTGGGAACACTCCTCCCCCCCTCTCTCATTTGCTGCCCCATAAAACCGTCCACAGGGATTGGAACCCCATCTTCAGTTAAAGGTACTAGGCACCCGATGTTCACCACTTGGAGGTGAGAGTAGGAGTTGATAGACAGAGGTTCGCTTTGAAAAAAAAAGCTTGTGGACATCTCCTCATTATAAAACCAAATTTTTAGGATGGCCGGTGTAAGGGGAAGGCTACCATCTCGAAAAGGAAAGTGATTTGGTTTTTATTCAACAACTTCATAGAATTTCATTTTACAACAAATTTATGAGAAAGTAGCATTAAGTCAATAAAATTATCTAAAAATGAGCCATTAACCAACTCCGTAGGTTAGTTAGTATTGAATTTACAGCGTGTCACAGTAACACTTGTGATTTTGTACTGTAAAAGGGATAAATTACAGTTATTTGTAAATATCTCAACAAATATAATATATTTTTTTTTAAATTAATAAATTTATATTATTATTGCTTCTAAAACTCTACACAAAAAAGATGGTTGCACCTTTTTTCGTAGGAGCAACAAATTTTGAGAACAACTGCATTTCGATGGCAATTCGGAAATTTGCCTCGTTTTCGAGTTATATGAACAAACTAAAAAGGGTGCTTTTTCCCCCTTCAAATTGCACCCTCTCATTTAATGATTTTTACAATAAAACCCATAAACATCTTAGTTCCTCTTTATATTACTAATAAATAGATTTATAGTAATTCCAACAGGTTTTGGCAACTAGTAGTTCTAGCACTACAACAATAAAGCCATATATGAGAAACCGTTCTCATATAAGGGATAATCAATATTAAATTAAAACCATTACTACATCACCTTAAAATTATAACAAGCTAGAGTAAATTTGTATTCCCATTGACGCCATCACTATTTTCTATTTTATTTACAGCATATTCCTTTATTTTTTTGGTGCGTATACGCCAGAGTGAACTCATATATTTTCATGAGTCTTTAGCTTTTTGTGAAAAGTGATAGGTTAACTGGTCGCATAAAAATTATATTATTTGAAGATAATTTAATTCATTTAGTCAATGTGTCAATGTTTTTTTTAAAATTGACAACTTTTGTAACATGTACATTAGGGTGGTCGTTGTAATGGTTTATTTTTTTAGTTTTAATATTTGGATGGGCCTAAATCAGCTCTAAATGAAGAAACAAAAATTCCCTTACTTTTTTAGATTTTTATTTTCATCCCCTATAGTCGCTGTAGGGGTAAATTAAATTTCACCTTTTTTTTGGAAATTCACGTAAAATCTGCCAAAAAATGCATAGCATGTAGGTTAGAAGTAGACAAGAAAAAAATTCTACAAGAGGGGGGTAATATCTCCCACTGCTTGGACGGGAGGGGCAATTTAATAAAATAATTGCATAAAATAGAAAAAAATGAATTAAAAAACAACGGCAGCACTTGCAGTAATGTTTTGTACCTTTTTGGAAAGCCAGAAGTCCATTTTAATAGTTAATTATAAAATAAAATTCATTGAATAAACTATTTCAGCTAAATTAGTTTTCAAACCTATAATTTAAAAATAAACAAAATAATTTTTCTTCAAAATTTTGAGTTTGAAACAATTTTTTGCCAAAACTGTTCATCAAAATAACTTAATTTAAAAACAAGCCGCAAGAATGGACTTCTGGCTTTTCAAAAAGCTACAAAACATTACTATAAGTATTGCCGTTGTTTTTTAATTAATTTGTGTCTATTTTGTGCAAATATTTTATTAAATGGCCCCTCCCGTCCAAGCGGAGGGAGATACTTTTTCTTGTCTAGTTCCCACCAACATACTCTGAATTTTTTTGGCAGATTTTACGCGAATTTTCTAGAATGCAAACAAAAAGGGGAAATTTAATTCACCCCTACAGCGACTATAGGGGATGAAAATAAAAATCTAAAAAAATTAGGGATTTTTTTTTCTTCATTTAGAGCCGATTTGGGCCCATCCGGGATGACCTTTTTTTTAACGACCACCCTAATGTACATATGTAGATGTAAAAGGCAAACAGTAAGTACCTATATAAAAAACTCAGAAGTAATACAATGGTGGACATGTTTATTTTTCTTCATTTGTAAAAATCTTTGCAATACAATGTTGATATTAAATTTGAATAAAATTCAAGTCGAGCTACTTACGATAAAATTGGAAAAAATATAACTTTATTTCCAATTCTTGCAAATAATGATATATTTTCGTTGAGCTAGGTACAGCAGGCGCGGATATAAGGGGGGGGCAATGGGTGCAATTGCCCCCCCCCCCTGGGCAGAACGAATGAAGCATAAAATATGACTTTAATAAAATTTTATCAAAAAGAAAGGTTATTTCGTTATACGTTTATAAAAAAATTTCTTGGCAGCGCAGCGTAGCAGCAATGAGTGGTTGTTCGTTGGCCGCTGGCTGGCCAGGTTAAGTTAAGAGAAGTTCCGCTTTACACGAATAGTGCCTTCAAATCGACTGAGTGGAAAGCTTATAACTTCGGCTCTTGCTCTCGATCTTAATGGTTAAGGTCTTTAATTAATAGATCAATGTCATGCTACATTACTATATAACATTTTGTGAGAAAAGTCAATTTATTTCATACTAGGGAGCAGGTTGAATCCCAAATCGATTTCACTTTTCAATATGCTTTGAACGAAAAATTTCACAATTTGGAAAATAATAATTTAAAAAGGTATTACTCAACCTCCAACCCTACTCTACAAATTAGTTAGAGGTTTCTTATACTTAAATGTAACGGGAGAGGCGACAGGGGCACTGATCTAAATTCTCAACCTTGAAGTTGATTTTAATTTAAAAAAAAAATCTTTAAAATACGTTGATTTACGAGTAATTACCTTCAAAAATTTCTAATTTTGCTTCAAATGCCCGGATCTACAGGATAAAGATAGCCGTTAAAGTTAAAATAATAAGAAATACCAAAAAAATTCATACTAAATGAGTGATAGAGTTCTTTTACTAGAAAACTCTCGAGAGTGACTCTCGGATATTTGTCTTCCCCTCTGGTGAGCTTAATTCATGGCTGTGTCTGTGTCCACTTTCGAAGTTTATTCTCGAGAACTTCTTCAGAGCTGCTCACCGCCTTTTTACTCTGAAATGGATACGCCCCTTAAGAGTATGCACATGTGTTTCGAGCGATGCATGCAGACGTGCTGTACATCTGTTTTAGCCATACGATACGTTTTTGATGTGAGAATGTTGTCACTTTTATGGATGTGTTTAGGGAACTTCCGTGCTCCATATTATTAAACTACCCAAGAGTGCGAATCCAACGACGAAGATTGGAGAGAAACCAGGAAACGACTACAGCAGTCACTGCCGAAGTTGGATGGAACTACCTAAGGAAAGGATAGTTTTTTCGTCAATTCGATTGTCAAATGATTGCCATTTTTCGACACAAATATTGCTTTTGTATCGAACTACATAAGTCTGGCAACTCTGTAGTCGATGCTTTGAGCTTATATGAAACATTTATATTAAAACTTAACGAATGCTAAGTATATTGTTAGTGAAATGTGTAACGAAAGTTAGTCACAATCGAGAAGGGCGGACGGAAAGTTTTAATAAAGAGTAATATTTTCTTTGTATTTTCCACTTAATCATTGTGTTTTATTTCAATGTCGGAAAGTTTGGTTTTGTATTGATGAACGAAGGCATATGAGCAAACGATACGGTTCATCTCGGTTAGTTAATTTTAATTTTTTAACAATATGCCTGTAAGACTTAAGGTCTTTTAAATGTTGCCTGAATTGCAAGGCACTAGTTAGAAAGGGTAGGAGGATAGGAAAGATTTGGCACAGTGGATTGAGATCAAGGTGTTTATTATCTCATTAAATCTCACGGGCTTCGATCTATAATTTTAGTTCAACTAAAATACAGATATAGTCAAATTAATGCAATGGTTTTGTTTGCACAAAATCTTTTTTATCAACGTCTTTCAATTTTCTTGCAAACGCATTTGACGTTTATGAACACGTTTTCCGGCTTCTCTATATTTTTGTTTCCAACTCGATCTTTGACTGCAGAATTGCACCACACATGATGTTTTCGAACATGTGACTTAAGCAAACTGCAATATCGAACACAATGCTAATGCAGTAAAACTAGAATTTGCCTTTTCTAACAGCAGACTTTTGCAGTTTGCGTTTGAGAACATTCTGCAAAACGAATTTTTGACACTGATGACGTTCTCGAAAACGGCCGTTTACAAGCAAGGTTACGTAAGGTTGCCAGTTAAAGAAGAGGCTGGAAATTTCGCTCGAACTCGAACGTCATGTGTCTGAATAGGAACATACCACTGTACCATTATGTTTTCCGCACATAATTGTGGGTTACGCAGATCCAGAGGGAACTCAAAACCGCTGTAAAGAACCATCCTATAGCTACAAACCGCAAAAAATCATTTCACAAAGTTCAGAGTACCCTCTGTTCGAGAAGTGTAGCAGTTATGAAAGAGTTTATTCGTTTTCTTCAAATTTCGAACTCATCAACTCGGCTCTGGACCTTTGGCACCTCATATGAGGGAAATTTTATAAAAAAATATCCCATCTAATTGGTCAGAAAAGGTCAACTGGTACCAGAAATTGGTCAGCTTTAGATAACTTTTAATCAAGGCTTAAACTTTCTCAAGGTTTCTCAAGGTCACGCGCGATTTTTGGCACCTTGATTTTAAGCATTGATTAAAAGTTATCTAGGGCTGACAAATCTCTGGGACCAGTTGACCTTTTCTGACCAATTACTGACTAACTAGATGGGATATTATTCTATCAAATTTCCCTCATATGAGATGTCAAAGGTCCAGAGCCCATCAACTAACATTGCTTTGTGTGACCAGGCGTGTAGAGCGGTATGTGTAATCAAATTTTCTGTAGACCTCATCAAGATTTTGGAAATTAACGAAAATTGCCTGGGTGCCAGTTATAGCTATCATTGAAACTCATCATTGAAAACTTTAATGATTGATTTTGAGACGTTTAGAAAGCAAAATCATTCATTATTTTGATGGACGATTAAAGCTCAAGACCTTAAAAAATATTTCTAGTAAAAAAAAAAATTCAAATAGGCCCAACTTTCCACAAAAATTGACTTTTGATTTTTCAATGATCATTGGTAAGGTAGTTCAATCATTGAAATAAGAAAAGTCTTTTTATGTACACTAGTCAACAAAATTAAAGGAACAAATTTTTTTTCAATTTTTGTTAGCGTTTTTTGAAGAGCTGTATCTTTGTGACGAGTGGTCGTATTGAGTTGAAATAAGAAGCATTTTACAGCTTTATGTTTTTTGTTTCGAGATTTGTTTGCAAACAAATTTTTTTGAAGTTCCGTTATTGCGTAATGGCAAAAAATGAGACGAGACAACAAAAAAATTTTTTTTATTTTTCTTGAAGGTCCTCATTTCTATGGATAAATTTTTTTGAGTCAATTAAATGTCATGATCAGATACCTTGTTTATTCAACTTCAATTCAGTTTTTTTGTTGTTTTCGTACGATTTTTTTTGACATGGTTTATCTGACTTTGAATGAAAAAAGATACTTTTAGCCTTGATTACCAATATCTCAGCAAATAATGACGTTATAAAAAATTCAAAGACAGTTTTGGAAACTTGAAAAAGCGTTTTACAAGATTTTTTTATGATTAATGAAATAAAAAGTACATTAAAAAAAAAAAAATAAAAAAAATTTTCAAACAAAAAAAACTTGATTTTTTTATTTATTTTTTTTGGAAAAATGTACTTTTTATTTCATTTCAATTCAAAAAAGTATCTAACTAATGCAAAACTGTGAAAAAAATCCACTGGAATTACGGTTTTCTTGTCATTTTGATGACGACTACGCATTGTTTAGGAACAACACAATTTGTTCCTTAACCTGGTTTGTAAGACTTTGAAGTTTTAGTGAGGAAAAACGGTTCGATGAATCAATTTGAAAATTAACAAGAATATTGATGATTTAAAAATCTAAAAATTTGCATACCAACGCAAGCCATGCAAACAATATTTACAAAGAAAAAAAAAGATTTACGAAAAGACCACAAAACGTCGGTTTTTAGTACTTTTTTTAAACTAACGGTGAACGGTAAAAAAAATAATTTCTACAAAATCATAAAAAAATCTTGTAAAACGCTTTTTCAAGTTTCCAAAACTGTCTTTGAATTTTTTATAACGTCATTATTTGCTGAGATATTGGTAATCAAGGCTAAAAGTATCTTTTTTCATTCAAAGTCAGATAAACCATGTCAAAAAAAATCGTACGAAAACAACAAAAAAACTGAATTGAAGTTGAATAAACAAGGTGTCTGATCATGACATTTAATTGACTCAAAAAAATTTATCCATAGAAATGAGGACCTTCAAGAAAAATAAAAAAAAATTTTTTTTGTTGTCTCGTCTCATTTTTTGCCATTACGCAATAACGGAACTTCAAAAAAATTTGTTTGAAAACAAATCTCGAAACAAAAAACATAAAGCTGTAAAATGCTTCTTATTTCAACTCAATACGACCACTCGTCACAAAGATACAGCTCTTCAAAAAACGCTAACAAAAATTGAAAAAATATTTGTTCCTTTAATTTTGTTGACTAGTGTAGAAAGTTGGACCCATTTGAATTATTTTTGTGGCTAAAAATATTAACCAAGTCTAAAGCTTTATTTGTCTATCAAAATAATAAACGATTTTACTTCCTAAACGCCTTAAAATCAATCATTAAAATTTTCGATGATGAGTTTCATAATGATAGCTATAACTGGCGCCTAAATACTTTCTCCATCTTAGATGAGACATTTCATGGAAGCGAAGTTCAACACTACCACATTGAAATTCTGTTCAAAATGAACCAGCATTTTTACTTTTCTCTACCGGTCAGTATTTACTTCAGTAGGACAGTAGTGATATCATAGGCCAAGTTAACATTGGAATGCCCAATAATATTTTATTTACTAAATAAGAATTTATATGATGAGATATGTTTGCAAATTAAATGTATAGAAAACGAAAGTGAGGTACAAACAATCAGGGTACTTTAAAGGACATACATACATGTGTTCTATATTTAGCACCCCGACTCCACAGGAGATAATTACTGTTAGAATGCTCATCTTGACATGAAATATCTAATGGAGTCACTCTGTTTCATCTCTTGATTGGATGCCAGAGATATCTCTCTGCGATTATATTATCTTGACATAGATATCTGACATAAATTTTGATAGATGAAGCTTTGTTCGTTTTTTGTACGGAAATTTAATTTTTTGTCTCATTATTTTGTATCCTCATGAAGGTGTTGATGTTGATTTATGCATTCGTGGGTAGCGAGTTAAATCCAAGAAAATGACACCCTTAAAAAAATGTTTGGACCACTTACCAATTCCAAATATAATAGCCAAGTTCCCTTTTTCCCACGAAAGTTTATTCTTCACACTTTATGACACACGTTTATACCATTTCAAATTCAAAGCCCAAAAGTGTTACATAAATCCAACGATTTGTTTCCTCTTAAATTACAAGTAGCTATGTAGCATCTATAGATTAGGTTCCAGTTTCGACTACCATCATTTTCAAATCCTTCTTCACTTCTCATAATTTCAATTTAAAATCACCAATCGAAAGGATGTTAAAACAATATTATCCGTTGAGTACCATAAATTCCTAAAGTTTTCCAAAATAATCATCCAAATTGTTGCAACTTATATAATTGGTATTGGTAAAATCAATAATTTTTTATTTGGTGAATAAAACACAGATGAACTTTAACCCATTATTGGCTTGGATTGCGAACAATTAATTGTCTAGTCTTTTTCTCAACCCGAAAAGCAACCTCCATTAATTCGGCCCGTTTTATCACTTGCCCATTTTGCTGAGATCCAATTGTAATTAAAAATCTTTAATTTACTCTTATACTCGTATTCATGAAAATTGTTTTCAATTATAGATGTTTCAAAGAAAAACACAATAAGGGTATTCATACAGCAGCGTAAAGCCGTCGTTAACGTTGTAAAGTTTTGAACTTCGTAATACTCTCACAATTTGTATGGAATATTTGACAGATTTACGCAGTTTACAACTTTACTGCATTAATGACGACTTAATGCTTTTGCATGAGTACCCTTAATAACTAAACGATGAAGTTAATGATACAATTCGGAATATAAATTGTTATTATTAAGGGCTAGTACCTACTTTATATAAACAACCATGGAATATTTTTAAGTTTGTGTTTTAGCATAAATATTTGTATTTAATTCAATCTATGTGAAAACAAAATGATGACATGAATAATTGCGGGTGGTTATGGCACAGTCGATGAAGTGCTGTACTGCTAACTTAGAGACGTGAGTTTGAGCTCCACTTCAGGCAACATTATTTTCCACATTATGTACCCCTGTTTTAATTGAACGCCAGAAGCACCTTTGGGATTTGATGATATAATAAACACCTAATTCTCAATCCACTGAAACATATACAAATTCTCTCCTATCCTTCTAACTTTTTTCTGGAATTAGAAAATAAAAACGCCTATATAGAAAAAGAATATAGGCGTTTTTATTTTCTAATTCCAGTGATCTCTTAAAAAAGTCTGCGTTTCTATTTAGTTCAGAGCACTCGAACCATGCTCCACTTTTTTCAAATGGAGCTAGCTCAGAGTACGCTGCATAATATTTCAATTTCAATTTCAATTTCAATGATTGGCCAGCTGTCAGATGGGAATTAAAAGTCAGTACTAAATTTTCATGCGTAGAAAGCACCGTTTTATATCGAATCGTATGACAGTTCAGTGCTAAGATGTGTTTCAAAACTATATCGGCAAGCGGAGAGTATAATCTACTCTGCTCAGAGCAAACTCTGATTGCTTGACCTTTGGTCCATGGTCCGCTCGGAACTGAGAAAGAAAAAAGTCGTATATGTATATAGTGTCGTGCAACTAAGATCACATGTCTTACAGACATATAAACGGTTTTTCGACAGGTATGACTAGATTTTGGCAGTTCCTAACAGCCATGTTGTTTATGTGTTACTTTTTAAGAGACTTTAAACAACAGGTGCCAAGGCTAACAAGACTCTTTAAGTAAATAAAGCATTTTTTAACCATTAAAAACTACTTAGACATTTGTTAACTATAGTCAACCATCTGATAAAATCCAATAATTACAGCTGAAAATGTTTGAAATTTTCCACTGTCAAATGAAGAAATTGAGTGATTGAATAATCATTTTCGTTATAAAGGATCTTCCTTCTGCATGGGAAATTCATAATTGAAGACATTTGCATATGTGGACTATTGTTTTCATTGAATTCTCTACACAAAATTATTGTGTCTCAATTCAATCCATGAGAACATAAAATCATCACAATAGCAACTAATAGCCCAGCAAAATTAGACTTTCACTTCGAAAAAAATCCAAAAATGTTGCTCATCGTTAAACAACATGAAGTTCCTGCACATTTTTCTCTAAATCTATTGCTTTTATGAACAAAAGCTAACCTTTCCTATTTGTGAAGAATCACATAAGCTCTTTTTTTTTCAAAAGAAAATGATATTTTTCGAGAAATAAGGACAAATCTTAATTCCACCCCCTTTCACTCTCCCTGAAAATACTAACTCCAGCTCAAAACTTGAGTACATTCCAGAAAATATTTAAAACGTCAGAGCAAAGTTCTCCGCAAAAACTCAACTTTATCGGAATTTTTTCGTTGTTTCCCCATTTTTTTGTCTAATTTTTCTAGGCCAATGTTATAAGGCCAACCCTACTGAGGAAAGCCGGAAGAACCGGAAAAACAAGCTAGAACCTGCAACGGACATATTCAAAGAACCAAATTTTTACATGACCAAAAATTACGGCAAAAAGTACTACAATGTCTCAAAGGTAGTCAAAATGTTTGGTCATTTGTAAGAAACATTCGAAATACTACTTGTCCGCGGTTCCAACGCTCGTATTTAATGACACTCCCTATGTTGTTAGCTCACTTGAAAAAAGCCAATTTGCTTGCAGCACAGTTTGCTGTTAATTCGACGCTGCCAGAGAGTGTCATGTCTCCACCTGTACTTGAGATGTAAATAAAGTTAGCAGGACACTTTTGGAAATCCATGTTAAAAACTATCCTTTCATGAGCCTCTTAACCGTATGTGCAAGATCTTTAATTTAAATGGCTCCTCTGTTGATTTTAACATTAGTAAAATGGGATTAAATAAAATGCACGACTGGGTCGCACGTACTTGCTCTTATATTCAAGACACTGCGGGTTTAAGAAAATTGTATATAAAAACATGGAAACTATGAGAGAAAACTGAAGAGAAGCATGAAATACGACATTGAAATTGGCTAAAACAACTCTTTTGACAGTTTGAGGTGGAAAAAAAGAATGCCATCTTAATTCTTGATTGAATATGATTGTATAGGAAAAAAAAATTTAAAATCGTTGGAGCGGTTTCTTAAAAAATTAAGTTTTTATATATAAAATTCTTATAACATTTTTAAGAACAAATTTTGGTATGCAAATTAAAAGTATATATTTATGTGTATATAAAAACAACATTTGAAAAAAAATTGTCAACCCGTTTTTGAGATATCGAATTTTCAAAAAAAAAATTGAAACATTTTTTAAAAATCCAAAAACTTTTTTTTTGAAAATTTTGAAATGCAATATTATTCAATCTTATCTGACATTTGTATATAAAAAAAATCATTTTAATCCGCTTAGCCAAAAACGAGAAAATTCAAAATAAAAAATACGTTCTATGACAGGTACTATTAATAATTGCTAAGTGTGAAATTTTATAATTTTTGGTAGTAGATCGTACTATTTTTAGTATATTAAAAAAGTTTAATCAAAATCGTAGGAGTCATTTTTAAGCAAACAAATATTTTCCTTTGTGGTTTTTTAACTTTTGTATGGAAGGTACCGTTATTTTTTCATAAATGTAAATTTTTTTCTAAAAATATTGTAGAGAATACTAAAAAACTCTTAAATATTGAGTTTCAAAATAATCTATCATGTCGTTTTCGAAATATTTGATTTTCAAAAAAAAAATTTGAAACATTTTTTAAAAATGCAAAAAATATTTTTTCAAAAATTTTGGTACGCAAAACTGTTTATATTTTTTGGAAGCTTCTGTATAAAAAAATAATTGAAATCGGTCGTATCGTTTTGAAGAAAATAAAAAATTAAAGAAATGGTTCTTTGGGAGGTACCATTAATAACCATTTTTGAAAAATGGTTTTCCACCCAAAGGAAGCCTTTACTAAAATAAATTTATTGAATTTTTTTTAAGAAAAGTTGTCGAGCCGTTTTTGAGAAAAATACGGTTATGTAAATTTGCAAAAATGTATGGCAGGTACCGTTATTTTTGGTTCTAAAAAAAAAAATGAAAAAAATGTGTCGGCAGAATCACCAAAAACCACTATGTACCAAGTTTGAACAAAATCGATCAAGCCGTTAAGGCTGTAGACGAACAGACAGCAAACAGACAGACAGACAGACAGAATTTTGCCACCCACTTTTTTGGTGTTCTCAATCATCGTAATATCATGTTTGATTGTTATCTCAAATTTTTTTTTTGCACGAATCCAAAACTTGCCTTATAGTACCTATAATCGCAAGTAAAAAATTGTTTCGAACCAGTACTCCACTTTCGTGATTGTTTTTTTAGTTTTTGATTATATTTAATTTAAATGTTTTAATTGTTTATGTATTGTTTAATTATGTTTATTTGTTTTGTTTTCTAAATGTATAAATTTATTGTAATGCATGTGTTAGCTCGCATTATTTTACTAACCACTAACACATGCACTTATGATGAGCCTCTGATTGTAGGTTTGCAGCTTGCTCTAAGCTCACTACAACAAAGAATCTGAAGTGTAAAAAAAAAAAAAAAAAATATTCAACCAAAACCAAGCTAAACATCAGCAACTCAGGTGCCTAGGTGACATATTTGGTACACACAAGTGGAAGAGGACTTCAAAGTTATTGTCATTTGAACTGGAGACAGCTAGCTATAAGGAACGAGTTGGCTCGAAAAAACTTGTTGTTTGGGGTTCTTGTTCGCTTTTGGCTGTAGTTCCACATCAGGAAGTAAGTAAGTAGGCTGTTCGCAAAGTAGCTGTTCTCGCAGCCAAGTAAATGTCTCGTCATCAGTTAGTTATTTCAAGGACTTCCAACTTTAAACAAGGAGACAACTATTTTCGTCTTGACTATATACTTACCGCTTAAGCTTTGAAATCCAATTGAAAAATTTTGGCTAATAACATTTTTCAGCACGCTACTGAGTTATTACATGTTATTACTCAAGGAAAAAAAACTAAATATAATTGTATTTTGATAAGGATGACAGAAAACTTCACTTATTTGAATTATATTTTGATCACCAAGTTATAGCCAAGCATTAATTTTTCAAGTACCCACATAACATATACCAAATAGGTTTACCTTCAAAACCTAATATGTCCTTCTTACTATAGAAACAACTTTGCGTAAAACTTTTATAAAGCTGACACCTTAAGCATTTATGTATATTGAAAGAGCCAACAAATTTACCATCATAAAACCCTTAAAATCGCCTTCCTCTACTTTACACTTGACATTCACACGAAACAAAAACTCAAGAACTTTCATGACTTCGTTAAATCGAAATATCATCTCTCTTTCATCTTGCACTTACATCAATATACATATAAGAGATAGAACCACACCACCATTCTTCTTCCATTATAAACTCTCTTGAAACTCAATCAAAACTTTGAGCAGTTACGTACAAAAATTTGCATTCCATACAGTACAGTTCCTTGTTCTTATGCTCCTGCAGCTGATCTCATAACTTTAACATCATTCGTTTTCCTACTGACAAAAAAAAAAGTCCTGTAATGACGTGCCATCACATATCTTTCACACACACACACAATCACATTACCTACTGCTTAAGTTACCTAATCTCATATCCAAAGCCAAAGCGATTTCGCTAGATAAAATAAACACGCATGCAAAAGAAAAAGAAACTTCACAAACTAATAAACATAGTTCGCGTTCAGCAACCCTGAAATATTCAAAATAAGTTCACATTCTAAAATTTTCTCCTGTAAATAGTCAACAGGGACACAGAGGGAGGGGGAGGGAAAGGGAGAAATAAGGACGAAGAATAAGGAAATTGCAAACGGGATAGAAAAAGCTATTCAAAGTTTCATAACACTTTTTCTATGATATTCCAACAAATCCTGCGACTGGTTAGTAGGATCTGGCTGGGTGGCTATTATCCTTCCTTATGGATCAGCGACTTCCTCCTCCACACATCATGCAGGGAAGGGATCTGTATGTTGAATATGTAGGTTCGACAAAATGGTGCAATGGATAACACTATAGAGACTATATACAGAGTGATGCTGAAGGGAAAACATTTTCGATAAATTTCCATTTATTTGTAATTTTTGGCTCCGCATCGCATGAAAGTGTACAAAACAAAGTTTGCTTAGCACACACAGCACACAGAGCGAAGGAAAACTCTTGAGATGTCCTTTGATATGAGAGAGTATATGTCATGCTAAAGTGAAGAACTAAATACGTGTGTAAGTGCAGCGCCAAACAGTGTACAAGAAGAAGAAGAACTGGAGGATTTTGTAGAACATCGGTTCGGCTATGAAATGGGAAAACTTTTGAACTTCCGTCGAACTTTTGTCACCTCCCTTGTGCACCGCCTTCACTTACACTTAAACTTCTACAAACTCACAAGACATCACAATGGCCATGTTGGGTTTTCGCATTGGTAAATTATATTTCCCTTACAATTTGTTTTGTATTTAACAAAGAAACAGATATCTGTAGGGTGTGTGTTAATTTTGTTTGGATATGGTGAAAATTAAGTTTTCGATTCGTATGGAAAATTATTTTAAGGAACTGATTTTATATAAAATCAAAATTCACTACTGGGTCGCACGTACTTATTACTTATTCTAAGATTCACTGGCTGAACAGAATGGAGACGGAGCTGCAACTGGAGCTGCAACTGGAATAGCTGTCAAAATGTTGAGTACCCACAAATTCAATGATGCGAACAGAACACGACGCAACTGCAGACGGAGCTGCAGACGCAACTGGAAAAGTTGGCCAACTTTTAACTTTTGCTTGCAGCTTTTTTGACGTTTCGAAATTGTGAGCAAAACAGAGTGTTTACATGTGGGTTAAAGTAATTTTTAAACTTTTTTCAATGTCTCATAAAGACGTAAAGCAATTTTAGCTTCTTTTTCATCATTATTAAATTTTATTTTTGTTTTCATTTTTATTTTCGATACAAAAAGTCAGAAAGCTGTACAGCTGCATTGTGGGCGCATGAAAAAAATCACGTACGACACTTTTTGACAGCTATTCCAGTTGCAGCTGCAGCTCCAGTTGCAGCACTCTATTCTGTTCAGCCAGTCAAGAGGCATCAGCTAATGGGCCTTGTGTTTTAAAAATAGTATGCAGGGTGATTTACCTAAGGTTGTGACAAAAAGATTGAGAGTGTAGGTTAGCTCAAAACCATTCAAAATTATTTTACCCCCGTTTAGTAGGGAGATGTAATTTAAAAAAAAAAATTACTAAAAATATATAATATTATTAAAAAAAAACAACGTTAACACTTACAGCGAAATGTTTTATTATTTTTAAAGCCAGAAATTCCATCTTTTATTTTATTTTTAAACAAAGTTGTTTTGGCAAATAGTTTTTGAAAAAGTAATTTTCAAGCTTAAAATTTTCAAAATTTTACGAATTTCAGTTCTATTTTTGTTTTCAATATTCAATGCTCTTATCAATTCTAAGACTTGTGTGTTCCGAATATTAAAATAATAAGGAAACCAAAATTTTAGTAAAGCGAATAAACAGCAAACCTCATGAAAAGATGATTCAGCAGGATTCTTCATAGATTCAAATAAGAAATTTGTATCATCTATTTTTTAATATTTTAAAAAGTTCAAGTCCTAGGAGCATTTAATTTTTTGTGTTTGACTAAGAATTGATAAAAGCGTTGAATATTGAAAAGGAAGTAGTACTTAACTACGTACAATTTCGAAAAAAATTAGTAGGTGAATCACCCTGCATAAGAATATGTAAATTATTAGAGACAAAATTTCTATATTTTTATCCGCTAAAATAACTAGATTGAGGCTTTGAGGTGATAGAAAAAGAAGTTCCTGATCAAATATGAATGTATGGATAAAACAATAGAAATGGTTTATAAAAAAATATATTTTTATATGTATGGTTAAATTCTTAAAACATTTTTAGGGAATAATTTTTGTATGCAAATTTTAAATTTTTTTGATTTGCTTATAAAAATAAAATTGAAAGAATTGTCAATTGAATTCGAATTGAGATATCAAATTTAAAAAAAAATTAAAACTTTTTTAAAAATTAAAAAGATACGCGATATTATTTCAAATTATTTTAAATTTTTATGTAAACAAATTAATTTAAATCAGTAAGGTGGATAATGCAATAATTCAAAATAAATAAAATGCACGACTGGGTCGAACGTAGGTACTTGCTCTTTATGTTCAAGACACTACGGGTTTAAGAAAATTGTATATAAAAACATGGAAATTATGAGAGAAAAATGTAGAGAAGCATGAAATACGACATTTAAATTGGCTAAAACAACTAGTGATGTGAACTATCGAATGATTTGAACTATCGATAGTTAGTAACTGAATGATTTCAACTATCGAACGAATTCATTCACACATTTATTCGGTTAAAATAGAGTAAGATGTTGATTGTTTTTAGGAAAATGATACTTGTAGATACTTTTTTAAACTAAAATACGACCGGAGTTAGTTGTAAGAATATTTTTTTACTATTTAAAAAAAAATTGAAAACTATGAAAAAAGAAAAGAAAGCCAAAAAGCATCGGATTATTTTATTTAACGTTCAGAAAACAGTCCATTTCTGTCAAGCCATAACCTGTCAAATTCAGCAAAGGATGGCTACGATGACAATAGATTAAAAACTTTTAAAAAAATACGAACAAATTGAGATCTTGTTTTGACCACAAAAAGAGAAATTTTCGAACTTTCGAGGTATTATTTTGAAAAAAATACTCTGTGTGCGTCAAAGAAGAATAGTTTTTCTATTTTTAAAATCATAAACTGTCAAATTTCACAAACGGATGGCTGCAATGTTATTGGATTAAACAAACTCTTTAAAAATATGAAAATAAAGTGATTTTATTTATTGCTCCGGAAAAGGGCAATCTTAGGGCTTTGGGGGAAACGTGAAACTCTTTCTGCGTTGCATGTGCAAGTTGCATGTGCAAGTTGCATGTGTAAATTGCATGTGCACGTTGCATGTGCAAGTTGCATCTGCAAGTTGCATGTGCAAATTACATGTGCAAGTTGCATGTGCAAGTTGCATGCGCATGTTGCATGTGCAAGTTGCATGTGCATGTTGCATGTGCAAGTTGCATGTTGTATGTTGCATGTGCAAGTTGCATGTGCATGTTGCATGTGCAAGTTGCATGTGCAAGTTGCATGTGCAAGTAGAATGTGCATGTTGCATGTGCAAGTTGCATGTGCAAGTTGCATGTGCATGTTGCATGTGCAAGTTGCATGTGCACGTTGCATAAGTTGCATGTGCAAGTTGCATGTGCATGTTGCATGTGCATGTTGCATGTGCAAGTTGCATGTGCAAGTTGCATGTGCATGTTGCATGTGCAAGTTGCAGTTGCATGTTGCATGTGCAAGTTGCATGTGCAAGTTGCATGTGAATGTTGCATATGCAAGTTGTATGTGCAAGTTGCATGTGAGAGTTGCATACGCAAGTTGCATGTGCAAGTTGCATGTGCACGTTGCGTGTGCATGTTGCATTTGCAAGTTGCATGTGCACGTTGCATAAGTTGCATGTGCATGTTGCATGTGCAAGTTGCATGTGCAAGTTGCATGTGAGAGTTGCATGTGCAAGTTGCATGTGCAAGTAGCATGTTCATGTTGCATGTGCAAGTTGCATGTGCAAGTTGCATGCGCATTTTGCATGTGCAAGTTGCATGTGCATGTTGCATGGGCAAGTTGCATGTTGCATGTTGCATGTGCAAGTTGCATGTGCATGTTGCATGTGCAAGTTGCATGTGCAGGTTGCATGTGCAAGTAGAATGTGCATGTTGCATGTGCAAGTTGCATGTGCAAGTTGCATGTGCAAGTTGCATGTGCACGTTGTATGTGCATGTTGCATGTGCAAGTTGCATGTGCAAGTAGCATGTGCAAGTTGCATGTGAATGTTGCATGTGCAAGTTGTATGTGCAAGTTGCATGTGCAAGTTGCATGTGCAAGTTGCAAGTGCAAGTTGCATGTGCAAGTTGCATGTGCAAGTTGCATGTGCATGTTGAATGTGCAAGTTGCATGTTTAAGTTGCATGTGCAAATTGTATGTGCAAGTTGCATGTGCAAGTTGCATGTGCAAGTTGCATGTGCAAATTGCATGTGCAAGTTGCATGTGCAAGTTGCATGCACATGTTGCATGTGCAAGTTGCATGTGCATGTTGCATGTGCAAGTTGCATGTTGCATGTTGCTTGTGCAAGTTGCATGTGCAAGTTGCATGTGCAAGTTGCATGTGCAAGTTGCATGTGCACGATGCATAAATTGCATGTGCAAGTTGCATGTGCATGTTGCATATGCAATTTGCATGTGCAAGTTGCATGTGCAAGTTGCATGTGCATGTTGCATGTGCAAGTTGCATGTGCATGTTGAATGTGCAAGTTGCATGTTTAAGTTGCATGTGCAAATTGTATGTGCAAGTTGCATGTGCAAGTTGCATGTGGAAGTTGCATGTGCAAATTGCATGTGCAAGTTGCATGTGCAAGTTGCATGCGCATGTTGCATGTGCAAGTTGCATGTGCATGTTGAATGTGCAAGTTGCATGTTTAAGTTGCATGTACAAATTGTATGTGCAAGTTGTATGTGCAAGTTGCATGTGCAAGTTGCATGTGCATGTTGCATGTGCAAGTTGCATGTGCAAGTTGCATGTGCAAGTTGCATGTGCAAGTTGCATGTGCAAGTTGCATGTGCATGTTGCATGTGCAAGTTGCATGTGCAAGTTGCATGTGCAAGATGCATTTGCATGTTGCATGTGCAAGTTGCATGTGCAAGTTGCATGTGCAAGTTGCATGTGCAAGTTGCATGTGCAAGTTGCATGTGCAAGTTGCATGTGCACGTTGCATAAATTGCATGTGCAAATTGCATGTGCATGTTGCATGTGCAAGTTGCATGTGCAAGTTGCATGTGCAAGTTGCATGTGCAAGTTGCATGTGCAAGTTGCATGTGCAAGTTGCATGTGCACGTTGCATGTGCATATTGCATATGCAAGTTGCATAAGCAAAATGCATGTGCATGTTGCATGTGCAAGTTGCATGTGCAAGTTGCACGTGCAAGTTGCATGTGCAAGTTGCATGTGCATGTTGCATGTGCAACTTGCATGTGCAAGTCGCATTTGCAAGTTGCATGTGCATGTTGCATGTGCAAGTTGCATGTGCATGTGGCATGTGCAAGTTGCATGTGCAAGTTGCATGTGCAAGTTGCATGTGCATGTTGCATGTGCAAGTTGCATGTGCAATTTGCATGTGCAAAATGCATGTGCATGTTGCATGTGCAAGTTGCATGTGCAAGTCGCATGTGCACGTTGCATGTGCAAGTTGCATGTGCAAGTTGCATGTGCACGTTGCATAAGTTGCATGTGCAAGTTGCATGTGCATGTTGCATGTGCATGTTGCATGTGCAAGTTGCATGTGCAAGTTGCATGTGCAAGTTGCATGTGCATGTTGCATGTGCAAGTTGCATGTGCACGTTTGCCGTGCAAGTTGCATGTGCACGTTGCATTTGCAAAATGCATGTGCAAGTTGCATGTGCACGTTGCATGTGCAAGTTGCAAGTGCAAGTTGCTTGTGCATGTTGCATGTGCAAGTTGAATGTGCAAGTTGCATGTGCAAGTTGCATGTGCAGGTTGCATGTGCATGTTGCATGTGCAAGTTGCATGTGCAAGTTGCATGTGAAAGTTACATGTGCTAGTTGCATGTGCAAGTTGCATGTGCAAGTTGCATGTGCAAGTTGCATGTGCATGTTGCATGTGCAAGTTACATGTGCAAGTTGCATGTGCAAGTTGCATGTGCACGTTGCATAAGTTGCATGTGCAAGTTGCATGTGCATGTTGCATGTGCATGTTGCATGTGAAAGTTGCATGTGCAAGTTGCATGTGCATGTTGCATGTGCAAGTTGCATGTGCACGTTTGCCGTGCAAGTTGCATGTGCACGTTGCATTTGCAAGTTGCATGTGCAAGTTGCATGTGCACGTTGCATGTGCAAGTTGCAAGTGCAAGTTGCATGTGCATGTTGCATGTGCAAGTTGCATGTACAAGTTGCATGTGCAAGTTGCATGTGCAAGTTGCATGTGCAAGTTGCATGTGAAAGTTGCATGTGCAAGTTGCATGTGCAAGTTGCATGTGCAAGTTGCATGTGCACGTTGCATATGCATGTTGCATGTGCAAGTTGCATGTGCAAGTTGCATGTGCAAGTTGCATGTGCATGTTGCATGTGCAAGTTGCATGTGCAAGTTGCATGTGCAAGTTACATGTGCAAGTTGCATGTGCAAGTTGCATGTGCATGTTGCATGTGCAAGTTGCATGTGCACGTTTGCCGTGCAAGTTGCATGTGCACGTTGCATTTGCAAGTTGCATGTGCAAGTTGCATGTGCACGTTGCATGTGCAAGTTGCAAGTGCAAGTTGCATGTGCATGTTGCATGTGCAAGTTGCATGTGCAAGTTGCATGTGGAAGTTGCATGTGCATGTTGCATGTGCAAGTTGCATGTGGAAGTTGCATGTGCAAGTTGCATGTGCAAGTTTCATGTGCAAGTTGAATGTGCACGTTGCATAAGTTGCATGTGCAAGTTGCATGTGCATGTTGCATGTGCAAGTTGCATGTGCAAGTTGCATGTGCAAGTTGCATGTGCAAGTTGCATGTGCAAGTTGCATGTGCAAGTTGCATGTGCATGTTGCATGTGCAAGTTGCATGTGAAAGTTGCATGTGCAAGTTGCATGTGCAAGTTGCATGTGCAAGTTGCATGTGCAAGTTGCATGTGCAAGTTGCATGTGCATGTTGCATGTGCAAGTTGCATGTGCAAGTTGCATGTGCAAATTGCATGTGCATTTTGCATGTGCAACTTGCATGTGCAAGTTGCATTTGCAAGTTGCATGTGCAAGTTGCATGAGCAAGTTGCATGTGCAAGTTGCATGTGCATGTTGCATGTGCAAGTTGCATGTGCATGTTGAATGTGCAAGTTGCATGTTTAAGTTGCATGTACAAATTGTATGTGCAAGTTGTATGTGCAAGTTGCATGTGCAAGTTGCATGTGCATGTTGCATGTGCAAGTTGCATGTGCAAGTTGCATGTGCAAGTTGCATGTGCAAGTTGCATGTGCAAGTTGCATGTGCATGTTGCATGTGCAAGTTGCATGTGCAAGTTGCATGTGCAAGTTGCATTTGCATGTTGCATGTGCAAGTTGCATGTGCAAGTTGCATGTGCAAGTTGCATGTGCAAGTTGCATGTGCACGTTGCATAAATTGCATGTGCAAGTTGCATGTGCATGTTGCATGTGCAAGTTGCATGTGCAAGTTGCATGTGCAAGTTGCATGTGCAAGTTGCATGTGCAAGTTGCATGTGCACGTTGCATGTGCATATTGCATATGCAAGTTGCATAAGCAAAATGCATGTGCATGTTGCATGTGCAAGTTGCATGTGCAAGTTGCACGTGCAAGTTGCATGTGCAAGTTGCATGTGCAAGTTGCATGTGCAAGTTGCATGTGCAAGTTGCATGTGCAAGTTGCATGTGCACGTTGCATGTGCATGTTGCATATGCAAGTTGCATGTGCAAAATGCATGTGCATGTTGCATGTGCAAGCTGCATGTTCAAGCTGCATGTGCATGTTGCATGTGCAAGTTGCATATGCATGTTGCATGTGCAAGTTGCATGTGCGAGTTGCATGTGCAAGTTGCATGTGCATGTTGCATGTGCAAGTTTCATGTGCAAGTTGCATGTGCAAGTTGCATGTGCATGTTGAATGTGCAAGTTGCATGTGCATGTTGCATATGCAAGTTGCATGTGCAAAATGCATGTGCATGTTGCATGTGCAAGTTGCATGTGCAAGTTGCATGTGCAAGTTGCATGTGCATGTTGCATGTGCAAGTTGCATGTGCACGTTTGCCGTGCAAGTTGCATGTGCACGTTTGCCGTGCAAGTTGCATGTGCACGTTGCATAAGTTGCATGTGCAAGTTGCATGTGCATGTTGCATGTGCAAGTTGCATGTGCAAGTTGCATGTGCAAGTTGCATGTGCAAGTTGCATGTGCAAGTTGCATGTGCACGTTGCATGTGCATGTTGCATATGCAAGTTGCATGTGGAAGTTGCAAGTGCAAGTTGCATGTGCAAGTTGCATGTGCAAGTTGCATGTGCAAGTTGCATGTGCATGTTGCATGTGCAAGTTGCATGTGCAAGTTGCATGTGCAAGTTGCATGTGCAAGTTGCATGTGCATGTTGCATGTGCAAGTTGCATGTGCAAGTTGCATGTGCAAGTTGCATGTGCAAGTTGCATTTGCAAGTTGCATGTGCAAGTTGCATGTGCAAGTTGCATGTGCAAGTTGCATGTGCAAGTTGCATGTGCACGTTGCATAAGTTGCATGTGCAAGTTGCATGTGCATGTTGCATGTGCAAGTTGCATGTGCAAGTTGCATGTGCAAGTTGCATGTGCAAGTTGCATGTGCACGTTGCATGTGCATGTTGCATATGCAAGTTGCATGTGCAAAATGCATGTGCATGTTGCATGTGCAAGTTGCATGTGCAAGTTGCATGTGCAAGTTGCATGTGCAAGTTGCATGTGCAAGTTGCATGTGCATGTTGCATATGCAAGTTGCATGTGCAAAATGCATGTTCAAGCTGCATGTGCATGTTGCATGTGCAAGTTGCATATGCATGTTGCATGTGCAAGTTGCATGTGCAAGCTGTATCTGCAAGTTGCATGTGCATGTTGCATTTGCAAGTTGCATGTGCACGTTGCATAAGTTGCATGTGCAAGTTGCATGTGCATGTTGCATGTGCAAGGTGCATGTGCATGTTGCATGTGCAAGTTGCATGTGAGAGTTGCATATGCAAGTTGCATGTGCAATATGCATGTGCATGTTGCATGTGCAAATTGCATGTGCACGTTGGTGCATGTTGCATGTGCAAGTTGCATGTGCACGTTGCATATGCAAGTTGCATGTGCAAGTTGCATGTGCATGTTGCATGTGCAAGTTGCATGTGCAAGTTGCATATGCAAGTTGCATGTGCAAAATGCATGTGCATGTTGCATGTGCAAGTTGCATGTGCAAGTTGCATGTGCAAGTTGCATGTGCAAGTTGCATGTGCATGTTGCATATGCAAGTTGCATGTGCAAAATGCATGTTGAAGCTGCATGTGCATGTTGCATGTGCAAGTTGCATATGCATGTTGCATATGCAAGTTGCATGTGCAAGCTGCATCTGCAAGTTGCATGTGCATGTTGCATTTGCAAGTTGCATGTGCACGTTGCATAAGTTGCATGTGCAAGTTGCATGTGCATGTTGTATGTGCAAGTTGCATGTGAGAGTTGCATGCGCAAGTTGCATGTGCAAGTTGCATGTGAACATTGCATGTGCATGTTGCATGTGCAAGTTGCATGTGCACGTTGCATAAGTTGCATGTGCAAGTTGCATGTGCATGTTGCATGTGCAAGTTGCATGTGCAAGTTGCATGTGCAAGTTGCATGTGCAAGTTACATGTGCATGTTGCATGTGCAAGTTGCATGTGCAAAATGCATATGCAAGTTGCATGTGCAACTTGTACATGCAACTTGCACATGCAACTTGCACATGCAACTTGCAACTTGCATATGCAACTTGCACATGCAACTTGCACATGCAACTTGCACATGCAACTTGCAACCTACACATGCAACCTGCACATGCAACTTGCACATGCAACTTGCACATGCAACTTACACATGCAACTTGTACATGCAACTTGCACATGCAACTTGCACATGCAATTTGCAACTTGCACATGCAACTTGCACATGCAACATGCACATGCAACTTGCACATGCAACTGGCACATGCAACTTGTACTTGCACATGCAACTTGCACATGCAACTTGCACATGCAACTTGCGCACGCAACTTGCACATGCAACATGCACATGCAACTTGTACATGCAACTTGCACATGCAACTTGTACATGCAACTTGCACATGCAACTTTCACATGCAACTTGCACATGCAACTTGCACATGCAACATGCACATGCAACTTGTACATGCAACTTGCACATGCAACTTGTACATGCAACTAGCACATGCGACTTTCACATGCAACTTGCACATGCAACTTGCACATGCAATTTGCACACGCAACTTGCACATGCAACTTGCAACTTGCACATGCCACTTGCACATGCAACTTGCACATGCAACTTGCAACCTACACATGCAACCTGCACATGCAACTTGCACATGCAACTTGCACATGCAACTTACACATGCAACTTGTACATGCAACTTGCACATGCAACTTGCACATGCAATTTGCAACTTGCACATGCAACTTGCACATGCAACATGCACATGCAACTTGCACATGCAACTGGCACATGCAACTTGTACTTGCACATGCAACTTGCACATGCAACTTGCACATGCAACTTACACATGCAACTTGTACATGCAACTTGCACATGCAACTTGCACATGCAATTTGCAACTTGCACATGCAACTTGCAACATGCACATGCAACTTGCACATGCAACTGGCACATGCAACTTGTACTTGCACATGCAACTTGCACATGCAACTTGCACATGCAACTTGCGCACGCAACTTGCACATGCAACATGCACATGCAACTTGTACATGCAACTTGCACATGCAACTTGTACATGCAACTTGCACATGCAACTTTCACATGCAACTTGCACATGCAACTTGCACATGCAACATGCACATGCAACTTGTACATGCAACTTGCACATGCAACTTGTACATGCAACTAGCACATGCAACTTTCACATGCAACTTGCACATGCAACTTGCACATGCAACTTGTACATGCAACTTGCACATGCAACTTTCACATGCAACTTGCACATGCAACTTGTACATGCAACTAGCACTTGCAACTTTCACATGCAACTTGCACATGCAACTTGCACATGCAACTTGCACATGCAACTTGCACATGTAACTTGCACATACAACATGCACATGCAACTTGTACATGCAACTTGCACATGCAACTTGCACATGCAACTTGTACATGCAACTTGCACATGCAACTTGCACATGCAACTTGCAACTTGCACATGCAACTTGTGATGCATAGACCTACCTTGCGGTAAAATGTCAGTGTTGCCACTTTAGGGGAACATGGATTTTTTTGAGGTTGAAGCATGCGCCCGTTAATATTTTTGCATTTTGATCACGACCTAAGGTGGTTGACAGGCTCCGGATGCCAAACCGCTTGTCGGAAAATAACGGTTGATGGCTTGAAAGATAGGTGATGCATAGACCTACCTTGCGGTAAAATGTCAGTGTTGCCACTTTACGGGAACATGGATTTTTTTGAGGTTGAAGCATGCGCCTGTTAATATTTTTGCATTTTGATCACGACCTAAGGTGGTTGACAGGCTCCGGATGCCAAACCGCTTGTCGGAAAATAACGGTTGATGGCTTGAAAGATAGGTGATGCATAGACCTACCTTGCGGTAAAATGTCAGTGTTGCCACTTTACGGGAACATGGATTTTTTTGAGGTTGAAGCATGCGCCAGTTAATATTTTTGCATTTTGATAACGACCTAAAGTGGTTGACAGGCTCCGGATGCCAAACCGCTTGTCGGAAAATAACGGTTGATGGCTTGAAAGATAGGTGATGCATAGACCTACCTTGCGGTAAAATGTCAGTGTTGCCACTTTACGGGAACATGGATTTTTTTGAGGTTGAAGCATGCGCCTGTTAATATTTTTGCATTTTGATCACGACCTAAGGTGGTTGACAGGCTCCGGATGCCAAACCGCTTGTCGGAAAATAACGGTTGATGGCTTGAAAGATAGGTGATGCATAGACCTACCTTGCAGTAAAATGTCAGTCTTGCCACTTTACGGGAACATGGATTTTTTTGAGGTTGAAGCATGCGCCAGTTAATATTTTTGCATTTTGATCACGACCTAAAGTGGGTGACAGGCTCCGGATGCCAAACCGCTTGTCGGAAAATAACGGTTGATGGCTTGAAAGATAGGTGATGCATAGACCTACCTTGCGGTAAAATGTCAGTGTTGCCACTTTACGGGAACATGGATTTTTTTGAGGTTGAAGCATGCGCCCGTTAATATTTTTGCATTTTGATCACGACCTAAGGTGGTTGACAGGCTCCGGATGCCAAACCGCTTGTCGGAAAATAACGGTTGATGGCTTGAAAGATAGGTGATGCATAGACCTACCTTGCGGTAAGATGTCAGTGTTGCCACTTAACGGGAACATGGATTTTTTTGAGGTTGAAGCATGCGCCTGTTAATATTTTTGCATTTTGATCACGACCTAAGGTGGTTGACAGGCTCCGGATGCCAAACCGCTTGTCGGAAAATAACGGTTGATGGCTTGAAAGATAGGTGATGCATAGACCTACCTTGCGGTAAAATGTCAGTGTTGCCACTTTACGGGAACATGGATTTTTTTGAGGTTGAAGCATGCGCCTGTTAATATTTTTGCATTTTGATCACGACCTAAGGTGGTTGACAGGCTCCGGATGCCAAACCGCTTGTCGGAAAATAACGGTTGATGGCTTGAAAGATAGGTGATGCATAGACCTACCTTGCAGTAAAATGTCAGTGTTGCCACTTTACGGGAACATGGATTTTTTTGAGGTTGAAGCATGCGCCAGTTAATATTTTTGCATTTTGATCACGACCTAAGGTGGTTGACAGGCTCCGGATGCCAAACCGCTTGTCGGAAAATAACGGTTGATGGCTTGAAAGATAGGTGATGCATAGACCTACCTTGCGGTAAAATGTCAGTGTTGCCACTTTACGGGAACATGGATTTTTTTGAGGTTGAAGCATGCGCCTGTAAATATTTTTGCATTTTGATCACGACCTAAGGTGGTTGACAGTCTCCGGATGCCAAACCGCTTGTCGGAAATTAACGGTTGATGGCTTGAAAGATAGGTGATGCATAGACCTACCTTGCGGTAAAATGTCAGTGTTGCCACTTTACGGGAACATGGATTTTTTTGAGGTTGAAGCATGCGCCTGTTAATATTTTTGCATTTTGATCACGACCTAAGGTGGTTGACAGGCTCCAGATGCCAAACCGCTTGTCGGAAAATAACGGTTGATGGCTTGAAAGATAGGTGATGCATAGGCCTACCTTGCGGTAAAATGTCAGTGTTGCCACTTTACGGGAACATGGATTTTTTTGAGGTTGAAGCATGCACCTGTTAATATTTTTGCATTTTGATCACGACCTAAGGTGGTTGACAGGCTCTGGATGCCAAACCGCTTGTCGGAAAATAACGGATGATGGCTTGAAAGATAGGTGATGCATAGACCTACCTTGCGGTAAAATGTCAGTGTTGCCACTTTACGGGAACATGGATTTTTTTGAGGTTGAAGCATGCGCCCGTTAATATTTTTGCATTTTGATCACGACCTAAGGTGGTTGACAGGCTCTGGATGCCAAACCGCTTGTCGGAAAATAACGGTTGATGGCTTGAAAGATAGGTGATGCATAGACCTACCTTGCGGTAAAATGTCAGTGTTGCCACTTTACGGGAACATGGATTTTTTGAGGTTGAAGCATGCGCCCGTTAATATTTTTGCATTTTGATCACGACCTAAGGTGGTTGACAGGCTCCGGATGCCAAACCGCTTGTCGGAAAATAACGGTTGATGGCTTGAAAGATAGGTGATGCATAGACCTACCTTGCGGTAAGATGTCAGTGTTGCCACTTAACGGGAACATGGATTTTTTTGAGGTTGAAGCATGCGCCTGTTAATATTTTTGCATTTTGATCACGACCTAAGGTGGTTGACAGGCTCCGGATGCCAAACCACTTGTCGGAAAATAACGGTTGATGGCTTGAAAGATAGGTGATGCATAGACCTACCTTGCGGTAAAATGTCAGTGTTGCCACTTTACGGGAACATGGATTTTTTTGACGTTGAAGCATGCGCCTGTTAATATTTTTGCATTTTGATCACGACCTAAGGTGGTTGACAGGCTCCGGATGCCAAACCGCTTGTCGAAAAATAACGGTTGATGGCTTGAAAGATAAGTGATGCATAGACCTACCTTGCAGTAAAATATCAGTGTTGCCACTTTACGGGAACATGGATTTTTTTGAGGTTGAAGCATGCGCCAGTTAATATTTTTGCATTTTGATCACGACCTAAAGTGGTTGACAGGCCCCGGATGCCAAACCGCTTGTCGGAAAATAACGGTTGATGGCTTGAAAGATAGGTGATGCATAGACCTACCTTGCGGTAAAATGTCAGTGTTGCCACTTTACGGGAACATGGATTTTTTTGAGGTTGAAGCATGCGCCCGTTAATATTTTTGCATTTTGATCACGACCTAAGGTGGTTGACAGGCTCCGGATGCCAAACCGCTTGTCGGAAAATAACGGTTGATGGCTTGAAAGATAGGTGATGCATAGACCTACCTTGCGGTAAAATGTCAGTGTTGCCACTTAACGGGAACATGGATTTTTTTGAGGTTGAAGCATGCGCCTGTTAATATTTTTGCATTTTGATCACGACCTAAGGTGGTTGACAGGCTCCGGATGCCAAACCGCTTGTCGGAAAATAACGGTTGATGGCTTGAAAGATAGGTGATGCATAGACCTACCTTGCGGTAAAATGTCAGTGTTGCCACTTTACGGGAACATGGATTTTTTTTGAGGTTAAAGCATGCGCCAGTTAATATTTTTGCATTTTGATCACGACCTAAAGTGGTTGAAAGGCTCCGGATGCCAAACCGCTTGTCGGAAAATAACGGTTGATGGCTTGAAAGATAGGTGATGCATAGACCTACCTTGCGGTAAAATGTCAGTGTTGCCACTTTACGGGAACATGGATTTTTTTGAGGTTGAAGCATGCGCCTGTTAATATTTTTGCATTTTGATCACGACCTAAGGTGGTTGACAGGCTCCGGATGCCAAACCGCTTGTCGGAAAATAACGGTTGATGGCTTGAAAGATAGGTGATGCATAGACCTACCTTGCGGTAAAATGTCAGTGTTGCCACTTAACGGGAACATGGATTTTTTTTGAGGTGTAAGCATGCGCCTGTTAATATTTTTGCATTTTGATCACGACCTAAAGTGGTTGACAGGCTCCGGATGCCAAACCGCTTGTCGGAAAATAACGGTTGATGGCTTGAAAGATAGGTGATGCATAGACCTACCTTGCGGTAAAATGTCAGTGTTGCCACTTTACGGGAACATGGATTTTTTTGAGGTTGAAGCATGCGCCCGTTAATATTTTTGCATTTTGATCACGACCTAAGGTGGTTGACAGGCTTCGGATGCCAAACCGCTTGTCGGAAAATAACGGTTGATGGCTTGAAAGATAGGTGATGCATAGACCTACCTTGCGGTAAAATGTCAGTGTTGCCACTTTACGGGAACATGGATTTTTTTGAGGTTGAAGCATGCGCCTGTTAATATTTTTGCATTTTGATCACGACCTAAGGTGGTTGACAGGCTCCGGATGCCAAACCGCTTGTCGGAAAATAACGGTTGATGGCTTGAAAGATAGGTGATGCATAGACCTACCTTGCGGTAAAATGTCAGTGTTGCCACTTAACGGGAACATGGATTTTTTTGAGGTTGAAGCATGCGCCTGTTAATATTTTTGCATTTTGATCACGACCTAAGGTGGTTGACAGGCTCCGGATGCCAAACCGCTTGTCGGAAAATAACGGTTGATGGCTTGAAAGATAGGTGATGCAAAGACCTACCTTGCGGTAAAATGTCAGTGTTGCCACTTTACGGGAACATGGATTTTTTTGAGGTTGAAGCATGCGCCAGTTAATATTTTTGCATTTTGATCACGACCTAAGGTGGTTGACAGGCTCCGGATGCCAAACCGCTTGTCGGAAAATAACGGTTGATGGCTTGAAAGATAGGTGATGCATAGACCTACCTTGCAGTAAAATGTCAGTGTTGCCACTTTACGGGAACAGTGATTTTTTTGGGGTTGAAGCATGCACCTGTTAATATTTTTGCATTTTGATCACGACCTAAGGTGGTTGACAGGCTCTGGATGCCAAACCGCTTGTCGGAAAATAACGGTTGATGGCTTGAAGATAGGTGATGCATAGACCTACCTTGCGGTAAAATGTCAGTGTTGCCACTTTACGGGAACATGGATTTTTTTGAGGTTGAAGCATGCGCCTGTTAATATTTTTGCATTTTGATCACGACCTAAGGTGGTTGACAGGCTCCGGATGCCAAACCGCTTGTCGGAAAATAACGGTTGATGGCTTGAAAGATAGGTGATGCATAGACCTACCTTGCGGTAAAATGTCAGTGTTGCCACTTTACGGGAACATGGATTTTTTTGAGGTTGAAGCATGCGCCCGTTAATATTTTTGCATTTTGATCACGACCTAAGGTGGTTGACAGGCTTCGGATGCCAAACCGCTTGTCGGAAAATAACGGTTGATGGCTTGAAAGATAGGTGATGCATAGACCTACCTTGCGGTAAAATGTCAGTGTTGCCACTTTACGGTAACATGGATTTTTTTGAGGTTGAAGCATGCGCCTGTTAATATTTTTGCATTTTGATCACGACCTAAGGTGGTTGACAGGCTCCGGATGCCAAACCGCTTGTCGGAAAATAACGGCTGATGGCTTGAAAGATAGGTGATGCATAGACCTACCTTGCGGTAAAATGTCAGTGTTGCCACTTTACGGGAACATGGATTTTTTTGAGGTTGAAGCATGCGCCAGTTAATATTTTTGCATTTTGATCACGACCAACTTTAACATGCAACTTGCAACTTGCACATGCAACTTGCACATGCAACTTGCACATGCAACTTGCACATGCAACTTGCACATGCAACTTGCACATGCAACTTGCACATGCAACCTGCACATGCAACTTGTACATGCAACTTGCACAAGCAACTTGTACATGCAACTTGCACATGCAACTTTCACATGCAACTTGCACATGCAACTTGCACATGCAACATGCACATGCAACTTGTACATGCAACTTGCACATGCAACTTGCACATGCAACTAGCACATGCAACTTTCACATGCAACTTGCACATGCAACTTGCACATGCAACTTGCACATGCAACTTGCACATGCAACTTGCACATGCAACTTGCACATGCAACTTGCAACTTGCACATGCAACTTGCACATGCAACTTGCAACTTGCACATGCAACTTGCACATGCAACTTGTACATGCAACTAGCACTTGCAACTTTCACATGCAACTTGCACATGCAACTTGCACATGCAACTTGCACATGCAACTTGCACATGCAACTTGCACATGCAACTTGCAGATGCAACATGCACATGCAACTTGTACATGCAACTTGCACATGCAACTTGCACATGCAACTTGTACATGCAACTTGCACATGCAACTTGCACATGCAACTTGCACATGCAACTTGCACATGCAACCTGCACATGCAACTTGCACATGCAACTTGCACATGCAACTTGCAACTTGCACATGCAACTTGCACATGCAACTTGCACATGCAACTTGCACATGCAACTTGTACATGCAACTTGCACATGCAACATGCACATGCAACTTACACATGCAACTTGCACATGCAACTTGCACATGCAACTTGTACATGCAACTTGCACATGCAACTTGCACATGCAACTTGCACATGCAACTTGCACATGCAACTTGCAACTTTCACATGCAACTTGCACATGCAACTTGCACATGCAACATGCACATGCAACTTGTACATGCAACTTGCACATGCAACTTGTACATGCAACATGCACATGCAACTTTCACATGCAACTTGCACATGCAACTTGCACATGCAACTTGCACATGCAACTTGCAACCTGCACATGCAACTTGCACATGCAACTTGCAACTTGCACATGCAACTTACACATGCAACTTGTACATGCAACTAGCACATGCAACTTTCACATGCAACTTGCACATGCAACTTGCACATGCAACTTGCACATGCAACTTGCACATGCAACTTGCACATGCAACTTGCACATGCAACATGCACATGCAACTTGTACATGCAACTTGCACATGCAACTTGTACATGCAACTTGCACATGCAACTTTCACATGCAACTTGCACATGCAACTTGCACATGCAACATGCACATGCAACTTGTACATGCAACTTGCACATGCAACTTGTACATGCAACATGCACATGCAACTTTCACATGCAACTTGCACATGCAACTTGCACATGCAACTTGCACATGCAACTTGCAACTTGCACATGCAACTTGCACATGCAACTTGCAACTTGCACATGCAACTTGCACATGCAACTTGTACATGCAACTAGCACTTGCAACTTTCACTTGCAACTTGCACATGCAACTTGCACATGCAACTTGCACATGCAACTTGCACATGCAACTTGCACATGCAACATGCACATGCAACTTGTACATGCAACTTGCACATGCAACTTGCACATGCAACTTGTACATGCAACTTGCACATGCAACTTGCACATGCAACTTGCAACTTGCACATGCAACTTGTGATGCATAGACCTACCTTGCGGTAAAATGTCAGTGTTGCCACTTTACGGGAACATGGATTTTTTTGAGGTTGAAGCATGCGCCCGTTAATATTTTTGCATTTTGATCACGACCTAAGGTGGTTGACAGGCTCCGGATGCCAAACCGCTTGTCGGAAAATAACGGTTAATGGCTTGAAAGATAGGTGATGCATAGACCTACCTTGCGGTAAAATGTCAGTGTTGCCACTTTACGGTAACATGGATTTTTTTGAGGTTGAAGCATGCGCCAGTTAATATTTTTGCATTTTGATCACGACCTAAAGTGGTTGACAGGCTCCGGATGCCAAACCGCTTGTCGGAAAATAACGGTTGATGGCTTGAAAGATAGGTGATGCATAGACCTACCTTGCGGTAAAATGTCAGTGTTGCCACTTAACGGGAACATGGATTTTTTTGAGGTTGAAGCATGCGCCTGTTAATATTTTTGCATTTTGATCACGACCTAAGGTGGTTGACAGGCTCCGGATGCCAAACCGCTTGTCGGAAAATAACGGTTGATGGCTTGAAAGATAGGTGATGCATAGACCTACCTTGCGGTAAAATGTCAGTGTTGCCACTTTACGGGAACATGGATTTTTTTGAGGTTGAAGCATGCACCTGTTAATATTTTTGCATTTTGATCACGACCTTAGGTGGTTGACAGGCTCCGGATGCCAAACCGCTTGTCGGAAAATAACGGTTGATGGCTTGAAAGATAGGTGATGCATAGACCTACCTTGCGGTAAAATGTCAGTGTTGCCACTTAACGGGAACATGGATTTTTTTGAGGTTGAAGTATGCGCCTGTTAATATTTTTGCATTTTGATCACGACCTAAGGTGGTTGACAGGCTCCGGATGCCAAACCGCTTGTCGGAAAATAACGGTTGATGGCTTGAAAGATAGGTGATGCATAGACCTACCTTGCGGTAAAATGTCAGTGTTGCCACTTAACGGGAACATAGATTTTTTTGAGGTTGAAGCATGCGCCTGTTAATATTTTTGCATTTTGATCACGACCTAAGGTGGTTGACAGGCTCCGGATGCCAAACCGCTTGTCGGAAAATAACGGTTGATGGCTTGAAAGATAGGTGATGCATAGACCTACCTTGCAGTAAAATGTCAGTCTTGCCACTTTACGGGAACATGGATTTTTTTGAGGTTGAAGCATGCGCCAGTTAATATTTTTGCATTTTGATCACGACCTAAAGTGGTTGACAGGCTCCGGATGCCAAACCGCTTGTCGAAAAATAACGGTTGATGGCTTGAAAGATAGGTGATGCATAGACGTACCTTGCGGTAAAATGTCAGTGTTGCCACTTAACGGGAACATGGATTTTTTTGAGGTTGAAGCATGCGCCTGTTAATATTTTTGCATTTTGATCACGACCTAAGGTGGTTGACAGGCTCCGGATGCCAAGCCGCTTGTCGGAAAATAACGGTTGATGGCTTGAAAGATAGGTGATGCATAGACCTACCTTGCAGTAAAATGTCAGTCTTGCCACTTTACGGGAACATGGATTTTTTTGAGGTTGAAGCATGCGCCAGTTAATATTTTTGCATTTTGATCACGACCTAAAGTGGTTGACAGGCTCCGGATGCCAAACCGCTTGTCGGAAAATAACGGTTGATGGCTTGAAAGATAGGTGATGCATAGACCTACCTTGCGGTAAAATGTCAGTGTTGCCACTTTACGGGAACATGGATTTTTTTGAGGTTGAAGCATGCACCTGTTAATATTTTTGCATTTTGATCACGACCTAAGGTGGTTGACAGGCTCCGGATGCCAAACCGCTTGTCGGAAAATAACGGTTGATGGCTTGAAAGATAGGTGATGCATAGACCTACCTTGCGGTAAAATGTCAGTGTTGCCACTTAACGGGAACATGGATTTTTTTGAGGTTGAAGTATGCGCCTGTTAATATTTTTGCATTTTGATCACGACCTAAGGTGGTTGACAGACTCCGGATGCCAAACCGCTTGTCGGAAAATAACGGTTGATGGCTTGAAAGATAGGTGATGCATAGACCTACCTTGCGGTAAAATGTCAGTGTTGCCACTTAACGTGAACATGGATTTTTTTGAGGTTGAAGCATGCGCCTGTTAATATTTTTGCATTTTGATCACGACCTAAGGTGGTTGACAGGCTCCGGATGCCAAACCGCTTGTCGGAAAATAACGGTTGATGGCTTGAAAGATAGGTGATGCATAGACCTACCTTGCAGTAAAATGTCAGTGTTGCCACTTTACGGGAACAGTGATTTTTTAGGGTTGAAGCATGCACCTGTTAATATTTTTGCATTTTGATCACGACCTAAGGTGGTTGACAGGCTCTGGATGCCAAACCGCTTGTCGGAAAATAACGGTTGATGGCTTGAAAGATAGGCGATGCATAGACCTACCTTGCGGTAAAATGTCAGTGTTGCCACTTTACGGGAACGTGGATTTTTTTGAGGTTGAAGCATGCGCCTGTTAATATTTTTGCCTTTTGATCACGACCTAAGGTGGCTGACAGGCTCCGGATGCCAAACTGCTTGTCGGAAAATAACGGTTGATGGCTTGATAGATAGGTGATGCATAGACCTAATTTGCGGTAAAATGTCAGTGTTGCCACTTTACGGGAACATGGATTTTTTTGAGGTTGAAGCATGCGCCAGTTAATATTTTTGCATTTTGATCACGACCTAAAGTGGTTGACAGGCTCCGGATGCCAAACCGCTTGTCGGAAAATAACGGTTGATGGCTTGAAAGATAGGTGATGCATAGACCTACCTTGCGGTAAAATGTCAGTGTTGCCACTTTACGGGAACATGGATTTTTTTGAGGTTGAAGCATGCGCCTGTTAATATTTTTGCATTTTGATCACGACCTAAGGTGGTTGACAGGCTCCGGATGCCAAACCGCTTGTCGGAAAATAACGGTTGATGGCTTGAAAGATAGGTGATGCATAGCCTTGCGGTAAAATGTCAGTGTTGCCACTTTACGGGAACATGGATTTTTTTGAGGTTGAAGCATGCGCCAGTTAATATTTTTGCATTTTGATCACGACCAACTTTTACATGCAACTTGCAACTTGCACATGCAACTTGCACATGAAACTTGCACATGCAACTTGCACATGCAACTTGCACATGCAACTTGCACATGCAACCTGCACATGCAACTTGTGCATGCAACTTGCACAAGCAACTTGTACATGCAACTTGCACATGCAACTTTCACATGCAACTTGCACATGCAACTTGCACATGCAACATGCACATGCAACTTGTACATGCAACTTGCACATGCAACTTGTACATGCAACTAGCACATGCAACTTTCACATGCAACTTGAACATGCAACTTGCACATGCAACTTGCACATGCAACTTGCACATGCAACTTGCAACTTGCACATGCAACTTGCACATGCAACTTGCAACTTGCACATGCAACTTGCACATGCAACTTGCACATGCAACTTGCAACTTGCACATGCAACTTGCACATGCAACTTGTACATGCAACTAGCACTTGCAACTTTCACATTCAACTTGCACATGCAACTTACACATGCAACTTGCACATGCAACTTGCACATGCAACTTGCACATGCAACTTGCAGATGCAACATGCACATGCTACTTGTGCATGCAACTTGCACATGCAACTTGCACATGCAACTTGTACATGCAACTTGCACATGCAACTTGCACATGCAACATGCAACTTGCACATGCAACTTGCACATGCAACTTGCAACTTGCACATGCAACTTGCACATGCAACTTGCACATGCAACTTGTACATGCAACGTGCACATGCAACATGCACATGCAACTTGCACATGCAACTTGCACATGTAACTTGTACATGCAACTTGCACATGCAACTTGCACATGCAACTTGCACATGCAACTTGCACATGCAACTTGCACATGCAACTTTTACATGCAACTTGCAACTTGCACATGCAACTTGGACATGCAACTTGCACATGCAACTTGCACATGCAACTTGCACATGCAACCTGCACATGCAACTTGCACATGCAACTTGCGCATGCAACTTGCAACTTGCACATGCAACATGCACATGCAACTTGCACATGCAACTTGCACATGCAACTTTTACATGCAACTTGCAACTTGAACATGCAACTTGCACATGCAACTTGCACATGCAACTTGCACATGCAACTTGCACATGCAACCTGCACATGCAACTTGCAACTTGAACATGCAACTTGCACATGCAACTTGCACATGCAACTTGCACATGCAACTTGCACATGCAACTTGCACATGCAACTTGCACATGCAACCTGCACATGCAACTTGCACATGCAACTTGCACATGCAACTTGCAACTTGCACATGCAACTTGCACATGCAACTTGCACATGCAACTTGCACATGCAACTTGTACATGCAACTTGCACATGCAACATGCACATGCAACTTGCACATGCAACTTGCACATGCAACTTGTACATGCAACTTGCACATGCAACTTGCACATGCTACTTGCAACTTGCACATGCAACTTGCACATGCAACTTTTACATGCAACTTGCACATGCAACTTGCACATGCAACTTGCACATGCAACTTGTACATGCAACTTGCACATGCAACATGCACATGCAACTTGCACATGCAACTTGCACATGCAACTTGTACATGCAACTTGCACATGCAACTTGCACATGCAACTTGTACATGCAACTTGCACATGCAACTTGTACATGCAACTAGCACATGCAACTTTCACATGCAACTTGCACATGCAACTTGCACATGCAACTTGCACATGCAACTTGCACATGCAACTTGCAACTTGCACATGCAACTTGCACATGCAACTTGCAACTTGCACATGCAACTTGCACATGCAACTTTTACATGCAACTTGCACATGCAACTTGCACATGCAACTTGCACATGCAACTTGTACATGCAACTTGCACATGCAACTTGCACATGCAACTTGCACATGCAACTGGCACATGTAACTTCCACAAGCAACCTGCACATGCAACTTGCACATGCAACTTACACATGCAACTTGTACATGCAACTAGCACATGCAACTTTCACATGCAACCTGCACATGCAACTTGCACATGCAACTTGCACATGCAACTTGCACATGCAACTTGCACATGCAACTTGCACATGCAACATGCACATGCAACTTGTACATGCAACTTGCACATGCAACTTGTACATGCAACTTGCACATGCAACTTTCACATGCAACTTGCACATGCAACTTGCACATGCAACATGCACATGCAACTTGTACATGCAACTTGCTCATGCAACTTGTACATGCAACTAGCACATGCAACTTTCACATGCAACTTGCACATGCAACTTGCACATGCAACTTGCACATGCAACTTGCACATGCAACTTGCACATGCAACATGCACATGCAACTTGTACATGCAACTTGCACATGCAACTTGTACATGCAACTTGCACATGCAACTTTCACATGCAACTTGCACATGCAACTTGCACATGCAACTTGCACATGCAACTTGCACATGCAACTTGTACATGCAACTAGCACTTGCAACTTTCACATGCAACTTGCACATGCAACTTGCACATGCAACTTGCACATGCAACTTGCACATGCAACTTGCACATGCAACTTGCACATGCAACATGCACATGCAACTTGTACATGCAACTTGCACATGCAACTTGCACATGCAACTTGTACATGCAACTTGCACATGCAACTTGCACATGCAACTTGCAACTTGCACATGCAACTTGTGATGCATAGACCTACCTTGCGGTAAAATGTCAGTGTTGCCACTTTACGGGAACATGGATTTTTTTGAGGTTGAAGCATGCGCCCGTTAATATTTTTGCATTTTGATCACGACCTAAGGTGGTTGACAGGCTCCGGATGCCAAACCGCTTGTCGGAAAATAACGGTTCATGGCTTGAAAGATAGGTGATGCATAGACCTACCTTGCGGTAAAATGTCAGTGTTGCCACTTTACGGGAACATGGATTTTTTTGAGGTTGAAGCATGCGCCAGTTAATATTTTTGCATTTTGATCACGACCTAAAGTGGTTGACAGGCTCCGGATGCCAAACCGCTTGTCGGAAAATAACGGTTGATGGCTTGAAAGATAGGTGATGCATAGACCTACCTTGCGGTAAAATGTCAGTGTTGCCACTTAGTGAAGTGCAGCAAGTGAAGTGCAGCAAGTGAAGTGCAGCAAGTGAAGTGCAGCAAGTGAAGTGCAGCAAGTGAAGTGCAGCAAGTGAAGTGCAGCAAGTGAAGTGCAGCAAGAGAAGTGCAGCAAGTGAAGTGCAGCAAGTGAAGTGCAGCAAGTGAAGTGCAGCAAGTGAAGTGCAGCAAGTGAAGTGCAGCAAGTGAAGTGCAGCAAGTGAAGTGCAGCAAGTGAAGTGCAGCAAGTGAAGTGCAGCAAGTGAAGTGCAGCAAGTGAAGTGCAAGTGAAGTGCAGCAAGTGAAGTGCAGCGAGTGAAGTGCAGCAAGTGAAGTGCAGCAAGTGAAGTGCAGCAAGTGAAGTGCAGCAAGTGAAGTGCAGCAAGTGAAGTGCAGCAAGTGAAGTGCAGCAAGTGAAGTGCAGCAAGTGAAGTGCAGCATGTGAAGTGCAGCAAGTGAAGTGCAGCAAGTGAAGTGCAGCAAGTGAAGTGCAGCAAGTGAAGTTCAGCAAGTGAAGTTCAGCAAGTGAAGTGCAGCAAGTGAAGTGCAGCAAGTGAAGTGCAGCAAGTGAAGTGCAGCAAGTGAAGTGCAGCAAGTGAAGTGCAGCAAGTGAAGTGCAGCAAGTGAAGTGCAGCAAGTGAAGTGCAGCAAGTGAAGTGCAGCAAGTGAAGTGCAGCAAGTGAAGTGCAGCAAGTGAAGTGCAGCAAGTGAAGTGCAGCAAGTGAAGTGCAGCAAGTGAAGTGCAGCAAGTGAAGTGCAGCAAGTGAAGTGCAGCAAGTGAAGTGCAGCAAGTGAAGTGCAGCAAGTGAAGTGCAGCAAGTGAAGTGCAGCAAGTGAAGTGCAGCAAGTGAAGTGCAGCAAGTGAAGTGCAGCAAGTGAAGTGCAGCAAGTGAAGTGCAGCAAGTGAAGTGCAGCAAGTGAAGTGCAGCAAGTGAAGTGCAGCAAGTGAAGTGCAGCAAGTGAAGTGCAGCAATTGAAGTGCAGCAAGTGAAGTGCAGCAAGTGAAGTGCAGCAAGTGAAGTGCAGCAAGTGAAGTGCAGCAAGTGAAGTGCAGCAAGTGAAGTGCAGCAAGTGAAGTGCAGCAAGTGAAGTGCAGCAAGTGAAGTGCAGCAAGTGAAGTGCAGCAAGTGAAGTGCAGCAAGTGAAGTGCAGCAAGTGAAGTGCAGCAAGTGAAGTGCAGCAAGTGAAGTGCAGCAAGTGAAGTGCAGCAAGTGAAGTGCAGCAAGTGAAGTGCAGCAAGTGAAGTGCAGCAAGTGAAGTGCAGCAAGTGAAGTGCAGCAAGTGAAGTGCAGCAACTTTACGGGAACATGGATTTTTTTGAGGTTGAAGCATGCGCCCGTTAATATTTTTGCATTTTGATCACGACCTAAGGTGGTTGACAGGCTCCGGATGCCAAACCGCTTGTCGGAAAATAACGGTTGATGGCTTGAAAGATAGGTGATGCATAGACCTACCTTGCGGTAAAATGTCAGTGTTGCCACTTAACGGGAACATGGATTTTTTTGAGGTTGAAGTATGCGCCTGTTAATATTTTTGCATTTTGATCACGACCTAAGGTGGTTGACAGGCTCCGGATGCCAAACCGCTTGTCGGAAAATAACGGTTGATGGCTTGAAAGATAGGTGATGCATAAACCTACCTTGCGGTAAAATGTCAGTGTTGCCACTTTACGGGAACATGGATTTTTTTGACATTGAAGCATGCGCCTGTTAATATTTTTGCATTTTGATCACGACCTAAGGTGGTTGACAGGCTCCGGATGCCAAACCGCTTGTCGGAAAATAACGGTTGATGGCTTGAAAGATAGGTGATGCATAGACCTACCATGCGGTAAAATGTCAGTGTTGCCACTTTACGGGAACATGGATTTTTTTGAGGTTGAAGCATGCGCCTGTTAATATTTTTGCATTTTGATCACGACCTAAGGTGGTTGACAGGCTCCGGATGCCAAACCGCTTGTCGGAAAATAACGGTTGATGGCTTGAAAGATAGGTGATGCATAGACCTACCTTGCAGTAAAATGTCAGTCTTGCCACTTTACGGGAACATGGATTTTTTTGAGGTTGAAGCATGCGCCAGTTAATATTTTTGCATTTTGATCACGACCTAAGGTGGTTGACAGGCTCCGGATGCCAAACCGCTTGTCGGAAAATAACGGTTGATGGCTTGAAAGATAGGTGATGCATAGACCTACCTTGCGGTAAAATGTCAGTGTTGCCACTTTACGGGAACATGGATTTTTTTGAGGTTGAAGCATGCACCTGTTAATATTTTTGCATTTTGATCACGACCTAAGGTGGTTGACAGGCTCCGGATGCCAAACCGCTTGTCGGAAAATAACGGTTGATGGCTTGAAAGATAGGTGATGCATAGACCTACCTTGCGGTAAAATGTCAGTGTTGCCACTTAACGGGAACATGGATTTTTTTGAGGTTGAAGTATGCGCCTGTTAATATTTTTGCATTTTGATCATGACCTAAGGTGGTTGACAGGCTCCGGATGCCAAACCGCTTGTCGGAAAATAACGGTTGATGGCTTGAAAAATAGGTGATGCATAGACCTACCTTGCAGTAAAATGTCAGTGTTGCCACTTCACGGGAACATGGATTTTTTTGAGGTTGAAGCATGCGCCTGTTAATATTTTTGCATTTTGATCACGACCTAAGGTGGTTGACAGGCTCCGGATGCCAAACCGCTTGTCGGAAAATAACGGTTGATGGCTTGAAAGATAGGTGATGCATAGACCTACCTTGCGGTAAAATGTCAGTGTTGCCACTTTACGGGAACATGGATTTTTTTGAGGTTGAAGCATGCGCCAGTTAATATTTTTGCATTTTGATCACGACCTAAGGTGGTTGACAGGCTCCGGATGCCAAACCGCTTGTCGGAAAATAACGGTTGATGGCTTGAAAGATAGGTGATGCATAGACCTACCTTGCGGTAAAATGTCAGTGTTGCCACTTAACGGGAACATGGATTTTTTTGAGGTTGAAGCATGCGCCAGTTAATATTTTTGCATTTTGATCACGACCTTAGGTGGTTGACAGGCTCCGGATGCCAAACCGCTTGTTGGAAAATAACGGTTGATGGCTTGAAAGATAGGTGATGCATAGACCTACCTTGCGGTAAAATGTCAGTGTTGCCACTTTACGGGAACATGGATTTTTTTGAGGTTGAAGCATGCGCCCGTTAATATTTTTGCATTTTGATCACGACCTAAGGTGGTTGACAGGCTCCGGATGCCAAACCGCTTGTCGGAAAATAACGGTTGATGGCTTGAAAGATAGGTGATGCATAGACCTACCTTGCGGTAAAATGTCAGTGTTGCCACTTAACGGGAACATGGATTTTTTTGAGGTTGAAGTATGCGCCTGTTAATATTTTTGCATTTTGATCATGACCTAAGGTGGTTGACAGGCTCCGGATGCCAAACCGCTTGTCGGAAAATAACGGTTGATGGCTTGAAAAATAGGTGATGCATAGACCTACCTTGCAGTAAAATGTCAGTGTTGCCACTTAACGGGAACATGGATTTTTTTGAGGTTGAAGCATGCGCCTGTTAATATTTTTGCATTTTGATCACGACCTAAGGTGGTTGACAGGCTCCGGATGCCAAACCGCTTGTCGGAAAATAACGGTTGATGGCTTGAAAGATAGGTGATGCATAGACCTACCTTGCAGTAAAATGTCAGTCTTGCCACTTTACGGGAACATGGATTTTTTTGAGGTTGAAGCATGCGCCAGTTAATATTTTTGCATTTTGATCACGACCTAAAGTGGTTGACAGGCTCCGGATGCCAAACCGCTTGTCGGAAAATAACGGTTGATGGCTTGAAAGATAGGTGATGCATAGACGTACCTTGCGGTAAAATGTCAGTGTTGCCACTTTACGGGAACATGGATTTTTTTGAGGTTGAAGCATGCGCCAGTTAATATTTTTGCATTTTGATCACGACCTAAAGTGGTTGACAGGCTCCGGATGCCAAACCGCTTGCCGGAAAATAACGGTTGATGGCTTGAAAGATAGGTGATGCATAGACCTACCTTGCGGTAAAATGTCAGTGCTGCCACTTAACGGGAACATGGATTGTTTTGAGGTTGAAGCATGCACCACAAGTGAAGTGCAGCAAGTGAAGTGCAGCAAGTGAAGTGCAGCAAGTGAAGTGCAGCAAGTGAAGGGCAGCAAGTGAAGTGCAGCAAGTGAAGTGCAGCAAGTGAAGTGCAGCAAGTGAAGTGCAGCAAGTGAAGTGCAGCAAGTGAAGTGCAGCAAGTGAAGTGCAGCAAGTGAAGTGCAGCAAGTGAAGTGCAGCAAGTGAAGTGCAGCAAGTGAAGTGCAGCAAGTGAAGTGCAGCAAGTGAAGTGCAGCAAGTGAAGTGCAGCAAGTGAAGTGCAGCAAGTGAAGTGCAGCAAGTGAAGTGCAGCAAGTGAAGTGCAGCAAGTGAAGTGCAGCAAGTGAAGTGCAGCAATTGAAGTGCAGCAAGTGAAGTGCAGCAAGTGAAGTGCAGCAAGTGAAGTGCAGCAAGTGAAGTGCAGCAAGTGAAGTGCAGCAAGTGAAGTGCAGCAAGTGAAGTGCAGCAAGTGAAGTGCAGCAAGTGAAGTGCAGCAAGTGAAGTGCAGCAAGTGAAGTGCAGCAAGTGAAGTGCAGCAAGTGAAGTGCAGCAAGTGAAGTGCAGCAAGTGAAGTGCAGCAAGTGAAGTGCAGCAAGTGAAGTGCAGCAAGTGAAGTGCAGCAAGTGAAGTGCAGCAAGTGAAGTGCAGCAAGTGAAGTGCAGCAAGTGAAGTGCAGCAAGTGAAGTGCAGCAAGTGAAGTGCAGCAACTTTACGGGAACATGGATTTTTTTGAGGTTGAAGCATGCGCCCGTTAATATTTTTGCATTTTGATCACGACCTAAGGTGGTTGACAGGCTCCGGATGCCAAACCGCTTGTCGGAAAATAACGGTTGATGGCTTGAAAGATAGGTGATGCATAGACCTACCTTGCGGTAAAATGTCAGTGTTGCCACTTAACGGGAACATGGATTTTTTTGAGGTTGAAGCATGCGCCCGTTAATATTTTTGCATTTTGATCACGACCTAAGGTGGTTGACAGGCTCCGGATGCCAAACCGCTTGTCGGAAAATAACGGTTGATGGCTTGAAAGATAGGTGATGCATAGACCTACCTTGCGGTAAAATGTCAGTGTTGCCACTTAACGGGAACATGGATTTTTTTGAGGTTGAAGCATGCGCCTGTTAATATTTTTGCATTTTGATCACGACCTAAGGTGGTTGACAGGCTCCGGATGCCAAACCGCTTGTCGGAAAATAACGGTTGATGGCTTGCAAGATAGGTGATGCATAGACCTATCTTGCAGTAAAATGTCAGTGTTGCCACTTAACGAGAACATGGATTTTTTTGAGGTTGAAGCATGCGCCTGTTAATATTTTTGCATTTTGATCACGACCTAAGGTGGTTGACAGGCTCCGGATGCCAAACCGCTTGTCGGAAAATAACGGTTGATGGCTTGAAAGATAGGTGATGCATAGACCTTCCTTGCGGTAAAATGTCAGTGTTGCCACTTTACGGGAACATGGATTTTTTTGAGGTTGAAGCATGCGCCAGTTAATATTTTTGCATTTTGATCACGACCTAAGGTGGTTGACAGGCTCCGGATGCCAAACCGCTTGTCGGAAAATAACGGTTGATGGCTTGAAAGATAGGTGATGCATAGACCTACCTTGCGGTAAAATGTCAGTGTTGCCACTTAACGGGAACATGGATTTTTTTGAGGTTGAAGCATGCGCCTGTTAATATTTTTGCATTTTGATCACGACCTAAAGTGGTTGACAGGCTCCGAATGCCAAACCGCTTGTTGGAAAATAACGGTTGATGGCTTGAAAGATAGGTGATGCATAGACCTACCTTGCGGTAAAATGTCAGTGTTGCCACTTTACGGGAACATGGATTTTTTTGAGGTTGAAGCATGCGCCAGTTAATATTTTTGCATTTTGATCACGACCTAAAGTGGTTGACAGGCTCCGGATGCCAAACCGCTTGCCGGAAAATAACGGTTGATGGCTTGAAAGATAGGTGATGCATAGACCTACCTTGCGGTAAAATGTCAGTGCTGCCACTTAACGGGAACATGGATTTTTTTGAGGTTGAAGCATGCGCCTGTTAATATTTTTGCATTTTGATCACGACCTAAAGTGGTTGACAGGCTCCGGATGCCAAACCGCTTGCCGGAAAATAACGGTTGATGGCTTGAAAGATAGGTGATGCATAGACGTACCTTGCGGTAAAATGTCAGTGTTGCCACTTTACGGGAACATGGATTTTTTTGAGGTTGAAGCATGCACCTGTTAATATTTTTGCATTTTGATCACGACCTAAGGTGGTTGACAGGCTCCGGATGCCAAACCGCTTGTCGGAAAATAACGGTTGATGGCTTGAAAGATAGGTGATGCATAGACCTACCTTGCGGTAAAATGTCAGTGTTGCCACTTAACGGGAACATGGATTTTTTTGAGGTTGAAGTATGCGCCTGTTAATATTTTTGCATTTTGATCACGACCTAAGGTGGTTGACAGGCTCCGGATGCCAAACCGCTTGTCGGAAAATAACGGTTGATGGCTTGAAAGATAGGTGATGCATAAACCTACCTTGCGGTAAAATGTCAGTGTTGCCACTTTACGGGAACATGGATTTTTTTGACGTTGAAGCATGCGCCTGTTAATATTTTTGCATTTTGATCACGACCTAAGGTGGTTGACAGGCTCCGGATGCCAAACCGCTTGTCGGAAAATAACGGTTGATGGCTTGAAAGATAGGTGATGCATAGACCTACCTTGCGGTAAAATGTCAGTGTTGCCACTTTACGGGAACATGGATTTTTTTGAGGTTGAAGCATGCGCCAGTTAATATTTTTGCATTTTGATCACGACCTAAAGTGGTTGACAGGCTCCGGATGCCAAACCGCTTGCCGGAAAATAACGGTTGATGGCTTGAAAGATAGGTGATGCATAGACCTACCTTGCGGTAAAATGTCAGTGCTGCCACTTAACGGGAACATGGATTTTTTTGAGGTTGAAGCATGCACCACAAGTGAAGTGCAGCAAGTGAAGTGCAGCAAGTGAAGTGCAGCAAGTGAAGTGCAGCAAGTGAAGTGCAGCAAGTGAAGTGCAGCAAGTGAAGTGCAGCAAGTGAAGTGCAGCAAGTGAAGTGCAGCAAGTGAAGTGCAGCAAGTGAAGTGCAGCAAGTGAAGTGCAGCAAGTGAAGTGCAGCAAGTGAAGTGCAGCAAGTGAAGTGCAGCAAGTGAAGTGCAGCAATTGAAGTGCAGCAAGTGAAGTGCAGCAAGTGAAGTGCAGCAAGTGAAGTGCAGCAGGTGAAGTGCAGCAAGTGAAGTGCAGCAAGTGAAGTGCAGCAAGTGAAGTGCAGCAAGTGAAGTGCAGCAAGTGAAGTGCAGCAAGTGAAGTGCAGCAAGTGAAGTGCAGCAAGTGAAGTGCAGCAAGTGAAGTGCAGCAAGTGAAGTGCAGCAAGTGAAGTGCAGCAAGTGAAGTGCAGCAACTTTACGGGAACATGGATTTTTTTGAGGTTGAAGCATGCGCCCGTTAATATTTTTGCATTTTGATCACGACCTAAGGTGGTTGACAGGCTCCGGATGCCAAACCGCTTGTCGGAAAATAACGGTTGATGGCTTGAAAGATAGGTGATGCATAGACCTACCTTGCGGTAAAATGTCAGTGTTGCCACTTTACGGGAACATGGATTTTTTTGAGGTTGAAGCATGCGCCAGTTAATATTTTTGCATTTTGATCACGACCTAAGGTGGTTGACAGGCTCCGGATGCCAAACCGCTTGTCGGAAAATAACGGTTGATGGCTTGAAAGATAGGTGATGCATAGACCTACCTTGCGGTAAAATGTCAGTGTTGCCACTTAACGGGAACATGGATTTTTTTGAGGTTGAAGTATGCGCCTGTTAATATTTTTGCATTTTGATCACGACCTAAGGTGGTTGACAGGCTCCGGATGCCAAACCGCTTGTCGGAAAATAACGGTTGATGGCTTGAAAGATAGGTGATGCATAAACCTACCTTGCGGTAAAATGTCAGTGTTGCCACTTTACGGGAACATGGATTTTTTTGACATTGAAGCATGCGCCAGTTAATATTTTTGCATTTTGATCACGACCTAAGGTGGTTGACAGGCTCCGGATGCCAAACCGCTTGTCGGAAAATAACGGTTGATGGCTTGAAAGATAGGTGATGCATAGACCTACCTTGCGGTAAAATGTCAGTGTTGCCACTTAACGGGAACATGGATTTTTTTGAGGTTGAAGCATGCGCCAGTTAATATTTTTGCATTTTGATCACGACCTAAAGTGGTTGACAGGCTCCGGATGCCAAACCGCTTGTCGGAAAATAACGGTTGATGGCTTGCAAGATAGGTGATGCATAGACCTACCTTGCGGTAAAATGTCAGTGTTGCCACTTTACGGGAACATGGATTTTTTTGAGGTTGAAGCATGCGCCAGTTAATATTTTTGCATTTTGATCACGACCTAAAGTGGTTGACAGGCTCCGGATGCCAAACCGCTTGTCGGAAAATAACGGTTGATGGCTTGAAAGATAGGTGATGCATAGACCTACCTTGCGGTAAAATGTCAGTGTTGCCACTTTACGGGAACATGGATTTTTTTGAGGTTGAAGCATGCGCCTGTTAATATTTTTGCATTTTGATCACGACCTAAGGTGGTTGACAGGCTCCGGATGCCAAACCGCTTGTCGGAAAATAACGGTTGATGGCTTGCAAGATAGGTGATGCATAGACCTATCTTGCAGTAAAATGTCAGTGTTGCCACTTAACGAGAACATGGATTTTTTTGAGGTTGAAGCATGCGCCTGTTAATATTTTTGCATTTTGATCACGACCTAAGGTGGTTGACAGGCTCCGGATGCCAAACCGCTTGTCGGAAAATAACGGTTGATGGCTTGAAAGATAGGTGATGCATAGACCTTCCTTGCGGTAAAATGTCAGTGTTGCCACTTAACGGGAACATGGATTTTTTTGAGGTTGAAGCATGCGCCCGTTAATATTTTTGCATTTTGATCACGACCTAAGGTGGTTGACAGGCTCCGGATGCCAAACCGCTTGTCGGAAAATAACGGTTGATGGCTTGAAAGATAGGTGATGCATAGACCTACCTTGCGGTAAAATGTCAGTGTTGCCACTTAACGGGAACATGGATTTTTTTGAGGTTGAAGCATGCGCCTGTTAATATTTTTGCATTTTGATCACGACCTAAGGTGGTTGACAGGCTCCGGATGCCAAACCGCTTGTCGGAAAATAACGGTTGATGGCTTGAAAGATAGGTGATGCATAGACCTACCTTGCGGTAAAATGTCAGTGTTGCCACTTTACGGGAACATGGATTTTTTTGAGGTTGAAGCATGCGCCAGTTAATATTTTTGCATTTTGATCACGACCTAAGGTGGTTGACAGGCTCCGGATGCCAAACCGCTTGTCGGAAAATAACGGTTGATGGCTTGAAAGATAGGTGATGCATAGACCTACCTTGCGGTAAAATGTCAGTGTTGCCACTTAACGGGAACATGGATTTTTTTGAGGTTGAAGCATGCGCCAGTTAATATTTTTGCATTTTGATCACGACCTTAGGTGGTTGACAGGCTCTGGATGCCAAACCGCTTGTTGGAAAATAACGGTTGATGGCTTGAAAGATAGGTGATGCATAGACCTACCTTGCGGTAAAATGTCAGTGTTGCCACTTTACGGGAACATGGATTTTTTTGAGGTTGAAGCATGCGCCCGTTAATATTTTTGCATTTTGATCACGACCTAAGGTGGTTGACAGGCTCCGGATGCCAAACCGCTTGTCGGAAAATAACGGTTGATGGCTTGAAAGATAGGTGATGCATAGACCTACCTTGCGGTAAAATGTCAGTGTTGCCACTTAACGGGAACATGGATTTTTTTGAGGTTGAAGTATGCGCCTGTTAATATTTTTGCATTTTGATCATGACCTAAGGTGGTTGACAGGCTCCGGATGCCAAACCGCTTGTCGGAAAATAACGGTTGATGGCTTGAAAAATAGGTGATGCATAGACCTACCTTGCAGTAAAATGTCAGTGTTGCCACTTAACGGGAACATGGATTTTTTTGAGGTTGAAGCATGCGCCTGTTAATATTTTTGCATTTTGATCACGACCTAAGGTGGTTGACAGGCTCCGGATGCCAAACCGCTTGTCGGAAAATAACGGTTGATGGCTTGAAAGATAGGTGATGCATAGACCTACCTTGCAGTAAAATGTCAGTCTTGCCACTTTACGGAAACATGGATTTTTTTGAGGTTGAAGCATGCGCCAGTTAATATTTTTGCATTTTGATCACGACCTAAAGTGGTTGACAGGCTCCGGATGCCAAACCGCTTGTCGGAAAATAACGGTTGATGGCTTGAAAGATAGGTGATGCATAGACGTACCTTGCGGTAAAATGTCAGTGTTGCCACTTTACGGGAACATGGATTTTTTTGAGGTTGAAGCATGCGCCAGTTAATATTTTTGCATTTTGATCACGACCTAAAGTGGTTGACAGGCTCCGGATGCCAAACCGCTTGCCGGAAAATAACGGTTGATGGCTTGAAAGATAGGTGATGCATAGACCTACCTTGCGGTAAAATGTCAGTGCTGCCACTTAACGGGAACATGGATTGTTTTGAGGTTGAAGCATGCACCACAAGTGAAGTGCAGCAAGTGAAGTGCAGCAAGTGAAGTGCAGCAAGTGAAGTGCAGCAAGTGAAGGGCAGCAAGTGAAGTGCAGCAAGTGAAGTGCAGCAAGTGAAGTGCAGCAAGTGAAGTGCAGCAAGTGAAGTGCAGCAAGTGAAGTGCAGCAAGTGAAGTGCAGCAAGTGAAGTGCAGCAAGTGAAGTGCAGCAAGTGAAGTGCAGCAAGTGAAGTGCAGCAAGTGAAGTGCAGCAAGTGAAGTGCAGCAAGTGAAGTGCAGCAAGTGAAGTGCAGCAAGTGAAGTGCAGCAAGTGAAGTGCAGCAATTGAAGTGCAGCAAGTGAAGTGCAGCAAGTGAAGTGCAGCAAGTGAAGTGCAGCAAGTGAAGTGCAGCAAGTGAAGTGCAGCAAGTGAAGTGCAGCAAGTGAAGTGCAGCAAGTGAAGTGCAGCAAGTGAAGTGCAGCAAGTGAAGTGCAGCAAGTGAAGTGCAGCAAGTGAAGTGCAGCAAGTGAAGTGCAGCAAGTGAAGTGCAGCAAGTGAAGTGCAGCAAGTGAAGTGCAGCAAGTGAAGTGCAGCAAGTGAAGTGCAGCAAGTGAAGTGCAGCAAGTGAAGTGCAGCAACTTTACGGGAACATGGATTTTTTTGAGGTTGAAGCATGCGCCCGTTAATATTTTTGCATTTTGATCACGACCTAAGGTGGTTGACAGGCTCCGGATGCCAAACCGCTTGTCGGAAAATAACGGTTGATGGCTTGAAAGATAGGTGATGCATAGACCTACCTTGCGGTAAAATGTCAGTGTTGCCACTTAACGGGAACATGGATTTTTTTGAGGTTGAAGTATGCGCCTGTTAATATTTTTGCATTTTGATCACGACCTAAGGTGGTTGACAGGCTCCGGATGCCAAACCGCTTGTCGGAAAATAACGGTTGATGGCTTGAAAGATAGGTGATGCATAAACCTACCTTGCGGTAAAATGTCAGTGTTGCCACTTTACGGGAACATGGATTTTTTTGACATTGAAGCATGCGCCTGTTAATATTTTTGCATTTTGATCACAACCTAAGGTGGTTGACAGGCTCCGGATGCCAAACCGCTTGTCGGAAAATAACGGTTGATGGCTTGAAAGATAGGTGATGCATAGACCTACCTTGCGGTAAAATGTCAGTGTTGCCACTTTACGGGAACATGGATTTTTTGAGGTTGAAGCATGCGCCTGTTAATATTTTTGCATTTTGATCACGACCTAAGGTGGTTGACAGGCTCCGGATGCCAAACCGCTTGTCGGAAAATAACGGTTGATGGCTTGAAAGATAGGTGATGCATAGACCTACCTTGCGGTAAAATGCCAGTGTTGCCACTTTACGGGAACATGGATTTTTTTGAGGTTGAAGCATGCGCCAGTTAATATTTTTGCATTTTGATCACGACCTAAAGTGGTTGACAGGCTCCGGATGCCAAACCGCTTGTCGGAAAATAACGGTTGATGGCTTTAAAGATAGGTGATGCATAGACCTACCTTGCGGTAAAATGTCAGTGTTGCCACTTTACGGGAACATGGATTTTTTTGAGGTTGAAACATGCACCTGTTAATATTTTTGCATTTTGATCACGACCTAAGGTGGTTGACAGGCTCCGGATGCCAAACCGCTTGTCGGAAAATAACGGTTGATGGCTTGAAAGATAGGTGATGCATAGACCTACCTTGCGGTAAAATGTCAGTGTTGCCACTTTACGGGAACATGGATTTTTTTGAGGTTGAAGCATGCGCCTGTTAATATTTTTGCATTTTGATCACGACCTAAGGTGGTTGACAGGCTCCGGATGCCAAACCGCTTGTCGGAAAATAACGGTTGATGGCTTGAAAGATAGGTGATGCATAGACCTATCTTGCAGTAAAATGTCAGTGTTGCCACTTAACGAGAACATGGATTTTTTTGAGGTTAAAGCATGCGCCTGTTAATATTTTTGCATTTTGATCACGACCTAAGGTGGTTGACAGGCTCCGGATGCCAAACCGCTTGTCGGAAAATAACGGTTGATGGCTTGAAAGATAGGTGATGCATAGACCTACCTTGCGGTAAGATGTCAGTCTTGCCACTTTACGGGAACATGGATTTTTTTGAGGTTGAAGCATGCGCCAGTTAATATTTTTGCATTTTGATCACGACCTAAGGTGGTTGACAGGCTCCGGATGCCAAACCGCTTGTCGGAAAATAACGGTTGATGGCTTGAAAGATAGGTGATGCATAGACCTACCTTGCGGTAAAATGTCAGTGCTGCCACTTAACGGGAACATGGATTTTTTTGAGGTTGAAGCATGCACCACAAGTGAAGTGCAGCAAGTGAAGTGCAGCAAGTGAAGTGCAGCAAGTGAAGTGCAGCAAGTGAAGTGCAGCAAGTGAAGTGCAGCAAGTGAAGTGCAGCAAGTGAAGTGCAGCAAGTGAAGTGCAGCAAGTGAAGTGCAGCAAGTGAAGTGCAGCAAGTGAAGTGCAGCAAGTGAAGTGCAGCAAGTGAAGTGCAGCAAGTGAAGTGCAGCAAGTGAAGTGCAGCAAGTGAAGTGCAGCAAGTGAAGTGCAGCAAGTGAAGTGCAGCAAGTGAAGTGCAGCAAGTGAAGTGCAGCAAGTGAAGTGCAGCAAGTGAAGTGCAGCAAGTGAAGTGCAGCAAGTGAAGTGCAGCAAGTGAAGTGCAGCAAGTGAAGTGCAGCAAGTGAAGTGCAGCAAGTGAAGTGCAGCAAGTGAAGTGCAGCAAGTGAAGTGCAGCAAGTGAAGTGCAGCAAGTGAAGTGCAGCAATTGAAGTGCAGCAAGTGAAGTGCAGCAAGTGAAGTGCAGCAAGTGAAGTGCAGCAAGTGAAGTGCAGCAAGTGAAGTGCAGCAAGTGAAGTGCAGCAAGTGAAGTGCAGCAAGTGAAGTGCAGCAAGTGAAGTGCAGCAAGTGAAGTGCAGCAAGTGAAGTGCAGCAAGTGAAGTGCAGCAAGTGAAGTGCAGCAAGTGAAGTGCAGCAAGTGAAGTGCAGCAAGTGAAGTGCAGCAAGTGAAGTGCAGCAAGTGAAGTGCAGCAAGTGAAGTGCAGCAAGTGAAGTGCAGCAAGTGAAGTGCAGCAAGTGAAGTGCAGCAAGTGAAGTGCAGCAAGTGAAGTGCAGCAACTTTACGGGAACATGGATTTTTTTGAGGTTGAAGCATGCGCCCGTTAATATTTTTGCATTTTGATCACGACCTAAGGTGGTTGACAGGCTCCGGATGCCAAACCGCTTGTCGGAAAATAACGGTTGATGGCTTGAAAGATAGGTGATGCATAGACCTACCTTGCGGTAAAATGTCAGTGTTGCCACTTAACGGGAACATGGATTTTTTTGAGGTTGAAGTATGCGCCTGTTAATATTTTTGCATTTTGATCACGACCTAAGGTGGTTGACAGGCTCCGGATGCCAAACCGCTTGTCGGAAAATAACGGTTGATGGCTTGAAAGATAGGTGATGCATAAACCTACCTTGCGGTAAAATGTCAGTGTTGCCACTTTACGGGAACATGGATTTTTTTGACATTGAAGCATGCGCCTGTTAATATTTTTGCATTTTGATCACGACCTAAGGTGGTTGACAGGCTCCGGATGCCAAACCGCTTGTCGGAAAATAACGGTTGATGGCTTGAAAGATAGGTGATGCATAGACCTACCATGCGGTAAAATGTCAGTGTTGCCACTTTACGGGAACATGGATTTTTTTGAGGTTGAAGCATGCGCCTGTTAATATTTTTGCATTTTGATCACGACCTAAGGTGGTTGACAGGCTCCGGATGCCAAACCGCTTGTCGGAAAATAACGGTTGATGGCTTGAAAGATAGGTGATGCATAGACCTACCTTGCAGTAAAATGTCAGTCTTGCCACTTTACGGGAACATGGATTTTTTTGAGGTTGAAGCATGCGCCAGTTAATATTTTTGCATTTTGATCACGACCTAAGGTGGTTGACAGGCTCCGGATGCCAAACCGCTTGTCGGAAAATAACGGTTGATGGCTTGAAAGATAGGTGATGCATAGACCTACCTTGCGGTAAAATGTCAGTGTTGCCACTTTACGGGAACATGGATTTTTTTGAGGTTGAAGCATGCACCTGTTAATATTTTTGCATTTTGATCACGACCTAAGGTGGTTGACAGGCTCCGGATGCCAAACCGCTTGTCGGAAAATAACGGTTGATGGCTTGAAAGATAGGTGATGCATAGACCTACCTTGCAGTAAAATGTCAGTCTTGCCACTTTACGGCAACATGGATTTTTTTGAGGTTGAAGCATGCGCCAGTTAATATTTTTGCATTTTGATCACGACCTAAGGTGGTTGACAGGCTCCGGATGCCAAACCGCTTGTCGGAAAATAACGGTTGATGGCTTGAAAGATAGGTGATGCATAGACCTACCTTGCGGTAAAATGTCAGTGTTGCCACTTTACGGGAACATGGATTTTTTTGAGGTTGAAGCATGCACCTGTTAATATTTTTGCATTTTGATCACGACCTAAGGTGGTTGACAGGCTCCGGATGCCAAACCGCTTGTCGGAAAATAACGGTTGATGGCTTGAAAGATAGGTGATGCATAGACCTACCTTGCGGTAAAATGTCAGTGTTGCCACTTAACGGGAACATGGATTTTTTTGAGGTTGAAGTATGCGCCTGTTAATATTTTTGCATTTTGATCATGACCTAAGGTGGTTGACAGGCTCCGGATGCCAAACCGCTTGTCGGAAAATAACGGTTGATGGCTTGAAAAATAGGTGATGCATAGACCTACCTTGCAGTAAAATGTCAGTGTTGCCACTTAACGGGAACATGGATTTTTTTGAGGTTGAAGCATGCGCCTGTTAATATTTTTGCATTTTGATCACGACCTAAGGTGGTTGACAGGCTCCGGATGCCAAAACCGCTTGTCGGAAAATAACGGTTGATGGCTTGAAAGATAGGTGATGCATAGACCTACCTTGCGGTAAAATGTCAGTGTTGCCACTTTACGGGAACATGGATTTTTTTGAGGTTGAAGCATGCGCCAGTTAATATTTTTGCATTTTGATCACGACCTAAGGTGGTTGACAGGCTCCGGATGCCAAACCGCTTGTCGGAAAATAACGGTTGATGGCTTGAAAGATAGGTGATGCATAGACCTACCTTGCGGTAAAATGTCAGTGTTGCCACTTAACGGGAACATGGATTTTTTTGAGGTTGAAGCATGCGCCAGTTAATATTTTTGCATTTTGATCACGACCTAAGGTGGTTGACAGGCTCCGGATGCCAAACCGCTTGTTGGAAAATAACGGTTGATGGCTTGAAAGATAGGTGATGCATAGACCTACCTTGCGGTAAAATGTCAGTGTTGCCACTTTACGGGAACATGGATTTTTTTGAGGTTGAAGCATGCGCCCGTTAATATTTTTGCATTTTGATCACGACCTAAGGTGGTTGACAGGCTCCGGATGCCAAACCGCTTGTCGGAAAATAACGGTTGATGGCTTGAAAGATAGGTGATGCATAGACCTACCTTGCGGTAAAATGTCAGTGTTGCCACTTAACGGGAACATGGATTTTTTGAGGTTGAAGTATGCGCCTGTTAATATTTTTGCATTTTGATCATGACCTAAGGTGGTTGACAGGCTCCGGATGCCAAACCGCTTGTCGGAAAATAACGGTTGATGGCTTGAAAAATAGGTGATGCATAGACCTACCTTGCAGTAAAATGTCAGTGTTGCCACTTAACGGGAACATGGATTTTTTTGAGGTTGAAGCATGCGCCTGTTAATAGTTTTGCATTTTGATCACGACCTAAGGTGGTTGACAGGCTCCGGATGCCAAACCGCTTGTCGGAAAATAACGGTTGATGGCTTGAAAGATAGGTGATGCATAGACCTACCTTGCAGTAAAATGTCAGTCTTGCCACTTTACGGGAACATGGATTTTTTTGAGGTTGAAGCATGCGCCAGTTAATATTTTTGCATTTTGATCACGACCTAAAGTGGTTGACAGGCTCCGGATGCCAAACCGCTTGTCGGAAAATAACGGTTGATGGCTTGAAAGATAGGTGATGCATAGACGTACCTTGCGGTAAAATGTCAGTGTTGCCACTTTACGGGAACATGGATTTTTTTGAGGTTGAAGCATGCGCCAGTTAATATTTTTGCATTTTGATCACGACCTAAAGTGGTTGACAGGCTCCGGATGCCAAACCTCTTGCCCGGAAAATAACGGTTGATGGCTTGAAAGATAGGTGATGCATAGACCTACCTTGCGGTAAAATGTCAGTGCTGCCACTTAACGGGAACATGGATTGTTTTGAGGTTGAAGCATGCACCACAAGTGAAGTGCAGCAAGTGAAGTGCAGCAAGTGAAGTGCAGCAAGTGAAGTGCAGCAAGTGAAGTGCAGCAAGTGAAGGGCAGCAAGTGAAGTGCAGCAAGTGAAGTGCAGCAAGTGAAGTGCAGCAAGTGAAGTGCAGCAAGTGAAGTGCAGCAAGTGAAGTGCAGCAAGTGAAGTGCAGCAAGTGAAGTGCAGCAAGTGAAGTGCAGCAAGTGAAGTGCAGCAAGTGAAGTGCAGCAAGTGAAGTGCAGCAAGTGAAGTGCAGCAAGTGAAGTGCAGCAAGTGAAGTGCAGCAAGTGAAGTGCAGCAAGTGAAGTGCAGCAAGTGAAGTGCAGCAATTGAAGTGCAGCAAGTGAAGTGCAGCAAGTGAAGTGCAGCAAGTGAAGTGCAGCAAGTGAAGTGCAGCAAATGAAGTGCAGCAAGTGAAGTGCAGCAAGTGAAGTGCAGCAAGTGAAGTGCAGCAAGTGAAGTGCAGCAAGTGAAGTGCAGCAAGTGAAGTGCAGCAAGTGAAGTGCAGCAAGTGAAGTGCAGCAAGTGAAGTGCAGCAAGTGAAGTGCAGCAAGTGAAGTGCAGCAAGTGAAGTGCAGCAAGTGAAGTGCAAGCAAGTGAAGTGCAGCAAGTGAAGTGCAGCAAGTGAAGTGCAGCAAGTGAAGTGCAGCAAGTGAAGTGCAGCAAGTGAAGTGCAGCAACTTTACGGGAACATGGATTTTTTTGAGGTTGAAGCATGCGCCCGTTAATATTTTTGCATTTTGATCACGACCTAAGGTGGTTGACAGGCTCCGGATGCCAAACCGCTTGTCGGAAAATAACGGTTGATGGCTTGAAAGATAGGTGATGCATAGACCCTACCTTGCGGTAAAATGTCAGTGTTGCCACTTAACGGGAACATGGATTTTTTTGAGGTTGAAGTATGCACCTGTTAATATTTTTGCATTTTGATCACGACCTAAGGTGGTTGACAGGCTCCGGATGCCAAACCGCTTGTCGGAAAATAACGGTTGATGGCTTGAAAGATAGGTGATGCATAAACCTACCTTGCGGTAAAATGTCAGTGTTGCCACTTTACGGGAACATGGATTTTTTTGACATTGAAGCATGCGCCTGTTAATATTTTTGCATTTTGATCACGACCTAAGGTGGTTGACAGGCTCCGGATGCCAAACCGCTTGTCGGAAAATAACGGTTGATGGCTTGAAAGATAGGTGATGCATAGACCTACCTTGCGGTAAAATGTCAGTGTTGCCACTTTACGGGAACATGGATTTTTTTGAGGTTGAAGCATGCGCCTGCTAATATTTTTGCATTTTGATCACGACCTAAGGTGGTTGACAGGCTCCGGATGCCAAACCGCTTGTCGGAAAATAACGGTTGATGGCTTGAAAGATAGGTGATGCATAGACCTACCTTGCGGTAAAATGTCAGTGTTGCCACTTTACGGGAACATGGATTTTTTTGAGGTTGAAGCATGCGCCAGTTAATATTTTTGCATTTTGATCACGACCTAAAGTGGTTGACAGGCTCCGGATGCCAAACCGCTTGTCGGAAAATAACGGTTGATGGCTTTAAAGATAGGTGATGCATAGACCTACCTTGCGGTAAAATGTCAGTGTTGCCACTTTACGGGAACATGGATTTTTTTGAGGTTGAAACATGCACCTGTTAATATTTTTGCATTTTGATCACGACCTAAGGTGGTTGACAGGCTCCGGATGCCAAACCGCTTGTCGGAAAATAACGGTTTGATGGCTTGAAAGATAGGTGATGCATAGACCTACCTTGCGGTAAATGTCAGTGTTGCCACTTTACGGGAACATGGATTTTTTTGAGGTTGAAGCATGCGCCTGTTAATATTTTTGCATTTTGATCACGACCTAAGGTGGTTGACAGGCTCCGGATGCCAAACCGCTTGTCGGAAAATAACGGTTGATGGCTTGAAAGATAGGTGATGCATAGACCTATCTTGCAGTAAAATGTCAGTGTTGCCACTTAACGAGAACATGGATTTTTTTGAGGTTGAAGCATGCGCCTGTTAATATTTTTGCATTTTGATCACGACCTAAGGTGGTTGACAGGCTCCGGATGCCAAACCGCTTGTCGGAAAATAACGGTTGATGGCTTGAAAGATAGGTGATGCATAGACCTACCTTGCGGTAAAATGTCAGTGTTGCCACTTTACGGGAACATGGATTTTTTTTGAGGTTGAAGCATGCGCAGTTAATATTTTTGCATTTTGATCACGACCTAAGGTGGTTGACAGGCTCCGGATGCCAAACCGCTTGTCGGAAAATAACGGTTGATGGCTTGAAAGATAGGTGATGCATAGACCTACCTTGCGGTAAAATGTCAGTGTTGCCACTTAACGGGAACATGGATTTTTTTGAGGTTGAAGCATGCGCCTGTTAATATTTTTGCATTTTTATCACGACCTAAAGTGGTTGACAGGCTCCGAATGCCAAACCGCTTGTTGGAAAATAACGGTTGATGGCTTGAAAGATAGGTGATGCATAGACCTACCTTGCGGTAAAATGTCAGTGTTGCCACTTTACGGGAACATGGATTTTTTTGAGGTTGAAGCATGCGCCCGTTAATATTTTTGCATTTTGATCACGACCTAAGGTGGTTGACAGGCTCCGGATGCCAAACCGCTTGTCGGAAAATAACGGTTGATGGCTTGAAAGATAGGTGATGCATAGACCTACCTTGCGGTAAAATGTCAGTGTTGCCACTTAACGGGAACATGGATTTTTTTGAGGTTGAAGTATGCGCCTGTTAATATTTTTGCATTTTGATCATGACCTAAGGTGGTTGACAGGCTCCGGATGCCAAACCGCTTGTCGGAAAATAACGGTTGATGGCTTGAAAGAATAGGTGATGCATAGACCTACCTTGCAGTAAAATGTCAGTGTTGCCACTTAACGGGAACATGGATTATTTTGAGGTTGAAGCATGCGCCTGTTAATATTTTTGCATTTTGATCACGACCTAAGGTGGTTGACAGGCTCCGGATGCCAAACCGCTTGTCGGAAAATAACGGTTGATGGCTTGAAAGATAGGTGATGCATAGACCTACCTTGCAGTAAAATGTCAGTCTTGCCACTTTACGGGAACATGGATTTTTTTGAGGTTGAAGCATGCGCCAGTTAATATTTTTGCATTTTGATCACGACCTAAAGTGGTTGACAGGCTCCGGATGCCAAACCGCTTGTCGGAAAATAACGGTTGATGGCTTGAAAGATAGGTGATGCATAGACGTACCTTGCGGTAAAATGTCAGTGTTGCCACTTTACGGGAACATGGATTTTTTTGAGGTTGAAGCATGCACCTGTTAATATTTTTGCATTTTGATCACGACCTAAAGTGGTTGACAGGCTCCGGATGCCAAACCGCTTGTCGGAAAATAACGGTTGATGGCTTGAAAGATAGGTGATGCATAGACCTACCTTGCGGTAAAATGTCAGTGTTGCCACTTAACGGGAACATGGATTTTTTTGAGGTTGAAGTATGCGCCTGTTAATATTTTTGCATTTTAATCACGACCTAAGGTGGTTGACAGGCTCCGGATGCCAAACCGCTTGTCGGAAAATAACGGTTGATGGCTTGAAAGATAGGTGATGCATAAACCTACCTTGCGGTAAAATGTCAGTGTTGCCACTTTACGGGAACATGGATCTTTTTGACGTTGAAGCATGCGCCTGTTAATATTTTTGCATTTTGATCACGACCTAAGGTGGTTGACAGGCTCCGGATGCCAAACCGCTTGTCGGAAAATAACGGTTGATGGCTTGAAAGATAGGTGATGCATAGACCTACCTTGCGGTAAAATGTCAGTGTTGCCACTTTACGGGAACATGGATTTTTTTGAGGTTGAAGCATGCGCCAGTTAATATTTTTGCATTTTGATCACGACCTAAAGTGGTTGACAGGCTCCGGATGCCAAACCGCTTGCCGGAAAATAACGGTTGATGGCTTGAAAGATAGGTGATGCATAGACCTACCTTGCGGTAAAATGTCAGTGCTGCCACTTAACGGGAACATGGATTTTTTTGAGGTTGAAGCATGCACCACAAGTGAAGTGCAGCAAGTGAAGTGCAGCAAGTGAAGTGCAGCAAGTGAAGTGCAGCAAGTGAAGTGCAGCAAGTGAAGTGCAGCAAGTGAAGTGCAGCAAGTGAAGTGCAGCAAGTGAAGTGCAGCAAGTGAAGTGCAGCAAGTGAAGTGCAGCAAGTGAAGTGCAGCAAGTGAAGTGCAGCAAGTGAAGTGCAGCAAGTGAAGTGCAGCAAGTGAAGTGCAGCAAGTGAAGTGCAGCAAGTGAAGTGCAGCAAGTGAAGTGCAGCAAGTGAAGTGCAGCAAGTGAAGTGCAGCAAGTGAAGTGCTGCAATTGAAGTGCAGCAAGTGAAGTGCAGCAAGTGAAGTGCAGCAAGTGAAGTGCAGCAAGTGAAGTGCAGCAAGTGAAGTGCAGCAAGTGAAGTGCAGCAAGTGAAGTGCAGCAAGTGAAGTGCAGCAAGTGAAGTGCAGCAAGTGAAGTGCAGCAAGTGAAGTGCTGCAAGTGAAGTGCAGCAAGTGAAGTGCAGCAAGTGAAGTGCAGCAAGTGAAGTGCAGCAAGTGAAGTGCAGCAAGTGAAGTGCAGCAAGTGAAGTGCAGCAAGTGAAGTGCAGCAAGTGAAGTGCAGCAAGTGAAGTGCAGCAAGTGAAGTGCAGCAAGTGAAGTGCAGCAAGTGAAGTGCAGCAAGTGAAGTGCAGCAAGTGAAGTGCAGCAAGTGAAGTGCAGCAAGTGAAGTGCAGCAAGTGAAGTGCAGCAAGTGAAGTGCAGCAAGTGAAGTGCAGCAAGTGAAGTGCAGCAAGTGAAGTGCAGCAAGTGAAGTGCAGCAAGTGAAGTGCAGCAAGTGAAGTGCAGCAAGTGAAGTGCAGCAAGTGAAGTGCAGCAAGTGAAGTGCAGCAATTGAAGTGCAGCAAGTGAAGTGCAGCAAGTGAAGTGCAGCAAGTGAAGTGCAGCAAGTGAAGTGCAGCAAGTGAAGTGCAGCAAGTGAAGTGCAGCAAGTGAAGTGCAGCAAGTGAAGTGCAGCAAGTGAAGTGCAGCAAGTGAAGTGCAGCAAGTGAAGTGCAGCAAGTGAAGTGCAGCAAGTGAAGTGCAGCAAGTGAAGTGCAGCAAGTGAAGTGCAGCAAGTGAAGTGCAGCAAGTGAAGTGCAGCAAGTGAAGTGCAGCAAGTGAAGTGCTGCAAGTGAAGTGCAGCAAGTGAAGTGCAGCAAGTGAAGTGCAGCAAGTGAAGTGCAGCAAGTGAAGTGCAGCAAGTGAAGTGCAGCAAGAGAAGTGCAGCAAGTGAAGTGCAGCAAGTGAAGTGCAGCAAGTGAAGTGCAGCAAGTGAAGTGCAGCAAGTGAAGTGCAGCAAGTGAAGTGCAGCAAGTGAAGTGCAGCAAGTGAAGTGCAGCAAGTGAAGTGCAGCAAGTGAAGTGCAGCAAGTGAAGTGCAGCAAGTGAAGTGCAGCAACTTTACGGGAACATGGATTTTTTTGAGGTTGAAGCATGCGCCCGTTAATATTTTTGCATTTTGATCACGACCTAAGGTGGTTGACAGGCTCCGGATGCCAAACCGCTTGTCGGAAAATAACGGTTGATGGCTTGAAAGATAGGTGATGCATAGACCTACCTTGCGGTAAAATGTCAGTGTTGCCACTTAACGGGAACATGGATTTTTTTGAGGTTGAAGTATGCGCCTGTTAATATTTTTGCATTTTGATCACGACCTAAGGTGGTTGACAGGCTCCGGATGCCAAACCGCTTGTCGGAAAATAACGGTTGATGGCTTGAAAGATAGGTGATGCATAAACCTACCTTGCGGTAAAATGTCAGTGTTGCCACTTAACGGGAACATGGATTTTTTTGAGGTTGAAGTATGCGCCTGTTAATATTTTTGCATTTTGATCACGACCTAAGGTGGTTGACAGGCTCCGGATGCCAAACCGCTTGTCGGAAAATAACGGTTGATGGCTTGAAAGATAGGTGATGCATAGACCTACCTTGCGGTAAAATGTCAGTGTTGCCACTTTACGGGAACATGGATTTTTTTGAGGTTGAAGCATGCACCTGTTAATATTTTTGCATTTTGATCACGACCTAAGGTGGTTGACAGGCTCTGGATGCCGAACCGCTTGTCGGAAAATAACGGTTGATGGCTTGAAAGATAGGTGATGCATAGACCTACCTTGCGGTAAAATGTCAGTGTTGCCACTTTACGGGAACATGGATTTTTTTGAGGTTGAAGCATGCGCCTGTTAATATTTTTGCATTTTGATCACGACCTAAGGTGGTTGACAGGCTCCGGATGCCAAACCGCTTGTCGGAAAATAACGGTTGATGGCTTGAAAGATAGGTGATGCATAGACCTACCTTGCGGTAAAATGTCAGTGTTGCCACTTTACGGGAACATGGATTTTTTTGAGGTTGAAGCATGCGCCAGTTAATATTTTTGCATTTTGATCACGACCTAAAGTGGTTGACAGGCTCCGGATGCCAAACCGCTTGTCGGAAAATAACGGTTGATGGCTTGAAAGATAGGTGATGCATAGACCTACCTTGCGGTAAAATGTCAGTGTTGCCACTTTACGGGAACATGGATTTTTTTGAGGTTGAAACATGCACCTGTTAATATTTTTGCATTTTGATCACGACCTAAGGTGGTTGACAGGCTCCGGATGCCAAACCGCTTGTCGGAAAATAACGATTGATGGCTTGAAAGATAGGTGATGCATAGACCTACCTTGCGGTAAAATGTCAGTGTTGCCACTTTACGGGAACATGGATTTTTTTGAGGTTGAAGCATGCGCCAGTTAATATTTTTGCATTTTGATCACGACCTAAGGTGGTTGACAGGCTCCGGATGCCAAACCGCTTGTCGGAAAATAACGGTTGATGGCTTGAAAGATAGGTGATGCATAGACCTATCTTGCAGTAAAATGTCAGTGTTGCCACTTAACGAGAACATGGATTTTTTTGAGGTTGAAGCATGCGCCTGTTAATATTTTTGCATTTTGATCACGACCTAAGGTGGTTGACAGGCTCCGGATGCCAAACCGCTTGTCGGAAAATAACGGTTGATGGCTTGAAAGATAGGTGATGCATAGACCTACCTTGCGGTAAAATGTCAGTGTTGCCACTTTACGGGAACATGGATTTTTTTGAGGTTGAAGCATGCGCCTGTTAATATTTTTGCATTTTGATCACGACCTAAGGTGGTTGACAGGCTCCGGATGCCAAACCGCTTGTCGGAAAATAACGGTTGATGGCTTGAAAGATAGGTGATGCATAAACCTACCTTGCGGTAAAATGTCAGTGTTGCCACTTTACGGGAACATGGATTTTTTTGAGGTTGAAGCATGCGCCTGTTAATATTTTTGCATTTTGATCACGACCTAAGGTGGTTGACAGGCTCCGGATGCCAAACCGCTTGTCGGAAAATAACGGTTGATGGCTTGAAAGATAGGTGATGCATAGACCTATCTTGCAGTAAAATGTCAGTGTTGCCACTTAACGAGAACATGGATTTTTTTGAGGTTGAAGCATGCGCCTGTTAATATTTTTGCATTTTGATCACGACCTAAGGTGGTTGACAGGCTCCGGATGCCAAACCGCTTGTCGGAAAATAACGGTTGATGGCTTGAAAGATAGGTGATGCATAGACCTACCTTGCGGTAAAATGTCAGTGTTGCCACTTTACGGGAACATGGATTTTTTTGAGGTTGAAGCATGCGCCAGTTAATATTTTTGCATTTTGATCACGACCTAAGGTGGTTGACAGGCTCCGGATGCCAAACCGCTTGTCGGAAAATAACGGTTGATGGCTTGAAAGATAGGTGATGCATAGACCTACCTTGCGGTAAAATGTCAGTGTTGCCACTTAACGGGAACATGGATTTTTTTGAGGTTGAAGCATGCGCCTGTTAATATTTTTGCATTTTGATCACGACCTAAAGTGGTTGACAGGCTCCGAATGCCAAACCGCTTGTTGGAAAATAACGGTTGATGGCTTGAAAGATAGGTGATGCATAGACCTACCTTGCGGTAAAATGTCAGTGTTGCCACTTTACGGGAACATGGATTTTTTTGAGGTTGAAGCATGCGCCCGTTAATATTTTTGCATTTTGATCACGACCTAAGGTGGTTGACAGGCTCCGGATGCCAAACCGCTTGTCGGAAAATAACGGTTGATGGCTTGAAAGATAGGTGATGCATAGACCTACCTTGCGGTAAAATGTCAGTGTTGCCACTTAACGGGAACATGGATTTTTTTGAGGTTGAAGTATGCGCCTGTTAATATTTTTGCATTTTGATCATGACCTAAGGTGGTTGACAGGCTCCGGATGCCAAACCGCTTGTCGGAAAATAACGGTTGATGGCTTGAAAGAATAGGTGATGCATAGACCTACCTTGCAGTAAAATGTCAGTGTTGCCACTTAACGGGAACATGGATTATTTTGAGGTTGAAGCATGCGCCTGTTAATATTTTTGCATTTTGATCACGACCTAAGGTGGTTGACAGGCTCCGGATGCCAAACCGCTTGTCGGAAAATAACGGTTGATGGCTTGAAAGATAGGTGATGCATAGACCTACCTTGCAGTAAAATGTCAGTCTTGCCACTTTACGGGAACATGGATTTTTTTGAGGTTGAAGCATGCGCCTGTTAATATTTTTGCATTTTGATCACGACCTAAGGTGGTTGACAGGCTCCGGATGCCAAACCGCTTGTCGGAAAATAACGGTTGATGGCTTGAAAGATAGGTGATGCATAAACCTACCTTGCGGTAAAATGTCAGTGTTGCCACTTAACGGGAACATGGATTTTTTTGAGGTTGAAGCATGCGCCTGTTAATATTTTTGCATTTTGATCACGACCTAAGGTGGTTGACAGGCTCCGGATGCCAAACCGCTTGTCGGAAAATAACGGTTGATGGCTTGAAAGATAGGTGATGCATAGACCTATCTTGCAGTAAAATGTCAGTGTTGCCACTTAACGAGAACATGGATTTTTTTGAGGTTGAAGCATGCGCCTGTTAATATTTTTGCATTTTGATCACGACCTAAGGTGGTTGACAGGCTCCGGATGCCAAACCGCTTGTCGGAAAATAACGGTTGATGGCTTGAAAGATAGGTGATGCATAGACCTACCTTGCGGTAAAATGTCAGTGTTGCCACTTTACGGGAACATGGATTTTTTTGAGGTTGAAGCATGCGCCAGTTAATATTTTTGCATTTTGATCACGACCTAAGGTGGTTGACAGGCTCCGGATGCCAAACCGCTTGTCGGAAAATAACGGTTGATGGCTTGAAAGATAGGTGATGCATAGACCTACCTTGCGGTAAAATGTCAGTGTTGCCACTTAACGGGAACATGGATTTTTTTGAGGTTGAAGCATGCGCCTGTTAATATTTTTGCATTTTGATCACGACCTAAAGTGGTTGACAGGCTCCGAATGCCAAACCGCTTGTTGGAAAATAACGGTTGATGGCTTGAAAGATAGGTGATGCATAGACCTACCTTGCGGTAAAATGTCAGTGTTGCCACTTTACGGGAACATGGATTTTTTTGAGGTTGAAGCATGCGCCCGTTAATATTTTTGCATTTTGATCACGACCTAAGGTGGTTGACAGGCTCCGGATGCCAAACCGCTTGTCGGAAAATAACGGTTGATGGCTTGAAAGATAGGTGATGCATAGACCTACCTTGCGGTAAAATGTCAGTGTTGCCACTTAACGGGAACATGGATTTTTTTGAGGTTGAAGTATGCGCCTGTTAATATTTTTGCATTTTGATCATGACCTAAGGTGGTTGACAGGCTCCGGATGCCAAACCGCTTGTCGGAAAATAACGGTTGATGGCTTGAAAGAATAGGTGATGCATAGACCTACCTTGCAGTAAAATGTCAGTGTTGCCACTTAACGGGAACATGGATTATTTTGAGGTTGAAGCATGCGCCTGTTAATATTTTTGCATTTTGATCACGACCTAAGGTGGTTGACAGGCTCCGGATGCCAAACCGCTTGTCGGAAAATAACGGTTGATGGCTTGAAAGATAGGTGATGCATAGACCTACCTTGCAGTAAAATGTCAGTCTTGCCACTTTACGGGAACATGGATTTTTTTGAGGTTGAAGCATGCGCCAGTTAATATTTTTGCATTTTGATCACGACCTAAAGTGGTTGACAGGCTCCGGATGCCAAACCGCTTGTCGGAAAATAACGGTTGATGGCTTGAAAGATAGGTGATGCATAGACGTACCTTGCGGTAAAATGTCAGTGTTGCCACTTTACGGGAACATGGATTTTTTTGAGGTTGAAGCATGCACCTGTTAATATTTTTGCATTTTGATCACGACCTAAAGTGGTTGACTGGCTCCGGATGCCAAACCGCTTGTCGGAAAATAACGGTTGATGGCTTGAAAGATAGGTGATGCATAGACCTACCTTGCGGTAAAATGTCAGTGTTGCCACTTAACGGGAACATGGATTTTTTTGAGGTTGAATTATGCGCCTGTTAATATTTTTGCATTTTAATCACGACCTAAGGTGGTTGACAGGCTCCGGATGCCAAACCGCTTGTCGGAAAATAACGGTTGATGGCTTGAAAGATAGGTGATGCATAAACCTACCTTGCGGTAAAATGTCAGTGTTGCCACTTTACGGGAACATGGATCTTTTTGACGTTGAAGCATGCGCCTGTTAATATTTTTGCATTTTGATCACGACCTAAGGTGGTTGACAGGCTCCGGATGCCAAACCGCTTGTCGGAAAATAACGGTTGATGGCTTGAAAGATAGGTGATGCATAGACCTACCTTGCGGTAAAATGTCAGTGTTGCCACTTTACGGGAACATGGATTTTTTTGAGGTTGAAGCATGCGCCAGTTAATATTTTTGCATTTTGATCACGACCTAAAGTGGTTGACAGGCTCCGGATGCCAAACCGCTTGCCGGAAAATAACGGTTGATGGCTTGAAAGATAGGTGATGCATAGACCTACCTTGCGGTAAAATGTCAGTGCTGCCACTTAACGGGAACATGGATTTTTTTGAGGTTGAAGCATGCACCACAAGTGAAGTGCAGCAAGTGAAGTGCAGCAAGTGAAGTGCAGCAAGTGAAGTGCAGCAAGTGAAGTGCAGCAAGTGAAGTGCAGCAAGTGAAGTGCAGCAAGTGAAGTGCAGCAAGTGAAGTGCAGCAAGTGAAGTGCAGCAAGTGAAGTGCAGCAAGTGAAGTGCAGCAAGTGAAGTGCAGCAAGTGAAGTGCAGCAAGTGAAGTGCAGCAAGTGAAGTGCAGCAAGTGAAGTGCAGCAAGTGAAGTGCAGCAAGTGAAGTGCAGCAAGTGAAGTGCAGCAAGTGAAGTGCAGCAAGTGAAGTGCAGCAAGTGAAGTGCAGCAAGTGAAGTGCAGCAAGTGAAGTGCAGCAAGTGAAGTGCAGCAAGTGAAGTGCAGCAAGTGAAGTGCAGCAAGTGAAGTGCAGCAAGTGAAGTGCAGCAAGTGAAGTGCAGCAAGTGAAGTGCAGCAAGTGAAGTGCAGCAAGTGAAGTGCAGCAAGTGAAGTGCAGCAAGTGAAGTGCAGCAAGTGAAGTGCAGCAAGTGAAGTGCAGCAAGTGAAGTGCAGCAAGTGAAGTGCAGCAAGTGAAGTGCAGCAAGTGAAGTGCAGCAAGTGAAGTGCAGCAAGTGAAGTGCAGCAAGTGAAGTGCAGCAAGTGAAGTGCAGCAAGTGAAGTGCAGCAAGTGAAGTGCAGCAAGTGAAGTGCAGCAAGTGAAGTGCAGCAAGTGAAGTGCAGCAAGTGAAGTGCAGCAAGTGAAGTGCAGCAAGTGAAGTGCAGCAAGTGAAGTGCAGCAAGTGAAGTGCAGCAAGTGAAGTGCAGCAAGTGAAGTGCAGCAAGTGAAGTGCAGCAAGTGAAGTGCAGCAAGTGAAGTGCAGCAAGTGAAGTGCAGCAAGTGAAGTGCAGCAAGTGAAGTGCAGCAAGTGAAGTGCAGCAATTGAAGTGCAGCAAGTGAAGTGCAGCAAGTGAAGTGCAGCAAGTGAAGTGCAGCAAGTGAAGTGCAGCAAGTGAAGTGCAGCAAGTGAAGTGCAGCAAGTGAAGTGCAGCAAGTGAAGTGCAGCAAGTGAAGTGCAGCAAGTGAAGTGCAGCAAGTGAAGTGCAGCAAGTGAAGTGCAGCAAGTGAAGTGCAGCAAGTGAAGTGCAGCAAGTGAAGTGCAGCAAGTGAAGTGCAGCAAGTGAAGTGCAGCAAGTGAAGTGCAGCAAGTGAAGTGCAGCAAGTGAAGTGCTGCAAGTGAAGTGCAGCAAGTGAAGTGCAGCAAGTGAAGTGCAGCAAGTGAAGTGCAGCAAGTGAAGTGCAGCAAGTGAAGTGCAGCAAGTGAAGTGCAGCAAGTGAAGTGCAGCAAGTGAAGTGCAGCAAGTGAAGTGCAGCAAGTGAAGTGCAGCAAGTGAAGTGCAGCAAGTGAAGTGCAGCAAGTGAAGTGCAGCAAGTGAAGTGCAGCAAGTGAAGTGCAGCAAGTGAAGTGCAGCAAGTGAAGTGCAGCAAGTGAAGTGCAGCAAGTGAAGTGCAGCAAGTGAAGTGCAGCAACTTTACGGGAACATGGATTTTTTTGAGGTTGAAGCATGCGCCCGTTAATATTTTTGCATTTTGATCACGACCTAAGGTGGTTGACAGGCTCCGGATGCCAAACCGCTTGTCGGAAAATAACGGTTGATGGCTTGAAAGATAGGTGATGCATAGACCTACCTTGCGGTAAAATGTCAGTGTTGCCACTTAACGGGAACATGGATTTTTTTGAGGTTGAAGTATGCGCCTGTTAATATTTTTGCATTTTGATCACGACCTAAGGTGGTTGACAGGCTCCGGATGCCAAACCGCTTGTCGGAAAATAACGGTTGATGGCTTGAAAGATAGGTGATGCATAAACCTACCTTGCGGTAAAATGTCAGTGTTGCCACTTAACGGGAACATGGATTTTTTTGACATTGAAGCATGCGCCTGTTAATATTTTTGCATTTCGATCACGACCTAAGGTGGTTGACAGGCTCCGGATGCCAAACCGCTTGTCGGAAAATAACGGTTGATGGCTTGAAAGATAGGTGATGCATAGACCTACCTTGCGGTAAAATGTCAGTGTTGCCACTTTACGGGAACATGGATTTTTTTGAGGTTGAAGCATGCACCTGTTAATATTTTTGCATTTTGATCACGACCTAAGGTGGTTGACAGGCTCTGGATGCCGAACCGCTTGTCGGAAAATAACGGTTGATGGCTTGAAAGATAGGTGATGCATAGACCTACCTTGCGGTAAAATGTCAGTGTTGCCACTTTACGGGAACATGGATTTTTTTGAGGTTGAAGCATGCGCCTGTTAATATTTTTGCATTTTGATCACGACCTAAGGTGGTTGACAGGCTCCGGATGCCAAACCGCTTGTCGGAAAATAACGGTTGATGGCTTGAAAGATAAGTGATGCATAGACCTACCTTGCGGTAAAATGTCAGTGTTGCCACTTTACGGGAACATGGATTTTTTTGAGGTTGAAGCATGCGCCAGTTAATATTTTTGCATTTTGATCACGACCTAAAGTGGTTGACAGGCTCCGGATGCCAAACCGCTTGTCGGAAAATAACGGTTGATGGCTTGAAAGATAGGTGATGCATAGACCTACCTTGCGGTAAAATGTCAGTGTTGCCACTTTACGGGAACATGGATTTTTTTGAGGTTGAAACATGCACCTGTTAATATTTTTGCATTTTGATCACGACCTAAGGTGGTTGACAGGCTCCGGATGCCAAACCGCTTGTCGGAAAATAACGGTTGATGGCTTGAAAGATAGGTGATGCATAGACCTACCTTGCGGTAAAATGTCAGTGTTGCCACTTTACGGGAACATGGATTTTTTTGAGGTTGAAGCATGCGCCTGTTAATATTTTTGCATTTTGATCACGACCTAAGGTGGTTGACAGGCTCCGGATGCCAAACCGCTTGTCGGAAAATAACGGTTGATGGCTTGAAAGATAGGTGATGCATAGACCTATCTTGCAGTAAAATGTCAGTGTTGCCACTTAACGAGAACATGGATTTTTTTGAGGTTGAAGCATGCGCCTGTTAATATTTTTGCATTTTGATCACGACCTAAGGTGGTTGACAGGCTCCGGATGCCAAACCGCTTGTCGGAAAATAACGGTTGATGGCTTGAAAGATAGGTGATGCATAGACCTAACTTGCGGTAAAATGTCAGTGTTGCCACTTTACGGGAACATGGATTTTTTTGAGGTTGAAGCATGCGCCAGTTAATATTTTTGCATTTTGATCACGACCTAAGGTGGTTGACAGGCTCCGGATGCCAAACCGCTTGTCGGAAAATAACGGTTGATGGCTTGAAAGATAGGCGATGCATAGACCTACCTTGCGGTAAAATGTCAGTGTTGCCACTTAACGGGAACATGGATTTTTTTGAGGTTGAAGCATGCGCCTGTTAATATTTTTGCATTTTGATCACGACCTAAAGTGGTTGACAGGCTCCGAATGCCAAACCGCTTGTTGGAAAATAACGGTTGATGGCTTGAAAGATAGGTGATGCATAGACCTACCTTGCGGTAAAATGTCAGTGTTGCCACTTTACGGGAACATGGATTTTTTTGAGGTTGAAGCATGCGCCCGTTAATATTTTTGCATTTTGATCACGACCTAAGGTGGTTGACAGGCTCCGGATGCCAAACCGCTTGTCGGAAAATAACGGTTGATGGCTTGAAAGATAGGTGATGCATAGACCTACCTTGCGGTAAAATGTCAGTGTTGCCACTTAACGGGAACATGGATTTTTTTGAGGTTGAAGTATGCGCCTGTTAATATTTTTGCATTTTGATCATGACCTAAGGTGGTTGACAGGCTCCGGATGCCAAACCGCTTGTCGGAAAATAACGGTTGATGGCTTGAAAGAATAGGTGATGCATAGACCTACCTTGCAGTAAAATGTCAGTGTTGCCACTTAACGGGAACATGGATTATTTTGAGGTTGAAGCATGCGCCTGTTAATATTTTTGCATTTTGATCACGACCTAAGGTGGTTGACAGGCTCCGGATGCCAAACCGCTTGTCGGAAAATAACGGTTGATGGCTTGAAAGATAGGTGATGCATAGACCTACCTTGCAGTAAAATGTCAGTCTTGCCACTTTACGGGAACATGGATTTTTTTGAGGTTGAAGCATGCGCCAGTTAATATTTTTGCATTTTGATCACGACCTAAAGTGGTTGACAGGCTCCGGATGCCAAACCGCTTGTCGGAAAATAACGGTTGATGGCTTGAAAGATAGGTGATGCATAGACGTACCTTGCGGTAAAATGTCAGTGTTGCCACTTTACGGGAACATGGATTTTTTTGAGGTTGAAGCATGCACCTGTTAATATTTTTGCATTTTGATCACGACCTAAAGTGGTTGACAGGCTCCGGATGCCAAACCGCTTGTCGGAAAATAACGGTTGATGGCTTGAAAGATAGGTGATGCATAGACCTACCTTGCGGTAAAATGTCAGTGTTGCCACTTAACGGGAACATGGATTTTTTTGAGGTTGAAGTATGCGCCTGTTAATATTTTTGCATTTTAATCACGACCTAAGGTGGTTGACAGGCTCCGGATGCCAAACCGCTTGTTGGAAAATAACGGTTGATGGCTTGAAAGATAGGTGATGCATAAACCTACCTTGCGGTAAAATGTCAGTGTTGCCACTTTACGGGAACATGGATCTTTTTGACGTTGAAGCATGCGCCTGTTAATATTTTTGCATTTTGATCACGACCTAAGGTGGTTGACAGGCTCCGGATGCCAAACCGCTTGTCGGAAAATAACGGTTGATGGCTTGAAAGATAGGTGATGCATAGACCTACCTTGCGGTAAAATGTCAGTGTTGCCACTTTACGGGAACATGGATTTTTTTGAGGTTGAAGCATGCGCCAGTTAATATTTTTGCATTTTGATCACGACCTAAAGTGGTTGACAGGATCCGGATGCCAAACCGCTTGCCGGAAAATAACGGTTGATGGCTTGAAAGATAGGTGATGCATAGACCTACCTTGCGGTAAAATGTCAGTGCTGCCACTTAACGGGAACATGGATTTTTTTGAGGTTGAAGCATGCACCACAAGTGAAGTGCAGCAAGTGAAGTGCAGCAAGTGAAGTGCAGCAAGTGAAGTGCAGCAAGTGAAGTGCAGCAAGTGAAGTGCAGCAAGTGAAGTGCAGCAAGTGAAGTGCAGCAAGTGAAGTGCAGCAAGTGAAGTGCAGCAAGTGAAGTGCAGCAAGTGAAGTGCAGCAAGTGAAGTGCAGCAAGTGAGGTGCAGCAAGTGAAGTGCAGCAAGTGAAGTGCAGCAAGTGAAGTGCAGCAAGTGAAGTGCAGCAAGTGAAGTGCAGCAAGTGAAGTGCAGCAAGTGAAGTGCAGCAAGTGAAGTGCAGCAAGTGAAGTGCAGCAAGTGAAGTGCAGCAAGTGAAGTGCAGCAAGTGAAGTGCAGCAAGTGAAGTGCAGCAAGTGAAGTGCAGCAAGTGAAGTGCAGCAAGTGAAGTGCAGCAAGTGAAGTGCAGCAAGTGAAGTGCAGCAAGTGAAGTGCAGCAAGTGAAGTGCAGCAAGTGAAGTGCAGCAAGTGAAGTGCAGCAAGTGAAGTGCAGCAAGTGAAGTGCAGCAAGTGAAGTGCAGCAAGTGAAGTGCAGCAAGTGAAGTGCAGCAAGTGAAGTGCAGCAAGTGAAGTGCAGCAAGTGAAGTGCAGCAAGTGAAGTGCAGCAAGTGAAGTGCAGCAAGTGAAGTGCAGCAAGTGAAGTGCAGCAAGTGAAGTGCAGCAAGTGAAGTGCAGCAAGTGAAGTGCAGCAAGTGAAGTGCAGCAAGTGAAGTGCAGCAAGTGAAGTGCAGCAAGTGAAGTGCAGCAAGTGAAGTGCAGCAAGTGAAGTGCAGCAAGTGAAGTGCAGCAAGTGAAGTGCAGCAAGTGAAGTGCAGCAAGTGAAGTGCAGCAAGTGAAGTGCAGCAAGTGAAGTGCAGCAAGTGAAGTGCAGCAAGTGAAGTGCAGCAAGTGAAGTGCAGCAAGTGAAGTGCAGCAAGTGAAGTGCAGCAAGTGAAGTGCAGCAAGTGAAGTGCAGCAAGTGAAGTGCAGCAAGTGAAGTGCAGCAAGTGAAGTGCAGCAAGTGAAGTGCAGCAAGTGAAGTGCAGCAAGTGAAGTGCAGCAAGTGAAGTGCAGCAAGTGAAGTGCAGCAAGTGAAGTGCAGCAAGTGAAGTGCTGCAAGTGAAGTGCAGCAAGTGAAGTGCAGCAAGTGAAGTGCAGCAAGTGAAGTGCAGCAAGTGAAGTGCAGCAAGTGAAGTGCAGCAAGTGAAGTGCAGCAAGTGAAGTGCAGCAAGTGAAGTGCAGCAAGTGAAGTGCAGCAAGTGAAGTGCAGCAAGTGAAGTGCAGCAAGTGAAGTGCAGCAAGTGAAGTGCAGCAAGTGAAGTGCAGCAAGTGAAGTGCAGCAAGTGAAGTGCAGCAAGTGAAGTGCAGCAACTTTACGGGAACATGGATTTTTTTTGAGGTTGAAGCATGCGCCCGTTAATATTTTTGCATTTTGATCACGACCTAAGGTGGTTGACAGGCTCCGGATGCCAAACCGCTTGTCGGAAAATAACGGTTGATGGCTTGAAAGATAGGTGATGCATAGACCTACCTTGCGGTAAAATGTCAGTGTTGCCACTTAACGGGAACATGGATTTTTTTGAGGTTGAAGTATGCGCCTGTTAATATTTTTGCATTTTGATCACGACCTAAGGTGGTTGACAGGCTCCGGATGCCAAACCGCTTGTCGGAAAATAACGGTTGATGGCTTGAAAGATAGGTGATGCATAAACCTACCTTGCGGTAAAATGTCAGTGTTGCCACTTTACGGGAACATGGATTTTTTTGACATTGAAGCATGCGCCTGTTAATATTTTTGCATTTCGATCACGACCTAAGGTGGTTGACAGGCTCCGGATGCCAAACCGCTTGTCGGAAAATAACGGTTGATGGCTTGAAAGATAGGTGATGCATAGACCTACCTTGCGGTAAAATGTCAGTGTTGCCACTTTACGGGAACATGGATTTTTTTGAGGTTGAAGCATGCACCTGTTAATATTTTTGCATTTTGATCACGACCTAAGGTGGTTGACAGGCTCTGGATGCCGAACCGCTTGTCGGAAAATAACGGTTGATGGCTTGAAAGATAGGTGATGCATAGACCTACCTTGCGGTAAAATGTCAGTGTTGCCACTTTACGGGAACATGGATTTTTTTGAGGTTGAAGCATGCGCCTGTTAATATTTTTGCATTTTGATCACGACCTAAGGTGGTTGACAGGCTCCGGATGCCAAACCGCTTGTCGGAAAATAACGGTTGATGGCTTGAAAGATAGGTGATGCATAGACCTACCTTGCGGTAAAATGTCAGTGTTGCCACTTTACGGGAACATGGATTTTTTTGAGGTTGAAGCATGCGCCAGTTAATATTTTTGCATTTTGATCACGACCTAAAGTGGTTGACAGGCTCCGGATGCCAAACCGCTTGTCGGAAAATAACGGTTGATGGCTTGAAAGATAGGTGATGCATAGACCTACCTTGCGGTAAAATGTCAGTGTTGCCACTTTACGGGAACATGGATTTTTTTGAGGTTGAAACATGCACCTGTTAATATTTTTGCATTTTGATCACGACCTAAGGTGGTTGACAGGCTCCGGATGCCAAACCGCTTGTCGGAAAATAACGGTTGATGGCTTGAAAGATAGGTGATGCATAGACCTACCTTGCGGTAAAATGTCAGTGTTGCCACTTTACGGGAACATGGATTTTTTTGAGGTTGAAGCATGCGCCTGTTAATATTTTTGCATTTTGATCACGACCTAAGGTGGTTGACAGGCTCCGGATGCCAAACCGCTTGTCGGAAAATAACGGTTGATGGCTTGAAAGATAGGTGATGCATAGACCCTATCTTGCAGTAAAATGTCAGTGTTGCCACTTAACGAGAACATGGATTTTTTTGAGGTTGAAGCATGCGCCTGTTAATATTTTTGCATTTTGATCACGACCTAAGGTGGTTGACAGGCTCCGGATGCCAAACCGCTTGTCGGAAAATAACGGTTGATGGCTTGAAAGATAGGTGATGCATAGACCTACCTTGCGGTAAAATGTCAGTGTTGCCACTTTACGGGAACATGGATTTTTTTGAGGTTGAAGCATGCGCCAGTTAATATTTTTGCATTTTGATCACGACCTAAGGTGGTTGACAGGCTCCGGATGCCAAACCGCTTGTCGGAAAATAACGGTTGATGGCTTGAAAGATAGGCGATGCATTGACCTACCTTGCGGTAAAATGTCAGTGTTGCCACTTAACGGGAACATGGATTTTTTTGAGGTTGAAGCATGCGCCTGTTAATATTTTTGCATTTTGATCACGACCTAAAGTGGTTGACAGGCTCCGAATGCCAAACCGCTTGTTGGAAAATAACGGTTGATGGCTTGAAAGATAGGTGATGCATAGACCTACCTTGCGGTAAAATGTCAGTGTTGCCACTTTACGGGAACATGGATTTTTTTGAGGTTGAAGCATGCGCCCCGTTAATATTTTTGCATTTTGATCACGACCCTAAGGTGGTTGACAGGCTCCGGATGCCAAACCGCTTGTCGGAAAATAACGGTTGATGGCTTGAAAGATAGGTGATGCATAGACCTACCTTGCGGTAAAATGTCAGTGTTGCCACTTAACGGGAACATGGATTTTTTTGAGGTTGAAGTATGCGCCTGTTAATATTTTTGCATTTTGATCATGACCTAAGGTGGTTGACAGGCTCCGGATGCCAAACCGCTTGTCGGAAAATAACGGTTGATGGCTTGAAAGAATAGGTGATGCATAGACCTACCTTGCAGTAAAATGTCAGTGTTGCCACTTAACGGGAACATGGATTATTTTGAGGTTGAAGCATGGCGCCTGTTAATATTTTTGCATTTTGATCACGACCTAAGGTGGTTGACAGGCTCCGGATGCCAAACCGCTTGTCGGAAAATAACGGTTGATGGCTTGAAAGATAGGTGATGCATAGACCTACCTTGCAGTAAAATGTCAGTCTTGCCACTTTACGGGAACATGGATTTTTTTTGAGGTTGAAGCATGCGCCAGTTAATATTTTTGCATTTTGATCACGACCTAAAGTGGTTGACAGGCTCCGGATGCCAAACCGCTTGTCGGAAAATAACGGTTGATGGCTTGAAAGATAGGTGATGCATAGACGTACCTTGCGGTAAAATGTCAGTGTTGCCACTTAACGGGAACATGGATTTTTTTGAGGTTGAAGCATGCACCTGTTAATATTTTTGCATTTTGATCACGACCTAAGGTGGTTGACAGGCTCCGGATGCCAAACCGCTTGTCGGAAAATAACGGTTGATGGCTTGAAAGATAGGTGATGCATAGACCTACCTTGCGGTAAAATGTCAGTGTTGCCACTTAACGGGAACATGGATTTTTTTGAGGTTGAAGTATGCGCCTGTTAATATTTTTGCATTTTGATCACGACCTAAGGTGGTTGACAGGCTCCGGATGCCAAACCGCTTGTCGGAAAATAACGGTTGATGGCTTGAAAGATAGGTGATGCATAAACCTACCTTGCGGTAAAATGTCAGTGTTGCCACTTTACGGGAACATGGATTTTTTGAGGTTGAAGCATGCGCCTGTTAATATTTTTGCATTTTGATCACGACCTAAGGTGGTTGACAGGCTCCGGATGCCAAACCGCTTGTCGGAAAATAACGGTTGATGGCTTGAAAGATAGGTGATGCATAGACCTACCTTGCGGTAAAATGTCAGTGTTGCCACTTTACGGGAACATGGATTTTTTTGAGGTTGAAGCATGCGCCAGTTAATATTTTTGCATTTTGATCACGACCTAAAGTGGTTGACAGGCTCCGGATGCCAAACCGCTTGCCGGAAAATAACGGTTGATGGCTTGAAAGATAGGTGATGTATAGACCTACCTTGCGGTAAAATGTCAGTGCTGCCACTTAACGGGAACATGGATTTTTTTGAGGTTGAAGCATGCACCACAAGTGAAGTGCAGCAAGTGAAGTGCAGCAAGTGAAGTGCAGCAAGTGAAGTGCAGCAAGTGAAGTGCAGCAAGTGAAGTGCAGCAAGTGAAGTGCAGCAAGTGAAGTGCAGCAAGTGAAGTGCAGCAAGTGAAGTGCAGCAAGTGAAGTGCAGCAAGTGAAGTGCAGCAAGTGAAGTGCAGCAAGTGAAGTGCAGCAAGTGAAGTGCAGCAAGTGAAGTGCAGCAAGTGAAGTGCAGCAAGTGAAGTGCAGCAAGTGAAGTGCAGCAAGTGAAGTGCAGCAAGTGAAGTGCAGCAAGTGAAGTGCAGCAAGTGAAGTGCAGCAAGTGAAGTGCAGCAAGTTGAAGTGCAGCAAGTGAAGTGCAGCAAGTGAAGTGCAGCAAGTGAAGTGCAGCAAGTGAAGTGCAGCAAGTGAAGTGCAGCAAGTGAAGTGCAGCAAGTGAAGTGCAGCAAGTGAAGTGCAGCAAGTGAAGTGCAGCAAGTGAAGTGCAGCAAGTGAAGTGCAGCAAGTGAAGTGCAGCAAGTGAAGTGCAGCAAGTGAAGTGCAGCAAGTGAAGTGCAGCAAGTGAAGTGCAGCAAGTGAAGTGCAGCAAGTGAAGTGCAGCAAGTGAAGTGCAGCAAGTGAAGTGCAGCAAGTGAAGTGCAGCAAGTGAAGTGCAGCAAGTGAAGTGCAGCAAGTGAAGTGCAGCAAGTGAAGTGCAGCAAGTGAAGTGCAGCAAGTGAAGTGCAGCAAGTGAAGTGCAGCAAGTGAAGTGCAGCAAGTGAAGTGCAGCAAGTGAAGTGCAGCAAGTGAAGTGCAGCAAGTGAAGTGCGAGCAAGTGAAGTGCAGCAAGTGAAGTGCAGCAAGTGAAGTGCAGCAAGTGAAGTGCAGCAAGTGAAGTGCAGCAAGTGAAGTGCAGCAAGTGAAGTGCAGCAAGTGAAGTGGAGCAGCAAGTGAAGTGCAGCAAGTGAAGTGCAGCAAGTGAAGTGCAGCAAGTGAAGTGCAGCAAGTGAAGTGCAGCAAGTGAAGTGCAGCAAGTGAAGTGCAGCAAGTGAAGTGCAGCAAGTGAAGTGCAGCAAGTGAAGTGCAGCAAGTGAAGTGCAGCAAGTGAAGTGCAGCAAGTGAAGTGCAGCAAGTGAAGTGCAGCAAGTGAAGTGCAGCAAGTGAAGTGCAGCAAGTGAAGTGCAGCAAGTGAAGTGCAGCAAGTGAAGTGCAGCAAGTGAAGTGCAGCAAGTGAAGTGCAGCAAGTGAAGTGCAGCAAGTGAAGTGCAGCAAGTGAAGTGCAGCAAGTGCAAGTGCAGCAAGTGAAGTGCAGCAAGTGAAGTGCAGCAAGTGAAGTGCAGCAAGTGAAGTGCAGCAAGTGAAGTGCAGCAAGTGAAGTGCAGCAAGTGAAGTGCAGCAAGTGAAGTGCAGCAAGTGAAGTGCAGCAAGTGAAGTGCAGCAAGTGAAGTGCAGCAAGTGAAGTGCAGCAAGTGAAGTGCAGCAAGTGAAGTGCAGCAAGTGAAGTGCAGCAAGTGAAGTGCAGCAAGTGAAGTGCAGCAAGTGAAGTGCAGCCAAGTGAAGTGCAGCAAGTGAAGTGCAGCAAGTGAAGTGCAGCAAGTGAAGTGCAGCAAGTGAAGTGCAGCAAGTGAAGTGCAGCAAGTGAAGTGCAGCAAGTGAAGTGCAGCAAGTGAAGTGCAGCAAGTGAAGTGCAGCAAGTGAAGTGCAGCAAGTGAAGTGCAGCAAGTGAAGTGCAGCAAGTGAAGTGCAGCAAGTGAAGTGCAGCAAGTGAAGTGCAGCAAGTGAAGTGCAGCAAGTGAAGTGCAGCAAGTGAAGTGCAGCAAGTGAAGTGCAGCAAGTGAAAGTGCCAGCAAGTGAAGTGCAGCAAGTGAAGTGCAGCAAGTGAAGTGCAGCAAGTGAAGTGCAGCAAGTGAAGTGCAGCAAGTGAAGTGCAGCAAGTGAAGTGCAGCAAGTGAAGTGCAGCAAGTGAAGTGCAGCAAGTGAAGTGCAGCAAGTGAAGTGCAGCAAGTGAAGTGCAGCAAGTGAAGTGCAGCAAGTGAAGTGCAGCAAGTGAAGTGCAGCAAGTGAAGTGCAGCAAGTGAAGTGCAGCAAGTGAAGTGCAGCAAGTGAAGTGCAGCAAGTGAAGTGCAGCAAGTGAAGTGCAGCAAGTGAAGTGCAGCAAGTGAAGTGCAGCAAGTGAAGTGCAGCAAATGAAGTGCAGCAAGTGAAGTGCAGCAAAGTGAAGTGCAGCAAGTGAAGTGCAGCAAGTGAAGTGCAGCAAGTGAAGTGCAGCAAATGAAGTGCAGCAAGTGAAGTGCAGCAAGTGAAGTGCAGCAAGTGAAGTGCAGCAAGTGAAGTGCAGCAAGTGAAGTGCAGCAAGTGAAGTGCAGCAAGTGAAGGTGCAGCAAGTGAAGTGCAGCAAGTGAAGTGCAGCAAGTGAAGTGCAGCAAGTGAAGTGCAGCAAGTGAAGTGCAGCAAGTGAAGTGCAGCAAGTGAAGTGCAGCAAGTGAAGTGCAGCAAGTGAAGTGCAGCAAGTGAAGTGCAGCAAGTGAAGTGCTGCAAGTGAAGTGCAGCAAGTGAAGTGCAGCAAGTGAAGTGCAGCAAGTGAAGTGCAGGCAACTTTACGGGAACATGGATTTTTTTGAGGTTGAAGCATGCGCCCGTTAATATTTTTGCATTTTGATCACGACCTAAGGTGGTTGACAGGCTCCGGATGCCAAACCGCTTGTCGGAAAATAACGGTTGATGGCTTGAAAGATAGGTGATGCATAGACCTACCTTGCGGTAAAATGTCAGTGTTGCCACTTAACGGGAACATGGATTTTTTTGAGGTTGAAGCATGCACCTGTTAATATTTTTGCATTTTGATCACGACCTAAGGTGGTTGACAGGCTCCGGATGCCAAACCGCTTGTCGGAAAATAACGGTTGATGGCTTGAAAGATAGGTGATGCATAGACCTACCCTGCGGTAAAATGTCAGTGCTGCCACTTAACGGGAACATGGATTTTTTTGAGGTTGAAGCATGCACCACAAGTGAAGTGCAGCAAGTGAAGTGCAGCACGTGAAGTGTAGCAAGTGAAGTGCAGCAAGTGAAGTGCAGCAAGTGAAGTGCAGCAAGTGAAGTGCAGCAAGTGAAGTGCAGCAAGTGAAGTGCAGCAAGTGAAGTGCAGCAAGTGAAGTGCAGCAAGTGAAGTGCAGCAAGTGAAGTGCAGCAAGTGAAGTGCAGCAAGTGAAGTGCAGCAAGTGAAGTGCAGCAAGTGAAGTGCAGCAAGTGAAGTGCAGCAAGTGAAGTGCAGCAAGTGAAGTGCAGCAAGTGAAGTGCAGCAAGTGAAGTGCAGCAAGTGAAGTGCAGCAAGTGAAGTGCAGCAAGTGAAGTGCAGCAAGTGAAGTGCAGCAAGTGAAGTGCAGCAAGTGAAGTGCAGCAAGTGAAGTGCAGCAAGTGAAGTGCAGCAAGTGAAGTGCAGCAAGTGAAGTGCAGCAAGTGAAGTGCAGCAAGTGAAGTGCAGCAAGTGAAGTGCAGCAAGTGAAGTGCAGCAAGTGAAGTGCAGCAAGTGAAGTGCAGCAAGTGAAGTGCAGCAAGTGAAGTGCAGCAAGTGAAGTGCAGCAAGTGAAGTGCAGCAAGTGAAGTGCAGCAAGTGAAGTGCAGCAAGTGAAGTGCAGCAAGTGAAGTGCAGCAAGTGAAGTGCAGCAAGTGAAGTGCAGCAAGTGAAGTGCAGCAAGTGAAGTGCAGCAAGTGAAGTGCAGCAAGTGAAGTGCAGCAAGTGAAGTGCAGCAAGTGAAGTGCAGCAAGGTGAAGTGCAGCAAGTGAAGTGCAGCAAGTGAAGTGCAGCAAGTGAAGTGCAGCAAGTGAAGTGCAGCAAGTGAAGTGCAGCAAGTGAAGGTGCAGCAAGTGAAGTGCAGCAAGTGAAGTGCAGCAAATGAAGTGCAGCAAGTGAAGTGCAGCAAGTGAAGTGCAGCAAGTGAAGTGCAGCAAGTGAAGTGCAGCAAGTGAAGTGCAGCAAATGAAGTGCAGCAAGTGAAGTGCAGCAAGTGAAGTGCAGCAAGTGAAGTGCAGCAAGTGAAGTGCAGCAAGTGAAGTGCAGCAAGTGAAGTGCAGCAAGTGAAGTGCAGCAAGTGAAGTGCAGCAAGTGAAGTGCAGCAAGTGAAGTGCAGCAAGTGAAGTGCAGCAAGTGAAGTGCAGCAAGTGAAGTGCAGCAAGTGAAGTGCATCAAGTGAAGTGCAGCAAGTGAAGTGCAGCAAGTGAAGTGCAGCAAGTGAAGTGCTGCAAGTGAAGTGCAGCAAGTGAAGTGCAGCAAGTGAAGTGCAGCAAGTGAAGTGCAGCAACTTTACGGGAACATGGATTTTTTTGAGGTTGAAGCATGCGCCCGTTAATATTTTTGCATTTTGATCACGACCTAAGGTGGTTGACAGGCTCCGGATGCCAAACCGCTTGTCGGAAAAATAACGGTTGATGGCTTGAAAGATAGGTGATGCATAGACCTACCTTGCGGTAAAATGTCAGTGTTGCCACTTAACGGGAACATGGATTTTTTTTGAGGTTGAAGCATGCACCTGTTAATATTTTTGCATTTTGATCACGACCTAAGGTGGTTGACAGGCTCCGGATGCCAAACCGCTTGTCGGAAAATAACGGTTGATGGCTTGAAAGATAGGTGATGCATAGACCTACCCTGCGGTAAAATGTCAGTGCTGCCACTTAACGGGAACATGGATTTTTTTGAGGTTGAAGCATGCACCACAAGTGAAGTGCAGCAAGTGAAGTGCAGCACGTGAAGTGTAGCAAGTGAAGTGCAGCAAGTGAAGTGCAGCAAGTGAAGTGCAGCAAGTGAAGTGCAGCAAGTGAAGTGCAGCAAGTGAAGTGCAGCAAGTGAAGTGCAGCAAGTGAAGTGCAGCAAGTGAAGTGCAGCAAGTGAAGTGCAGCAAGTGAAGTGCAGCAAGTGAAGTGCAGCAAGTGAAGTGCAGCAAGTGAAGTGCAGCAAGTGAAGTGCAGCAAGTGAAGTGCAGCAAGTGAAGTGCAGCAAGTGAAGTGCAGCAAGTGAAGTGCAGCAAGTGAAGTGCAGCAAGTGAAGTGCAGCAAGTGAAGTGCAGCAAGTGAAGTGCAGCAAGTGAAGTGCAGCAAGTGAAGTGCAGCAAGTGAAGTGCAGCAAGTGAAGTGCAGCAAGTGAAGTGCAGCAAGTGAAGTGCAGCAAGTGAAGTGCAGCAAGTGAAGTGCAGCAAAGTGAAGTGCAGCAAGTGAAGTGCAGCAAGTGAAGTGCAGCAAGTGAAGTGCAGCAAGTGAAGTGCAGCAAGTGAAGTGCAGCAAGTGAAGTGCAGCAAGTGAAGTGCAGCAAGTGAAGTGCAGCAAGTGAAGTGCAGCAAGTGAGTGCAGCAAGTGAAGTGCAGCAAGTGAAGTGCAGCAAGTGAAGTGCAGCAAGTGAAGTGCAGCAAGTGAAGTGCAGCAAGTGAAGTGCAGCAAGTGAAGTGCAGCAAGTGAAGTGCAGCAAGTGAAGTGCAGCAAGTGAAGGTGCAGCAAGTGAAGTGCAGCAAGTGAAGTGCAGCAAGTGAAGTGCAGCAAGTGAAGTGCAGCAAGTGAAGTGCAGCAAGTGAAGTGCAGCAAGTGAAGTGCAGCAAGTGAAGTGCAGCAAGTGAAGTGCAGCAAGTGAAGTGCAGCAAGTGAAGTGCAGCAAGTGAAGTGCAGCAAGTGAAGTGCAGCAAGTGAAGTGCAGCAAGTGAAGTGCAGCAAGTGAAGTGCAGCAAGTGAAGTGCAGCAAGTGAAGTGCAGCAAGTGAAGTGCAGCAAGTGAAGTGCAGCAAGTGAAGTGCAGCAAGTGAAGTGCAGCAAGTGAAGTGCAGCAAGTGAAGTGCAGCAAGTGAAGTGCAGCAAGTGAAGTGCAGCAAGTGAAGTGCAGCAAGTGAAGTGCAGCAAGTGAAGTGCAGCAAGTGAAGTGCAGCAAGTGAAGTGCAGCAAGTGAAGTGCAGCAAGTGAAGTGCAGCAAGTGAAGTGCAGCAAGTGAAGTGCAGCAAGTGAAGTGCAGCAAGTGAAGTGCAGCAAGTGAAGTGCAGCAAGTGAAGTGCAGCAAGTGAAGTGCAGCAAGTGAAGTGCAGCAAGTGAAGTGCAGCAAGTGAAGTGCAGCAAGTGAAGTGCAGCAAGTGAAGTGCAGCAAGTGAAGTGCAGCAAGTGAAGTGCAGCAAGTGAAGTGCAGCAAGTGAAGTGCAGCAAGTGAAGTGCAGCAAGTGAAGTGCAGCAAGTGAAGTGCAGCAAGTGAAGTGCAGCAAGTGAAGTGCAGCAAGTGAAGTGCAGCAAGTGAAGTGCAGCAAGTGAAGTGCAGCAAGTGAAGTGCAGCAAGTGAAGTGCAGCAAGTGAAGTGCAGCAAGTGAAGTGCAGCAAGTGAAGTGCAGCAAGTGAAGTGCAGCAAGTGAAGTGCAGCAAGTGAAGTGCAGCAAGTGAAGTGCAGCAAGTGAAGTGCAGCAAGTGAAGTGCAGCAAGTGAAGTGCAGCAAGTGAAGTGCAGCAAGTGAAGTGCAGCAAGTGAAGTGCAGCAAGTGAAGTGCAGCAAGTGAAGTGCAGCAAGTGAAGTGCAGCAAGTGAAGTGCAGCAAGTGAAGTGCAGCAAGTGAAGTGCAGCAAGTGAAGTGTAGCAAGTGAAGTGCAGCAAGTGAAGTGCAGCAAGTGAAGTGCAGCAAGTGAAGTGCAGCAAGTGAAGTGCAGCAAGTGAAGTGCAGCAAGTGAAGTGCAGCAAGTGAAGTGCAGCAAGTGAAGTGCAGCAAGTGAAGTGCAGCAAGTGAAGTGCAGTAAGTGAAGTGCAGCAAGTGAAGTGCAGCAAGTGAAGTGCAGCAAGTGAAGTGCAGCAAGTGAAGTGCAGCAAGTGAAGTGCAGCAAGTGAAGTGCAACAAGTGAAGTGCAGCAAGTGAAGTGCAGCAAGTGAAGTGCAGCAAGTGAAGTGCAGCAAGTGAAGTGCAGCAAGTGAAGTGCAGCAAGTGAAGTGCAGCAAGTGAAGTGCAGCAAGTGAAGTGCAGCAAGTGAAGTGCAGCAAGTGAAGTGCAGCAAGTGAAGTGCAGCAAGTGAAGTGCAGCAAGTGAAGTGCAGCAAATGAAGTGCAGCAAGTGAAGTGCAGCAAGTGAAGTGCAGCAAGTGAAGTGCAGCAAGTGAAGTGCAGCAAGTGAAGTGCAGCAAATGAAGTGCAGCAAGTGAAGTGCAGCAAGTGAAGTGCAGCAAGTGAAGTGCAGCAAGTGAAGTGCAGCAAGTGAAGTGCAGCAAGTGAAGTGCAGCAAGTGAAGTGCAGCAAGTGAAGTGCAGCAAGTGAAGTGCAGCAAGTGAAGTGCAGCAAGTGAAGTGCAGCAAGTGAAGTGCAGCAAGTGAAGTGCAGCAAGTGAAGTGCAGCAAGTGAAGTGCAGCAAGTGAAGTGCAGCAAGTGAAGTGCAGCAAGTGAAGTGCTGCAAGTGAAGTGCAGCAAGTGAAGTGCAGCAAGTGCAAAGTGCAGCAAGTGAAGTGCAGCAACTTTACGGGAACATGGATTTTTTTGAGGTTGAAGCATGCGCCCGTTAATATTTTTGCATTTTGATCACGACCTAAGGTGGTTGACAGGCTCCGGATGCCAAACCGCTTGTCGGAAAATAACGGTTGATGGCTTGAAAGATAGGTGATGCATAGACCTACCTTGCGGTAAAATGTCAGTGTTGCCACTTAACGGGAACATGGATTTTTTTGAGGTTGAAGTATGCGCCTGTTAATATTTTTGCATTTTGATCACGACCTAAGGTGGTTGACAGGCTCCGGATGCCAAACCGCTTGTCGGAAAATAACGGTTGATGGCTTGAAAGATAGGTGATGCATAAACCTACCTTGCGGTAAAATGTCAGTGTTGCCACTTTACGGGAACATGGATTTTTTTGACATTGAAGCATGCGCCTGTTAATATTTTTGCATTTTGATCACGACCTAAGGTGGTTGACAGGCTCCGGATGCCAAACCGCTTGTCGGAAAATAACGGTTGATGGCTTGAAAGATAGGTGATGCATAGACCTACCTTGCGGTAAAATGTCAGTGTTGCCACTTTACGGGAACATGGATTTTTTTGAGGTTGAAGCATGCACCTGTTAATATTTTTGCATTTTGATCACGACCTAAGGTGGTTGACAGGCTCTGGATGCCGAACCGCTTGTCGGAAAATAACGGTTGATAGCTTGAAAGATAGGTGATGCATAGACCTACCTTGCGGTAAAATGTCAGTGTTGCCACTTTACGGGAACATGGATTTTTTTTGAGGTTGAAGCATGCGCCTGTTAATATTTTTGCATTTTGATCACGACCTAAGGTGGTTGACAGGCTCCGGATGCCAAACCGCTTGTCGGAAAATAACGGTTGATGGCTTGAAAGATAGGTGATGCATAGACCTACCTTGCGGTAAAATGTCAGTGTTGCCACTTTACGGGAACATGGATTTTTTTGAGGTTGAAGCATGCGCAGTTAATATTTTTGCATTTTGATCACGACCTAAAGTGGTTGACAGGCTCCGGATGCCAAACCGCTTGTCGGAAAATAACGGTTGATGGCTTGAAAGATAGGTGATGCATAGACCTACCTTGCGGTAAAATGTCAGTGTTGCCACTTTACGGGAACATGGATTTTTTTGAGGTTGAAACATGCACCTGTTAATATTTTTTGCATTTTGATCACGACCTAAGTGGTTGACAGGCTCCGGATGCCAAACCGCTTGTCGGAAAATAACGGGTTGATGGCTTGAAAGATAGGTGATGCATAGACCTACCTTGCGGTAAAATGTCAGTGTTGCCACTTTACGGGAACATGGATTTTTTTGAGGTTGAAGCATGCGCCTGTTAATATTTTTGCATTTTGATCACGACCTAAGGTGGTTGACAGGCTCCGGATGCCAAACCGCTTGTCGGAAAATAACGGTTGATGGCTTGAAAGATAGGTGATGCATAGACGTACCTTGCGGTAAAATGTCAGTGTTGCCACTTTACGGGAACATGGATTTTTTTGAGGTTGAAGCATGCGCTAGTTAATATTTTTGCATTTTGATCACGACCTAAGGTGGTTGACAGGCTCCGGATGCCAAACCGCTTGTCGGAAAATAACGGTTGATGGCTTGAAAGATAGGTGATGCATAGACCTACCTTGCGGTAAAATGTCAGTGTTGCCACTTAACGGGAACATGGATTTTTTTGAGGTTGAAGCATGCGCCTGTTAATATTTTTGCATTTTGATCACGACCTAAAGTGGTTGACAGGCTCCGGATGCCAAACCGCTTGTCGGAAAATAACGGTTGATGGCTTGAAAGATAGGTGATGCATAGACCTACCTTGCGGTAAAATGTCAGTGTTGCCACTTAACGGGAACATGGATTTTTTTGAGGTTGAAGTATGCGCCTGTTAATATTTTTGCATTTTGATCATGACCTAAGGTGGTTGACAGGCTCCGGATGCCAAACCGCTTGTCGGAAAATAACGGTTGATGGCTTGAAAGAATAGGTGATGCATAGACCTACCTTGCAGTAAAATGTCAGTGTTGCCACTTAACGGGAACATGGATTATTTTGAGGTTGAAGCATGCGCCTGTTAATATTTTTGCATTTTGATCACGACCTAAGGTGGTTGACAGGCTCCGGATGCCAAACCGCTTGTCGGAAAATAACGGTTGATGGCTTGAAAGATAGGTGATGCATAGACCTACCTTGCAGTAAAATGTCAGTCTTGCCACTTTACGGGAACATGGATTTTTTTGAGGTTGAAGCATGCGCCAGTTAATATTTTTGCATTTTGATCACGACCTAAAGTGGTTGACAGGCTCCGGATGCCAAACCGCTTGTCGGAAAATAACGGTTGATGGCTTGAAAGATAGGTGATGCATAGACGTACCTTGCGGTAAAATGTCAGTGTTGCCACTTTACGGGAACATGGATTTTTTTGAGGTTGAAGCATGCACCTGTTAATATTTTTGCATTTTGATCACGACCTAAGGTGGTTGACAGGCTCCGGATGCCAAACCGCTTGTCGGAAAATAACGGTTGATGGCTTGAAAGATAGGTGATGCATAGACCTACCTTGCGGTAAAATGTCAGTGTTGCCACTTAACGGGAACATGGATTTTTTTGAGGTTGAAGTATGCGCCTGTTAATATTTTTGCATTTTGATCACGACCTAAGGTGGTTGACAGGCTCCGGATGCCAAACCGCTTGTCGGAAAATAACGGTTGATGGCTTGAAAGATAGGTGATGCATAAACCTACCTTGCGGTAAAATGTCAGTGTTGCCACTTTACGGGAACATAGATTTTTTTGACGTTGAAGCATGCGCCCGTTAATATTTTTGCATTTTGATCACGACCTAAGGTGGTTGACAGGCTCCGGATGCCAAACCGCTTGTCGGAAAATAACGGTTGATGGCTTGAAAGATAGGTGATGCATAGACCTACCTTGCGGTAAAATGTCAGTGTTGCCACTTAACGGGAACATGGATTTTTTTGAGGTTGAAGCATGCGCCAGTTAATATTTTTGCATTTTGATCACGACCTAAAGTGGTTGACAGGCTCCGGATGCCAAACCGCTTGCCGGAAAATAACGGTTGATGGCTTGAAAGATAGGTGATGCATAGACCTACCTTGCGGTAAAATGTCAGTGCTGCCACTTAACGGGAACATGGATTTTTTTTAAGGTTGAAGCATGCACCACAAGTGAAGTGCAGCAAGTGAAGTGCAGCAAGTGAAGTGCAGCAAGTGAAGTGCAGCAAGTGAAGTGCAGCAAGTGAAGTGCAGCAAGTGAAGTGCTGCAAGTGAAGTGCAGCAAGTGAAGTGCAGCAAGTGAAGTGCAGCAAGTGAAGTGCAGCAAGTGAAGTGCAGCAAGTGAAGTGCAGCAAGTGAAGTGCAGCAAGTGAAGTGCAGCAAGTGAAGTGCAGCAAGTGAAGTGCAGCAAGTGAAGTGCAGCAAGTGAAGTGCAGCAAGTGAAGTGCAGCAATTGAAGTGCAGCAAGTGAAGTGCAGCAAGTGAAGTGCAGCAAGTGAAGTGCAGCAAGTGAAGTGCAGCAAGTGAAGTGCAGCAAGTGAAGTGCAGCAAGTGAAGTGCAGCAAGTGAAGTGCAGCAAGTGAAGTGCAGCAAGTGAAGTGCAGCAAGTGAAGTGCAGCAAGTGAAGTGCAGCAAGTGAAGTGCAGCAAGTGAAGTGCAGCAAGTGAAGTGCAGCAAGTGAAGTGCAGCAAGTGAAGTGCAGCAAGTGAAGTGCAGCAAGTGAAGTGCAGCAAGTGAAGTGCAGCAAGTGAAGTGCAGCAAGTGAAGTGCAGCAAGTGAAGTGCAGCAAGTGAAGTGCAGCAAGTGAAGTGCAGCAAGTGAAGTGCAGCAAGTGAAGTGCAGCAAGTGAAGTGCAGCAAGTGAAGTGCAGCAAGTGAAGTGCAGCAAGTGAAGTGCAGCAAGTGAAGTGCAGCAAGTGAAGTGCAGCAAGTGAAGTGCAGCAAGTGAAGTGTAGCAAGTGAAGTGCAGCAAGTGAAGTGCAGCAAGTGAAGTGCAGCAAGTGAAGTGCAGCAAGTGAAGTGCAGCAAGTGAAGTGCAGCAAGTGAAGTGCAGCAAGTGAAGTGCAGCAAGTGAAGTGCAGCAAGTGAAGTGCAGCAAGTGAAGTGCAGTAAGTGAAGTGCAGCAAGTGAAGTGCAGCAAGTGAAGTGCAGCAAGTGAAGTGCAGCAAGTGAAGTGCAGCAAGTGAAGTGCAGCAAGTGAAGTGCAGCAAGTGAAGTGCAGCAAGTGAAGTGCAGCAAGTGAAGTGCAGCAAGTGAAGTGCAGCAAGTGAAGTGCAGCAAGTGAAGTGCAGCAAGTGAAGTGCAGCAAGTGAAGTGCAGCAAGTGAAGTGCAGCAAGTGAAGTGCAGCAAGTGAAGTGCAGCAAGTGAAGTGCAGCAAGTGAAGTGCAGCAAGTGAAGTGCAGCAAGTGAAGTGCAGCAAGTGAAGTGCAGCAAGTGAAGTGCAGCAAGTGAAGTGCAGCAAGTGAAGTGCAGCAATTGAAGTGCAGCAAATGAAGTGCAGCAAGTGAAGTGCAGCAAGTGAAGTGCAGCAAGTGAAGTGCAGCAAGTGAAGTGCAGCAAGTGAAGTGCAGCAAGTGAAGTGCAGCAAGTGAAGTGCAGCAAGTGAAGTGCAGCAAGTGAAGTGCAGCAAGTGAAGTGCAGCAAGTGAAGTGCAGCAAGTGAAGTGCAGCAAGTGAAGTGCAGCAAGTGAAGTGCAGCAAGTGAAGTGCAGCAAGTGAAGTGCAGCAAGTGAAGTGCAGCAAGTGAAGTGCAGCAAGTGAAGTGCAGCAATTGAAGTGCAGCAGGTGAAGTGCAGCAAGTGAAGTGCAGCAAGTGAAGTGCAGGAAGTGAAGTGCAGCAAGTGAAGTGCAGCAAGTGAAGTGCAGCAAGTGAAGTGCAGCAAGTGAAGTGCAGCAAGTGAAGTGCAGCAAGTGAAGTGCAGCAAGTGAAGTGCAGCAAGTGAAGTGCAGCAAGTGAAGTGCAGCAAGTGAAGTGCAGCAAGTGAAGTGCAGCAAGTGAAGTGCAGCAAGTGAAGTGCAGCAAGTGAAGTGCAGCAAGTGAAGTGCAGCAAGTGAAGTGCAGCAACTTTACGGGAACATGGATTGTTTTGAGGTTGAAGCATGCGCCCGTTAATATTTTTGAATTTTGATCACGACCTAAGGTGGTTGACAGGCTCCGGATGCCAAACCGCTTGTCGGAAAATAACGGTTGATGGCTTGAAAGATAGGTGATGCATAGACCTACCTTGCGGTAAAATGTCAGTGTTGCCACTTAACGGGAACATGGATTTTTTTGAGGTTGAAGTATGCGCCTGTTAATATTTTTGCATTTTGATCATGACCTAAGGTGGTTGACAGGCTCCGGATGCCAAACCGCTTGTCGGAAAATAACGGTTGATGGCTTGAAAGAATAGGTGATGCATAGACCTACCTTGCAGTAAAATGTCAGTGTTGCCACTTAACGGGAACATGGATTTTTTTGAGGTTGAAGCATGCGCCTGTTAATATTTTTGCATTTTGATCACGACCTAAGGTGGTTGACAGGCTCCGGATGCCAAACCGCTTGTCGGAAAATAACGGTTGATGGCTTGAAAGATAGGTGATGCATAGACCTACCTTGCAGTAAAATGTCAGTCTTGCCACTTTACGGGAACATGGATTTTTTTGAGGTTGAAGCATGCGCCAGTTAATATTTTTGCATTTTGATCACGACCTAAAGTGGTTGACAGGCTCCGGATGCCAAACCGCTTGTCGGAAAATAACGGTTGATGGCTTGAAAGATAGGTGATGCATAGACGTACCTTGCGGTAAAATGTCAGTGTTGCCACTTTACGGGAACATGGATTTTTTTGAGGTTGAAGCATGCACCTGTTAATATTTTTGCATTTTGATCACGACCTAAGGTGGTTGACAGGCTCCGGATGCCAAACCGCTTGTCGGAAAATAACGGTTGATGGCTTGAAAGATAGGTGATGCATAGACCTACCTTGCGGTAAAATGTCAGTGTTGCCACTTTACGGGAACATGGATTTTTTTGAGGTTGAAGTATGCGCCTGTTAATATTTTTGCATTTTGATCACGACCTAAGGTGGTTGACAGGCTCCGGATGCCAAACCGCTTGTCGGAAAATAACGGTTGATGGCTTGAAAGATAGGTGATGCATAAACCTACCTTGCGGTAAAATGTCAGTGTTGCCACTTTACGAGAACATGGATTTTTTTGACGTTGAAGCATGCGCCTGTTAATATTTTTGCATTTTGATCACGACCTAAGGTGGTTGACAGGCTCCGGATGCCAAACCGCTTGTCGGAAAATAACGGTTGATGGCTTGAAAGATAGGTGATGCATAGACCTACCTTGCGGTAAAATGTCAGTGTTGCCACTTTACGGGAACATGGATTTTTTTGAGGTTGAAGCATGCACCTGTTAATATTTTTGCATTTTGATCACGACCTAAGGTGGTTGACAGGCTCTGGATGCCGAACCGCTTGTCGTAAAATAACGGTTGATGGCTTGAAAGATAGGTGATGCATAGACCTACCTTGCGGTAAAATGTCCGTGTTGCCACTTTACGGAAACATGGATTTTTTTGAGGTTGAAGCATGCGCCTGTTAATATTTTTGCATTTTGATCACGACCTAAGGTGGTTGACAGGCTCCGGATGCCAAACCGCTTGTCGGAAAATAACGGTTGATGGCTTGAAAGATAGGTGATGCATAGATCTACCTTGCGGTAAAATGTCAGTGTTGCCACTTTACGGGAACATGGATTTTTTTGAGGTTGAAGCATGCGCCAGTTAATATTTTTGCATTTTGATCACGACCTAAAGTGGTTGACAGGCTCCGGATGCCAAACCGCTTGTCGGAAAATAACGGTTGATGGCTTGAAAGATAGGTGATGCATAGACCTACCTTGCGGTAAAATGTCAGTGTTGCCACTTAACGGGAACATGGATTTTTTTGAGGTTGAAGCATGCACCTGTTAATAATTTTGCATTTTGATCACGACCTAAGGTGGTTGACAGGCTCCGGATGCCAAACCGCTTGTCGGAAAATAACGGTTGATGGCTTGAAAGATAGGTGATGCATAGACCTACCTTGCGGTAAAATGTCAGTGTTGCCACTTTACGGGAACATGGATTTTTTTGAGGTTGAAGCATGTGCCTGTTAATATTTTTGCATTTTGATCACGACCTAAGGTGGTTGACAGGCTCCGGATGCCAAACCGCTTGTCGGAAAATAACGGTTGATGGCTTGAAAGATAGGTGATGCATAGACCTATCTTGCAGTAAAATGTCAGTGTTGCCACTTAACGGGAACATGGATTTTTTTGAGGTTGAAGCATGCGCCTGTTAATATTTTTGCATTTTGATCACGACCTAAGGTGGTTGACAGGCTCCGGATGCCAAACCGCTTGTCGGAAAAACGGTTGATGGCTTGAAAGATAGGTGATGCATAGACCTACCTTGCGGTAAAATGTCAGTGTTGCCACTTTACGGGAACATGGATTTTTTTGAGGTTGAAGCATGCGCCAGTTAATATTTTTGCATTTTGATCACGACCTAAGGTGGTTGACAGGCTCCGGATGCCAAACCGCTTGTCGGAAAATAACGGTTGATGGCTTGAAAGATAGGTGATGCATAGACCTACCTTGCGGTAAAATGTCAGTGTTGCCACTTAACGGGAACATGGATTTTTTTGAGGTTGAAGCATGCGCCTGTTAATATTTTTGCATTTTGATCACGACCTAAGGTGGTTGACAGGCTCCGGATGCCAAACCGCTTGTCGGAAAATAACGGTTGATGGCTTGAAAGATAGGTGATGCATAGACCTACCTTGCAGTAAAATGTCAGTCTTGCCACTTTACGGGAACATGGATTTTTTTGAGGTTGAAGCATGCGCCAGTTAATATTTTTGCATTTTGATCACGACCTAAAGTGGTTGACAGGCTCCGGATGCCAAACCGCTTGTCGGAAAATAACGGTTGATGGCTTGAAAGATAGGTGATGCATAGACCTACCTTGCGGTAAAATGTCAGTGTTGCCACTTTACGGGAACATGGATTTTTTTGAGGTTGAAGCATGCACCTGTTAATATTTTTGCATTTTGATCACGACCTAAGGTGGTTGACAGGCTCCGGATGCCAAACCGCTTGTCGGAAAATAACGGTTGATGGCTTGAAAGATAGGTGATGCATAGACCTACCTTGCAGTAAAATGTCAGTCTTGCCACTTTACGGGAACATGGATTTTTTTGAGGTTGAAGCATGCGCCAGTTAATATTTTTGCATTTTGATCACGACCTAAAGTGGTTGACAGGCTCCGGATGCCAAACCGCTTGTCGGAAAATAACGGTTGATGGCTTGAAAGATAGGTGATGCATAGACGTACCTTGCGGTAAAATGTCAGTGTTGCCACTTTACGGGAACATGGATTTTTTTGAGGTTGAAGCATGCACCTGTTAATATTTTTGCATTTTGATCACGACCTAAGGTGGTTGACAGGCTCCGGATGCCAAACCGCTTGTCGGAAAATAACGGTTGATGGCTTGAAAGATAGGTGATGCATAGACCTACCTTGCGGTAAAATGTCAGTGTTGCCACTTAACGGGAACATGGATTTTTTTGAGGTTGAAGTATGCGCCTGTTAATATTTTTGCATTTTGATCACGACCTAAGGTGGTTGACAGGCTCCGGATGCCAAACCGCTTGTCGGAAAATAACGGTTGATGGCTTGAAAGATAGGTGATGCATAAACCTACCTTGCGGTAAAATGTCAGTGTTGCCACTTTACGAGAACATGAATTTTTTTGACGTTGAAGCATGCGCCTGTTAATATTTTTGCATTTTGATCACGACCTAAGGTGGTTGACAGGCTCCGGATGCCAAACCGCTTGTCGGAAAATAACGGTTGATGGCTTGAAAGATAGGTGATGCATAGACCTACCTTGCCGTAAAATGTCAGTGTTGCCACTTTACGGGAACATGGATTTTTTTGAGGTTGAAGCATGCACCTGTTAATATTTTTGCATTTTGATCACGACCTAAGGTGGTTGACAGGCTCCGGATGCCAAACTGCTTGTCGGAAAATAACGGTTGATGGCTTGAAAGATAGGTGATGCATAGACGTACCTTGCGGTAAAATGTCAGTGTTGCCACTTTACGGGAACATGGATTTTTTTGAGGTTGAAGCATGCACCTGTTAATATTTTTGCATTTTGATCACGACCTAAGGTGGTTGACAGGCTCCGGATGCCAAACCGCTTGTCGGAAAATAACGGTTGATGGCTTGAAAGATAGGTGATGCATAGACCTACCTTGCCGTAAAATGTCAGTGTTGCCACTTTACGAGAACATGGATTTTTTTGACGTTGAAGCATGCGCCTGTTAATATTTTTGCATTTTGATCACGACCTAAGGTGGTTGACAGGCTCCGGATGCCAAACCGCTTGTCGGAAAATAACGGTTGATGGCTTGAAAGATAGGTGATGCATAGACCTACCTTGCGGTAAAATGTCAGTGTTGCCACTTTACGGGAACATGGATTTTTTTGAGGTTGAAGCATGCACCTGTTAATATTTTTGCATTTTGATCACGACCTAAGGTGGTTGACAGGCTCTGGATGCCGAACCGCTTGTCGTAAAATAACGGTTGATGGCTTGAAAGATAGGTGATGCATAGACCTACCTTGCGGTAAAATGTCCGTGTTGCCACTTTACGGAAACATGGATTTTTTTGAGGTTGAAGCATGCGCCTGTTAATATTTTTGCATTTTGATCACGACCTAAGGTGGTTGACAGGCTCCGGATGCCAAACCGCTTGTCGGAAAATAACGGTTGATGGCTTGAAAGATAGGTGATGCATAGATCTACCTTGCGGTAAAATGTCAGTGTTGCCACTTTACGGGAACATGGATTTTTTTGAGGTTGAAGCATGCGCCAGTTAATATTTTTGCATTTTGATCACGACCTAAAGTGGTTGACAGGCTCCGGATGCCAAACCGCTTGTCGGAAAATAACGGTTGATGGCTTGAAAGATAGGTGATGCATAGACCTACCTTGCGGTAAAATGTCAGTGTTGCCACTTTACGGGAACATGGATTTTTTTGAGGTTGAAGCATGCACCTGTTAATAATTTTGCATTTTGATCACGACCTAAGGTGGTTGTTAGGCTCCGGATGCCAAACCGCTTGTCGGAAAATAACGGTTGATGGCTTGAAAGATAGGTGATGCATAGACCTACCTTGCGGTAAAATGTCAGTGTTGCCACTTTACGGGAACATGGATTTTTTTTGAGGTTGAAGCATGTGCCTGTTAATATTTTTGCATTTTGATCACGACCTAAGGTGGTTGACAGGCTCCGGATGCCAAACCGCTTGTCGGAAAATAACGGTTGATGGCTTGAAAGATAGGTGATGCATAGACCTATCTTGCAGTAAAATGTCAGTGTTGCCACTTAACGGGAACATGGATTTTTTTGAGGTTGAAGCATGCGCCTGTTAATATTTTTGCATTTTGATCACGACCTAAGGTGGTTGACAGGCTCCGGATGCCAAACCGCTTGTCGGAAAAACGGTTGATGGCTTGAAAGATAGGTGATGCATAGACCTACCTTGCGGTAAAATGTCAGTGTTGCCACTTTACGGGAACATGGATTTTTTTGAGGTTGAAGCATGCGCCAGTTAATATTTTTGCATTTTGATCACGACCTAAGGTGGTTGACAGGCTCCGGATGCCAAACCGCTTGTCGGAAAATAACGGTTGATGGCTTGAAAGATAGGTGATGCATAGACCTACCTTGCGGTAAAATGTCAGTGTTGCCACTTAACGGGAACATGGATTTTTTTGAGGTTGAAGCATGCGCCTGTTAATATTTTTGCATTTTGATCACGACCTAAGGTGGTTGACAGGCTCCGGATGCCAAACCGCTTGTCGGAAAATAACGGTTGATGGCTTGAAAGATAGGTGATGCATAGACCTACCTTGCAGTAAAATGTCAGTCTTGCCACTTTACGGGAACATGGATTTTTTTGAGGTTGAAGCATGCGCCAGTTAATATTTTTGCATTTTGATCACGACCTAAAGTGGTTGACAGGCTCCGGATGCCAAACCGCTTGTCGGAAAATAACGGTTGATGGCTTGAAAGATAGGTGATGCATAGACCTACCTTGCGGTAAAATGTCAGTGTTGCCACTTTACGGGAACATGGATTTTTTTGAGGTTGAAGCATGCACCTGTTAATATTTTTGCATTTTGATCACGACCTAAGGTGGTTGACAGGCTCCGGATGCCAAACCGCTTGTCGGAAAATAACGGTTGATGGCTTGAAAGATAGGTGATGCATAGACCTACCTTGCAGTAAAATGTCAGTCTTGCCACTTTACGGGAACATGGATTTTTTTGAGGTTGAAGCATGCGCCAGTTAATATTTTTGCATTTTGATCACGACCTAAAGTGGTTGACAGGCTCCGGATGCCAAACCGCTTGTCGGAAAATAACGGTTGATGGCTTGAAAGATAGGTGATGCATAGACGTACCTTGCGGTAAAATGTCAGTGTTGCCACTTTACGGGAACATGGATTTTTTTGAGGTTGAAGCATGCACCTGTTAATATTTTTGCATTTTGATCACGACCTAAGGTGGTTGACAGGCTCCGGATGCCAAACCGCTTGTCGGAAAATAACGGTTGATGGCTTGAAAGATAGGTGATGCATAGACCTACCTTGCGGTAAAATGTCAGTGTTGCCACTTAACGGGAACATGGATTTTTTTGAGGTTGAAGTATGCGCCTGTTAATATTTTTGCATTTTGATCACGACCTAAGGTGGTTGACAGGCTCCGGATGCCAAACCGCTTGTCGGAAAATAACGGTTGATGGCTTGAAAGATAGGTGATGCATAAACCTACCTTGCGGTAAAATGTCAGTGTTGCCACTTTACGAGAACATGAATTTTTTTGACGTTGAAGCATGCGCCTGTTAATATTTTTGCATTTTGATCACGACCTAAGGTGGTTGACAGGCTCCGGATGCCAAACCGCTTGTCGGAAAATAACGGTTGATGGCTTGAAAGATAGGTGATGCATAGACCTACCTTGCCGTAAAATGTCAGTGTTGCCACTTTACGGGAACATGGATTTTTTTGAGGTTGAAGCATGCACCTGTTAATATTTTTGCATTTTGATCACGACCTAAGGTGGTTGACAGGCTCTGGATGCCGAACCGCTTGTCGGAAAATAACGGTTGATGGCTTGAAAGATAGGTGATGCATAGACCTACCTTGCGGTAAAATGTCAGTGTTGCCACTTTACGGAAACATGGATTTTTTTGAGGTTGAAGCATGCGCCTGTTAATATTTTTGCATTTTGATCACGACCTAAGGTGGTTGACAGGCTCCGGATGCCAAACCGCTTGTCGGAAAATAACGGTTGATGGCTTGAAAGATAGGTGATGCATAGATCTACCTTGCGGTAAAATGTCAGTGTTGCCACTTTACGGGAACATGGATTTTTTTGAGGTTGAAGCATGCGCCAGTTAATATTTTTGCATTTTGATCACGACCTAAAGTGGTTGACAGGCTCCGGATGCCAAACCGCTTGTCGGAAAATAACGGTTGATGGCTTGAAAGATAGGTGATGCATAGACCTACCTTGCGGTAAAATGTCAGTGTTGCCACTTTACGGGAACATGGATTTTTTTGAGGTTGAAGCATGCACCTGTTAATATTTTTGCATTTTGATCACGACCTAAGGTGGTTGACATGCTCCGGATGCCAAACCACTTGTCGGAAAATAACGGTTGATGGCTTGAAAGATAGGTGATGCATAGACCTACCTTGCGGTAAAATGTCAGTGTTGCCACTTTACGGAAACATGGATTTTTTTGAGGTTGAAGCATGTGCCTGTTAATATTTTTGCATTTTGATCACGACCTAAGGTGGTTGACAGGCTCCGGATGCCAAACCGCTTGTCGGAAAATAACGGTTGATGGCTTGAAAGATAGGTGATGCATAGACCTATCTTGCAGTAAAATGTCAGTGTTGCCACTTAACGGGAACATGGATTTTTTTGAGGTTGAAGCATGCGCCTGTTAATATTTTTGCATTTTGATCACGACCTAAGGTGGTTGACAGGCTCCGGATGCCAAACCGCTTGTCGGAAAATAACGGTTGATGGCTTGAAAGATAGGTGATGCATAGACCTACCTTGCGGTAAAATGTCAGTGTTGCCACTTTACGGGAACATGGATTTTTTTGAGGTTGAAGCATGCGCCAGTAAATATTTTTGCATTTTGATCACGACCTAAAGTGGTTGACAGGCTCCGGATGCCAAACCGCTTGCCGGAAAATAACGGTTGATGGCTTGAAAGATAGGTGATGCATAGACCTACCTTGCGGTAAAATGTCAGTGCTGCCACTTAACGGGAACATGGATTGTTTTGAGGTTGAAGCATGCACCACAAGTGAAGTGCAGCAAGTGAAGTGCAGCAAGTGAAGTGCAGCAAGTGAAGTGCAGCAAGTGAAGTGCAGCAAGTGAAGTGCAGCAAGTGAAGTGCAGCAAGTGAAGTGCAGCAAGTGAAGTGCAGCAAGTGAAGTGCAGCAAGTGAAGTGCAGCAAGTGAAGTGCAGCAAGTGAAGTGCAGCAAGTGAAGTGCAGCAAGTGAAGTGCAGCAAGTGAAGTGCAGCAAGTGAAGTGCAGCAAGTGAAGTGCAGCAAGTGAAGTGCAGCAAGTGAAGTGCAGCAAGTGAAGTGCAGCAAGTGAAGTGCAGCAAGTGAAGTGCAGCAAGTGAAGTGCAGCAAGTGAAGTGCAGCAAGTGAAGTGCAGCAAGTGAAGTGCAGCAAGTGAAGTGCAGCAAGTGAAGTGCAGCAAGTGAAGTGCAGCAAGTGAAGTGCAGCAAGTGAAGTGCAGCAAGTGAAGTGCAGCAAGTGAAGTGCAGCAAGTGAAGTGCAGCAAGTGAAGTGCAGCAAGTGAAGTGCAGCAAGTGAAGTGCAGCAAGTGAAGTGCAGCAAGTGAAGTGCAGCAAGTGAAGTGCAGCAATTGAAGTGCAGCAAGTGAAGTGCAGCAAGTGAAGTGCAGCAAGTGAAGTGCAGCAAGTGAAGTGCAGCAAGTGAAGTGCAGCAAGTGAAGTGCAGCAAGTGAAGTGCAGCAAGTGAAGTGCAGCAAGTGAAGTGCAGCAAGTGAAGTGCAGCAAGTGAAGTGCAGCAAGTGAAGTGCAGCAAGTGAAGTGCAGCAAGTGAAGTGCAGCAAGTGAAGTGCAGCAAGTGAAGTGCAGCAAGTGAAGTGCAGCAAGTGAAGTGCAGCAAGTGAAGTGCAGCAAGTGAAGTGCAGCAAGTGAAGTGCAGCAAGTGAAGTGCAGCAACTTTACGGGAACATGGATTTTTTTGAGGTTGAAGCATGCGCCCGTTAATATTTTTGCATTTTGATCACGACCTAAGGTGGTTGACAGGCTCCGGATGCCAAACTGCTTGTCGGAAAATAACGGTTGATGGCTTGAAAGATAGGTGATGCATAGACCTACCTTGCGGTAAAATGTCAGTGTTGCCACTTAACGGGAACATGGATTTTTTTGAGGTTGAAGTATGCGCCTGTTAATATTTTTGCATTTTGATCATGACCTAAGGTGGTTGACAGGCTCCGGATGCCAAACCGCTTGTCGGAAAATAACGGTTGATGGCTTGAAAGAATAGGTGATGCATAGACCTACCTTGCAGTAAAATGTCAGTGTTGCCACTTAACGGGAACATGGATTTTTTTGAGGTTGAAGCATGCGCCTGTTAATATTTTTGCATTTTGATCACGACCTAAGGTGGTTGACAGGCTCCGGATGCCAAACCGCTTGTCGGAAAATAACGGTTGATGGCTTGAAAGATAGGTGATGCATAGACCTACCTTGCAGTAAAATGTCAGTCTTGCCACTTTACGGGAACATGGATTTTTTTGAGGTTGAAGCATGCGCCAGTTAATATTTTTGCATTTTGATCACGACCTAAAGTGGTTGACAGGCTCCGGATGCCAAACCGCTTGTCGGAAAATAACGGTTGATGGCTTGAAAGATAGGTGATGCATAGACGTACCTTGCGGTAAAATGTCAGTGTTGCCACTTTACGGGAACATGGATTTTTTTGAGGTTGAAGCATGCACCTGTTAATATTTTTGCATTTTGATCACGACCTAAGGTGGTTGACAGGCTCCGGATGCCAAACCGCTTGTCGGAAAATAACGGTTGATGGCTTGAAAGATAGGTGATGCATAGACCTACCTTGCAGTAAAATGTCAGTGTTGCCACTTAACGGGAACATGGATTTTTCTGAGGTTGAAGTATGCGCCTGTTAATATTTTTGCATTTTGATCACGACCTAAGGTGGTTGACAGGCTCCGGATGCCAAACCGCTTGTCGGAAAATAACGGTTGATGGCTTGAAAGATAGGTGATGCATAAACCTACCTTGCGGTAAAATGTCAGTGTTGCCACTTTACGGGAACATGGATTTTTTTGACATTGAAGCATGCGCCTGTTAATATTTTTGCATTTTGATCACGACCTAAGGTGGTTGACAGGCTCCGGATGCCAAACCGCTTGTCGGAAAATAACGGTTGATGGCTTGAAAGATAGGTGATGCATAGACCTACCTTGCGGTAAAATGTCAGTGTTGCCACTTTACGGGAACATGGATTTTTTTGAGGTTGAAGCATGCACCTGTTAATATTTTTGCATTTTGATCACGACCTAAGGTGGTTGACAGGCTCTGGATGCCGAACCGCTTGTCGGAAAATAACGGTTGATGGCTTGAAAGATAGGTGATGCATAGACCTACCTTGCGGTAAAATGTCAGTGTTGCCACTTTACGGGAACATGGATTTTTTTGAGGTTGAAGTATGCGCCTGTTAATATTTTTGCATTTTGATCACGACCTAAGGTGGTTGACAGGCTCCGGATGCCAAACCGCTTGTCGGAAAATAACGGTTGATGGCTTGAAAGATAGGTGATGCATAAACCTACCTTGCGGTAAAATGTCAGTGTTGCCACTTTACGGGAACATGGATTTTTTTGACGTTGAAGCATGCGCCTGTTAATATTTTTGCATTTTGATCACGACCTAAGGTGGTTGACAGGCTCCGGATGCCAAACCGCTTGTCGGAAAATAACGGTTGATGGCTTGAAAGATAGGTGATGCATAGACGTACCTTGCGGTAAAATGTCAGTGTTGCCACTTTACGGGAACATGGATTTTTTTGAGGTTGAAGCATGCACCTGTTAATATTTTTGCATTTTGATCACGACCTAAGGTGGTTGACAGGCTCCGGATGCCAAACCGCTTGTCGGAAAATAACGGTTGATGGCTTGAAAGATAGGTGATGCATAGACCTACCTTGCGGTAAAATGTCAGTGTTGCCACTTAACGGGAACATGGATTTTTTTGAGGTTGAAGTATGCGCCTGTTAATATTTTTGCATTTTGATCACGACCTAAGGTGGTTGACAGGCTCCGGATGCCAAACCGCTTGTCGGAAAATAACGGTTGATGGCTTGAAAGATAGGTGATGCATAAACCTACCTTGCGGTAAAATGTCAGTGTTGCCACTTTACGGGAACATGGATTTTTTTGAGGTTGAAGCATGCGCCTGTTAATATTTTTGCATTTTGATCACGACCTAAAGTGGTTGACAGGCTCCGGATGCCAAACCGCTTGTCGGAAAATAACGGTTGATGGCTTGAAAGATAGGTGATGCATAGACCTACCTTGCGGTAAAATGTCAGTGTTGCCACTTTACGGGAACATGGATTTTTTTGACGTTGAAGCATGCGCCTGTTAATATTTTTGCATTTTGATCACGACCTAAGGTGGTTGACAGGCTCCGGATGCCAAACCGCTTGTCGGAAAATAACGGTTGATGGCTTGAAAGATAGGTGATGCATAGACGTACCTTGCGGTAAAATGTCAGTGTTGCCACTTTACGGGAACATGGATTTTTTTGAGGTTGAAGCATGCACCTGTTAATATTTTTGCATTTTGATCACGACCTAAGGTGGTTGACAGGCTCCGGATGCCAAACCGCTTGTCGGAAAATAACGGTTGATGGCTTGAAAGATAGGTGATGCATAGACCTACCTTGCGGTAAAATGTCAGTGTTGCCACTTAACGGGAACATGGATTTTTTTGAGGTTGAAGTATGCGCCTGTTAATATTTTTGCATTTTGATCACGACCTAAGGTGGTTGACAGGCTCCGGATGCCAAACCGCTTGTCGGAAAATAACGGTTGATGGCTTGAAAGATAGGTGATGCATAGACCTACCTTGCGGTAAAATGTCAGTGTTGCCACTTTACGGGAACATGGATTTTTTTGAGGTTGAAGCATGCGCCTGTTAATATTTTTGCATTTTGATCACGACCTAAGGTGGTTGACAGGCTCCGGATGCCAAACCGCTTGTCGGAAAATAACGGTTGATGGCTTGAAAGATAGGTGATGCATAGACCTACCTTGCGGTAAAATGTCAGTGTTGCCACTTTACGGGAACATGGATTTTTTTTGAGGTTGAAGCATGCGCCAGTTAATATTTTTGCATTTTGATCACGACCTAAAGTGGTTGACAGGCTCCGGATGCCAAACCGCTTGTCGGAAAATAACGGTTGATGGCTTGAAAGATAGGTGATGCATAGACCTACCTTGCGGTAAAATGTCAGTGTTGCCACTTTACGGGAACATGGATTTTTTTGAGGTTGAAGCATGCACCTGTTAATATTTTTGCATTTTGATCACGACCTAAGGTGGTTGACATGCTCCGGATGCCAAACCGCTTGTCGGAAAATAATGGTTGATGGCTTGAAAGATAGGTGATGCATAGACCTACCTTGCGGTAAAATGTCAGTGTTGCCACCTTACGGGAACATGGATTTTTTTGAGGTTGAAGCATGCGCCTATTAATATTTTTGCATTTTGATCACGACCTAAGGTGGTTGACAGGCTCCGGATGCCAAACCGCTTGTCGGAAAATAACGGTTGATAGCTTGAAAGATAGGTGATGCATAGACCTATCTTGCAGTAAAATGTCAGTGTTGCCACTTAACGGGAACATGGATTTTTTTGAGGTTGAAGCATGCACCTGTTAATATTTTTGCATTTTGATCACGACTTAACGGGAACATGGATTTTTTTGAGGTTGAAGTATGCGCCTGTTAATATTTTTGCATTTTGATCACGACCTAAGGTGGTTGACAGGCTCCGGATGCCAAACCGCTTGTCGGAAAATAACGGTTGATGGCTTGAAAGATAGGTGATGCATAAACCTACCTTGCGGTAAAATGTCAGTGTTGCCACTTTACGGGAACATGGATTTTTTTGAGGTTGAAGCATGCGCCTGTTAATATTTTTGCATTTTGATCACGACCTAAAGTGGTTGACAGGCTCCGGATGCCAAACCGCTTGTCGGAAAATAACGGTTGATGGCTTGAAAGATAGGTGATGCATAGACCTACCTTGCGGTAAAATGTCAGTGTTGCCACTTTACGGGAACATGGATTTTTTTGACGTTGAAGCATGCGCCTGTTAATATTTTTGCATTTTGATCACGACCTAAGGTGGTTGACAGGCTCCGGATGCCAAACCGCTTGTCGGAAAATAACGGTTGATGGCTTGAAAGATAGGTGATGCATAGACGTACCTTGCGGTAAAATGTCAGTGTTGCCACTTTACGGGAACATGGATTTTTTTGAGGTTGAAGCATGCACCTGTTAATATTTTTGCATTTTGATCACGACCTAAGGTGGTTGACAGGCTCCGGATGCCAAACCGCTTGTCGGAAAATAACGGTTGATGGCTTGAAAGATAGGTGATGCATAGACCTACCTTGCGGTAAAATGTCAGTGTTGCCACTTAACGGGAACATGGATTTTTTTGAGGTTGAAGTATGCGCCTGTTAATATTTTTGCATTTTGATCACGACCTAAGGTGGTTGACAGGCTCCGGATGCCAAACCGCTTGTCGGAAAATAACGGTTGATGGCTTGAAAGATAGGTGATGCATAGACCTACCTTGCGGTAAAATGTCAGTGTTGCCACTTTACGGGAACATGGATTTTTTTGAGGTTGAAGCATGCGCCTGTTAATATTTTTGCATTTTGATCACGACCTAAGGTGGTTGACAGGCTCCGGATGCCAAACCGCTTGTCGGAAAATAACGGTTGATGGCTTGAAAGATAGGTGATGCATAGACCTACCTTGCGGTAAAATGTCAGTGTTGCCACTTTACGGGAACATGGATTTTTTTTGAGGTTGAAGCATGCGCCAGTTAATATTTTTGCATTTTGATCACGACCTAAAGTGGTTGACAGGCTCCGGATGCCAAACCGCTTGTCGGAAAATAACGGTTGATGGCTTGAAAGATAGGTGATGCATAGACCTACCTTGCGGTAAAATGTCAGTGTTGCCACTTTACGGGAACATGGATTTTTTTGAGGTTGAAGCATGCACCTGTTAATATTTTTGCATTTTGATCACGACCTAAGGTGGTTGACATGCTCCGGATGCCAAACCGCTTGTCGGAAAATAATGGTTGATGGCTTGAAAGATAGGTGATGCATAGACCTACCTTGCGGTAAAATGTCAGTGTTGCCACCTTACGGGAACATGGATTTTTTTGAGGTTGAAGCATGCGCCTATTAATATTTTTGCATTTTGATCACGACCTAAGGTGGTTGACAGGCTCCGGATGCCAAACCGCTTGTCGGAAAATAACGGTTGATAGCTTGAAAGATAGGTGATGCATAGACCTATCTTGCAGTAAAATGTCAGTGTTGCCACTTAACGGGAACATGGATTTTTTTGAGGTTGAAGCATGCGCCTGTTAATATTTTTGCATTTTGATCACGACCTAAGGTGGTTGACAGGCTCCGGATGCCAAACCGCTTGTCGGAAAATAACGGTTGATGGCTTGAAAGATAGGTGATGCATAGACCTACCTTGCGGTAAAATGTCAGTGTTGCCACTTTACGGGAACATGGATTTTTTTGAGGTTGAAGCATGCGCCAGTTAATATTTTTGCATTTTGATCACGACCTAAGGTGGTTGACAGGCTCCGGATGCCAAACCGCTTGTCGGAAAATAACGGTTGATGGCTTGAAAGATAGGTGATGCATAGACCTACCTTGCGGTGAAATGTCAGTGTTGCCACTTAACGGGAACATGGATTTTTTTGAGGTTGAAGCATGCGCCAGTTAATATTTTTGCATTTTGATCACGACCTAAAGTGGTTGACAGGCTCCGGATGCCAAACCGCTTGTTGGAAAATAACGGTTGATGGCTTGAAAGATAGGTGATGCATAGACCTACCTTGCGGTAAAATGTCAGTGTTGCCACTTTACGGGAACATGGATTTTTTTGAGGTTGAAGCATGCGCCCGTTAATATTTTTGCATTTTGATCACGACCTAAGGTGGTTGACAGGCTCCGGATGCCAAACCGCTTGTCGGAAAATAACGGTTGATGGCTTGAAAGATAGGTGATGCATAGACCTACCTTGCGGTAAAATGTCAGTGTTGCCACTTAACGGGAACATGGATTTTTTTGACATTGAAGCATGCGCCTGTTAATATTTTTGCATTTTGATCATGACCTAAGGTGGTTGACAGGCTCCGGATGCCAAACCGCTTGTCGGAAAATAACGGTTGATGGCTTGAAAGAATAGGTGATGCATAGACCTACCTTGCAGTAAAATGTCAGTGTTGCCACTTAACGGGAACATGGATTTTTTTGAGGTTGAAGCATGAGCCTGTTAATATTTTTGCATTTTGATCACGACCTAAGGTGGTTGACAGGCTCCGGATGCCAAACCGCTTGTCGGAAAATAACGGTTGATGGCTTGAAAGATAGGTGATGCATAGACCTACCTTGCAGTAAAATGTCAGTCTTGCCACTTTACGGGAACATGGATTTTTTTGAGGTTGAAGCATGCGCCAGTTAATATTTTTGCATTTTGATCACGACCTAAAGTGGTTGACAGGCTCCGGATGCCAAACCGCTTGTCGGAAAATAACGGTTGATGGCTTGAAAGATAGGTGATGCATAGACGTACCTTGCGGTAAAATGTCAGTGTTGCCACTTTACGGGAACATGGATTTTTTTGAGGTTGAAGCATGCACCTGTTAATATTTTTGCATTTTGATCACGACCTAAGGTGGTTGACAGGCTCCGGATGCCAAACCGCTTGTCGGAAAATAACGGTTGATGGCTTGAAAGATAGGTGATGCATAGACCTACCTTGCGGTAAAATGTCAGTGTTGCCACTTAACGGGAACATGGATTTTTTTGAGGTTGAAGTATGCGCCTGTTAATATTTTTGCATTTTGATCACGACCTAAGGTGGTTGACAGGCTCCGGATGCCAAACCGCTTGTCGGAAAATAACGGTTGATGGCTTGAAAGATAGGTGATGCATAAACCTACCTTGCGGTAAAATGTCAGTGTTGCCACTTTACGGGAACATGGATTTTTTGACGTTGAAGCATGCGCCTGTTAATATTTTTGCATTTTGATCACGACCTAAGGTGGTTGACAGGCTCCGGATGCCAAACCGCTTGTCGGAAAATAACGGTTGATGGCTTGAAAGATAGGTGATGCATAGACCTACCTTGCGGTAAAATGTCAGTGTTGCCACTTTACGGGAACATGGATTTTTTTGAGGTTGAAGCATGCGCCAGTTAATATTTTTGCATTTTGATCACGACCTAAAGTGGTTGACAGGCTCCGGATGCCAAACCGCTTGCCGGAAAATAACGGTTGATAGCTTGAAAGATAGGTGATGCATAGACCTACCTTGCGGTAAAATGTCAGTGCTGCCACTTAACGGGAACATGGATTGTTTTGAGGTTGAAGCATGCACCACAAGTGAAGTGCAGCAAGTGAAGTGCAGCAAGTGAAGTGCAGCAAGTGAAGTGCAGCAAGTGAAGTGCAGCAAGTGAAGTGCAGCAAGTGAAGTGCAGCAAGTGAAGTGCAGCAAGTGAAGTGCAGCAAGTGAAGTGCAGCAAGTGAAGTGCAGCAAGTGAAGTGCAGCAAGTGAAGTGCAGCAAGTGAAGTGCAGCAAGTGAAGTGCAGCAAGTGAAGTGCAGCAAGTGAAGTGCAGCAAGTGAAGTGCAGCAAGTGAAGTGCAGCAAGTGAAGTGCAGCAAGTGAAGTGCAGCAAGTGAAGTGCAGCAAGTGAAGTGCAGCAACTTTACGGGAACATGGATTTTTTTGAGGTTGAAGCATGCGCCCGTTAATATTTTTGCATTTTGATCACGACCTAAGGTGGTTGACAGGCTCCGGATGCCAAACCGCTTGTCGGAAAATAACGGTTGATGGCTTGAAAGATAGGTGATGCATAGACCTACCTTGCGGTAAAATGTCAGTGTTGCCACTTAACGGGAACATGGATTTTTTTGAGGTTGAAGTATGCGCCTGTTAATATTTTTGCATTTTGATCACGACCTAAGGTGGTTGACAGGCTCCGGATGCCAAACCGCTTGTCGGAAAATAACGGTTGATGGCTTGAAAGATAGGTGATGCATAAACCTACCTTGCGGTAAAATGTCAGTGTTGCCACTTTACGGGAACATGGATTTTTTTGACATTGAAGCATGCGCCTGTTAATATTTTTGCATTTTGATCACGACCTAAGGTGGTTGACAGGCTCCGGATGCCAAACCGCCTGTCGGAAAATAACGGTTGATGGCTTGAAAGATAGGTGATGCATAGACCTACCTTGCGGTAAAATGTCAGTGTTGCCACTTTACGGGAACATGGATTTTTTTGAGGTTGAAGCATGCGCCAGTTAATATTTTTGCATTTTGATCACGACCTAAAGTGGTTGACAGGCTCCGGATGCCAAACCGCTTGTCGGAAAATAACGGTTGATGGCTTGAAAGATAGGTGATGCATAGACCTACCTTGCGGTAAAATGTCAGTGTTGCCACTTTACGGGAACATGGATTTTTTTGAGGTTGAAGCATGCACCTGTTAATATTTTTGCATTTTGATCACGACCTAAGGTGGTTGACAGGCTCCGGATGCCAAACCGCTTGTCGGAAAATAACGGTTGATGGCTTGAAAGATAGGTGATGCATAGACCTACCTTGCGGTAAAATGTCAGTGTTGCCACTTTACGGGAACATGGTTTTTTTTGAGGTTGAAGCATGCGCCTGTTAATATTTTTGCATTTTGATCACGACCTAAGGTGGTTGACAGGCTCCGGATGCCAAACCGCTTATCGGAAAATAACGGTTGATGGCTTGCAAGATAGGTGATGCATAGACCTATCTTGCAGTAAAATGTCAGTGTTGCCACTTAACGAGAACATGGATTTTTTTGAGGTTGAAGCATGCGCCTGTTAATATTTTTGCATTTTGATCACGACCTAAGGTGGTTGACAGGCTCCGGATGCCAAACCGCTTGTCGGAAAATAACGGTTGATGGCTTGAAAGATAGGTGATGCATAGACCTACCTTGCGGTAAAATGTCAGTGTTGCCACTTTACGGGAACATGGATTTTTTTGAGGTTGAAGCATGCGCCAGTTAATATTTTTGCATTTTGATCACGACCTAAGGTGGTTGACAGGCTCCGGATGCCAAACCGCTTGTCGGAAAATAACGGTTGATGGCTTGAAAGATAGGTGATGCATAGACCTACCTTGCGGTAAAATGTCAGTGTTGCCACTTAACGGGAACATGGATTTTTTGAGGTTGAAGCATGCGCCTGTTAATATTTTTGCATTTTGATCACGACCTAAAGTGGTTGACAGGCTCCGAATGCCAAACCGCTTGTTGGAAAATAACGGTTGATGGCTTGAAAGATAGGTGATGCATAGACCTACCTTGCGGTAAAATGTCAGTGTTGCCACTTTACGGGAACATGGATTTTTTTGAGGTTGAAGCATGCGCCAGTTAATATTTTTGCATTTTGATCACGACCTAAAGTGGTTGACAGGCTCCGGATGCCAAACCGCTTGCCGGAAAATAACGGTTGATGGCTTGAAAGATAGGTGATGCATAGACCTACCTTGCGGTAAAATGTCAGTGCTGCCACTTAACGGGAACATGGATTTTTTTGAGGTTGAAGCATGCACCACAAGTGAAGTGCAGCAAGTGAAGTGCAGCAAGTGAAGTGCAGCAAGTGAAGTGCAGCAAGTGAAGTGCAGCAAGTGAAGTGCAGCAAGTGAAGTGCAGCAAGTGAAGTGCAGCAAGTGAAGTGCAGCAAGTGAAGTGCAGCAAGTGAAGTGCAGCAAGTGAAGTGCAGCAAGTGAAGTGCAGCAAGTGAAGTGCAGCAAGTGAAGTGCAGCAAGTGAAGTGCAGCAATTGAAGTGCAGCAAGTGAAGTGCAGCAAGTGAAGTGCAGCAAGTGAAGTGCAGCAGGTGAAGTGCAGCAAGTGAAGTGCAGCAAGTGAAGTGCAGCAAGTGAAGTGCAGCAAGTGAAGTGCAGCAAGTGAAGTGCAGCAAGTGAAGTGCAGCAAGTGAAGTGCAGCAAGTGAAGTGCAGCAAGTGAAGTGCAGCAAGTGAAGTGCAGCAAGTGAAGTGCAGCAACTTTACGGGAACATGGATGTTTTTGAGGTTGAAGCATGCGCCCGTTAATATTTTTGCATTTTGATCACGACCTAAGGTGGTTGACAGGCTCCGGATGCCAAACCGCTTGTCGGAAAATAACGGTTGATGGCTTGAAAGATAGGTGATGCATAGACCTACCTTGCGGTAAAATGTCAGTGTTGCCACTTTACGGGAACATGGATTTTTTTGAGGTTGAAGCATGCGCCAGTTAATATTTTTGCATTTTGATCACGACCTAAGGTGGTTGACAGGCTCCGGATGCCAAACCGCTTGTCGGAAAATAACGGTTGATGGCTTGAAAGATAGGTGATGCATAGACCTACCTTGCGGTAAAATGTCAGTGTTGCCACTTAACGGGAACATGGATTTTTTTGAGGTTGAAGTATGCGCCTGTTAATATTTTTGCATTTTGATCACGACCTAAGGTGGTTGACAGGCTCCGGATGCCAAACCGCTTGTCGGAAAATAACGGTTGATGGCTTGAAAGATAGGTGATGCATAAACCTACCTTGCGGTAAAATGTCAGTGTTGCCACTTTACGGGAACATGGATTTTTTTGACATTGAAGCATGCGCCTGTTAATATTTTTGCATTTTGATCACGACCTAAGGTGGTTGACAGGCTCCGGATGCCAAACCGCTTGTCGGAAAATAACGGTTGATGGCTTGAAAGATAGGTGATGCATAGACCTACCTTGCGGTAAAATGTCAGTGTTGCCACTTAACGGGAACATGGATTTTTTTGAGGTTGAAGCATGCGCCTGTTAATATTTTTGCATTTTGATCACGACCTAAAGTGGTTGACAGGCTCCGAATGCCAAACCGCTTGTTGGAAAATAACGGTTGATGGCTTAAAAGATAGGTGATGCATAGACCTACCTTGCGGTAAAATGTCAGTGTTGCCACTTAACGGGAACATGGATTTTTTTGAGGTTGAAGCATGCGCCAGTTAATATTTTTGCATTTTGATCACGACCTAAAGTGGTTGACAGGCTCCGGATGCCAAACCGCTTGTCGGAAAATAACGGTTGATGGCTTGCAAGATAGGTGATGCATAGACCTACCTTGCGGTAAAATGTCAGTGTTGCCACTTTACGGGAACATGGATTTTTTTGAGGTTGAAGCATGCGCCAGTTAATATTTTTGCATTTTGATCACGACCTAAAGTGGTTGACAGGCTCCGGATGCCAAACCGCTTGTCGGAAAATAACGGTTGATGGCTTGAAAGATAGGTGATGCATAGACCTACCTTGCGGTAAAATGTCAGTGTTGCCACTTTACGGGAACATGGATTTTTTTGAGGTTGAAGCATGCGCCTGTTAATATTTTTGCATTTTGATCACGACCTAAGGTGGTTGACAGGCTCCGGATGCCAAACCGCTTGTCGGAAAATAACGGTTGATGGCTTGCAAGATAGGTGATGCATAGACCTATCTTGCAGTAAAATGTCAGTGTTGCCACTTAACGAGAACATGGATTTTTTTGAGGTTGAAGCATGCGCCTGTTAATATTTTTGCATTTTGATCACGACCTAAGGTGGTTGACAGGCTCCGGATGCCAAACCGCTTGTCGGAAAATAACGGTTGATGGCTTGAAAGATAGGTGATGCATAGACCTTCCTTGCGGTAAAATGTCAGTGTTGCCACTTTACGGGAACATGGATTTTTTTGAGGTTGAAGCATGCGCCAGTTAATATTTTTGCATTTTGATCACGACCTAAGGTGGTTGACAGGCTCCGGATGCCAAACCGCTTGTCGGAAAATAACGGTTGATGGCTTGAAAGATAGGTGATGCATAGACCTACCTTGCGGTAAAATGTCAGTGTTGCCACTTAACGGGAACATGGATTTTTTTGAGGTTGAAGCATGCGCCTGTTAATATTTTTGCATTTTGATCACGACCTAAAGTGGTTGACAGGCTCCGAATGCCAAACCGCTTGTTGGAAAATAACGGTTGATGGCTTGAAAGATAGGTGATGCATAGACCTACCTTGCGGTAAAATGTCAGTGTTGCCACTTTACGGGAACATGGATTTTTTTGAGGTTGAAGCATGCGCCAGTTAATATTTTTGCATTTTGATCACGACCTAAAGTGGTTGACAGGCTCCGGATGCCAAACCGCTTGCCGGAAAATAACGGTTGATGGCTTGAAAGATAGGTGATGCATAGACCTACCTTGCGGTAAAATGTCAGTGCTGCCACTTAACGGGAACATGGATTTTTTTGAGGTTGAAGCATGCGCCTGTTAATATTTTTGCATTTTGATCACGACCTAAAGTGGTTGACAGGCTCCGGATGCCAAACCGCTTGCCGGAAAATAACGGTTGATGGCTTGAAAGATAGGTGATGCATAGACGTACCTTGCGGTAAAATGTCAGTGTTGCCACTTTACGGGAACATGGATTTTTTTGAGGTTGAAGCATGCACCTGTTAATATTTTTGCATTTTGATCACGACCTAAGGTGGTTGACAGGCTCCGGATGCCAAACCGCTTGTCGGAAAATAACGGTTGATGGCTTGAAAGATAGGTGATGCATAGACCTACCTTGCGGTAAAATGTCAGTGTTGCCACTTAACGGGAACATGGATTTTTTTGAGGTTGAAGTATGCGCCTGTTAATATTTTTGCATTTTGATCACGACCTAAGGTGGTTGACAGGCTCCGGATGCCAAACCGCTTGTCGGAAAATAACGGTTGATGGCTTGAAAGATAGGTGATGCATAAACCTACCTTGCGGTAAAATGTCAGTGTTGCCACTTTACGGGAACATGGATTTTTTTGACGTTGAAGCATGCGCCTGTTAATATTTTTGCATTTTGATCACGACCTAAGGTGGTTGACAGGCTCCGGATGCCAAACCGCTTGTCGGAAAATAACGGTTGATGGCTTGAAAGATAGGTGATGCATAGACCTACCTTGCGGTAAAATGTCAGTGTTGCCACTTTACGGGAACATGGATTTTTTTGAGGTTGAAGCATGCGCCAGTTAATATTTTTGCATTTTGATCACGACCTAAAGTGGTTGACAGGCTCCGGATGCCAAACCGCTTGCCGGAAAATAACGGTTGATGGCTTGAAAGATAGGTGATGCATAGACCTACCTTGCGGTAAAATGTCAGTGCTGCCACTTAACGGGAACATGGATTTTTTTGAGGTTGAAGCATGCACCACAAGTGAAGTGCAGCAAGTGAAGTGCAGCAAGTGAAGTGCAGCAAGTGAAGTGCAGCAAGTGAAGTGCAGCAAGTGAAGTGCAGCAAGTGAAGTGCAGCAAGTGAAGTGCAGCAAGTGAAGTGCAGCAAGTGAAGTGCAGCAAGTGAAGTGCAGCAAGTGCAGTGCAGCAAGTGAAGTGCAGCAAGTGAAGTGCAGCAAGTGAAGTGCAGCAAGTGAAGTGCAGCAATTGAAGTGCAGCAAGTGAAGTGCAGCAAGTGAAGTGCAGCAAGTGAAGTGCAGCAGGTGAAGTGCAGCAAGTGAAGTGCAGCAAGTGAAGTGCAGCAAGTGAAGTGCAGCAAGTGAAGTGCAGCAAGTGAAGTGCAGCAAGTGAAGTGCAGCAAGTGAAGTGCAGCAAGTGAAGTGCAGCAAGTGAAGTGCAGCAAGTGAAGTGCAGCAAGTGAAGTGCAGCAACTTTACGGGAACATGGATTTTTTTGAGGTTGAAGCATGCGCCCGTTAATATTTTTGCATTTTGATCACGACCTAAGGTGGTTGACAGGCTCCGGATGCCAAACCGCTTGTCGGAAAATAACGGTTGATGGCTTGAAAGATAGGTGATGCATAGACCTACCTTGCGGTAAAATGTCAGTGTTGCCACTTTACGGGAACATGGATTTTTTTGAGGTTGAAGCATGCGCCAGTTAATATTTTTGCATTTTGATCACGACCTAAGGTGGTTGACAGGCTCCGGATGCCAAACCGCTTGTCGGAAAATAACGGTTGATGGCTTGAAAGATAGGTGATGCATAGACCTACCTTGCGGTAAAATGTCAGTGTTGCCACTTAACGGGAACATGGATTTTTTTGAGGTTGAAGTATGCGCCTGTTAATATTTTTGCATTTTGATCACGACCTAAGGTGGTTGACAGGCTCCGGATGCCAAACCGCTTGTCGGAAAATAACGGTTGATGGCTTGAAAGATAGGTGATGCATAAACCTACCTTGCGGTAAAATGTCAGTGTTGCCACTTTACGGGAACATGGATTTTTTTGACATTGAAGCATGCGCCTGTTAATATTTTTGCATTTTGATCACGACCTAAGGTGGTTGACAGGCTCCGGATGCCAAACCGCTTGTCGGAAAATAACGGTTGATGGCTTGAAAGATAGGTGATGCATAGACCTACCTTGCGGTAAAATGTCAGTGTTGCCACTTAACGGGAACATGGATTTTTTTGAGGTTGAAGCATGCGCCAGTTAATATTTTTGCATTTTGATCACGACCTAAAGTGGTTGACAGGCTCCGGATGCCAAACCGCTTGTCGGAAAATAACGGTTGATGGCTTGCAAGATAGGTGATGCATAGACCTACCTTGCGGTAAAATGTCAGTGTTGCCACTTTACGGGAACATGGATTTTTTTGAGGTTGAAGCATGCGCCAGTTAATATTTTTGCATTTTGATCACGACCTAAAGTGGTTGACAGGCTCCGGATGCCAAACCGCTTGTCGGAAAATAACGGTTGATGGCTTGAAAGATAGGTGATGCATAGACCTACCTTGCGGTAAAATGTCAGTGTTGCCACTTTACGGGAACATGGATTTTTTTGAGGTTGAAGCATGCGCCTGTTAATATTTTTGCATTTTGATCACGACCTAAGGTGGTTGACAGGCTCCGGATGCCAAACCGCTTGTCGGAAAATAACGGTTGATGGCTTGCAAGATAGGTGATGCATAGACCTATCTTGCAGTAAAATGTCAGTGTTGCCACTTAACGAGAACATGGATTTTTTTGAGGTTGAAGCATGCGCCTGTTAATATTTTTGCATTTTGATCACGACCTAAGGTGGTTGACAGGCTCCGGATGCCAAACCGCTTGTCGGAAAATAACGGTTGATGGCTTGAAAGATAGGTGATGCATAGACCTTCCTTGCGGTAAAATGTCAGTGTTGCCACTTTACGGGAACATGGATTTTTTTGAGGTTGAAGCATGCGCCAGTTAATATTTTTGCATTTTGATCACGACCTAAGGTGGTTGACAGGCTCCGGATGCCAAACCGCTTGTCGGAAAATAACGGTTGATGGCTTGAAAGATAGGTGATGCATAGACCTACCTTGCGGTAAAATGTCAGTGTTGCCACTTAACGGGAACATGGATTTTTTTGAGGTTGAAGTATGCGCCTGTTAATATTTTTGCATTTTGATCACGACCTAAAGTGGTTGACAGGCTCCGAATGCCAAACCGCTTGTTGGAAAATAACGGTTGATGGCTTGAAAGATAGGTGATGCATAGACCTACCTTGCGGTAAAATGTCAGTGTTGCCACTTTACGGGAACATGGATTTTTTTGAGGTTGAAGCATGCGCCAGTTAATATTTTTGCATTTTGATCACGACCTAAAGTGGTTGACAGGCTCCGGATGCCAAACCGCTTGCCGGAAAATAACGGTTGATGGCTTGAAAGATAGGTGATGCATAGACCTACCTTGCGGTAAAATGTCAGTGCTGCCACTTAACGGGAACATGGATTTTTTTGAGGTTGAAGCATGCGCCTGTTAATATTTTTGCATTTTGATCACGACCTAAAGTGGTTGACAGGCTCCGGATGCCAAACCGCTTGCCGGAAAATAACGGTTGATGGCTTGAAAGATAGGTGATGCATAGACGTACCTTGCGGTAAAATGTCAGTGTTGCCACTTTACGGGAACATGGATTTTTTTGAGGTTGAAGCATGCACCTGTTAATATTTTTGCATTTTGATCACGACCTAAGGTGGTTGACAGGCTCCGGATGCCAAACCGCTTGTCGGAAAATAACGGTTGATGGCTTGAAAGATAGGTGATGCATAGACCTACCTTGCGGTAAAATGTCAGTGTTGCCACTTAACGGGAACATGGATTTTTTTGAGGTTGAAGTATGCGCCTGTTAATATTTTTGCATTTTGATCACGACCTAAGGTGGTTGACAGGCTCCGGATGCCAAACCGCTTGTCGGAAAATAACGGTTGATGGCTTGAAAGATAGGTGATGCATAAACCTACCTTGCGGTAAAATGTCAGTGTTGCCACTTTACGGGAACATGGATTTTTTTGACGTTGAAGCATGCGCCTGTTAATATTTTTGCATTTTGATCACGACCTAAGGTGGTTGACAGGCTCCGGATGCCAAACCGCTTGTCGGAAAATAACGGTTGATGGCTTGAAAGATAGGTGATGCATAGACCTACCTTGCGGTAAAATGTCAGTGTTGCCACTTTACGGGAACATGGATTTTTTTGAGGTTGAAGCATGCGCCAGTTAATATTTTTGCATTTTGATCACGACCTAAAGTGGTTGACAGGCTCCGGATGCCAAACCGCTTGCCGGAAAATAACGGTTGATGGCTTGAAAGATAGGTGATGCATAGACCTACCTTGCGGTAAAATGTCAGTGCTGCCACTTAACGGGAACATGGATTTTTTTGAGGTTGAAGCATGCACCACAAGTGAAGTGCAGCAAGTGAAGTGCAGCAAGTGAAGTGCAGCAAGTGAAGTGCAGCAAGTGAAGTGCAGCAAGTGAAGTGCAGCAAGTGAAGTGCAGCAAGTGAAGTGCAGCAAGTGAAGTGCAGCAAGTGAAGTGCAGCAAGTGAAGTGCAGCAAGTGAAGTGCAGCAAGTGAAGTGCAGCAAGTGAAGTGCAGCAAGTGAAGTGCAGCAAGTGAAGTGCAGCAATTGAAGTGCAGCAAGTGAAGTGCAGCAAGTGAAGTGCAGCAAGTGAAGTGCAGCAAGTGAAGTGCAGCAAGTGAAGTGCAGCAAGTGAAGTGCAGCAAGTGAAGTGCAGCAAGTGAAGTGCAGCAAGTGAAGTGCAGCAAGTGAAGTGCAGCAAGTGAAGTGCAGCAAGTGAAGTGCAGCAAGTGAAGTGCAGCAAGTGAAGTGCAGCAAGTGAAGTGCAGCAAGTGAAGTGCAGCAAGTGAAGTGCAGCAAGTGAAGTGCAGCAAGTGAAGTGCAGCAAGTGAAGTGCAGCAAGTGAAGTGCAGCAAGTGAAGTGCAGCAAGTGAAGTGCAGCAAGTGAAGTGCAGCAAGTGAAGTGCAGCAAGTGAAGTGCAGCAAGTGAAGTGCAGCAAGTGAAGTGCAGCAAGTGAAGTGCAGCAAGTGAATTGCAGCAAGTGAAGTGCAGCAAGTGAAGTGCAGCAAGTGAAGTGCAGCAAGTGAAGTGCAGCAAGTGAAGTGCAGCATGTGAATTGCAGCAAGTGAAGTGCAGCAAGTGAAGTGCAGCAAGTGAAGTGCAGCAAGTGAAGTGCAGCAAGTGAAGTGCAGCAAGTGAAGTGCAGCAAGTGAAGTGCAGCAAGTGAAGTGCAGCAAGTGAAGCGCAGCAAGTGAAGTGCAGCAAGTGAAGTGCAGCAAGTGAAGTGCACCAAGTGAAGTGCAGCAAGTGAAGTGCAGCAAGTGAAGTGCAGCAAGTGAAGTGCAGCAAGTGAAGTGCAGCAAGTGAAGTGCAGCAAGTGAAGTGCAGCAAGTGAAGTGCAGCAAGTGAAGTGCAGCAAGTGAAGTGCAGCAAGTGAAGTGCAGCAAGTGAAGTGCAGCAAGTGAAGTGCAGCAAGTGAAGTGCAGCAAGTGAAGTGCAGCAAGTGAAGTGCAGCAAGTGAAGTGCAGCAAGTGAAGTGCAGCAAGTGAAGTGCAGCAAGTGAAGTGCAGCAAGTGAAGTGCAGCAAGTGAAGTGCAGCAAGTGAAGTGCAGCAAGTGAAGTGCAGCAAGTGAAGTGCAGCAAGTGAAGTGCAGCAATTGAAGTGCAGCAAGTGAAGTGCAGCAAGTGAATTGAGCAAGTGAAGTGCAGCAATTGAAGTGCAGCAAGTGAAGTGCAGCAAGTGAAGTGCAGCAAGTGAAGTGCAGCAAGTGAAGTGCAGCAAGTGAAGTGCAGCAAGTGAAGTGCAGCAAGTGAAGTGCAGCAAGTGAAGTGCAGCAAGTGAAGTGCAGCAAGTGAAGTGCAGCAAGTGAAGTGCAGCAAGTGAAGTGCAGCAAGTGAAGTGCAGCAAGTGAAGTGCAGCAAGTGAAGTGCAGCAAGTGAAGTGCAGCAAGTGAAGTGCAGCAAGTGAAGTGCAGCAAGTGAAGTGCAGCAAGTGAAGTGCAGCAAGTGAAGTGCAGCAAGTGAAGTGCAGCAAGTGAAGTGCAGCAAGTGAAGTGCAGCAAGTGAAGTGCAGCAAGTGAAGTGCAGCAAGTGAAGTGCAGCAAGTGAAGTGCAGCAAGTGAAGTGCAGCAAGTGAAGTGCAGCAAGTGAAGTGCAGCAAGTGAAGTGCAGCAAGTGAAGTGCAGCAAGTGAAGTGCAGCAAGTGAAGTGCAGCAAGTGAAGTGCAGCAAGTGAAGTGCAGCAAGTGAAGTGCAGCAAGTGAAGTGCAGCAAGTGAAGTGCAGCAAGTGAAGTGCAGCAAGTGAAGTGCAGCAAGTGAAGTGCAGCAAGTGAAGTGCAGCAAGTGAAGTGCAGCAAGTGAAGTGCAGCAAGTGAAGTGCAGCAAGTGAAGTGCAGCAAGTGAAGTGCAGCAAGTGAAGTGCAGCAAGTGAAGTGCAGCAAGTGAAGTGCAGCAAGTGAAGTGCAGCAAGTGAAGTGCAGCAAGTGAAGTGCAGCAAGTGAAGTGCAGCAAGTGAAGTGCAGCAAGTGAAGTGCAGCAAGTGAAGTGCAGCAAGTGAAGTGCAGCAAGTGAAGCGCAGCAAGTGAAGTGCAGCAAGTGAAGTGCAGCAAGTGAAGTGCAGCAAGTGAAGTGCAGCAAGTGAAGTGCAGCAAGTGAAGTGCAGCAAGTGAAGTGCAGCAAGTGAAGTGCAGCAAGTGAAGTGTAGCAAGTGAAGTGCAGCAAGTGAAGTGCAGCAAGTGAAGTGCAGCAAGTGAAGTGCAGCAAGTGAAGTGCAGCAAGTGAAGTGCAGCAAGTGAAGTGCAGCAAGTGAAGTGCAGCAAGTGAAGTGCAGCAAGTGAAGTGCAGCAAGTGAAGTGCAGCAAGTGAAGTGCAGCAAGTGAAGTGCAGCAAGTGAAGTGCAGCAAGTGAAGTGCAGCAAGTGAAGTGCAGCAAGTGAAGTGCAGCAAGTGAAGTGCAGCAAGTGAAGTGCAGCAAGTGAAGTGCAGCAAGTGAAGTGCAGCAATTGAAGTGCAGCAAGTGAAGTGCAGCAAGTGAAGTACAGCAAGTGAAGTGCAGCAAGTGAAGTGCAGCAAGTGAAGTGCAGCAAGTGAAGTGCAGCAAGTGAAGTGCAGCAAGTGAAGTGCAGCAAGTGAAGTGCAGCAAGTGAAGTGCAGCAAGTGAAGTGCAGCAAGTGAAGTGCAGCAAGTGAAGTGCAGCAAGTGAAGTGCAGCAAGTGAAGTGCAGCAACTTTACGGGAACATGGATTTTTTTGAGGTTGAAGCATGCGCCCGTTAATATTTTTGCATTTTGATCACGACCTAAGGTGGTTGACAGGCTCCGGATGCCAAACCGCTTGTCGGAAAATAACGGTTGATGGCTTGAAAGATAGGTGATGCATAGACCTACCTTGCAATAAAATGTCAGTGTTGCCACTTAACGGGAACATGGATTTTTTTGAGGTTGAAGTATGCGCCTGTCAATATTTTTGCATTTTGATCATGACCTAAGGTGGTTGACAGGCTCCGGATGCCAAACCGCTTGTCGGAAAATAACGGTTGATGGCTTGAAAGAATAGGTGATGCATAGACCTACCTTGCAGTAAAATGTCAGTGTTGCCACTTAACGGGAACATGGATTTTTTTGAGGTTGAAGCGTGCGCCTGTTAATATTTTTGCATTTTGATCACGACCTAAGGTGGTTGACAGGCTCCGGATGCCAAACCGCTTGTCGGAAAATAACGGTTGATGGCTTGAAAGATAGGTGATGCATAGACCTACCTTGCAGTAAAATGTCAGTCTTGCCACTTTACGGGAACATGGATTTTTTTGAGGTTGAAGCATGCGCCAGTTAATATTTTTGCATTTTGATCACGACCTAAAGTGGTTGACAGGCTCCGGATGCCAAACCGCTTGTCGGAAAATAACGGTTGATGGCTTGAAAGATAGGTGATGCATAGACGTACCTTGCGGTAAAATGTCAGTGTTGCCACTTTACGGGAACATGGATTTTTTTTGAGGTTGAAGCATGCACCTGTTAATATTTTTGCATTTTGATCACGACCTAAGGTGGTTGACAGGCTCCGGATGCCAAACCGCTTGTCGGAAAATAACGGTTGATGGCTTGAAAGATAGGTGATGCATAGACCTACCTTGCGGTAAAATGTCAGTGTTGCCACTTTACGGGAACATGGATTTTTTTGAGGTTGAAGCATGCGCCTGTTAATATTTTTGCATTTTGATCACGACCTAAGGTGGTTGACAGGCTCCGGATGCCAAACCGCTTGTCGGAAAATAACGGTTGATGGCTTGAAAGATAGGTGATGCATAGACCTACCTTGCGGTAAAATGTCAGTGTTGCCACTTTACGGGAACATGGATTTTTTTGAGGTTGAAGCATGCGCCAGTTAATATTTTTGCATTTTGATCACGACCTAAGGTGGTTGACAGGCTCCGGATGCCAAACCGCTTTTCGGAAAATAACGGTTGATGGCTTGAAAGATAGGTGATGCATAGACCTACCTTGCGGTAAAATGTCAGTGTTGCCACTTTACGGGAACATGGTTTTTTTGAGGTTGAAGCATGCGCCAGTTAATATTTTTGCATTTTGATCACGACCTAAAGTGGTTGACAGGCTCCGGATGCCAAACCGCTTGTCGGAAAATAACGGTTGATGGCTTGAAAGATAGGTGATGCATAAACCTACCTTGCGGTAAAATGTCAGTGTTTCCACTTTACGGGAACATGGATTTTTTTGACGTTGAAGCATGCGCCTGTTAATATTTTTGCATTTTGATCACGACCTAAGGTGGTTGACAGGCTCCGGATGCCAAACCGCTTGTCGGAAAATAACGGTTGATGGCTTGAAAGATAGGTGATGCATAGACCTACCTTGCGGTAAAATGTCAGTGTTGCCACTTTACGGGAACATGGATTTTTTTGAGGTTGAAGCATGCACCAGTTAATATTTTTGCATTTTGATCACGACCTAAGGTGGTTGACAGGCTCTGGATGCCGAACCGCTTGTCGGAAAATAACGGTTGATGGCTTGAAAGATAGGTGATGCATAGACCTACCTTGCGGTAAAATGTCAGTGTTGCCACTTTACGGAAACATGGATTTTTTTGAGGTTGAAGCATGCGCCTGTTAATATTTTTGCATTTTGATCACGACCTAAGGTGGTTGACAGGCTCCGGATGCCAAACCGCTTGTCGGAAAATAACGGTTGATGGCTTGAAAGATAGGTGATGCATAGACCTACCTTGCGGTAAAATGTCAGTGTTGCCACTTTACGGGAACATGGATTTTTTTGAGGTTGAAGCATGCGCCAGTTAATATTTTTGCATTTTGATCACGACCTAAAGTGGTTGACAGGCTCCGGATGCCAAACCGCTTGTCGGAAAATAACGGTTGATGGCTTGAAAGATAGGTGATGCATAGACGTACCTTGCGGTAAAATGTCAGTGTTGCCACTTTACGGGAACATGGATTTTTTTGAGGTTGAAGCATGCACCTGTTAATATTTTTGCATTTTGATCACGACCTAAGGTGGTTGACAGGCTCCGGATGCCAAACCGCTTGTCGGAAAATAACGGTTGATGGCTTGAAAGATAGGTGATGCATAGACCTACCTTGCGGTAAAATGTCAGTGTTGCCACTTTACGGGAACATGGATTTTTTTGAGGTTGAAGCATGCACCTGTTAATATTTTTGCATTTTGATCACGACCTAAGGTGGTTGACAGGCTCCGGATGCCAAACCGCTTGTCGGAAAATAACGGTTGATGGCTTGAAAGATAGGTGATGCATAGACCTATCTTGCAGTAAAATGTCAGTGTTGCCACTTAACGGGAACATGGATTTTTTTGAGGTTGAAGCATGCGCCTGTTAATATTTTTGCATTTTGATCACGACCTAAGGTGGTTGACAGGCTCCGGATGCCAAACCGCTTGTCGGAAAATAACGGTTGATGGCTTGAAAGATAGGTGATGCATAGACCTACCTTGCGGTAAAATGTCAGTGTTGCCACTTTACGGGAACATGGATTTTTTTGAGGTTGAAGCATGCGCCAGTTAATATTTTTGCATTTTGATCACGACCTAAGGTGGTTGACAGGCTCCGGATGCCAAACCGCTTGTCGGAAAATAACGGTTGATGGCTTGAAAGATAGGTGATGCATAGACCTACCTTGCGGTAAAATGTCAGTGTTGCCACTTAACGGGAACATGGATTTTTTTGAGGTTGAAGTATGCGCCTGTTAATATTTTTGCATTTTGATCATGACCTAAGGTGGTTGACAGGCTCCGGATGCCAAACCGCTTGTCGGAAAATAACGGTTGATGGCTTGAAAGAATAGGTGATGCATTGACCTACCTTGCAGTAAAATGTCAGTGTTGCCACTTAACGGAAACATGGATTTTTTTGAGGTTGAAGCATGCGCCTGTTAATATTTTTGCATTTTGATCACGACCTAAGGTGGTTGACAGGCTCCGGATGCCAAACCGCTTGTCGGAAAATAACGGTTGATAGCTTGAAAGATAGGTGATGCATAGATTTACCTTGCAGTAAAATGTCAGTCTTGCCACTTTACGGGAACATGGATTTTTTTGAGGTTGAAGCATGCGCCAGTTAATATTTTTGCATTTTGATCACGACCTAAAGTGGTTGACAGGCTCCGGATGCCAAACCGCTTGTCGGAAAATAACGGTTGATGGCTTGAAAGATAGGTGATGCATAGACGTACCTTGCGGTAAAATGTCAGTGTTGCCACTTTACGGGAACATGGATTTTTTTTGAGGTTGAAGCATGCACCTGTTAATATTTTTGCATTTTGATCACGACCTAAGGTGGTTGACAGGCTCCGGATGCCAAACCGCTTGTCGGAAAATAACGGTTGATGGCTTGAAAGATAGGTGATGCATAGACCTACCTTGCGGTAAAATGTCAGTGTTGCCACTTTACGGGAACATGGATTTTTTTGAGGTTGAAGCATGCGCCTGTTAATATTTTTGCATTTTGATCACGACCTAAGGTGGTTGACAGGCTCCGGATGCCAAACCGCTTGTCGGAAAATAACGGTTGATGGCTTGAAAGATAGGTGATGCATAGACCTACCTTGCGGTAAAATGTCAGTGTTGCCACTTTACGGGAACATGGATTTTTTTGAGGTTGAAGCATGCGCCAGTTAATATTTTTGCATTTTGATCACGACCTAAGGTGGTTGACAGGCTCCGGATGCCAAACCGCTTTTCGGAAAATAACGGTTGATGGCTTGAAAGATAGGTGATGCATAGACCTACCTTGCGGTAAAATGTCAGTGTTGCCACTTTACGGGAACATGGTTTTTTTGAGGTTGAAGCATGCACCTGTTAATATTTTTGCATTTTGATCACAACCTAAGGTGGTTGACAGGCTCCGGATGCCAAACCGCTTGTCGGAAAATAACGGTTGATGGCTTGAAAGATAGGTGATGCATAGACCTACCTTGCGGTAAAATGTCAGTGTTGCCACTTAACGGGAACATGGATTTTTTTGAGGTTGAAGCATGCGCCCGTTAATATTTTTGCATTTTGATCACGACCTAAGGTGGTTGACAGGCTCCGGATGCCAAACCGCTTGTCGGAAAATAACGGTTGATGGCTTGAAAGATAGGTGATGCATAGACCTATCTTGCAGTAAAATGTCAGTATTGCCACTTAACGGGAACATGGATTTTTTTGAGGTTGAAGCATGCGCCTGTTAATATTTTTGCATTTTGATCACGACCTAAGGTGGTTGACAGGCTCCGGATGCCAAACCGCTTGTCGGAAAATAACGGTTGATGGCTTGAAAGATAGGTGATGCATAGACGTACCTTGCGGTAAAATGTCAGTGTTGCCACTTTACGGGAACATGGATTTTTTTGAGGTTGAAGCATGCACCTGTTAATATTTTTGCATTTTGATCACGACCTAAGGTGGTTGACAGGCTCCGGATGCCAAACCGCTTGTCGGAAAACAACGGTTGATGGCTTGAAAGATAGGTGATGCATAGACCTACCTTGCGGTAAAATGTCAGTGTTGCCACTTAACGGGAACATGGATTTTTTTGATGTTGAAGCATGCACCAGTTAATATTTTTGCATTTTGATCACGACCTAAGGTGGTTGACAGGCTCCGGATGCCAAACCGCTTGTCGGAAAATAACGGTTGATGGCTTGAAAGATAGGTGATGCATAGACCTACCTTGCGGTAAAATGTCAGTGTTGCCACTTTACGGGAACATGGATTTTTTTGAGGTTGAAGCATGCACCACAAGTGAAGTGCAGCAAGTGAAGTGCAGCAAGTGAAGTGCAGCAAGTGAAGTGCAGCAAGTGAAGTGCAGCAAGTGAAGTGCAGCAAGTGAAGTGCAGCAAGTGAAGTGCAGCAAGTGAAGTGCAGCAAGTGAAGTGCAGCAAGTGAAGTGCAGCAAGTGAAGTGCAGCAAGTGAAGTGCAGCAAGTGAAGTGCAGCAAGTGAAGTGCAGCAAGTGAAGTGCAGCAAGTGAAGTGCAGCAAGTGAAGTGCAGCAAGTGAAGTGCAGCAAGTGAAGTGCAGCAAGTGAAGTGCAGCAAGTGAAGTGCAGCAAGTGAAGTGCAGCAAGTGAAGTGCAGCAAGTGAAGTGCAGCAAGTGAAGTGCAGCAAGTGAAGTGCAGCAAGTGAAGTGCAGCAAGTGAAGTGCAGCAAGTGAAGTGCAGCAAGTGAAGTGCAGCAAGTGAAGTGCAGCAAGTGAAGTGCAGCAAGTGAAGTGCAGCAAGTGAAGTGCAGCAAGTGAAGTGCAGCAAGTGAAGTGCAGCAAGTGAAGTGCACCAAGTGAAGTGCAGCAAGTGAAGTGCAGCAAGTGAAGTGCAGCAAGTGAAGTGCAGCAAGTGAAGTGCAGCAAGTGAAGTGCAGAATTGAAGTGCAGCAAGTGAAGTGCAGCAAGTGAAGTGCAGCAAGTGAAGTGCAGCAAGTGAAGTGCAGCAAGTGAAGTGCAGCAAGTGAAGTGCAGCAAGTGAAGTGCAGCAAGTGAAGTGCAGCAAGTGAAGTGCAGCAAGTGAAGTGCAGCAAGTGAAGTGCAGCAAGTGAAGTGCAGCAAATGAAGTGCAGCAAGTGAAGTGCAGCAATTGAAGTGCAGCAAGTGAAGTGCAGCAAGTGAAGTGCAGCAAGTGAAGTGCAGCAAGTGAAGTGCAGCAAGTGAAGTGCAGCAAGTGAAGTGCAGCAAGTGAAGTGCAGCAAGTGAAGTGCAGCAAGTGAAGTGCAGCAAGTGAAGTGCAGCAAGTGAAGTGCAGCAAGTGAAGTGCAGCAAGTGAAGTGCAGCAAGTGAAGTGCAGCAAGTGAAGTGCAGCAAGTGAAATGCAGCAAGTGAAGTGCAGCAAGTGAAGTGCAGCAAGTGAAGTGCAGCAAGTGAAGTGCAGCAAGTGAAGTGCAGCAAGTGAAGTGCAGCAACTTTACGGGAACATGGATTTTTTTGAGGTTGAAGCATGCGCCCGTTAATATTTTTGCATTTTGATCACGACCTAAGGTGGTTGACAGGCTCCGGATGCCAAACCGCTTGTCGGAAAATAACGGTTGATGGCTTGAAAGATAGGTGATGCATAGACCTACCTTGCGGTAAAATGTCAGTGTTGCCACTTAACGGGAACATGGATTTTTTTGAGGTTGAAGTATGCGCCTGTTAATATTTTTGCATTTTGATCATGACCTAAGGTGGTTGACAGGCTCCGGATGCCAAACCGCTTGTCGGAAAATAACGGTTGATGGCTTGAAAGAATAGGTGATGCATAGACCTACCTTGCAGTAAAATGTCAGTGTTGCCACTTAACGGGAACATGGATTTTTTTGAGGTTGAAGCATGCGCCTGTTAATATTTTTGCATTTTGATCACGACCTAAGGTGGTTGACAGGCTCCGGATGCCAAACCGCTTGTCGGAAAATAACGGTTGATGGCTTGAAAGATAGGTGATGCATAAACCTACCTTGCGGTAAAATGTCAGTGTTGCCACTTTACGGGAACATGGATTTTTTTGACATTGAAGCATGCGCCTGTTAATATTTTTGCATTTTGATCACGACCTAAGGTGGTTGACAGGCTCCGGATGCCAAACCGCTTGTCGGAAAATAACGGTTGATGGCTTGAAAGATAGGTGATGCATAGACCTACCTTGCGGTAAAATGTCAGTGTTGCCACTTTACGGGAACATGGATTTTTTTGAGGTTGAAGCATGCACCTGTTAATATTTTTGCATTTTGATCACGACCTAAGGTGGTTGACAGGCTCTGGATGCCGAACCGCTTGTCGGAAAATAACGGTTGATGGCTTGAAAGATAGGTGATGCATAGACCTACCTTGCGGTAAAATGTCAGTGTTGCCACTTTACGGGAACATGGATTTTTTTGAGGTTGAAGCATGCGCCTGTTAATATTTTTGCATTTTGATCACGACCTAAGGTGGTTGACAGGCTCCGGATGCCAAACCGCTTGTCGGAAAATAACGGTTGATGGCTTGAAAGATAGGTGATGCATAGACCTACCTTGCGGTAAAATGTCAGTGTTGCCACTTTACGGGAACATGGATTTTTTTGAGGTTGAAGCATGCGCCAGTTAATATTTTTGCATTTTGATCACGACCTAAAGTGGTTGACAGGCTCCGGATGCCAAACCGCTTGTCGGAAAATAACGGTTGATGGCTTGAAAGATAGGTGATGCATAGACCTACCTTGCGGTAAAATGTCAGTGTTGCCACTTTACGGGAACATGGATTTTTTTGAGGTTGAAGCATGCGCCAGTTAATATTTTTGCATTTTGATCACGACCTAAGGTGGTTGACAGGCTCCGGATGCCAAACCGCTTGTCGGAAAATAACGGTTGATGGCTTGAAAGATAGGTGATGCATAGACCTACCTTGCGGTAAAATGTCAGTGTTGCCACTTAACGGGAACATGGATTTTTTTGATGTTGAAGCATGCACCAGTTAATATTTTTGCATTTTGATCACGACCTAAGGTGGTTGACAGGCTCCGGATGCCAAACCGCTTGTCGGAAAATAACGGTTGATGGCTTGAAAGATAGGTGATGCATAGACCTACCTTGCGGTAAAATGTCAGTGTTGCCACTTTACGGGAACATGGATTTTTTTGAGGTTGAAGCATGCGCCAGTTAATATTTTTGCATTTTGATCACGACCTAAAGTGGTTGACAGGCTCCGGATGCCAAACCGCTTGTCGGAAAATAACGGTTGATGGCTTGAAAGATAGGTGATGCATAGACCTACCTTGCGGTAAAATGTCAGTGTTGCCACTTTACGGGAACATGGATTTTTTTGAGGTTGAAGCATGCGCCCGTTAATATTTTTGCATTTTGATCACGACCTAAGGTGGTTGACAGGCTCCGGATGCCAAACCGCTTGTCGGAAAATAACGGTTGATGGCTTGAAAGATAGGTGATGCATAGACCTACCTTGCGGTAAAATGTCAGTGTTGCCACTTTACGGGAACATGGATTTTTTTGAGGTTGAAGCATGCGCCAGTTAATATTTTTGCATTTTGATCACGACCTAAAGTGGTTGACAGGCTCCGGATGCCAAACCGCTTGTCGGAAAATAACGGTTGATGGCTTGAAAGATAGGTGATGCATAGACCTACCTTGCGGTAAAATGTCAGTGTTGCCACTTTACGGGAACATGGATTTTTTTGAGGTTGAAGCATGCGCCCGTTAATATTTTTGCATTTTGATCACGACCTAAGGTGGTTGACAGGCTCCGGATGCCAAACCGCTTGTCGGAAAATAACGGTTGATGGCTTGAAAGATAGGTGATGCATAGACCTACCTTGCGGTAAAATGTCAGTGTTGCCACTTTACGGGAACATGGATTTTTTTGAGGTTGAAGCATGCGCCTGTTAATATTTTTGCATTTTGATCACGACCTAAGGTGGTTGACAGGCTCCGGATGCCAAACCGCTTGTCGGAAAATAACGGTTGACGGCTTGAAAGATAGGTGATGCATAGACCTACCTTGCGGTAAAATGTCAGTGTTGCCACTTTACGGGAACATGGATTTTTTTGAGGTTGAAGCATGCGCCAGTTAATATTTTTGCATTTTGATCACGACCTAAAGTGGTTGACAGGCTCCGGATGCCAAACCGCTTGCCGGAAAATAACGGTTGATGACTTGAAAGATAGGTGATGCATAGACCTACCTTGCGGTAAAATGTCAGTGCTGCCACTTAACGGGAACATGGATTTTTTTGAGGTTGAAGCATGCACCACAAGTGAAGTGCAGCAAGTGAAGTGCAGCAAGTGAAGTGCAGCAAGTGAAGTGCAGCAAGTGAAGTGCAGCAAGTGAAGTGCAGCAAGTGAAGTGCAGCAATTGAAGTGCAGCAAGTGAAGTGCAGCAAGTGAAGTGCAGCAAGTGAAGTGCAGCAAGTGAAGTGCAGCAAGTGAAGTGCAGCAAGTGAAGTGCAGCAAGTGAAGTGCAGCAAGTGAAGTGCAGCAAGTGAAGTGCAGCAAGTGAAGTGCAGCAAGTGAAGTGCAGCAAGTGAAGTGCAGCAAGTGAAGTGCAGCAAGTGAAGTGCAGCAAGTGAAGTGCAGCAAGTGAAGTGCAGCAAGTGAAGTGCAGCAAGTGAAGTGCAGCAAGTGAAGTGCAGCAAGTGAAGTGCAGCAAGTGAAGTGCAGCAAGTGCAGTGCAGCAAGTGAAATGCAGCAAGTGAAGTGCAGCAAGTGAAGTGCAGCAAGTGAAGTGCAGCAAGTGAAGTGCAGCAAGTGAAGTGCTGCAACTTTACGGGAACATGGATTTTTTTGAGGTTGAAGCATGCGCCCGTTAATATTTTTGCATTTTGATCACGACCTAAGGTGGTTGACAGGCTCCGGATGCCAAACCGCTTGTCGGAAAATAACGGTTGATGGCTTGAAAGATAGGTGATGCATAGACCTACCTTGCGGTAAAATGTCAGTGTTGCCACTTTACGGGAACATGGATTTTTTTGAGGTTGAAGCATGCACCTGTTAATATTTTTGCATTTTGATCACGACCTAAGGTGGTTGACAGGCTCCGGATGCCAAACCGCTTGTCGGAAAATAACGGTTGATGGCTTGAAAGATAGGTGATGCATAGACCTACCTTGCGGTAAAATGTCAGTGTTGCCACTTTACGGGAACATGGATTTTTTTGAGGTTGAAGCATGCGCCAGTTAATATTTTTGCATTTTGATCACGACCTAAAGTGGTTGACAGGCTCCGGATGCCAAACCGCTTGTCGGAAAATAACGGTTGATGGCTTGAAAGATAGGTGATGCATAGACCTACCTTGCGGTAAAATGTCAGTGTTGCCACTTTACGGGAACATGGATTTTTTTGAGGTTGAAGCATGCACCTGTTAATATTTTTGCATTTTGATCACGACCTAAGGTGGTTGACAGGCTCCGGATGCCAAACCGCTTGTCGGAAAATAACGGTTGATGGCTTGAAAGATAGGTGATGCATAGACCTACCTTGCGGTAAAATGTCAGTGTTGCCACTTTACGGGAACATGGATTTTTTTGAGGTTGAAGCATGCGCCTGTTAATATTTTTGCATTTTGATCACGACCTAAGGTGGTTGACAGGCTCCGGATGCCAAACCGCTTGTCGGAAAATAACGGTTGATGGCTTGAAAGATAGGTGATGCATAGACCTATCTTGCAGTAAAATGTCAGTGTTGCCACTTTACGGGAACATGGATTTTTTTGAGGTTGAAGCATGCGCCTGTTAATATTTTTGCATTTTGATCACGACCTAAGGTGGTTGACAGGCTTCGGATGCCAAACCGCTTGTCGGAAAATAACGGTTGATGGCTTGAAAGATAGGTGATGCATAGACCTACCTTGCGGTAAAATGTCAGTGTTGCCACTTTACGGGAACATGGATTTTTTTGATGTTGAAGCATGCGCCAGTTAATATTTTTGCATTTTGATCACGACCTAAGGTGGTTGACAGGCTCCGGATGCCAAACCGCTTGTCGGAAAATAACGGTTGATGGCTTGAAAGATAGGTGATGCATAGACCTACCTTGCGGTAAAATGTCAGTGTTGCCACTTAACGGGAACATGGATTTTTTTGAGGTTGAAGCATGCGCCAGTTAATATTTTTGCATTTTGATCACGACCTAAAGTGGTTGACAGGCTCCGGATGCCAAACCGCTTGTTGGAAAATAACGGTTGATGGCTTGAAAGATAGGTGATGCATAGACCTACCTTGCGGTAAAATGTCAGTGTTGCCACTTAACGGGAACATGGATTTTTTTGAGGTTGAAGCATGCACCCGTTAATATTTTTGCATTTTGATCACGACCTAAGGTGGTTGACAGGCTCCGGATGCCAAACCGCTTGTCGGAAAATAACGGTTGATGGCTTGAAAGATAGGTGATGCATAGACCTACCTTGCGGTAAAATGTCAGTGTTGCCACTTTACGGGAACATGGATTTTTTTGAGGTTGAAGCATGCGCCTGTTAATATTTTTGCATATTGATCACGACCTAAGGTGGTTGACAGGCTCCGGATGCCAAACCGCTTGTCGGAAAATAACGGTTGATGGCTTGAAAGATAGGTGATGCATAGACCTACCTTGCGGTAAAATGTCAGTGTTGCCACTTTACGGGAACATGGATTTTTTTGAGGTTGAAGCATGGGCCAGTTAATATTTTTGCATTTTGATCACGACCTAAAGTGGTTGACAGGCTCCGGATGCCAAACCACTTGCCGGAAAATAACGGTTGATGGCTTGAAAGATAGGTGATGCATAGACCTACCTTGCGGTAAAATGTCAGTGCTGCCACTTAACTGGAACATGGATTTTTTTGAGGTTGAAGCATGCACCACAAGTGAAGTGCAGCAAGTGAAGTGCAGCAAGTGAAGTGCAGCAAGTGAAGTGCAGCAAGTGAAGTGCAGCAAGTGAAGTGCAGCAAGTGAAGTGCAGCAAGTGAAGTGCAGCAAGTGAAGTGCAGCAAGTGAAGTGCAGCAAGTGAAGTGCAGCAAGTGAAGTGCAGCAAGTGAAGTGCAGCAAGTGAAGTGCAGCAAGTGAAGTGCAGCAAGTGAAGTGCAGCAAGTGAAGTGCAGCAAGTGAAGTGCAGCAAGTGAAGTGCAGCAAGTGAAGTGCAGCAAGTGAAGTGCAGCAAGTGAAGTGCAGCAAGTGAAGTGCAGCAAGTGAAGTGCAGCAAGTGAAGTGCAGCAAGTGAAGTGCAGCAAGTGAAGTGCAGCAAGTGAAGTGCAGCAATTGAAGTGCAGCAAGTGAAGTGCAGCAAGTGAAGTGCAGCAAGTGAAGTGCAGCAAGTGAAGTGCAGCAAGTGAAGTGCAGCAAGTGAAGTGCAGCAAGTGAAGTGCAGCAAGTGAAGTGCAGCAAGTGAAGTGCAGCAAGTGAAGTGCAGCAAGTGCAGTGCAGCAAGTGAAATGCAGCAAGGGAAGTGCAGCAAGTGAAGTGCAGCAAGTGAAGTGCAGCAAGTGAAGTGCAGCAAGTGAAGTGCAGCAAGTGAAGTGCAGCAAGTGAAGTGCAGCAAGTGAAGTGCAGCAACTTTACGGGAACATGGATTTTTTTGAGGTTGAAGCATGCGCCCGTTAATATTTTTGCATTTTGATCACGACCTAAGGTGGTTGACAGGCTCCGGATGCCAAACCGCTTGTCGGAAAATAACGGTTGATGGCTTGAAAGGTAGGTGATGCATAGACCTGCCTTGCGGTAAAATGTCAGTGTTGCCACTTTACGGGAACATGGATTTTTTTGAGGTTGAAGCATGCGCCTGTTAATATTTTTGCATTTTGATCACGACCTAAGGTGGTTGACAGGCTCCGGATGCCAAACCGCTTGTCGGAAAATAACGGTTGATGGCTTGAAAGATAGGTGATGCATAGACCTACCTTGCGGTAAAATGTCAGTGTTGCCACTTTACGGAAACATGGATTTTTTTGAGGTTGAAGCATGCGCCAGTTAATATTTTTGCATTTTGATCACGACCTAAAGTGGTTGACAGGCTCCGGATGCCAAACCGCTTGTCGGAAAATAACGGTTGATGGCTTGAAAGATAGGTGATGCATAGACCTACCTTGCGGTAAAATGTCAGTGTTGCCACTTTACGGGAACATGGATTTTTTTGAGGTTGAAGCATGCACCTGTTAATATTTTTGCATTTTGATCACGACCTAAGGTGGTTGACAGGCTCCGGATGCCAAACCGCTTGTCGGAAAATAACGGTTGATGGCTTGAAAGATAGGTGATGCATAGACCTACCTTGCGGTAAAATGTCAGTGTTGCCACTTTACGGGAACATGGATTTTTTTGAGGTTGAAGCATGCGCCTGTTAATATTTTTGCATTTTGATCACGACCTAAGGTGGTTGACAGGCTCCGGATGCCAAACCGCTTGTCGGAAAATAACGGTTGATGGCTTGAAAGATAGGTGATGCATAGACCTATCTTGCACTAAAATGTCAGTGTTGCCACTTAACGGGAACATGGATTTTTTTGAGGTTGAAGCATGCGCCTGTTAATATTTTTGCATTTTGATCACGACCTAAATAGGTTGACAGGCTCCGGATGCCAAACCGCTTGTCGGAAAATAACGGTTGATGGCTTGAAAGATAGGTGATGCATAGACCTACCTTGCGGTAAAATGTCAGTGTTGCCACTTTACGGGAACATGGATTTTTTTGATGTTGAAGCATGCGCCAGTTAATATTTTTGCATTTTGATCACGACCTAAGGTGGTTGACAGGCTCCGGATGCCAAACCGCTTGTCGGAAAATAACGGTTGATGGCTTGAAAGATAGGTGATGCATAGACCTACCTTGCGGTAAAATGTCAGTGTTGCCACTTAACGGGAACATGGATTTTTTTGAGGTTGAAGCATGCGCCAGTTAATATTTTTGCATTTTGATCACGACCTAAAGTGGTTGACAGGCTCCGGATGCCAAACCGCTTGTCGGAAAATAACGGTTGATGGCTTGAAAGATAGGTGATGCATAGACCTACCTTGCGGTAAAATGTCAGTGTTGCCACTTTACGGGAACATGGATTTTTTTGAGGTTGAAGCATGCGCCCGTTAATATTTTTGCATTTTGATCACGACCTAAGGTGGTTGACAGGCTCCGGATGCCAAACCGCTTGTCGGAAAATAACGGTTGATGGCTTGAAAGATAGGTGATGCATAGACCTACCTTGCGGTAAAATGTCAGTGTTGCCACTTTACGGGAACATGGATTTTTTTGAGGTTGAAGCATGCGCCTGTTAATATTTTTGCATATTGATCACGACCTAAGGTGGTTGACAGGCTCCGGATGCCAAACCGCTTGTCGGAAAATAACGGTTGATGGCTTGAAAGATAGGTGATGCATAGACCTACCTTGCGGTAAAATGTCAGTGTTGCCACTTTACGGGAACATGGATTTTTTTGAGGTTGAAGCATGCGCCAGTTAATATTTTTGCATTTTGATCACGACCAAAAGTGGTTGACAGGCTCCGGATGCCAAACCACTTGCCGAAAAATAACGGTTGATGGCTTGAAAGATAGGTGATGCATAGACCTACCTTGCGGTAAAATGTCAGTGCTGCCACTTAACGGGAACATGGATTTTTTTGAGGTTGAAGCATGCACCACAAGTGAAGTGCAGCAAGTGAAGTGCAGCAAGTGAAGTGCAGCAAGTGAAGTGCAGCAAGTGAAGTGCAGCAAGTGAAGTGCAGCAAGTGAAGTGCAGCAAGTGAGGTGCAGCAAGTGAAGTGCAGCAAGTGAAGTGCAGCAAGTGAAGTGCAGCAAGTGAAGTGCAGCAAGTGAAGTGCAGCAAGTGAAGTGCAGCAAGTGAAGTGCAGCAAGTGAAGTGCAGCAAGTGAAGTGCAGCAAGTGAAGTGCAGCAAGTGAAGTGCAGCAAGTGAAGTGCAGCAAGTGAAGTGCAGCAAGTGAAGTGCAGCAAGTGAAGTGCAGCAAGTGAAGTGCAGCAATTGAAGTGCAGCAAGTGAAGTGCAGCAAGTGAAGTGCAGCAAGTGAAGTGCAGCAAGTGAAGTGCAGCAAGTGAAGTGCAGCAAGTGAAGTGCAGCAAGTGAAGTGCAGCAAGTGAAGTGCAGCAAGTGAAGTGCAGCAAGTGAAGTGCAGCAAGTGAAGTGCAGCAAGTGAAGTGCAGCAAGTGAAGTGCAGCAAGTGAAGTGCAGCAACTGAAGTGCAGCAAGTGAAGTGCAGCAAGTGAAGTGCAGCAAGTGAAGTGCAGCAAGTGAAGTGCAGCAAGTGAAGTGCAGCAAGTGCAGTGCAGCAAGTGAAATGCAGCAAGTGAAGTGCAGCAAGTGAAGTGCAGCAAGTGAAGTGCAGCAAGTGAAGTGCAGCAAGTGAAGTGCAGCAAGTGAAGTGCAGCAAGTGAAGTGCAGCAAGTGAAGTGCAGCAACTTTACGGGAACATGGATTTTTTTGAGGTTGAAGCATGCGCCCGTTAATATTTTTGCATTTTGATCACGACCTAAGGTGGTTGACAGGCTCCGGATGCCAAACCGCTTGTCGGAAAATAACGGTTGATGGCTTGAAAGATAGGTGATGCATAGACCTACCTTGCGGTAAAATGTCAGTGTTGCCACTTAACGGGAACATGGATTTTTTTGAGGTTGAAGTATGCGCCTGTTAATATTTTTGCATTTTGATCATGACCTAAGGTGGTTGACAGGCTCCGGATGCCAAACCGCTTGTCGGAAAATAACGGTTGATGGCTTGAAAGAATAGGTGATGCATAGACCTACCTTGCAGTAAAATGTCAGTGTTGCCACTTAACGGGAACATGGATTTTTTTGAGGTTGAAGCATGCGCCTGTTAATATTTTTGCATTTTGATCACGACCTAAGGTGGTTGACAGGCTCCGGATGCCAAACCGCTTGTCGGAAAATAACGGTTGATGGCTTGAAAGATAGGTGATGCATAGACCTACCTTGCAGTAAAATGTCAGTCTTGCCACTTTACGGGAACATGGATTTTTTTGAGGTTGAAGCATGCGCCAGTTAATATTTTTGCATTTTGATCACGACCTAAAGTGGTTGACAGGCTCCGGATGCCAAACCGCTTGTCGGAAAATAACGGTTGATGGCTTGAAAGATAGGTGATGCATAGACCTACCTTGCGGTAAAATGTCAGTGTTGCCACTTTACGGGAACATGGATTTTTTTGAGGTTGAAGCATGCACCTGTTAATATTTTTGCATTTTGATCACGACCTACGGTGGTTGACAGGCTCCGGATGCCAAACCGCTTGTCGGAAAATAACGGTTGATGGCTTGAAAGATAGGTGATGCATAGACCTACCTTGCGGTAAAATGTCAGTGTTGCCACTTAACGGGAACATGGATTTTTTTGAGGTTGAAGCATGCGCCTGTTAATATTTTTGCATTTTGATCACGACCTAAGGTGGTTGACAGGCTCCGGATGCCAAACCGCTTGTCGGAAAATAACGGTTGATGGCTTGAAAGATAGGTGATGCATAGACCTATCTTGCAGTAAAATGTCAGTGTTGCCACTTAACGGGAACATGGATTTTTTTGAGGTTGAAGCATGCGCCTGTTAATATTTTTGCATTTTGATCACGACCTAAGGTGGTTGACAGGCTCCGGATGCCAAACCGCTTGTCGGAAAATAACGGTTGATGGCTTGAAAGATAGGTGATGCATAGACCTACCTTGCGGTAAAATGTCAGTGTTGCCACTTTACGGGAACATGGATTTTTTTGATGTTGAAGCATGCGCCAGTTAATATTTTTGCATTTTGATCACGACCTAAGGTGGTTGACAGGCTCCGGATGCCAAACCGCTTGTCGGAAAATAACGGTTGATAGCTTGAAAGATAGGTGATGCATAGACCTACCTTGCGGTAAAATGTCAGTGTTACCACTTAACGGGAACATGGATTTTTTTGAGGTTGAAGCATGCGCCAGTTAATATTTTTGCATTTTGATCACGACCTAAAGTGGTTGACAGGCTCCGGATGCCAAACCGCTTGTTGGAAAATAACGGTTGATGGCTTGAAAGATAGGTGATGCATAGACCTACCTTGCGGTAAAATGTCAGTGTTGCCACTTTACGGGAACATGGATTTTTTTGAGGTTGAAGCATGCGCCCGTTAATATTTTTGCATTTTGATCACGACCTAAGGTGGTTGACAGGCTCCGGATGCCAAACCGCTTGTCGGAAAATAACGGTTGATGGCTTGAAAGATAGGTGATGCATAGACCTACCTTGCGGTAAAATGTCAGTGTTGCCACTTTACGGGAACATGGATTTTTTTGAGGTTGAAGCATGCGCCAGTTAATATTTTTGCATATTGATCACGACCTAAGGTGGTTGACAGGCTCCGGATGCCAAACCGCTTGTCGGAAAATAACGGTTGATGGCTTGAAAGATAGGTGATGCATAGACCTACCTTGCGGTAAAATGTCAGTGTTGCCACTTTACGGGAACATGGATTTTTTTGAGGTTGAAGCATGCGCCAGTTAATATTTTTGCATTTTGATCACGACCTAAAGTGGTTGACAGGCTCCGGATGCCAAACCACTTGCCGGAAAATAACGGTTGATGGCTTGAAAGATAGGTGATGCATAGATCTACCTTGCGGTAAAATGTCAGTGCTGCCACTTAACGGGAACATGGATTTTTTTGAGGTTGAAGCATGCACCACAAGTGAAGTGCAGCAAGTGAAGTGCAGCAAGTGAAGTGCAGCAAGTGAAGTGCAGCAAGTGAAGTGCAGCAAGTGAAGTGCAGCAAGTGAAGTGCAGCAAGTGAAGTGCAGCAAGTGAAGTGCAGCAAGTGAAGTGCAGCAAGTGAAGTGCAGCAAGTGAAGTGCAGCAATTGAAGTGCAGCAAGTGAAGTGCAGCAAGTGAAGTGCAGCAAGTGAAGTGCAGCAAGTGAAGTGCAGCAAGTGAAGTGCAGCAAGTGAAGTGCAGCAAGTGAAGTGCAGCAAGTGAAGTGCAGCAAGTGAAGTGCAGCAAGTGAAGTGCAGCAAGTGAAGTGCAGCAAGTGAAGTGCAGCAAGTGAAGTGCAGCAAGTGAAGTGCAGCAAGTGAAGTGCAGCAAGTGAAGTGCAGCAAGTGAAGTGCAGCAAGTGAAGTGCAGCAAGTGAAGTGCAGCAAGTGAAGTGCAGCAAGTGAAGTGCAGCAAGTGAAGTGCAGCAAGTGAAGTGCAGCAAGTGAAGTGCAGCAAGTGCAGTGCAGCAAGTGAAATGCAGCAAGTGAAGTGCAGCAAGTGAAGTGCAGCAAGTGAAGTGCAGCAAGTGAAGTGCAGCAAGTGAAGTGCAGCAAGTGAAGTGCAGCAAGTGAAGTGCAGCAAGTGAAGTGCAGCAACTTTACGGGAACATGGATTTTTTTGAGGTTGAAGCATGCGCCCGTTAAAATTTTTGCATTTTGATCACGACCTAAGGTGGTTGACAGGCTCCGGATGCCAAATCGCTTGTCGGAAAATAACGGTTGATGGCTTGAAAGATAGGTGATGCATAGACCTACCTTGCGGTAAAATGTCAGTGTTGCCACTTAACGGGAACATGGATTTTTTTGAGGTTGAAGTATGCGCCTGTTAATATTTTTGCATTTTGATCATGACCTAAGGTGGTTGACAGGCTCCGGATGCCAAACCGCTTGTCGGAAAATAACGGTTGATGGCTTGAAAGAATAGGTGATGCATAGACCTACCTTGCAGTAAAATGTCAGTGTTGCCACTTAACGGGAACATGGATTTTTTTGAGGTTGAAGCATGCGCCTGTTAATATTTTTGCATTTTGATCACGACCTAAGGTAGTTGACAGGCTCCGGATGCCAAACCGCTTGTCGGAAAATAACGGTTGATGGCTTGAAAGATAGGTGATGCATAGACCTACCTTGCAGTAAAATGTCAGTCTTGCCACTTTACGGGAACATGGATTTTTTTGAGGTTGAAGCATGCGCCAGTTAATATTTTTGCATTTTGATCACGACCTAAAGTGGTTGACAGGCTCCGGATGCCAAACCGCTTGTCGGAAAATAACGGTTGATGGCTTGAAAGATAGGTGATGCATAGACGTACCTTGCGGTAAAATGTCAGTGTTGCCACTTTACGGGAACATGGATTTTTTTGAGGTTGAAGCATGCACCTGTTAATATTTTTGCATTTTGATCACGACCTAAGGTGGTTGACAGGCTCCGGATGCCAAACCGCTTGTCGGAAAACAACGGTTGATGGCTTGAAAGATAGGTGATGCATAGACCTACCTTGCGGTAAAATGTCAGTGTTGCCACTTAACGGGAACATGGATTTTTTTGAGGTTGAAGTATGCACCTGTTAATATTTTTGCATTTTGATCACGACCTAAGGTGGTTGACAGGCTCCGGATGCCAAACCGCTTGTCGGAAAATAACGGTTGATGGCTTGAAAGATAGGTGATGCATAAACCTACCTTGCGGTAAAATGTCAGTGTTGCCACTTTACGGGAACATGGATTTTTTTGACGTTGAAGCATGCGCCTGTTAATATTTTTGCATTTTGATCACGACCTAAGGTGGTTGACAGGCTCCGGATGCCAAACCGCTTGTCGGAAAATAACGGTTGATGGCTTGAAAGATAGGTGATGCATAGACCTACCTTGCGGTAAAATGTCAGTGTTGCCACTTTACGGGAACATGGATTTTTTTGAGATTGAAGCATGCGCCAGTTAATATTTTTGCATTTTGATCACGACCTAAAGTGGTTGACAGGCTCCGGATGCCAAACCGCTTGCCGGAAAATAACGGTTGATGGCTTGAAAGATAGGTGATGCATAGACCTACCTTGCGGTAAAATGTCAGTGCTGCCACTTAACGGGAACATGGATTTTTTTGAGGTTGAAGCATGCACCACAAGTGAAGTGCAGCAAGTGAAGTGCAGCAAGTGAAGTGCAGCAAGTGAAGTGCAGCAAGTGAAGTGCAGCAAGTGAAGTGCAGCAAGTGAAGTGCAGCAAGTGAAGTGCAGCAAGTGAAGTGCAGCAAGTGAAGTGCAGCAAGTGAAGTGCAACAAGTGAAGTGCAGCGAGTGAAGTGCATCAAGTGAAGTGCAGCAAGTGAAGTGCAGCAAGTGAAGTGCAGCAAGTGAAGTGCAGCAAGTGAAGTGCAGCAAGTGAAGTGCAGCAAGTGAAGTGCAGCAAGTGAAGTGCAGCAAGTGAAGTGCAGCAAGTGAAGTGCAGCAAGTGAAGTGCAGCAAGTGAAGTGCAGCAAGTGAAGTGCCGCAAGTGAAGTGCAGCAAGTGAAGTGCAGCAAGTGAAGTGCAACAAGTGAAGTGCAGCGAGTGAAGTGCATCAAGTGAAGTGCAGCAACTGAAGTGCAGCAAGTGAAGTGCAGCAAGTGAAGTGCAGCAAGTGAAGTGCAGCAAGTGAAGTGCAGCAAGTGAAGTGCAGCAAGTGAAGTGCAGCAAGTGAAGTGCAGCAATTGAAGTGCAGCAAGTGAAGTGCAGCAAGTGAAGTGCAGCAAGTGAAGTGCAGCAAGTGAAGTGCAGCAAGTGAAGTGCAGCAAGTGAAGTGCAGCAAGTGAAGTGCAGCAAGTGAAGTGCAGCAAGTGAAGTGCAGCAAGTGAAGTGCAGCAAGTGAAGTGCAGCAAGTGAAGTGCAGCAAGTGAAGTGCAGCAAGTGAAGTGCAGCATGTGAATTGCAGCAAGTGAAGTGCAGCAAGTGAAGTGCAGCAAGTGAAGTGCAGCAAGTGAAGTGCAGCAAGTGAAGTGCAGCAAGTGAAGTGCAGCAAGTGAAGTGCAGCAAGTGAAGTGCAGCAAGTGAAGTGCAGCAAGTGAAGTGCAGCAAGTGAAGTGCAGCAAGTGAAGTGCAGCAAGTGAAGTGCAGCAAGTGAAGTGCAGCAAGTGAAGTGCAGCAAGTGAAGTGCAGCAAGTGAAGTGCAGCAAGTGAAGTGCAGCAAGTGAAGTGCAGCAAGTGAAGTGCAGCAAGTGAAGTGCAGCAAGTGAAGTGCAGCAAGTGAAGTGCAGCAAGTGAAGTGCAGCAAGTGAAGTGCAGCAAGTGAAGTGCAGCAAGTGAAGTGCAGCAAGTGAAGTGCAGCAAGTGAAGTGCAGCAAGTGAAGTGCAGCAAGTGAAGTGCAGCAAGTGAAGTGCAGCAAGTGAAGTGCAGCAAGTGAAGTGCAGCAAGTGAAGTGCAGCAAGTGAAGTGCAGCAAGTGAAGTGCAGCAAGTGAAGTGCAGCAAGTGAAGTGCAGCAAGTGAAGTGCAGCAAGTGAAGCGCAGCAAGTGAAGTGCAGCAAGTGAAGTGCAGCAAGTGAAGTGCAGCAAGTGAAGTGCAGCAAGTGAAGTGCAGCAAGTGAAGTGCAGCAAGTGAAGTGCAGCAAGTGAAGTGCAGCAAGTGAAGTGCAGCAAGTGAAGTGCAGCAAGTGAAGTGCAGCAAGTGAAGTGCAGCAAGTGAAGTGCAGCAATTGAAGTGCAGCAAGTGAAGTGCAGCAAGTGAAGTGCAGCAAGTGAAGTGCAGCAAGTGAAGTGCAGCAAGTGAAGTGCAGCAAGTGAAGTGCAGCAAGTGAAGTGCAGCAAGTGAAGTGCAGCAAGTGAAGTGCAGCAAGTGAAGTGCAGCAAGTGAAGTGCAGCAAGTGAAGTGCAGCAATTGAAGTGCAGCAAGTGAAGTGCAGCAAGTGAAGTGCAGCAAGTGAAGTGCAGCAAGTGAAGTGCAGCAAGTGAAGTGCAGCAAGTGAAGTGCAGCAAGTGAAGTGCAGCAAGTGAAGTGCAGCAAGTGAAGTGCAGCAAGTGAAGTGCAGCAAGTGAAGTGCAGCAAGTGAAGTGAAGCAAGTAAAGTGCAGCAAGTGAAGTGTAGCAAGTGAAGTGCAGCAAGTGAAGTGCAGCAAGTGAAGTGCAGCAAGTGGTTGACAGGCTCCGGATGCCAAACCGCTTGTCGGAAAATAACGGTTGATGGCTTGAAAGATAGGTGATGCATAGACCTACCTTGCGGTAAAATGTCAGTGTTGCCACTTTACGGGAACATGGATTTTTTTGAGGTTGAAGCATGCGCCTGTTAATATTTTTGCATTTTGATTACGACCTAAGGTGGTTGACAGGCTCCGGATGCCAAACCGCTTGTCGGAAAATAACGGTTGATGGCTTGAAAGATAGGTGATGCATAGACCTACCTTGCGGTAAAATGTCAGTGTTGCCACTTTACGGGAACATTGATTTTTTTGAGGTTGAAGCATGCGCCAGTTAATATTTTTGCATTTTGATCACGACCTAAGGTGGTTGACAGGCTCCGGATGCCAAACCGCTTGTCGGAAAATAACGGTTGATGGCTTGAAAGATAGGTGATGCATAGACCTACCTTGCGGTAAAATGTCAGTGTTGCCACTTTACGGGAACATGGATTTTTTTGAGGTTGAAGCATGCACCTGTTAATATTTTTGCATTTTGATCACGACCTAAGGTGGTTGACAGGCTCCGGATGCCAAACCGCTTGTCGGAAAATAACGGTTGATGGCTTGAAAGATAGGTGATGCATAGACCTACCTTGCGGTAAAATGTCAGTGTTGCCACTTTACGGGAACATGGATTTTTTTGAGGTTGAAGCATGCGCCTGTTAATATTTTTGCATTTTGATCACGACCTAAGGTGGTTGACAGGCTCCGGATGCCAAACCGCTTGTCGGAAAATAACGGTTGATGGCTTGAAAGATAGGTGATGCATAGTCCTATCTTGCAGTAAAATGTCAGTGTTGCCACTTAACGGAAACATGGATTTTTTTGAGGTTGAAGCATGCGCCTGTTAATATTTTTGCATTTTGATCACGACCTAAGGTGGTTGACAGGCTCCGGATGCCAAACCGCTTGTCGGAAAATAACGGTTGATGGCTTGAAAGATAGGTGATGCATAGACCTACCTTGCGGTAAAATGTCAGTGTTGCCACTTTACGGAAACATGGATGTTTTTGATGTTGAAGCATGCGCCAGTTAATATTTTTGCATTTTGATCACGACCTAAGGTGGTTGACAGGCTCCGGATGCCAAACCGCTTGTCGGAAAATAACGGTTGATGGCTTGAAAGATAGGTGATGCATAGACCTACCTTGCGGTAAAATGTCAGTGTTGCCACTTTACGGGAACATGGATTTTTTTGAGGTTGAAGCATGCGCCAGTTAATATTTTTGCATTTTGATCACGACCTAAAGTGGTTGACAGGCTCCGGATGCCAAACCGCTTGTTGGAAAATAACGGTTGATGGCTTGAAAGATAGGTGATGCATAGACCTACCTTGCGGTAATATGTCAGTGTTGCCACTTTACGGGAACATGGATTTTTTTGAGGTTGAAGCATGCGCCCGTTAATATTTTTGCATTTTGATCACGACCTAAGGTGGTTGACAGGCTCCGGATGCCAAACCGCTTGTCGGAAAATAACGGTTGATGGCTTGAAAGATAGGTGATGCATAGACCTACCTTGCGGTAAAATGTCAGTGTTGCCACTTTACGGGAACATGGATTTTTTTGAGGTTGAAGCATGCGCCTGTTAATATTTTTGCATATTGATCACGACCTAAGGTGGTTGACAGGCTCCGGATGCCAAACCGCTTGTCGGAAAATAACGGTTGATGGCTTGAAAGATAGGTGATGCATAGACCTACCTTGCGGTAAAATGTCAGTGTTGCCACTTTACGGGAACATGGATTTTTTTGAGGTTGAAGCATGCGCCAGTTAATATTTTTGCATTTTGATCACGACCTAAAGTGGTTGACAGGCTCCGGATGCCAAACCACTTGCCGGAAAATAACGGTTGATGGCTTGAAAGATAGGTGATGCATAGACCATGTCAGTGCTGCCACTTAACGGGAACATGGATTTTTTTGAGGTTGAAGCATGCACCACAAGTGAAGTGCAGCAAGTGAAGTGCAGCAAGTGAAGTGCAGCAAGTGAAGTGCAGCAAGTGAAGTGCAGCAAGTGAAGTGCAGCAAGTGAAGTGCAGCAAGTGAAGTGCAGCAAGTGAAGTGCAGCAAGTGAAGTGCAGCAAGTGAAGTGCAGCAAGTGAACTGCAGCAAGTGAAGTGCAGCAAGTGCAGTGCAGCAAGTGAAATGCAGCAAGTGAAGTGCAGCAAGTGAAGTGCAGCAAGTGAAGTGTAGCAAGTGAAGTGCAGCAAGTGAAGTGCAGCAAGTGCAGTGCAGCAAGTGAAATGCAGCAAGTGAAGTGCAGCAAGTGAAGTGCAGCAAGTGAAGTGCAGCAAGTGAAGTGCAGCAAGTGAAGTGCAGCAAGTGAAGTGCAGCAACTTTACGGGAACATGGATTTTTTTGAGGTTGAAGCATGCGCCCGTTAATATTTTTGCATTTTGATCACGTACTAAGGTGGTTGACAGGCTCCGGATGCCAAACCGCTTGTCGGAAAATAACGGTTGATGGCTTGAAAGATAGGTGATGCATAGACCTACCTTGCGGTAAAATGTCAGTGTTGCCACTTTACGGGAACATGGATTTTTTTGAGGTTGAAGCATGCGCCTGTTAATATTTTTGCATTTTGATCACGACCTAAGGTGGTTGACAGGCTCCGGATGCCAAACCGCTTGTCGGAAAATAACGGTTGATGGCTTGAAAGATAGGTGATGCATAGACCTACCTTGCGGTAAAATGTCAGTATTGCCACTTTACGGGAACATGGATTTTTTTGAGGTTGAAGCATGCGCCAGTTAATATTTTTGCATTTTGATCACGACCTAAAGTGGTTGACAGGCTCCGGATGCCAAACCGCTTGTCGGAAAATAACGGTTGATGGCTTGAAAGATAGGTGATGCATAGACCTACCTTGCGGTAAAATGTCAGTGTTGCCACTTTACGGGAACATGGATTTTTTTGAGGTTGAAACATGCACCTGTTAATATTTTTGCATTTTGATCACGACCTAAGGTGGTTGACAGGCTCCGGATGCCAAACCGCTTGTCGGAAAATAACGGTTGATGGCTTGAAAGATAGGTGATGCATAGACCTACCTTGCGGTAAAATGTCAGTGTTGCCACTTTACGGGAACATGGATTTTTTTGAGGTTGAAGCATGCGCCAGTTAATATTTTTGCATTTTGATCACGACCTAAAGTGGTTGACAGGCTCCGGATGCCAAACCACTTGCCGGAAAATAACGGTTGATGGCTTGAAAGATAGGTGATGCATAGACCTACCTTGCGGTAAAATGTCAGTGCTGCCACTTAACGGGAACATGGATTTTTTTGAGGTTGAAGCATGCACCACAAGTGAAGTGCAGCAAGTGAAGTGCAGCAAGTGAAGTGCAGCAAGTGAAGTGCAGCAAGTGAAGTGCAGCAAGTGAAGTGCAGCAAGTGAAGTGCAGCAAGTGAAGTGCAGCAAGTGAAGTGCAGCAAGTGAAGTGCAGCAAGTGAAGTGCAGCAAGTGAAGTGCAGCAAGTGAAGTGCAGCAAGTGAAGTGCAGCAAGTGAAGTGCAGCAAGTGCAGTGCAGCAAGTGAAATGCAGCAAGTGAAGTGCAGCAAGTGAAGTGCAGCAAGTGAAGTGCAGCAAGTGAAGTGCAGCAAGTGAAGTGCAGCAAGTGCAGTGCAGCAAGTGAAATGCAGCAAGTGAAGTGCAGCAAGTGAAGTGCAGCAAGTGAAGTGCAGCAAGTGAAGTGCAGCAAGTGAAGTGCAGCAAGTGAAGTGCAGCAAGTGAAGTGCAGCAAGTGAAGTGCAGCAAGTGAAGTGCAGCAACTTTACGGGAACATGGATTTTTTTGAGGTTGAAGCATGCGCCCGTTAATATTTTTGCATTTTGATCACGACCTAAGGTGGTTGACAGGCTCCGGATGCCAAACCGCTTGTCGGAAAATAACGGTTGATGGCTTGAAAGATAGGTGATGCATAGACCTACCTTGCGGTAAAATGTCAGTGTTGCCACTTTACGGGAACATGGATTTTTTTGAGGTTGAAGCATGCGCCTGTTAATATTTTTGCATTTTGATCACGACCTAAGGTGGTTGACAGGCTCCGGATGCCAAACCGCTTGTCGGAAAATAACGGTTGATGGCTTGAAAGATAGGTGATGCATAGACCTACCTTGCGGTAAAATGTCAGTGTTGCCACTTTACGGGAACATGGATTTTTTTGAGGTTGAAGCATGCGCCAGTTAATATTTTTGCATTTTGATCACGACCTAAAGTGGTTGACAGGCTCCGGATGCCAAACCGCTTGTCGGAAAATAACGGTTGATGGCTTGAAAGATAGGTGATGCATAGACCTACCTTGCGGTAAAATGTCAGTGTTGCCACTTTACGGGAACATGGATTTTTTTGAGGTTGAAGCATGCACCTGTTAATATTTTTGCATTTTGATCACGACCTAAGGTGGTTGACAGGCTCCGGATGCCAAACCGCTTGTCGGAAAATAACGGTTGATGGCTTGAAAGATAGGTGATGCATAGACCTACCTTGCGGTAAAATGTCAGTGTTGCCACTTTACGGGAACATGGATTTTTTTGAGGTTGAAGCATGCGCCAGTTAATATTTTTGCATTTTGATCACGACCTAAAGTGGTTGACAGGCTCCGGATGCCAAACCGCTTGTCGGAAAATAACGGTTGATGGCTTGAAAGATAGGTGATGCATAGACCTACCTTGCGGTAAAATGTCAGTGTTGCCACTTTACGGGAACATGGATTTTTTTGATGTTGAAGCATGCGCCTGTTAATATTTTTGCATTTTGATCACGACCTAAGGTGGTTGACAGGCTCCGGATGCCAAACCGCTTGTCGGAAAATAACGGTTGATGGCTTGAAAGATAGGTGATGCATAGACCTACCTTGCGGTAAAATGTCAGTGTTGCCACTTTACGGGAACATGGATTTTTTTGAGGTTGAAGCATGCGCCCGTTAATATTTTTGCATTTTGATCACGACCTAAGGTGGTTGACAGGCTCCGGATGCCAAACCGCTTGTCGGAAAATAACGGTTGATGGCTTGAAAGATAGGTGATGCATAGACCTACCTTGCGGTAAAATGTCAGTGTTGCCACTTTACGGGAACATGGATTTTTTTGAGGTTGAAGCATGCGCCAGTTAATATTTTTGCATTTTGATCACGACCTAAAGTGGTTGACAGGCTCCGGATGCCAAACCGCTTGTCGGAAAATAACGGTTGATGGCTTGAAAGATAGGTGATGCATAGACCTACCTTGCGGTAAAATGTCAGTGTTGCCACTTTACGGGAACATGGATTTTTTTGAGGTTGAAGCATGCGCCCGTTAATATTTTTGCATTTTGATCACGACCTAAGGTGGTTGACAGGCTCCGGATGCCAAACCGCTTGTCGGAAAATAACGGTTGATGGCTTGAAAGATAGGTGATGCATAGACCTACCTTGCGGTAAAATGTCAGTGTTGCCACTTTACGGGAACATGGATTTTTTTGAGGTTGAAGCATGCGCCTGTTAATATTTTTGCATATTGATCACGACCTAAGGTGGTTGACAGGCTCCGGATGCCAAACCGCTTGTCGGAAAATAACGGTTGATGGCTTGAAAGATAGGTGATGCATAGACCTACCTTGCGGTAAAATGTCAGTGTTGCCACTTTACGGGAACATGGATTTTTTTGAGGTTGAAGCATGCGCCAGTTAATATTTTTGCATTTTGATCACGACCTAAAGTGGTTGACAGGCTCCGGATGCCAAACCACTTGCCGGAAAATAACGGTTGATGGCTTGAAAGATAGGTGATGCATAGACCTACCTTGCGGTAAAATGTCAGTGCTGCCACTTAACGGGAACATGGATTTTTTTGAGGTTGAAGCATGCACCACAAGTGAAGTGCAGCAAGTGAAGTGCAGCAAGTGAAGTGCAGCAAGTGAAGTGCAGCAAGTGAAGTGCAGCAAGTGAAGTGCAGCAAGTGAAGTGCAGCAAGTGAAGTGCAGCAAGTGAAGTGCAGCAAGTGAAGTGCAGCAAGTGAAGTGCAGCAAGTGAAGTGCAGCAAGTGAAGTGCAGCAAGTGAAGTGCAGCAAGTGAAGTGCAGCAAGTGAAGTGCAGCAAGTGAAGTGCAGCAAGTGAAGTGCAGCAAGTGAAGTGCAGCAAGTGAAGTGCAGCAAGTGAAGTGCAGCAAGTGAAGTGCAGCAAGTGAAGTGCAGCAAGTGAAGTGCAGCAAGTGAAGTGCAGCAATTGAAGTGCAGCAAGTGAAGTGCAGCAAGTGAAGTGCAGCAAGTGAAGTGCAGCAAGTGAAGTGCAGCAAGTGAAGTGCAGCAAGTGAAGTGCAGCAAGTGAAGTGCAGCAAGTGAAGTGCAGCAAGTGAAGTGCAGCAAGTGAAGTGCAGCAAGTGCAGTGCAGCAAGTGAAATGCAGCAAGTGAAGTGCAGCAAGTGAAGTGCAGCAAGTGAAGTGCAGCAAGTGAAGTGCAGCAAGTGAAGTGCAGCAACTTTACGGGAACATGGATTTTTTTGAGGTTGAAGCATGCGCCCGTTAATATTTTTGCATTTTGATCACGACCTAAGGTGGTTGACAGGCTCCGGATGCCAAACCGCTTGTCGGAAAATAACGGTTGATGGCTTGAAAGATAGGTGATGCATAGACCTACCTTGCGGTAAAATGTCAGTGTTGCCACTTAACGGGAACATGGATTTTTTTGAGGTTGAAGCATGCGCCTGTTAATATTTTTGCATTTTGATCACGACCTAAGGTGGTTGACAGGCTCCGGATGCCAAACCGCTTGTCGGAAAATAACGGTTGATGGCTTGAAAGATAGGTGATGCATAGACCTACCTTGCGGTAAAATGTCAGTGTTGCCACTTTACGGGAACATGGATTTTTTTGAGGTTGAAGCATGCGCCTGTTAATATTTTTGCATTTTGATCACGACCTAAAGTGGTTGACAGGCTCCGGATGCCAAACCGCTTGTCGGAAAATAACGGTTGATGGCTTGAAAGATAGGTGATGCATAGACCTACCTTGCGGTAAAATGTCAGTGTTGCCACTTTACGGGAACATGGATTTTTTTGAGGTTGAAGCATGCACCTGTTAATATTTTTGCATTTTGATCACGACCTAAGGTGGTTGACAGGCTCCGGATGCCAAACCGCTTGTCGGAAAATAACGGTTGATGGCTTGAAAGATAGGTGATGCATAGACCTACCTTGCGGTAAAATGTCAGTGTTGCCACTTAACGGGAACATGAATTTTTTTGAGGTTGAAGCATGCGCCTGTTAATATTTTTGCATTTTGATCACGACCTAAGGTGGTTGACAGGCTCCGGATGCCAAACCGCTTGTCGGAAAATAACGGTTGATGGCTTGAAAGATAGGTGATGCATAGACCTATCTTGCAGTAAAATGTCAGTGTTGCCACTTAACGGGAACATGGATTTTTTTGAGGTTGAAGCATACGCCTGTTAATATTTTTGCATTTTGATCACGACCTAAGGTGGTTGACAGGCTCCGGATGCCAAACCGCTTGTCGGAAAATAACGGTTGATGGCTTGAAAGATAGGTGATGCATAGACCTACCTTGCGGTAAAATGTCAGTGTTGCCACTTTACGGGAACATGGATTTTTTTGATGTTGAAGCTTGCGCCAGTTAATATTTTTGCATTTTGATCACGACCTAAGGTGGTTGACAGGCTCCGGATGCCAAACCGCTTGTCGGAAAATAACGGTTGATGGCTTGAAAGATAGGTGATGCATAGACCTACCTTGCGGTAAAATGTCAGTGTTGCCACTTAACGGGAACATGGATTTTTTTGAGGTTGAAGCATGCGCCAGTTAATATTTTTGCATTTTGATCACGACCTAAAGTGGTTGACAGGCTCCGGATGCCAAACCGCTTGTTGGAAAATAACGGTTGATGGCTTGAAAGATAGGTGATGCATAGACCTACCTTGCGGTAAAATGTCAGTATTGCCACTTTACGGGAACATGGATTTTTTTGAGGTTGAAGCATGCGCCCGTTAATATTTTTGCATTTTGATCACGACCTAAGGTGGTTGACAGGCTCCGGATGCCAAACCGCTTGTCGGAAAATAACGGTTGATGGCTTGAAAGATAGGTGATGCATAGACCTACCTTGCGGTAAAATGTCAGTGTTGCCACTTTACGGGAACATGGATTTTTTTGAGGTTGAAGCATACGCCTGTTAATATTTTTGCATATTGATCACGACCTAAGGTGGTTGACAGGCTCCGGATGCCAAACCGCTTGTCGGAAAATAACGGTTGATGGCTTGAAAGATAGGTGATGCATAGACCTACCTTGCGGTAAAATGTCAGTGCTGCCACTTTACGGGAACATGGATTTTTTTGAGGTTGAAGCATGCACCACAAGTGAAGTGCAGCAAGTGAAGTGCAGCAAGTGAAGTGCAGCAAGTGAAGTGCAGCAAGTGAAGTGCAGCAAGTGAAGTGCAGCAAGTGAAGTGCAGCAAGTGAAGTGCAGCAAGTGAAGTGCAGCAAGTGAAGTGCAGCAAGTGAAGTGCAGCAAGTGAAGTGCAGCAAGTGAAGTGCAGCAAGTGAAGTGCAGCAAGTGAAGTGCAGCAAGTGAAGTGCAGCAATTGAAGTGCAGCAAGTGAAGTGCAGCAAGTGAAGTGCAGCAAGTGAAGTGCAGCAAGTGAAGTGCAGCAAGTGAAGTGCAGCAAGTGAAGTGCAGCAAGTGAAGTGCAGCAAGTGAAGTGCAGCAACTTTACGGGAACATGGATTTTTTTGAGGTTGAAGCATGCGCCCGTTAATATTTTTGCATTTTGATCACGACCTAAGGTGGTTGACAGGCTCCGGATGCCAAACCGCTTGTCGGAAAATAACGGTTGATGGCTTGAAAGATAGGTGATGCATAGACCTACCTTGCGGTAAAATGTCAGTGTTGCCACTTAACGGGAACATGGATTTTCTTGAGGTTGAAGTATGCGCCTGTTAATATTTTTGCATTTTGATCATGACCTAAGGTGGTTGACAGGCTCCGGATGCCAAACCGCTTGTCGGAAAATAACGGTTGATGGCTTGAAAGAATAGGTGATGCATAGACCTACCTTGCAGTAAAATGTCAGTGTTGCCACTTAACGGGAACATGGATTTTTTTGAGGTTGAAGCATGCGCCTGTTAATATTTTTGCATTTTGATCACGACCTAAGGTGGTTGACAGGCTCCGGATGCCAAACCGCTTGTCGGAAAATAACGGTTGATGGCTTGAAAGATAGGTGATGCATAGACCTACCTTGCAGTAAAATGTCAGTCTTGCCACTTTACGGGAACATGGATTTTTTTGAGGTTGAAGCATGCGCCAGTTAATATTTTTGCATTTTGATCACGACCTAAAGTGGTTGACAGGCTCCGGATGCCAAACCGCTTGTCGGAAAATAACGGTTGATGGCTTGAAAGATAGGTGATGCATAGACGTACCTTGCGGTAAAATGTCAGTGTTGCCACTTTACGGGAACATGGATTTTTTTGAGGTTGAAGCATGCACCTGTTAATATTTTTGCATTTTGATCACGACCTAAGGTGGTTGACAGGCTCCGGATGCCAAACCGCTTGTCGGAAAATAACGGTTGATGGCTTGAAAGATAGGTGATGCATAGACCTACCTTGCGGTAAAATGTCAGTGTTGCCACTTAACATGAACATGGATTTTTTTGAGGTTGAAGTATGCGCCTGTTAATATTTTTGCATTTTGATCACGACCTAAGGTGGTTGACAGGCTCCGGATGCCAAACCGCTTGTCGGAAAATAACGGTTGATGGCTTGAAAGATAGGTGATGCATAAACCTACCTTGCGGTAAAATGTCAGTGTTGCGGGAACATGGATTTTTTTGACGTTGAAGCATGCGCCTGTTAATATTTTTGCATTTTGATCACGACCTAAGGTGGTTGACAGGCTCCGGATGCCAAACCGCTTGTCGGAAAATAACGGTTGATGGCTTGAAAGATAGGTGATGCATAGACCTACCTTGCGGTAAAATGTCAGTGTTGCCACTTTACGGGAACATGGATTTTTTTGAGGTTGAAGCATGCACCAGTTAATATTTTTGCATTTTGATCACGACCTAAAGTGGTTGACAGGCTCCGGATGCCAAACCGCTTGCCGGAAAATAACGGTTGATGGCTTGAAAGATAGGTGATGCATAGACCTACCTTGCGGTAAAATGTCAGTGCTGCCACTTAACGGGAACATGGATTTTTTTGAGGTTGAAGCATGCACCACAAGTGAAGTGCAGCAAGTGAAGTGCAGCAAGTGAAGTGCAGCAAGTGAAGTGCAGCAAGTGAAGTGCAGCAAGTGAAGTGCAGCAAGTGAAGTGCAGCAAGTGAAGTGCAGCAAGTGAAGTGCAGCAAGTGAAGTGCAGCAAGTGAAGTGCAGCAAGTGAAGTGCAGCAAGTGAAGTGCAGCAAGTGAAGTGCAGCAAGTGAAGTGCAGCAAGTGAAGTGCAGCAAGTGAAGTGCAGCAAGTGAAGTGCAGCAAGTGAAGTGCAGCAATTGAAGTGCAGCAAGTGAAGTGCAGCAAGTGAAGTGCAGCAAGTGAAGTGCAGCAAGTGAAGTGCAGCAAGTGAAGTGCAGCAAGTGAAGTGCAGCAAGTGAAGTGCAGCAAGTGAAGTGCAGCAAGTGAAGTGCAGCAAGTGAAGTGCAGCAAGTGAAGTGCAGCAAGTGAAGTGCAGCAAGTGAAGTGCAAAAAGTGAAGTGCAGCAAGTGAAGTGCAGCAAGTGAAGTGCAGCAAGTGAAGTGCAGCAATTGAAGTGCAGCAAGTGAAGTGCAGTAAGTGAAGTGCAGCAAGTGAAGTGCAGCAAGTGAAGTGCAGCAAGTGAAGTGCAGCAAGTGAAGTGCAGCAAGTGAAGTGCAGCAAGTGAAGTGCAGCAAGTGAAGTGCAGCAAGTGAAGTGCAGCAAGTGAAGTGCAGCAAGTGAAGTGCAGCAAGTGAAGTGCAGCAAGTGCAGTGCAGCAAGTGAAATGCAGCAAGTGAAGTGCAGCAAGTGAAGTGCAGCAAGTGAAGTGCAGCAAGTGAAGTGCAGCAAGTGAAGTGCAGCAAGTGCAGTGCAGCAAGTGAAATGCAGCAAGTGAAGTGCAGCAAGTGAAGTGCAGCAAGTGAAGTGCAGCAAGTGAAGTGCAGCAAGTGAAGTGCAGCAAGTGAAGTGCAGCAAGTGAAGTGCAGCAAGTGAAGTGCAGCAAGTGAAGTGCAGCAACTTTACGGGAACATGGATTTTTTTGAGGTTGAAGCATGCGCCCGTTAATATTTTTGCATTTTGATCACGACCTAAGGATCACGACCTAAGGTGGTTGACAGGCTTCGGATGCCAAACCGCTTGTCGGAAAATAACGGTTGATGGCTTGAAAGATAGGTGATGCATAGACCTACCTTGCGGTAAAATGTCAGTGTTGCCACTTTACGGGAACATGGATTTTTTTGATGTTGAAGCATGCGCCAGTTAATATTTTTGCATTTTGATCACGACCTAAGGTGGTTGACAGGCTCCGGATGCCAAACCGCTTGTCGGAAAATAACGGTTGATGGCTTGAAAGATAGGTGATGCATAGACCTACCTTGCGGTAAAATGTCAGTGTTGCCACTTTACGGGAACATGGATTTTTTTGAGGTTGAAGCATGCACCTGTTAATATTTTTGCATTTTGATCACGACCTAAGGTGGTTGACAGGCTCCGGATGCCAAACCGCTTGTCGGAAAATAACGGTTGATGGCTTGAAAGATAGGTGATGCATAGACCTACCTTGCGGTAAAATGTCAGTGTTGCCACTTTACGGGAACATGGATTTTTTTGAGGTTGAAGCATGCGCCTGTTAATATTTTTGCATTTTGATCACGACCTAAGGTGGTTGACAGGCTCCGGATGCCAAACCGCTTGTCGGAAAATAACGGTTGATGGCTTGAAAGATAGGTGATGCATAGTCCTATCTTGCAGTAAAATGTCAGTGTTGCCACTTAACGGGAACATGGATTTTTTTGAGGTTGAAGCATGCGCCTGTTAATATTTTTGCATTTTGATCACGACCTAAGGTGGTTGACAGGCTCCGGATGCCAAACCGCTTGTCGGAAAATAACGGTTGATGGCTTGAAAGATAGGTGATGCATAGACCTACCTTGCGGTAAAATGTCAGTGTTGCCACTTTACGGGAACATGGATGTTTTTGATGTTGAAGCATGCGCCAGTTAATATTTTTGCATTTTGATCACGACCTAAGGTGGTTGACAGGCTCCGGATGCCAAACCGCTTGTCGGAAAATAACGGTTGATGGCTTGAAAGATAGGTGATGCATAGACCTACCTTGCGGTAAAATGTCAGTGTTGCCACTTTACGGGAACATGGATTTTTTTGAGGTTGAAGCATGCGCCAGTTAATATTTTTGCATTTTGATCACGACCTAAAGTGGTTGACAGGCTCCGGATGCCAAACCGCTTGTTGGAAAATAACGGTTGATGGCTTGAAAGATAGGTGATGCATAGACCTACCTTGCGGTAAAATGTCAGTGTTGCCACTTTACGGGAACATGGATTTTTTTGAGGTTGAAGCATGCGCCCGTTAATATTTTTGCATTTTGATCACGACCTAAGGTGGTTGACAGGCTCCGGATGCCAAACCGCTTGTCGGAAAATAACGGTTGATGGCTTGAAAGATAGGTGATGCATAGACCTACCTTGCGGTAAAATGTCAGTGTTGCCACTTTACGGGAACATGGATTTTTTTGAGGTTGAAGCATGCGCCTGTTAATATTTTTGCATATTGATCACGACCTAAGGTGGTTGACAGGCTCCGGATGCCAAACCGCTTGTCGGAAAATAACGGTTGATGGCTTGAAAGATAGGTGATGCATAGACCTACCTTGCGGTAAAATGTCAGTGTTGCCACTTTACGGGAACATGGATTTTTTTGAGGTTGAAGCATGCGCCTGTTAATATTTTTGCATATTGATCACGACCTAAGGTGGTTGACAGGCTCCGGATGCCAAACCGCTTGTCGGAAAATAACGGTTGATGGCTTGAAAGATAGGTGATGCATAGACCTACCTTGCGGTAAAATGTCAGTGTTGCCACTTTACGGGAACATGGATTTTTTTGAGGTTGAAGCATGCGCCAGTTAATATTTTTGCATTTTGATCACGACCTAAAGTGGTTGACAGGCTCCGGATGCCAAACCACTTGCCGGAAAATAACGGTTGATGGCTTGAAAGATAGGTGATGCATAGACCTACCTTGCGGTAAAATGTCAGTGCTGCCACTTAACGGGAACATGGATTTTTTTGAGGTTGAAGCATGCACCACAAGTGAAGTGCAGCAAGTGAAGTGCAGCAAGTGAAGTGCAGCAAGTGAAGTGCAGCAAGTGAAGTGCAGCAAGTGAAGTGCAGCAAGTGAAGTGCAGCAAGTGAAGTGCAGCAAGTGAAGTGCAGCAAGTGAAGTGCAGCAAGTGAAGTGCAGCAAGTGAAGTGCAGCAAGTGAAGTGCAGCAAGTGAAGTGCAGCAAGTGAACTGCAGCAAGTGAAGTGCAGCAAGTGCAGTGCAGCAAGTGAAATGCAGCAAGTGAAGTGCAGCAAGTGAAGTGCAGCAAGTGAAGTGTAGCAAGTGAAGTGCAGCAAGTGAAGTGCAGCAAGTGCAGTGCAGCAAGTGAAATGCAGCAAGTGAAGTGCAGCAAGTGAAGTGCAGCAAGTGAAGTGCAGCAAGTGAAGTGCAGCAAGTGAAGTGCAGCAAGTGAAGTGCAGCAACTTTACGGGAACATGGATTTTTTTGAGGTTGAAGCATGCGCCCGTTAATATTTTTGCATTTTGATCACGTACTAAGGTGGTTGACAGGCTCCGGATGCCAAACCGCTTGTCGGAAAATAACGGTTGATGGCTTGAAAGATAGGTGATGCATAGACCTACCTTGCGGTAAAATGTCAGTGTTGCCACTTTACGGGAACATGGATTTTTTTGAGGTTGAAGCATGCGCCTGTTAATATTTTTGCATTTTGATCACGACCTAAGGTGGTTGACAGGCTCCGGATGCCAAACCGCTTGTCGGAAAATAACGGTTGATGGCTTGAAAGATAGGTGATGCATAGACCTACCTTGCGGTAAAATGTCAGTATTGCCACTTTACGGGAACATGGATTTTTTTGAGGTTGAAGCATGCGCCAGTTAATATTTTTGCATTTTGATCACGACCTAAAGTGGTTGACAGGCTCCGGATGCCAAACCGCTTGTCGGAAAATAACGGTTGATGGCTTGAAAGATAGGTGATGCATAGACCTACCTTGCGGTAAAATGTCAGTGTTGCCACTTTACGGGAACATGGATTTTTTTGAGGTTGAAGCATGCACCTGTTAATATTTTTGCATTTTGATCACGACCTAAGGTGGTTGACAGGCTCCGGATGCCAAACCGCTTGTCGGAAAATAACAATTGATGGCTTGAAAGATAGGTGATGCATAGACCTACCTTGCGGTAAAATGTCAGTGTTGCCACTTTACGGGAACATGGATTTTTTTGAGGTTGAAGCATGCGCCTGTTAATATTTTTGCATATTGATCACGACCTAAGGTGGTTGACAGGCTCCGGATGCCAAACCGCTTGTCGGAAAATAACGGTTGATGGCTTGAAAGATAGGTGATGCATAGACCTACCTTGCGGTAAAATGTCAGTGTTGCCACTTTACGGGAACATGGATTTTTTTGAGGTTGAAGCATGCGCCAGTTAATATTTTTGCATTTTGATCACGACCTAAAGTGGTTGACAGGCTCCGGATGCCAAACCACTTGCCGGAAAATAACGGTTGATGGCTTGAAAGATAGGTGATGCATAGACCTACCTTGCGGTAAAATGTCAGTGCTGCCACTTAACGGGAACATGGATTTTTTTGAGGTTGAAGCATGCACCACAAGTGAAGTGCAGCAAGTGAAGTGCAGCAAGTGAAGTGCAGCAAGTGAAGTGCAGCAAGTGAAGTGCAGCAAGTGAAGTGCAGCAAGTGAAGTGCAGCAAGTGAAGTGCAGCAAGTGAAGTGCAGCAAGTGAAGTGCAGCAAGTGAAGTGCAGCAAGTGAAGTGCAGCAAGTGAAGTGCAGCAAGTGAAGTGCAGCAAGTGCAGTGCAGCAAGTGAAATGCAGCAAGTGAAGTGCAGCAAGTGAAGTGCAGCAAGTGAAGTGCAGCAAGTGAAGTGCAGCAAGTGAAGTGCAGCAAGTGCAGTGCAGCAAGTGAAATGCAGCAAGTGAAGTGCAGCAAGTGAAGTGCAGCAAGTGAAGTGCAGCAAGTGAAGTGCAGCAAGTGAAGTGCAGCAAGTGAAGTGCAGCAAGTGAAGTGCAGCAAGTGAAGTGCAGCAAGTGAAGTGCAGCAACTTTACGGGAACATGGATTTTTTTGAGGTTGAAGCATGCGCCCGTTAATATTTTTGCATTTTGATCACGACCTAAGGTGGTTGACAGGCTCCGGATGCCAAACCGCTTGTCGGAAAATAACGGTTGATGGCTTGAAAGATAGGTGATGCATAGACCTACCTTGCGGTAAAATGTCAGTGTTGCCACTTTACGGGAACATGGATTTTTTTGAGGTTGAAGCATGCGCCTGTTAATATTTTTGCATTTTGATCACGACCTAAGGTGGTTGACAGGCTCCGGATGCCAAACCGCTTGTCGGAAAATAACGGTTGATGGCTTGAAAGATAGGTGATGCATAGACCTACCTTGCGGTAAAATGTCAGTGTTGCCACTTTACGGGAACATGGATTTTTTTGAGGTTGAAGCATGCGCCAGTTAATATTTTTGCATTTTGATCACGACCTAAAGTGGTTGACAGGCTCCGGATGCCAAACCGCTTGTCGGAAAATAACGGTTGATGGCTTGAAAGATAGGTGATGCATAGACCTACCTTGCGGTAAAATGTCAGTGTTGCCACTTTACGGGAACATGGATTTTTTTGAGGTTGAAGCATGCACCTGTTAATATTTTTGCATTTTGATCACGACCTAAGGTGGTTGACAGGCTCCGGATGCCAAACCGCTTGTCGGAAAATAACGGTTGATGGCTTGAAAGATAGGTGATGCATAGACCTACCTTGCGGTAAAATGTCAGTGTTGCCACTTTACGGGAACATGGATTTTTTTGAGGTTGAAGCATGCGCCAGTTAATATTTTTGCATTTTGATCACGACCTAAAGTGGTTGACAGGCTCCGGATGCCAAACCGCTTGTCGGAAAATAACGGTTGATGGCTTGAAAGATAGGTGATGCATAGACCTACCTTGCGGTAAAATGTCAGTGTTGCCACTTTACGGGAACATGGATTTTTTTGATGTTGAAGCATGCGCCTGTTAATATTTTTGCATTTTGATCACGACCTAAGGTGGTTGACAGGCTCCGGATGCCAAACCGCTTGTCGGAAAATAACGGTTGATGGCTTGAAAGATAGGTGATGCATAGACCTACCTTGCGGTAAAATGTCAGTGTTGCCACTTTACGGGAACATGGATTTTTTTGAGGTTGAAGCATGCGCCCGTTAATATTTTTGCATTTTGATCACGACCTAAGGTGGTTGACAGGCTCCGGATGCCAAACCGCTTGTCGGAAAATAACGGTTGATGGCTTGAAAGATAGGTGATGCATAGACCTACCTTGCGGTAAAATGTCAGTGTTGCCACTTTACGGGAACATGGATTTTTTTGAGGTTGAAGCATGCGCCAGTTAATATTTTTGCATTTTGATCACGACCTAAAGTGGTTGACAGGCTCCGGATGCCAAACCGCTTGTCGGAAAATAACGGTTGATGGCTTGAAAGATAGGTGATGCATAGACCTACCTTGCGGTAAAATGTCAGTGTTGCCACTTTACGGGAACATGGATTTTTTTGAGGTTGAAGCATGCGCCCGTTAATATTTTTGCATTTTGATCACGACCTAAGGTGGTTGACAGGCTCCGGATGCCAAACCGCTTGTCGGAAAATAACGGTTGATGGCTTGAAAGATAGGTGATGCATAGACCTACCTTGCGGTAAAATGTCAGTGTTGCCACTTTACGGGAACATGGATTTTTTTGAGGTTGAAGCATGCGCCTGTTAATATTTTTGCATATTGATCACGACCTAAGGTGGTTGACAGGCTCCGGATGCCAAACCGCTTGTCGGAAAATAACGGTTGATGGCTTGAAAGATAGGTGATGCATAGACCTACCTTGCGGTAAAATGTCAGTGTTGCCACTTTACGGGAACATGGATTTTTTTGAGGTTGAAGCATGCGCCAGTTAATATTTTTGCATTTTGATCACGACCTAAAGTGGTTGACAGGCTCCGGATGCCAAACCACTTGCCGGAAAATAACGGTTGATGGCTTGAAAGATAGGTGATGCATAGACCTACCTTGCGGTAAAATGTCAGTGCTGCCACTTAACGGGAACATGGATTTTTTTGAGGTTGAAGCATGCACCACAAGTGAAGTGCAGCAAGTGAAGTGCAGCAAGTGAAGTGCAGCAAGTGAAGTGCAGCAAGTGAAGTGCAGCAAGTGAAGTGCAGCAAGTGAAGTGCAGCAAGTGAAGTGCAGCAAGTGAAGTGCAGCAAGTGAAGTGCAGCAAGTGAAGTGCAGCAAGTGAAGTGCAGCAAGTGAAGTGCAGCAAGTGAAGTGCAGCAAGTGAAGTGCAGCAAGTGAAGTGCAGCAAGTGAAGTGCAGCAAGTGAAGTGCAGCAAGTGAAGTGCAGCAAGTGAAGTGCAGCAATTGAAGTGCAGCAAGTGAAGTGCAGCAAGTGAAGTGCAGCAAGTGAAGTGCAGCAAGTGAAGTGCAGCAAGTGAAGTGCAGCAAGTGAAGTGCAGCAAGTGAAGTGCAGCAAGTGAAGTGCAGCAAGTGAAGTGCAGCAAGTGAAGTGCAGCAAGTGCAGTGCAGCAAGTGAAATGCAGCAAGTGAAGTGCAGCAAGTGAAGTGCAGCAAGTGAAGTGCAGCAAGTGAAGTGCAGCAAGTGAAGTGCAGCAAGTGAAGTGCAGCAACTTTACGGGAACATGGATTTTTTTGAGGTTGAAGCATGCGCCCGTTAATATTTTTGCATTTTGATCACGACCTAAGGTGGTTGACAGGCTCCGGATGCCAAACCGCTTGTCGGAAAATAACGGTTGATGGCTTGAAAGATAGGTGATGCATAGACCTACCTTGCGGTAAAATGTCAGTGTTGCCACTTAACGGGAACATGGATTTTTTTGAGGTTGAAGCATGCGCCTGTTAATATTTTTGCATTTTGATCACGACCTAAGGTGGTTGACAGGCTCCGGATGCCAAACCGCTTGTCGGAAAATAACGGTTGATGGCTTGAAAGATAGGTGATGCATAGACCTACCTTGCGGTAAAATGTCAGTGTTGCCACTTTACGGGAACATGGATTTTTTTGAGGTTGAAGCATGCGCCTGTTAATATTTTTGCATTTTGATCACGACCTAAAGTGGTTGACAGGCTCCGGATGCCAAACCGCTTGTCGGAAAATAACGGTTGATGGCTTGAAAGATAGGTGATGCATAGACCTACCTTGCGGTAAAATGTCAGTGTTGCCACTTAACGGGAACATGAATTTTTTTGAGGTTGAAGCATGCGCCTGTTAATATTTTTGCATTTTGATCACGACCTAAGGTGGTTGACAGGCTCCGGATGCCAAACCGCTTGTCGGAAAATAACGGTTGATGGCTTGAAAGATAGGTGATGCATAGACCTATCTTGCAGTAAAATGTCAGTGTTGCCACTTAACGGGAACATGGATTTTTTTGAGGTTGAAGCATACGCCTGTTAATATTTTTGCATTTTGATCACGACCTAAGGTGGTTGACAGGCTCCGGATGCCAAACCGCTTGTCGGAAAATAACGGTTGATGGCTTGAAAGATAGGTGATGCATAGACCTACCTTGCGGTAAAATGTCAGTGTTGCCACTTTACGGGAACATGGATTTTTTTGATGTTGAAGCTTGCGCCAGTTAATATTTTTGCATTTTGATCACGACCTAAGGTGGTTGACAGGCTCCGGATGCCAAACCGCTTGTCGGAAAATAACGGTTGATGGCTTGAAAGATAGGTGATGCATAGACCTACCTTGCGGTAAAATGTCAGTGTTGCCACTTAACGGGAACATGGATTTTTTTGAGGTTGAAGCATGCGCCAGTTAATATTTTTGCATTTTGATCACGACCTAAAGTGGTTGACAGGCTCCGGATGCCAAACCGCTTGTTGGAAAATAACGGTTGATGGCTTGAAAGATAGGTGATGCATAGACCTACCTTGCGGTAAAATGTCAGTATTGCCACTTTACGGGAACATGGATTTTTTTGAGGTTGAAGCATGCGCCCGTTAATATTTTTGCATTTTGATCACGACCTAAGGTGGTTGACAGGCTCCGGATGCCAAACCGCTTGTCGGAAAATAACGGTTGATGGCTTGAAAGATAGGTGATGCATAGACCTACCTTGCGGTAAAATGTCAGTGTTGCCACTTTACGGGAACATGGATTTTTTTGAGGTTGAAGCATACGCCTGTTAATATTTTTGCATATTGATCACGACCTAAGGTGGTTGACAGGCTCCGGATGCCAAACCGCTTGTCGGAAAATAACGGTTGATGGCTTGAAAGATAGGTGATGCATAGACCTACCTTGCGGTAAAATGTCAGTGCTGCCACTTTACGGGAACATGGATTTTTTTGAGGTTGAAGCATGCACCACAAGTGAAGTGCAGCAAGTGAAGTGCAGCAAGTGAAGTGCAGCAAGTGAAGTGCAGCAAGTGAAGTGCAGCAAGTGAAGTGCAGCAAGTGAAGTGCAGCAAGTAAAGTGCAGCAAGTGAAGTGCAGCAAGTGAAGTGCAGCAAGTGAAGTGCAGCAAGTGAAGTGCAGCAAGTGAAGTGCAGCAAGTGAAGTGCAGCAAGTGAAGTGCAGCAATTGAAGTGCAGCAAGTGAAGTGCAGCAAGTGAAGTGCAGCAAGTGAAGTGCAGCAAGTGAAGTGCAGCAAGTGAAGTGCAGCAAGTGAAGTGCAGCAAGTGAAGTGCAGCAAGTGAAGTGCAGCAACTTTACGGGAACATGGATTTTTTTGAGGTTGAAGCATGCGCCCGTTAATATTTTTGCATTTTGATCACGACCTAAGGTGGTTGACAGGCTCCGGATGCCAAACCGCTTGTCGGAAAATAACGGTTGATGGCTTGAAAGATAGGTGATGCATAGACCTACCTTGCGGTAAAATGTCAGTGTTGCCACTTAACGGGAACATGGATTTTCTTGAGGTTGAAGTATGCGCCTGTTAATATTTTTGCATTTTGATCATGACCTAAGGTGGTTGACAGGCTCCGGATGCCAAACCGCTTGTCGGAAAATAACGGTTGATGGCTTGAAAGAATAGGTGATGCATAGACCTACCTTGCAGTAAAATGTCAGTGTTGCCACTTAACGGGAACATGGATTTTTTTGAGGTTGAAGCATGCGCCTGTTAATATTTTTGCATTTTGATCACGACCTAAGGTGGTTGACAGGCTCCGGATGCCAAACCGCTTGTCGGAAAATAACGGTTGATGGCTTGAAAGATAGGTGATGCATAGACCTACCTTGCAGTAAAATGTCAGTCTTGCCACTTTACGGGAACATGGATTTTTTTGAGGTTGAAGCATGCGCCAGTTAATATTTTTGCATTTTGATCACGACCTAAAGTGGTTGACAGGCTCCGGATGCCAAACCGCTTGTCGGAAAATAACGGTTGATGGCTTGAAAGATAGGTGATGCATAGACGTACCTTGCGGTAAAATGTCAGTGTTGCCACTTTACGGGAACATGGATTTTTTTGAGGTTGAAGCATGCACCTGTTAATATTTTTGCATTTTGATCACGACCTAAGGTGGTTGACAGGCTCCGGATGCCAAACCGCTTGTCGGAAAATAACGGTTGATGGCTTGAAAGATAGGTGATGCATAGACCTACCTTGCGGTAAAATGTCAGTGTTGCCACTTAACATGAACATGGATTTTTTTGAGGTTGAAGTATGCGCCTGTTAATATTTTTGCATTTTGATCACGACCTAAGGTGGTTGACAGGCTCCGGATGCCAAACCGCTTGTCGGAAAATAACGGTTGATGGCTTGAAAGATAGGTGATGCATAAACCTACCTTGCGGTAAAATGTCAGTGTTGCGGGAACATGGATTTTTTTGACGTTGAAGCATGCGCCTGTTAATATTTTTGCATTTTGATCACGACCTAAGGTGGTTGACAGGCTCCGGATGCCAAACCGCTTGTCGGAAAATAACGGTTGATGGCTTGAAAGATAGGTGATGCATAGACCTACCTTGCGGTAAAATGTCAGTGTTGCCACTTTACGGGAACATGGATTTTTTTGAGGTTGAAGCATGCACCAGTTAATATTTTTGCATTTTGATCACGACCTAAAGTGGTTGACAGGCTCCGGATGCCAAACCGCTTGCCGGAAAATAACGGTTGATGGCTTGAAAGATAGGTGATGCATAGACCTACCTTGCGGTAAAATGTCAGTGCTGCCACTTAACGGGAACATGGATTTTTTTGAGGTTGAAGCATGCACCACAAGTGAAGTGCAGCAAGTGAAGTGCAGCAAGTGAAGTGCAGCAAGTGAAGTGCAGCAAGTGAAGTGCAGCAAGTGAAGTGCAGCAAGTGAAGTGCAGCAAGTGAAGTGCAGCAAGTGAAGTGCAGCAAGTGAAGTGCAGCAAGTGAAGTGCAGCAAGTGAAGTGCAGCAAGTGAAGTGCAGCAAGTGAAGTGCAGCAAGTGAAGTGCAGCAAGTGAAGTGCAGCAAGTGAAGTGCAGCAATTGAAGTGCAGCAAGTGAAGTGCAGCAAGTGAAGTGCAGCAAGTGAAGTGCAGCAAGTGAAGTGCAGCAAGTGAAGTGCAGCAAGTGAAGTGCAGCAAGTGAAGTGCAGCAAGTGAAGTGCAGCAAGTGAAGTGCAGCAAGTGAAGTGCAGCAAGTGAAGTGCAGCAAGTGAAGTGCAGCAAGTGAAGTGCAAAAAGTGAAGTGCAGCAAGTGAAGTGCAGCAAGTGAAGTGCAGCAAGTGAAGTGCAGCAATTGAAGTGCAGCAAGTGAAGTGCAGTAAGTGAAGTGCAGCAAGTGAAGTGCAGCAAGTGAAGTGCAGCAAGTGAAGTGCAGCAAGTGAAGTGCAGCAAGTGAAGTGCAGCAAGTGAAGTGCAGCAAGTGAAGTGCAGCAAGTGAAGTGCAGCAAGTGAAGTGCAGCAAGTGAAGTGCAGCAAGTGAAGTGCAGCAAGTGAAGTGCAGCAAGTGAAGTGCAGCAAGTGAAGTGCAGCAAGTGAAGTGCAGCAAGTGAAGTGCAGCAAGTGAAGTGCAGCAAGTGAAGTGCAGCAAGTGAAGTGCAGCATGTGAATTGCAGCAAGTGAAGTGCAGCAAGTGAAGTGCAGCAAGTGAAGTGCAGCAAGTGAAGTGCAGCAAGTGAAGTGCAGCAAGTGAAGTGCAGCAAGTGAAGTGCAGCAAGTGAAGTGCAGCAAGTGAAGTGCAGCAAGTGAAGTGCAGCAAGTGAAGTGCAGCAAGTGAAGTGCAGCAAGTGAAGTGCAGCAAGTGAAGTGCAGCAAGTGAAGTGCAGCAAGTGAAGTGCAGCAAGTGAAGTGCAGCAAGTGAAGTGCAGCAAGTGAAGTGCAGCAAGTGAAGTGCAGCAAGTGAAGTGCAGCAAGTGAAGTGCAGCAAGTGAAGTGCAGCAAGTGAAGTGCAGCAAGTGAAGTGCAGCAAGTGAAGTGCAGCAAGTGAAGTGCAGCAAGTGAAGTGCAGCAAGTGAAGTGCAGCAAGTGAAGTGCAGCAAGTGAAGTGCAGCAAGTGAAGTGCAGCAAGTGAAGTGCAGCAAGTGAAGTGCAGCAAGTGAAGTGCAGCAAGTGAAGTGCAGCAAGTGAAGTGCAGCAAGTGAAGTGCAGCAATTGAAGTGCAGCAAGTGAAGTGCAGCAAGTGAAGTGCAGCAAGTGAAGTGTAGCAAGTGAAGTGCAGCAAGTGAAGTGCAGCAAGTGAAGTGCAGCAAGTGAAGTGCAGCAAGTGAAGTGCAGCAAGTAAGTGCAGCAAGTGAAGTGCAGCAAGTGAAGTGCAGCAAGTGAAGTGCAGCAAGTGAAGTGCAGCAAGTGAAGTGCAGCAAGTGAAGTGCAGCAAGTGAAGTGCAGCAAGTGAAGTGCAGCAAGTGAAGTGCAGCAAGTGAAGTGCAGCAAGTGAAGTGCAGCAAGTGAAGTGCAGCAAGTGAAGTGCAGCAATTTTACGGGAACATGGATTTTTTTGAGGTTGAAGCATGCGCCCGTTAATATTTTTGCATTTTGATCACGACCTAAGGTGGTTGACAGGCTCCGGATGCCAAACCGCTTGTCGGAAAATAACGGTTGATGGCTTGAAAGATAGGTGATGCATAAACCTACCTTGCGGTAAAATGTCAGTGTTGCGGGAACATGGATTTTTTTGACGTTGAAGCATGCGCCTGTTAATATTTTTGCATTTTGATCACGACCTAAGGTGGTTGACAGGCTCCGGATGCCAAACCGCTTGTCGGAAAATAACGGTTGATGGCTTGAAAGATAGGTGATGCATAGACCTACCTTGCGGTAAAATGTCAGTGTTGCCACTTTACGGGAACATGGATTTTTTTGAGGTTGAAGCATGCACCAGTTAATATTTTTGCATTTTGATCACGACCTAAAGTGGTTGACAGGCTCCGGATGCCAAACCGCTTGCCGGAAAATAACGGTTGATGGCTTGAAAGATAGGTGATGCATAGACCTACCTTGCGGTAAAATGTCAGTGCTGCCACTTAACGGGAACATGGATTTTTTTGAGGTTGAAGCATGCACCACAAGTGAAGTGCAGCAAGTGAAGTGCAGCAAGTGAAGTGCAGCAAGTGAAGTGCAGCAAGTGAAGTGCAGCAAGTGAAGTGCAGCAAGTGAAGTGCAGCAAGTGAAGTGCAGCAAGTGAAGTGCAGCAAGTGAAGTGCAGCAAGTGAAGTGCAGCAAGTGAAGTGCAGCAAGTGAAGTGCAGCAAGTGAAGTGCAGCAAGTGAAGTGCAGCAAGTGAAGTGCAGCAAGTGAAGTGCAGCAATTGAAGTGCAGCAAGTGAAGTGCAGCAAGTGAAGTGCAGCAAGTGAAGTGCAGCAAGTGAAGTGCAGCAAGTGAAGTGCAGCAAGTGAAGTGCAGCAAGTGAAGTGCAGCAAGTGAAGTGCAGCAAGTGAAGTGCAGCAAGTGAAGTGCAGCAAGTGAAGTGCAGCAAGTGAAGTGCAGCAAGTGAAGTGCAGCAAGTGAAGTGCAGCAAGTGAAGTGCAGCAAGTGAAGTGCAGCAAGTGAAGTGCAGCAAGTGAAGTGCAGCAAGTGAAGTGCAGCAAGTGAAGTGCAGCAAGTGAAGTGCAGCAAGTGAAGTGCAGCAAGTGAAGTGCAGCAAGTGAAGTGCAGCAAGTGAAGTGCAGCAAGTGAAGTGCAGCAAGTGAAGTGCAGCAATTGAAGTGCAGCAAGTGAAGTGCAGCAAGTGAAGTGCAGCAAGTGAAGTGCAGCAAGTGAAGTGCAGCAAGTGAAGTGCAGCAAGTGAAGTGCAGCAAGTGAAGTGCAGCAAGTGAAGTGCAGCAAGTGAAGTGCAGCAAGTGAAGTGCAGCAAGTGAAGTGCAGCAAGTGAAGTGCAGCAAGTGAAGTGCAGCAATTGAAGTGCAGCAAGTGAAGTGCAGCAAGTGAAGTGCAGCAAGTGAAGTGCAGCAAGTGAAGTGCAGCAAGTGAAGTGCAGCAAGTGAAGTGCAGCAAGTGAAGTGCAGCAAGTGAAGTGCAGCAACTTTACGGGAACATGGATTTTTTTGAGGTTGAAGCATGCGCCCGTTAATATTTTTGCATTTTGATCACGACCTAAGGTGGTTGACAGGCTCCGGATGCCAAACCGCTTGTCGGAAAATAACGGTTGATGGCTTGAAAGATAGGTGATGCATAGACCTACCTTGCGGTAAAATGTCAGTGTTGCCACTTAACGGGAACATGGATTTTCTTGAGGTTGAAGTATGCGCCTGTTAATATTTTTGCATTTTGATCATGACCTAAGGTGGTTGACAGGCTCCGGATGCCAAACCGCTTGTCGGAAAATAACGGTTGATGGCTTGAAAGAATAGGTGATGCATAGACCTACCTTGCAGTAAAATGTCAGTGTTGCCACTTAACGGGAACATGGATTTTTTTGAGGTTGAAGCATGCGCCTGTTAATATTTTTGCATTTTGATCACGACCTAAGGTGGTTGACAGGCTCCGGATGCCAAACCGCTTGTCGGAAAATAACGGTTGATGGCTTGAAAGATAGGTGATGCATAGACCTACCTTGCAGTAAAATGTCAGTCTTGCCACTTTACGGGAACATGGATTTTTTTGAGGTTGAAGCATGCGCCAGTTAATATTTTTGCATTTTGATCACGACCTAAAGTGGTTGACAGGCTCCGGATGCCAAACCGCTTGTCGGAAAATAACGGTTGATGGCTTGAAAGATAGGTGATGCATAGACGTACCTTGCGGTAAAATGTCAGTGTTGCCACTTTACGGGAACATGGATTTTTTTGAGGTTGAAGCATGCACCTGTTAATATTTTTGCATTTTGATCACGACCTAAGGTGGTTGACAGGCTCCGGATGCCAAACCGCTTGTCGGAAAATAACGGTTGATGGCTTGAAAGATAGGTGATGCATAGACCTACCTTGCGGTAAAATGTCAGTGTTGCCACTTAACATGAACATGGATTTTTTTGAGGTTGAAGTATGCGCCTGTTAATATTTTTGCATTTTGATCACGACCTAAGGTGGTTGACAGGCTCCGGATGCCAAACCGCTTGTCGGAAAATAACGGTTGATGGCTTGAAAGATAGGTGATGCATAAACCTACCTTGCGGTAAAATGTCAGTGTTGCGGGAACATGGATTTTTTTGACGTTGAAGCATGCGCCTGTTAATATTTTTGCATTTTGATCACGACCTAAGGTGGTTGACAGGCTCCGGATGCCAAACCGCTTGTCGGAAAATAACGGTTGATGGCTTGAAAGATAGGTGATGCATAGACCTACCTTGCGGTAAAATGTCAGTGTTGCCACTTTACGGGAACATGGATTTTTTTGAGGTTGAAGCATGCACCAGTTAATATTTTTGCATTTTGATCACGACCTAAAGTGGTTGACAGGCTCCGGATGCCAAACCGCTTGCCGGAAAATAACGGTTGATGGCTTGAAAGATAGGTGATGCATAGACCTACCTTGCGGTAAAATGTCAGTGCTGCCACTTAACGGGAACATGGATTTTTTTGAGGTTGAAGCATGCACCACAAGTGAAGTGCAGCAAGTGAAGTGCAGCAAGTGAAGTGCAGCAAGTGAAGTGCAGCAAGTGAAGTGCAGCAAGTGAAGTGCAGCAAGTGAAGTGCAGCAAGTGAAGTGCAGCAAGTGAAGTGCAGCAAGTGAAGTGCAGCAAGTGAAGTGCAGCAAGTGAAGTGCAGCAAGTGAAGTGCAGCAAGTGAAGTGCAGCAAGTGAAGTGCAGCAAGTGAAGTGCAGCAAGTGAAGTGCAGCAAGTGAAGTGCAGCAATTGAAGTGCAGCAAGTGAAGTGCAGCAAGTGAAGTGCAGCAAGTGAAGTGCAGCAAGTGAAGTGCAGCAAGTGAAGTGCAGCAAGTGAAGTGCAGCAAGTGAAGTGCAGCAAGTGAAGTGCAGCAAGTGAAGTGCAGCAAGTGAAGTGCAGCAAGTGAAGTGCAGCAAGTGAAGTGCAGCAAGTGAAGTGCAAAAAGTGAAGTGCAGCAAGTGAAGTGCAGCAAGTGAAGTGCAGCAAGTGAAGTGCAGCAATTGAAGTACAGCAAGTGAAGTGCAGTAAGTGAAGTGCAGCAAGTGAAGTGCAGCAAGTGAAGTGCAGCAAGTGAAGTGCAGCAAGTGAAGTGCAGCAAGTGAAGTGCAGCAAGTGAAGTGCAGCAAGTGAAGTGCAGCAAGTGAAGTGCAGCAAGTGAAGTGCAGCAAGTGAAGTGCAGCAAGTGAAGTGCAGCAAGTGAAGTGCAGCAAGTGAAGTGCAGCAAGTGAAGTGCAGCAAGTGAAGTGCAGCAAGTGAAGTGCAGCAAGTGAAGTGCAGCAAGTGAAGTGCAGCAAGTGAAGTGCAGCAAGTGAAGTGCAGCAAGTGAAGTGCAGCAAGTGAAGTGCAGCAAGTGAAGTGCAGCAAGTGAAGTGCAGCAAGTGAAGTGCAGCAAGTGAAGTGCAGCAAGTGAAGTGCAGCAATTGAAGTGCAGCAAGTGAAGTGCAGTAAGTGAAGTGCAGCAAGTGAAGTGCAGCAAGTGAAGTGCAGCAAGTGAAGTGCAGCAAGTGAAGTGCAGCAAGTGAAGTGCAGCAAGTGAAGTGCAGCAAGTGAAGTGCAGCAAGTGAAGTGCAGCAAGTGAAGTGCAGCAAGTGAAGTGCAGCAAGTGAAGTGCAGCAAGTGAAGTGCAGCAAGTGAAGTGCAGCAAGTGAAGTGCAGCAAGTGAAGTGCAGCAAGTGAAGTGCAGCAAGTGAAGTGCAGCAAGTGAAGTGCAGCAAGTGAAGTGCAGCATGTGAATTGCAGCAAGTGAAGTGCAGCAAGTGAAGTGCAGCAAGTGAAGTGCAGCAAGTGAAGTGCAGCAAGTGAAGTGCAGCAAGTGAAGTGCAGCAAGTGAAGTGCAGCAAGTGAAGTGCAGCAAGTGAAGTGCAGCAAGTGAAGTGCAGCAAGTGAAGTGCAGCAAGTGAAGTGCAGCAAGTGAAGTGCAGCAAGTGAAGTGCAGCAAGTGAAGTGCAGCAAGTGAAGTGCAGCAAGTGAAGTGCAGCAAGTGAAGTGCAGCAAGTGAAGTGCAGCAAGTGAAGTGCAGCAAGTGAAGTGCAGCAAGTGAAGTGCAGCAAGTGAAGTGCAGCAAGTGAAGTGCAGCAAGTGAAGTGCAGCAAGTGAAGTGCAGCAAGTGAAGTGCAGCAAGTGAAGTGCAGCAAGTGAAGTGCAGCAAGTGAAGTGCAGCAAGTGAAGTGCAGCAAGTGAAGTGCAGCAAGTGAAGTGCAGCAAGTGAAGTGCAGCAAGTGAAGTGCAGCAAGTGAAGTGCAGCAAGTGAAGTGCAGCAATTGAAGTGCAGCAAGTGAAGTGCAGCAAGTGAAGTGCAGCAAGTGAAGTGTAGCAAGTGAAGTGCAGCAAGTGAAGTGCAGCAAGTGAAGTGCAGCAAGTGAAGTGCAGCAAGTGAAGTGCAGCAAGTAAGTGCAGCAAGTGAAGTGCAGCAAGTGAAGTGCAGCAAGTGAAGTGCAGCAAGTGAAGTGCAGCAAGTGAAGTGCAGCAAGTGAAGTGCAGCAAGTGAAGTGCAGCAAGTGAAGTGCAGCAAGTGAAGTGCAGCAAGTGAAGTGCAGCAAGTGAAGTGCAGCAAGTGAAGTGCAGCAAGTGAAGTGCAGCAATTTTACGGGAACATGGATTTTTTTGAGGTTGAAGCATGCGCCCGTTAATATTTTTGCATTTTGATCACGACCTAAGGTGGTTGACAGGCTCCGGATGCCAAACCGCTTGTCGGAAAATAACGGTTGATGGCTTGAAAGATAGGTGATGCATAGACCTACCTTGCGGTAAAATGTCAGTGTTGCCACTTAACGGGAACATGGATTTTTTTGAGGTTGAAGTATGCGCCTGTTAATATTTTTGCATTTTGATCATGACCTAAGGTGGTTGACAGGCTCCGGATACCAAACCGCTTGTCGGAAAATAACGGTTGATGGCTTGAAAGAATAGGTGATGCATAGACCTACCTTGCAGTAAAATGTCAGTGTTGCCACTTTACGGGAACATGGATTTTTTTGAGGTTGAAGCATGCGCCTGTTAATATTTTTGCATTTTGATCACGACCTAAGGTGGTTGACAGGCTCCGGATGCCAAACCGCTTGTCGGAAAATAACGGTTGATGGCTTGAAAGATAGGTGATGCATAGACCTACCTTGCAGTAAAATGTCAGTGTTGCCACTTTACGGGAACATGGATTTTTTTGAGGTTGAAGCATGCGCCAGTTAATATTTTTGCATTTTGATCACGACCTAAGGTGGTTGACAGGCTCCGGATGCCAAACCGCTTGTCGGAAAATAACGGTTGATGGCTTGAAAGATAGGTGATGCATAGACGTACCTTGCGGTAAAATGTCAGTGTTGCCACTTTACGGGAACATGGATTTTTTTGAGGTTGAAGCATGCACCTGTTAATATTTTTGCATTTTGATCACGACCTAAGGTGGTTGACAGGCTCCGGATGCCAAACCGCTTGTCGGAAAATAACGGTTGATGGCTTGAAAGATAGGTGATGCATAGACCTACCTTGCGGTAAAATGTCAGTGTTGCCACTTAACGGGAACATGGATTTTTTTGAGGTTGAAGTATGCGCCTGTTAATATTTTTGCATTTTGATCACGACCTAAGGTGGTTGACAGGCTCCGGATGCCAAACCGCTTGTCGGAAAATAACGGTTGATGGCTTGAAAGATAGGTGATGCATAAACCTACCTTGCGGTAAAATGTCAGTGTTGCCACTTTACGGAAACATGGATTTTTTTGAGGTTGAAGCATGCGCCTGTTAATATTTTTGCATTTTGATCACGACCTAAGGTGGTTGACAGGCTCCGGATGCCAAACCGCTTGTCGGAAAATAACGGTTGATGGCTTGAAAGATAGGTGATGCATAGACCTACCTTGCGGTAAAATGTCAGTGTTGCCACTTTACGGGAACATGGATTTTTTTGAGGTTGAAGCATGCGCCAGTTAATATTTTTGCATTTTGATCACGACCTAAAGTGGTTGACAGGCTCCGGATGCCAAACCGCTTGTCGGAAAATAACGGTTGATGGCTTGAAAGATAGGTGATGCATAGACCTACCTTGCGGTAAAATGTCAGTGTTGCCACTTTACGGGAACATGGATTTTTTTGAGGTTGAAGCATGCACCTGTTAATATTTTTGCATTTTGATCACGACCTAAGGTGGTTGACAGGCTCCGGATGCCAAACCGCTTGTCGGAAAATAACGGTTGATGGCTTGAAAGATAGGTGATGCATAGACCTACCTTGCGGTAAAATGTCAGTGTTGCCACTTTACGGGAACATGGATTTTTTTGAGGTTGAAGCATGTGCCTGTTAATATTTTTGCATTTTGATCACGACCTAAGGTGGTTGACAGGCTCCGGATGCCAAACCGCTTGTCGGAAAATAACGGTTGATGGCTTGAAAGATAGGTGATGCATAGACCTATCTTGCAGTAAAATGTCAGTGTTGCCACTTAACGGGAACATGGATTTTTTTGAGGTTGAAGCATGCGCCTGTTAATATTTTTGCATTTTGATCACGACCTAAGGTGGTTGACAGGCTCCGGATGCCAAACCGCTTGTCGGAAAATAACGGTTGATGGCTTGAAAGAATAGGTGATGCATAGACCTACCTTGCAGTAAAATGTCAGTGTTGCCACTTAACGGGAACATGGATTTTTTTGAGGTTGAAGCATGCGCCTGTTAATATTTTTGCATTTTGATCACGACCTAAGGTGGTTGACAGGCTCCGGATGCCAAACCGCTTGTCGGAAAATAACGGTTGATGGCTTGAAAGATAGGTGATGCATAGACCTACCTTGCGGTAAAATGTCAGTGTTGCCACTTAACGGGAACATGGATTTTTTTGAGGTTGAAGTATGCGCCTGTTAATATTTTTGCATTTTGATCATGACCTAAGGTGGTTGACAGGCTCCGGATGCCAAACCGCTTGTTGGAAAATAACGGTTGATGGCTTGAAAGATAGGTGATGCATAGACCTACCTTGCGGTAAAATGTCAGTGTTGCCACTTTACGGGAACATGGATTTTTTTGAGGTTGAAGCATGTGCCTGTTAATATTTTTGCATTTTGATCACGACCTAAGGTGGTTGACAGGCTCCGGATGCCAAACCGCTTGTCGGAAAATAACGGTTGATGGCTTGAAAGATAGGTGATGCATAGACCTATCTTGCAGTAAAATGTCAGTGTTGCCACTTAACGGGAACATGGATTTTTTTGAGGTTGAAGCATGCGCCTGTTAATATTTTTGCATTTTGATCAAGACCTAAGGTGGTTGACAGGCTCCGGATGCCAAACCGCTTGTCGGAAAATAACGGTTGATGGCTTGAAAGATAGGTGATGCATAGGCCTACCTTGCGGTAAAATGTCAGTGTTGCCACTTTACGGGAACATGGATTTTTTTGAGGTTGAAGCATGCGCCAGTTAATATTTTTGCATTTTGATCACGACCTAAGGTGGTTGACAGGCTCCGGATGCCAAACCGCTTGTCGGAAAATAACGGTTGATGGCTTGAAAGATAGGTGATGCATAGACCTACCTTGCGGTAAAATGTCAGTGTTGCCACTTTACGGGAACATGGATTTTTTTGAGGTTGAAGCATGCGCCAGTTAATATTTTTAAATTTTGATCACGACCTAAAGTGGTTGACAGGCTCCGGATGCCAAACCGCTTGTTGGAAAATAACGGTTGATGGCTTGAAAGATAGGTGATGCATAGACCTACCTTGCGGTAAAATGTCAGTGTTGCCACTTTACGGGAACATGGATTTTTTTGAGGTTGAAGCATGCGCCCGTTAATATTTTTGCATTTTGATCACGACCTAAGGTGGTTGACAGGCTCTGGATGCCGAACCGCTTGTCGGAAAATAACGGTTGATGGCTTGAAAGATAGGTGATGCATAGACCTACCTTGCGGTAAAATGTCAGTGTTGCCACTTTACGGAAACATGGATTTTTTTGAGGTTGAAGCATGCGCCTGTTAATATTTTTGCATTTTGATCACGACCTAAGGTGGTTGACAGGCTCCGGATGCCAAACCGCTTGTCGGAAAATAACGGTTGATGGCTTGAAAGATAGGTGATGCATAGACCTACCTTGCGGTAAAATGTCAGTGTTGCCACTTTACGGGAACATGGATTTTTTTGAGGTTGAAGCATGCGCCAGTTAATATTTTTGCATTTTGATCACGACCTAAAGTGGTTGACAGGCTCCGGATGCCAAACCGCTTGTCGGAAAATAACGGTTGATGGCTTGAAAGATAGGTGATGCATAGACCTACCTTGCGGTAAAATGTCAGTGTTGCCACTTTACGGGAACATGGATTTTTTTGAGGTTGAAGCATGCACCTGTTAATATTTTTGCATTTTGATCACGACCTAAGGTGGTTGACAGGATCCGGATGCCAAACCGCTTGTCGGAAAATAACGGTTGATGGCTTGAAAGATAGGTGATGCATAGACCTACCTTGCGGTAAAATGTCAGTGTTGCCACTTTACGGGAACATGGATTTTTTTGAGGTTGAAGCATGTGCCTGTTAATATTTTTGCATTTTGATCACGACCTAAGGTGGTTGACAGGCTCCGGATGCCAAACCGCTTGTCGGAAAATAACGGTTGATGGCTTGAAAGATAGGTGATGCATAGACCTATCTTGCAGTAAAATGTCAGTGTTGCCACTTAACGGGAACATGGATTTTTTTGAGGTTGAAGCATGCGCCTGTTAATATTTTTGCATTTTGATCACGACCTAAGGTGGTTGACAGGCTCCGGATGCCAAACCGCTTGTCGGAAAATAACGGTTGATGGCTTGAAAGATAGGTGATGCATAGACCTACCTTGCGGTAAAATGTCAGTGTTGCCACTTTACGGGAACATGGATTTTTTTGAGGTTGAAGCATGCGCCAGTTAATATTTTTGCATTTTGATCACGACCTAAGGTGGTTGACAGGCTCCGGATGCCAAACCGCTTGTCGGAAAATAACGGTTGATGGCTTGAAAGATAGGTGATGCATAGACCTACCTTGCGGTAAAATGTCAGTGTTGCCACTTTACAAGAACATGGATTTTTTTGAGGTTGAAGCATGCGCCAGTTAATATTTTTAAATTTTGATCACGACCTAAAGTGGTTGACAGGCTCCGGATGCCAAACCGCTTGTTGGAAAATAACGGTTGATGGCTTGAAAGATAGGTGATGCATAGACCTACCTTGCGGTAAAATGTCAGTGTTGCCACTTTACGGGAACATGGATTTTTTTGAGGTTGAAGCATGCGCCCGTTAATATTTTTGCATTTTGATCACGACCTAAGGTGGTTGACAGGCTCCGGATGCCAAACCGCTTGTCGGAAAATAACGGTTGATGGCTTGAAAGATAGGTGATGCATAGACCTACCTTGCGGTAAAATGTCAGTGTTGCCACTTTACGGGAACATGGATTTTTTTGAGGTTGAAGCATGCGCCTGTTAATATTTTTGCATTTTGATCACGACCTAAGGTGGTTGACAGGCTCCGGATGCCAAACCGCTTGTCGGAAAATAACGGTTGATGGCTTGAAAGATAGGTGATGCATAGACCTACCTTGCGGTAAAATGTCAGTGTTGCCACTTTACGGGAACATGGATTTTTTTGAGGTTGAAGCATGCACCAGTTAATATTTTTGCATTTTGATCACGACCTAAAGTGGTTGACAGGCTCCGGATGCCAAACCGCTTGTCGGAAAATAACGGTTGATGGCTTGAAAGATAGGTGATGCATAGACCTACCTTGCGGTAAAATGTCAGTGCTGCCACTTAACGGGAACATGGATTTTTTTTGAGGTTGAAGCATGCACCACAAGTGAAGTGCAGCAAGTGAAGTGCAGCACGTGAAGTGCAGCCAGTGAAGTGCAGCAAGTGAAGTGCAGCAAGTGAAGTGCAGAGAGTGAAGTGCAGCAAGTGAAGTGCAGCAAGTGAAGTGCAGCAAGTGAAGTGCAGCAAGTGAAGTGCAGCAAGTGAAGTGCAGCAAGTGAAGTGCAGCAAGTGAAGTGCAGCAAGTGAAGTGCAGCAAGTGAAGTGCAGCAAGTGAAGTGCAGCAAGTGAAGTGCAGCAAGTGAAGTGCAGCAAGTGAAGTGCAGCAAGTGAAGTGCAGCAAGTGAAGTGCAGCAAGTGAAGTGCAGCAAGTGAAGTGCAGCAAGTGAAGTGCAGCAAGTGAAGTGCAGCAAGTGAAGTGCAGCAAGTGAAGTGCAGCAAGTGAAGTGCAGCAAGTGAAGTGCAGCAAGTGAAGTGCAGCAAGTGAAGTGCAGCAAGTGAAGTGCAGCAAGTGAAGTGCAGCAAGTGAAGTGCAGCAAGTGAAGTGCAGCAAGTGAAGTGCAGCAAGTGAAGTGCAGCAAGTGAAGTGCAGCAAGTGAAGTGCAGCAAGTGAAGTGCAGCAAGTGAAGTGCAGCAAGTGAAGTGCAGCAAGTGAAGTGCAGCAAGTGAAGTGCAGCAAGTGAAGTGCAGCAAGTGAAGTGCAGCAATTGAAGTGCAGCAAGTGAAGTGCAGCAAGTGAAGTGCAGCAAGTGAAGTGCAGCAAGTGAAGTGCAGCAAGTGAAGTGCAGCAAGTGAAGTGCAGCAAGTGAAGTGCAGCAAGTGAAGTGCAGCAAGTGAAGTGCAGCAAGTGAAGTGCAGCAAGTGAAGTGCAGCAAGTGAAGTGCAGCAAGTGAAGTGCAGCAAGTGAAGTGCAGCAAGTGAAGTGCAGCAAGTGAAGTGCAGCAACTTTACGGGAACATGGATTTTTTTGAGGTTGAAGCATGCGCCCGTTAATATTTTTGCATTTTGATCACGACCTAAGGTGGTTGACAGGCTCCGGATGCCAAACCGCTTGTCGGAAAATAACGGTTGATGGCTTGAAAGATAGGTGATGCATAGACCTACCTTGCGGTAAAATGTCAATGTTGCCACTTAACGGGAACATTGATTTTTTTGAGGTTGAAGTATGCGCCTGTTAATATTTTTGCATTTTGATCACGACCTAAGGTGGTTGACAGGCTCCGGATGCCAAACCGCTTGTCGGAAAATAACGGTTGATGGCTTGAAAGATAGGTGATGCATAAACCTACCTTGCGGTAAAATGTCAGTGTTGCCACTTTACGGGAACATGGATTTTTTTGACATTGAAGCATGCGCCTGTTAATATTTTTGCATTTTGATCACGACCTAAGGTGGTTGACAGGCTCCGGATGCCAAACCGCTTGTCGGAAAATAACGGTTGATGGCTTGAAAGATAGGTGATGCATAGACCTACCTTGCAGTAAAATGTCAGTGTTGCCACTTTACGGGAACATGGATTTTTTTGAGGTTGAAGCATGCGCCAGTTAATATTTTTGCATTTTGATCACGACCTAAAGTGGTTGACAGGCTCCGGATGCCAAACCGCTTGTCGGAAAATAACGGTTGATGGCTTGAAAGATAGGTGATGCATAGACGTACCTTGCAGTAAAATGTCAGTGTTGCCACTTTACGGGAACATGGATTTTTTTGAGGTTGAAGCATGCACCTGTTAATATTTTTGCATTTTGATCACGACCTAAGGTGGTTGACAGGCTCCGGATGCCAAACCGCTTGTCGGAAAATAACGGTTGATGGCTTGAAAGATAGGTGATGCATAGACCTACCTTGCGGTAAAATGTCAGTGTTGCCACTTAACGGGAACATGGATTTTTTTGAGGTTGAAGTATGCGCCTGTTAATATTTTTGCATTTTGATCACGACCTAAGGTGGTTGACAGGCTCCGGATGCCAAACCGCTTGTCGGAAAATAACGGTTGATGGCTTGAAAGATAGGTGATGCATAAACCTACCTTGCGGTAAAATGTCAGTGTTGCCACTTTACGGGAACATGGATTTTTTTTGACATTGAAGCATGCACCTGTTAATATTTTTGCATTTTGATCACGACCTAAGGTGGTTGACAGGCTCCGGATGCCAAACCGCTTGTCGGAAAATAACGGTTGATGGCTTGAAAGATAGGTGATGCATAGACCTACCTTGCGGTAAAATGTCAGTGTTGCCACTTTACGGGAACATGGATTTTTTTGAGGTTGAAGCATGCACCTGTTAATATTTTTGCATTTTGATCGAGGTTGAAGCATGCACCTGTTAATATTTTTGCATTTTGATCACGACCTAAGGTGGTTGACAGGCTCTGGATGCCGAACCGCTTGTCGGAAAATAACGGTTGATGGCTTGAAAGATAGGTGATGCATAGACCTACCTTGCGGTAAAATGTCAGTGTTGCCACTTTACGGGAACATGGATTTTTTTGAGGTTGAAGCATGCGCCTGTTAATATTTTTGCATTTTGATCACGACCTAAGGTGGTTGACAGGCTCCGGATGCCAAACCGCTTGTCGGAAAATAACGGTTGATGGCTTGAAAGATAGGTGATGCATAGACCTACCTTGCGGTAAAATGTCAGTGTTGCCACTTTACGGGAACATGGATTTTTTTGAGGTTGAAGCATGCGCCAGTTAATATTTTTGCATTTTGATCACGACCTAAAGTGGTTGACAGGCTCCGGATGCCAAACCGCTTGTCGGAAAATAACGGTTGATGGCTTGAAAGATAGGTGATGCATAGACCTACCTTGCGGTAAAATGTCAGTGTTGCCACTTAACGGGAACATGGATTTTTTTGAGGTTGAAGCATGCACCTGTTAATATTTTTGCATTTTGATCACGACCTAAGGTGGTTGACAGGCTCCGGATGCCAAACCGCTTGTCGGAAAATAACGGTTGATGGCTTGAAAGATAGGTGATGCATAGACCTACCCTGCGGTAAAATGTCAGTGCTGCCACTTAACGGGAACATGGATTTTTTTGAGGTTGAAGCATGCACCACAAGTGAAGTGCAGCAAGTGAAGTGCAGCACGTGAAGTGTAGCAAGTGAAGTGCAGCAAGTGAAGTGCAGCAAGTGAAGTGCAGCAAGTGAAGTGCAGCAAGTGAAGTGCAGCAAGTGAAGTGCAGCAAGTGAAGTGCAGCAAGTGAAGTGCAGCAAGTGAAGTGCAGCAAGTGAAGTGCAGCAAGTGAAGTGCAGCAAGTGAAGTGCAGCAAGTGAAGTGCAGCAAGTGAAGTGCAGCAAGTGAAGTGCAGCAAGTGAAGTGCAGCAAGTGAAGTGCAGCAAGTGAAGTGCAGCAAGTGAAGTGCAGCAAGTGAAGTGCAGCAAGTGAAGTGCAGCAAGTGAAGTGCAGCAAGTGAAGTGCAGCAAGTGAAGTGCAGCAAGTGAAGTGCAGCAAGTGAAGTGCAGCAAGTGAAGTGCAGCAAGTGAAGTGCAGCAAGTGAAGTGCAGCAAGTGAAGTGCAGCAAGTGAAGTGCAGCAAGTGAAGTGCAGCAAGTGAAGTGCAGCAAGTGAAGTGCAGCAAGTGAAGTGCAGCAAGTGAAGTGCAGCAAGTGAAGTGCAGCAAGTGAAGTGCAGCAAGTGAAGTGCAGCAAGTGAAGTGCAGCAAGTGAAGTGCAGCAAGTGAAGTGCAGCAAGTGAAGTGCAGCAAGTGAAGTGCAGCAAGTGAAGTGCAGCAAGTGAAGTGCAGCAAGTGAAGTGCAGCAAGTGAAGTGCAGCAAGTGAAGTGCAGCAAGTGAAGTGCAGCAAGTGAAGTGCAGCAAGTGAAGTGCAGCAAGTGAAGTGCAGCAAGTGAAGTGCAGCAAGTGAAGTGCAGCAAGTGAAGTGCAGCAAGTGAAGTGCAGCAAGTGAAGTGCAGCAAGTGAAGTGCAGCAAGTGAAGTGCAGCAAGTGAAGTGCAGCAAGTGAAGTGCAGCAAGTGAAGTGCAGCAAGTGAAGTGCAGCAAGTGAAGTGCAGCAAGTGAAGTGCAGCAAGTGAAGTGCAGCAAGTGAAGTGCAGCAAGTGAAGTGCAGCAAGTGAAGTGCAGCAAGTGAAGTGCAGCAAGTGAAGTGCAGCAAGTGAAGTGCAGCAAGTGAAGTGCAGCAAGTGAAGTGCAGCAAGTGAAGTGCAGCAAGTGAAGTGCAGCAAGTGAAGTGCAGCAAGTGAAGTGCAGCAAGTGAAGTGCAGCAAGTGAAGTGCAGCAAGTGAAGTGCAGCAAGTGAAGTGCAGCAAGTGAAGTGCAGCAAGTGAAGTGCAGCAAGTGAAGTGCAGCAAGTGAAGTGCAGCAAGTGAAGTGCAGCAAGTGAAGTGCAGCAAGTGAAGTGCAGCAAGTGAAGTGCAGCAAGTGAAGTGCAGCAAGTGAAGTGCAGCAAGTGAAGTGCAGCAAGTGAAGTGCAGCAAGTGAAGTGCAGCAAGTGAAGTGCAGCAAGTGAAGTGCAGCAAGTGAAGTGCAGCAAGTGAAGTGCAGCAAGTGAAGTGCAGCAAGTGAAGTGCAGCAAGTGAAGTGCAGCAAGTGAAGTGCAGCAAGTGAAGTGCAGCAAGTGAAGTGCAGCAAGTGAAGTGCAGCAAGTGAAGTGCAGCAAGTGAAGTGCAGCAAGTGAAGTGCAGCAAGTGAAGTGCAGCAAGTGAAGTGCAGCAAGTGAAGTGCAGCAAGTGAAGTGCAGCAAGTGAAGTGCAGCAAGTGAAGTGCAGCAAGTGAAGTGCAGCAAGTGAAGTGCAGCAAGTGAAGTGCAGCAAGTGAAGTGCAGCAAGTGAAGTGCAGCAAGTGAAGTGCAGCAAGTGAAGTGCAGCAAGTGAAGTGCAGCAAGTGAAGTGCAGCAAGTGAAGTGCAGCAAGTGAAGTGCAGCAAGTGAAGTGCAGCAAGTGAAGTGCAGCAAGTGAAGTGCAGCAAGTGAAGTGCAGCAAGTGAAGTGCAGCAAGTGAAGTGCAGCAAGTGAAGTGCAGCAAGTGAAGTGCAGCAAGTGAAGTGCAGCAAGTGAAGTGCAGCAAGTGAAGTGCAGCAAGTGAAGTGCAGCAAGTGAAGTGCAGCAAGTGAAGTGCAGCAAGTGAAGTGCAGCAAGTGAAGTGCAGCAAGTGAAGTGCAGCAAGTGAAGTGCAGCAAGTGAAGTGCAGCAAGTGAAGTGCAGCAAGTGAAGTGTAGCAAGTGAAGTGCAGCAAGTGAAGTGCAGCAAGTGAAGTGCAGCAAGTGAAGTGCAGCAAGTGAAGTGCAGCAAGTGAAGTGCAGCAAGTGAAGTGCAGCAAGTGAAGTGCAGCAAGTGAAGTGCAGCAAGTGAAGTGCAGCAAGTGAAGTGCAGCAAGTGAAGTGCAGCAAGTGAAGTGCAGCAAGTGAAGTGCAGCAAGTGAAGTGCAGCAAGTGAAGTGCAGCAATTTTACGGGAACATGGATTTTTTGAGGTTGAAGCATGCGCCCGTTAATATTTTTGCATTTTGATCACGACCTAAGGTGGTTGACAGGCTCCGGATGCCAAACCGCTTGTCGGAAAATAACGGTTGATGGCTTGAAAGATAGGTGATGCATAGACCTACCTTGCGGTAAAATGTCAGTGTTGCCACCTGACGGGAACATGGATTTTTTTGAGGTTGAAGTATGCGCCTGTTAATATTTTTGCATTTTGATCATGACCTAAGGTGGTTGACAGGCTCCGGATGCCAAACCGCTTGTCGGAAAATAACGGTTGATGGCTTGAAAGAATAGGTGATGCATAGACCTACCTTGCAGTAAAATGTCAGTGTTGCCACTTAACGGGAACATGGATTTTTTTGAGGTTGAAGCATGCGCCTGTTAATATTTTTGCATTTTGATCACGACCTAAGGTGGTTGACAGGCTCCGGATGCCAAACCGCTTGTCGGAAAATAACGGTTGATGGCTTGAAAGATAGGTGATGCATAGACCTACCTTGCAGTAAAATGTCAGTCTTGCCACTTTACGGGAACATGGATTTTTTTGAGGTTGAAGCATGCGCCAGTTAATATTTTTGCATTTTGATCACGACCTAAAGTGGTTGACAGGCTCCGGATGCCAAACCGCTTGTCGGAAAATAACGGTTGATGGCTTGAAAGATAGGTGATGCATAGACGTACCTTGCGGTAAAATGTCAGTGTTGCCACTTTACGGGAACATGGATTTTTTTGAGGTTGAAGCATGCACCTGTTAATATTTTTGCATTTTGATCACGACCTAAGGTGGTTGACAGGCTCCGGATGCCAAACCGCTTGTCGGAAAATAACGGTTGATGGCTTGAAAGATAGGTGATGCATAGACCTACCTTGCGGTAAAATGTCAGTGTTGCCACTTAACGGGAACATGGATTTTTTTGAGGTTGAAGTATGCGCCTGTTAATATTTTTGCATTTTGATCACGACCTAAGGTGGTTGACAGGCTCCGGATGCCAAACCGCTTGTCGGAAAATAACGGTTGATGGCTTGAAAGATAGGTGATGCATAAACCTACCTTGCGGTAAAATGTCAGTGTTGCCACTTTACGGGAACATGGATTTTTTTGACGTTGAAGCATGCGCCTGTTAATATTTTTGCATTTTGATCACGACCTAAGGTGGTTGACAGGCTCCGGATGCCAAACCGCTTGTCGGAAAATAACGGTTGATGGCTTGAAAGATAGGTGATGCATAGACCTACCTTGCGGTAAAATGTCAGTGTTGCCACTTTACGGGAACATGGATTTTTTTGAGGTTGAAGCATGCACCTGTTAATATTTTTGCATTTTGATCACGACCTAAGGTGGTTGACAGGCTCTGGATGCCGAACCGCTTGTCGGAAAATAACGGTTGATGGCTTGAAAGATAGGTGATGCATAGACCTACCTTGCGGTAAAATGTCAGTGTTGCCACTTTACGGGAACATGGATTTTTTTGAGGTTGAAGCATGCGCCTGTTAATATTTTTGCATTTTGATCACGACCAAAGGTGGTTGACAGGCTCCGGATGCCAAACCGCTTGTCGGAAAATAACGGTTGATGGCTTGAAAGATAGGTGATGCATAGACCTACCTTGCGGTAAAATGTCAGTGTTGCTACTTAACGGGAACATGGATTTTTTTGAGGTTGAAGCATGCGCCAGTTAATATTTTTGCATTTTGATCACGACCTAAAGTGGTTGACAGGCTCCGGATGCCAAACCGCTTGTCGGAAAATAACGGTTGATGGCTTGAAAGATAGGTGATGCATAGATCTACCTTGCGGTAAAATGTCAGTGTTGCCGCTTTACGGGAACATGGATTTTTTTGAGGTTGAAGCATGCACCTGTTAATATTTTTGCATTTTGATCACGACCTAAGGTGGTTGACAGGCTCCGGATGCCAAACCGCTTGTCGGAAAATAACGGTTGATAGCTTGAAAGATAGGTGATGCATAGACCTACCTTGCGGTAAAATGTCAGTGTTGCCACTTTACGGGAACATGGATTTTTTTGAGGTTGAAGCATGTGCCTGTTAATATTTTTGCATTTTGATCACGACCTAAGGTGGTTGACAGGCTCCGGATGCCAAACCGCTTGTCGGAAAATAACGGTTGATGGCTTGAAAGATAGGTGATGCATAGACCTATCTTGCAGTAAAATGTCAGTGTTGCCACTTAACGGGAACATGGATTTTTTTGAGGTTGAAGCATGCGCCTGTTAATATTTTTGCATTTTGATCACGACCTAAGGTGGTTGACAGGCTCCGGATGCCAAACCGCTTGTCGGAAAATAACGGTTGATGGCTTGAAAGATAGGTGATGCATAGACCTACCTTGCGGTAAAATGTCAGTGTTGCCACTTTACGGGAACATGGATTTTTTTGAGGTTGAAGCATGCGCCAGTTAATATTTTTGCATTTTGATCACGACCTAAGGTGGTTGACAGGCTCCGGATGCCAAACCGCTTGTCGGAAAATAACGGTTGATGGCTTGAAAGATAGGTGATGCATAGACCTACCTTGCGGTAAAATGTCAGTGTTGCCACTTTACGGGAACATGGATTTTTTTGAGGTTGAAGCATGCGCCAGTTAATATTTTTGCATTTTGATCACGACCTAAAGTGGTTGACAGGCTCCGGATGCCAAACCGCTTGTTGGAAAATAACGGTTGATGGCTTGAAAGATAGGTGATGCATAGACCTACCTTGCGGTAAAATGTCAATGTTGCCACTTTACGGGAACATGGATTTTTTTGATGTTGAAGCATGCGCCAGTTAATATTTTTGCATTTTGATCACGACCTAAGGTGGTTGACAGGCTCCGGATGCCAAACCGCTTGTCGGAAAATAACGGTTGATGGCTTGAAAGATAGGTGATGCATAGACCTACCTTGCGGTAAAATGTCAGTGCTGCCACTTAACGGGAACATGGATTTTTTTGAGGTTGAAGCATGCACCACAAGTGAAGTGCAGCAAGTGAAGTGCAGCACGTGAAGTGCAGCAAGTGAAGTGCAGCAAGTGAAGTGCAGCAAGTGAAGTGCAGCAAGTGAAGTGCAGCAAGTGAAGTGCAGCAAGTGAAGTGCAGCAAGTGAAGTGCAGCAAGTGAAGTGCAGCAAGTGAAGTGCAGCAAGTGAAGTGCAGCAAGTGAAGTGCAGCAAGTGAAGTGCAGCAAGTGAAGTGCAGCAAGTGAAGTGCAGCAAGTGAAGTGCAGCAAGTGAAGTGCAGCAAGTGAAGTGCAGCAAGTGAAGTGCAGCAAGTGAAGTGCAGCAAGTGAAGTGCAGCAAGTGAAGTGCAGCAAGTGAAGTGCAGCAAGTGAAGTGCAGCAAGTGAAGTGCAGCAAGTGAAGCGCAGCAAGTGAAGTGCAGCAAGTGAAGTGCAGCAAGTGAAGTGCAGCAAGTGAAGTGCAGCAAGTGAAGTGCAGCAAGTGAAGTGCAGCAAGTGAAGTGCAGCAAGTGAAGTGCAGCAAGTGAAGTGCAGCAAGTGAAGTGCAGCAAGTGAAGTGCAGCAAGTGAAGTGCAGCAAGTGAAGTGCAGCAAGTGAAGTGCAGCAAGTGAAGTGCAGCAAGTGAAGTGCAGCAAGTGAAGTGCAGCAAGTGAAGTGCAGCAAGTGAAGTGCAGCAAGTGAAGTGCAGCAAGTGAAGTGCAGCAAGTGAAGTGCAGCAAGTGAAGTGCAGCAAGTGAAGTGCAGCAAGTGAAGTGCAGCAAGTGAAGTGCAGCAAGTGAAGTGCAGCAAGTGAAGTGCAGCAAGTGAAGTGCAGCAAGTGAAGTGCAGCAAGTGAAGTGCAGCAAGTGAAGTGCAGCAAGTGAAGTGCAGCAACTTTACGGGAACATGGATTTTTTTGAGGTTGAAGCATGCGCCCGTTAATATTTTTGCATTTTGATCACGACCTAAGGTGGTTGACAGGCTCCGGATGCCAAACCGCTTGTCGGAAAATAACGGTTGATGGCTTGAAAGATAGGTGATGCATAGACCTACCTTGCGGTAAAATGTCAGTGTTGCCACTTAACGGGAACATGGATTTTTTTGAGGTTGAAGTATGCGCCTGTTAATATTTTTGCATTTTGATCATGACCTAAGGTGGTTGACAGGCTCCGGATGCCAAACCGCTTGTCGGAAAATAACGGTTGATGGCTTGAAAGAATAGGTGATGCATAGACCTACCTTGCAGTTAAATGTCAGTGTTGCCACTTAACGGAAACATGGATTTTTTTGAGGTTGAAGCATGCGCCTGTTAATATTTTTGCATTTTGATCACGACCTAAGGTGGTTGACAGGCTCCGGATGCCAAACCGCTTGTCGGAAAATAACGGTTGATGGCTTGAAAGATAGGTGATGCATAGACCTACCTTGCAGTAAAATGTCAGTCTTGCCACTTTACGGGAACATGGATTTTTTTGAGGTTGAAGCATGCGCCAGTTAATATTTTTGCATTTTGATCACGACCTAAGGTGGTTGACAGGCTCCGGATGCCAAACCGCTTGTCGGAAAATAACGGTTGATAGCTTGAAAGATAGGTGATGCATAGACGTACCTTGCGGTAAAATGTCAGTGTTGCCACTTTACGGGAACATGGATTTTTTTTAGGTTGAAGCATGCACCTGTTAATATTTTTGCATTTTGATCACGACCTAAGGTGGTTGACAGGCTCCGGATGCCAAACCGCTTGTCGGAAAATAACGGTTGATGGCTTGAAAGATAGGTGATGCATAGACCTACCTTGCGGTAAAATGTCAGTGTTGCCACTTAACGGGAACATGGATTTTTTTGAGGTTGAAGTATGCGCCTGTTAATATTTTTGCATTTTGATCACGACCTAAGGTGGTTGACAGGCTCCGGATGCCAAACCGCTTGTCGGAAAATAACGGTTGATGGCTTGAAAGATAGGTGATGCATAAACCTACCTTGCGGTAAAATGTCAGTGTTGCCACTTTACGGGAACATGGATTTTTTTGACATTGAAGCATGCGCCTGTTAATATTTTTGCATTTTGATCACGACCTAAGGTGGTTGACAGGCTCCGGATGCCAAACCGCTTGTCGGAAAATAACGGTTGGTGGCTTGAAAGATAGGTGATGCATAGACCTACCTTGCGGTAAAATGTCAGTGTTGCCACTTTACGGGAACATGGATTTTTTTGAGGTTGAAGCATGCACCTGTTAATATTTTTGCATTTTGATCACGACCTAAGGTGGTTGACAGGCTCTGGATGCCGAACCGCTTGTCGGAAAATAACGGTTGATGGCTTGAAAGATAGGTGATGCATAGACCTACCTTGCGGTAAAATGTCAGTGTTGCCACTTTACGGGAACATGGATTTTTTTGAGGTTGAAGCATGCGCCTGTTAATATTTTTGCATTTTGATCACGACCTAAGGTAGTTGACAGGCTCCGGATGCCAAACCGCTTGTCGGAAAATAACGGTTGATGGCTTGAAAGATAGGTGATGCATAGACCTACCTTGCGGTAAAATGTCAGTGTTGCCACTTTACGGGAACATGGATTTTTTTGAGGTTGAAGCATGCGCCAGTTAATATTTTTGCATTTTGATCACGACCTAAAGTGGTTGACAGGCTCCGGATGCCAAACCGCTTGTCGGAAAATAACGGTTGATGGCTTGAAAGATAGGTGATGCATAGACCTACCTTGCGGTAAAATGTCAGTGTTGCCACTTTACGGGAACATGGATTTTTTTGAGGTTGAAGCATGCACCTGTTAATATTTTTGCATTTTGATCACGACCTAAGGTGGTTGACAGGCTCCGGATGCCAAACCGCTTGTCGGAAAATAACGGTTGATGGCTTGAAAGATAGGTGATGCATAGACCTACCTTGCGGTAAAATGTCAGTGTTGCCACTTTACGGGAACATGGATTTTTTTGAGGTTGAAGCATGCGCCTGTTAATATTTTTGCATTTTGATCACGACCTAAGGTGGTTGACAGGCTCCGGATGCCAAACCGCTTGTCGGAAAATAACGGTTGATGGCTTGAAAGATAGGTGATGCATAGACCTATCTTGCAGTAAAATGTCAGTGTTGCCACTTAACGGGAACATGGATTTTTTTGAGGTTGAAGCATGCGCCTGTTAATATTTTTGCATTTTGATCACGACCTAAGGTGGTTGACAGGCTCCGGATGCCAAACCGCTTGTCGGAAAATAACGGTTGATGGCTTGAAAGATAGGTGATGCATAGACCTACCTTGCGGTAAAATGTCAGTTTTGCCACTTTACGGGAACATGGATTTTTTTGAGGTTGAAGCATGCGCCAGTTAATATTTTTGCATTTTGATCACGACCTAAGGTGGTTGACAGGCTCCGGATGCCAAACCGCTTGTCGGAAAATAACGGTTGATGGCTTGAAAGATAGGTGATGCATAGACCTACCTTGCGGTAAAATGTCAGTGTTGCCACTTTACGGGAACATGGATTTTTTTGAGGTTGAAGCATGCGCCAGTTAATATTTTTAAATTTTGATCACGACCTAAAGTGGTTGACAGGCTCCGGATGCCAAACCGCTTGTTGGAAAATAACGGTTGATGGCTTGAAAGATAGGTGATGCATAGACCTACCTTGCGGTAAAATGTCAGTGTTGCCACTTAACGGAAGTGCAGCAAGTGAAGTGCAGCAAGTGAAGTGCAGCAAGTGAAGTGCAGCAACTTTACTGGAACATGGATTTTTTTGAGGTTGAAGCATGCGCCCGTTAATATTTTTGCATTTTGATCACGACCTAAGGTGGTTGACAGGCTCCGGATGCCAAACCGCTTGTCGGAAAATAACGGTTGATGGCTTGAAAGATAGGTGATGCATAGACCTACCTTGCGGTAAAATGTCAGTGTTGCCACTTAACGGGAACATGGATTTTTTTGAGGTTGAAGTATGCGCCTGTTAATATTTCTGCATTTTGATCATGACCTAAGGTGGTTGACAGGCTCCGGATGCCAAACCGCTTGTTGGAAAATAACGGTTGATGGCTTGAAAGAATAGGTGATGCATAGACCTACCTTGCAGTTAAATGTCAGTGCTGCCACTTAACGGAAACATGGATTTTTTTGAGGTTGAAGCATGCGCCTGTTAATATTTTTGCATTTTGATCACGACCTAAGGTGGTTGACAGGCTCCGGATGCCAAACCGCTTGTCGGAAAATAACGGTTGATGGCTTGAAAGATAGGTGATGCATAGACCTACCTTGCAGTAAAATGTCAGTCTTGCCACTTTACGGGAACATGGATTTTTTTGAGGTTGAAGCATGCGCCAGTTAATATTTTTGCATTTTGATCACGACCTAAAGTGGTTGACAGGCTCCGGATGCCAAACCGCTTGTCGGAAAATAACGGTTGATGGCTTGAAAGATAGGTGATGCATAGACGTACCTTGCGGTAAAATGTCAGTGTTGCCACTTTACGGGAACATGGATTTTTTTGAGGTTGAAGCATGCACCTGTTAATATTTTTGCATTTTGATCACGACCTAAGGTGGTTGACAGGCTCCGGATGCCAAACCGCTTGTCGGAAAATAACGGTTGATGGCTTGAAAGATAGGTGATGCATAGACCTACCTTGCGGTAAAATGTCAGTGTTGCCACTTAACGGGAACATGGATTTTTTTGAGGTTGAAGTATGCGCCTGTTAATATTTTTGCATTTTGATCACGACCTAAGGTGGTTGACAGGCTCCGGATGCCAAACCGCTTGTCGGAAAATAACGGTTGATGGCTTGAAAGATAGGTGATGCATAAACCTACCTTGCGGTAAAATGTCAGTGTTGCCACTTTACGGGAACATGGATTTTTTGACATTGAAGCATGCGCCTGTTAATATTTTTGCATTTTGATCACGACCTAAGGTGGTTGACAGGCTCCGGATGCCAAACCGCTTGTCGGAAAATAACGGTTGATGGCTTGAAAGATAGGTGATGCATAGACCTACCTTGCGGTAAAATGTCAGTGTTGCCACTTTACGGGAACATGGATTTTTTTGAGGTTGAAGCATGCACCTGTTAATATTTTTGCATTTTGATCACGACCTAAGGTGGTTGACAGGCTCTGGATGCCGAACCGCTTGTCGGAAAATAACGGTAGATGGCTTGAAAGATAGGTGATGCATAGACCTACCTTGCGGTAAAATGTCAGTGTTGCCACTTTACGGGAACATGGATTTTTTTGACATTGAAGCATGCGCCTGTTAATATTTTTGCATTTTGATCACGACCTAAGGTGGTTGACAGGCTCCGGATGCCAAACCGCTTGTCGGACAATAACGGTTGATGGCTTGAAAGATAGGTGATGCATAGACCTACCTTGCGGTAAAATGTCAGTGTTGCCACTTTACGGGAACATGGATTTTTTTGAGGTTGAAGCATGCGCCAGTTAATATTTTTGCATTTTGATCACGACCTAAAGTGGTTGACAGGCTCCGGATGCCAAACCGCTTGTCGGAAAATAACGGTTGATGGCTTGAAAGATAGGTGATACATAGACCTACCTTGCGGTAAAATGTCAGTGTTGCCACTTTACGGGAACATGGATTTTTTTGAGGTTGAAGCATGCACCTGTTAATATTTTTGCATTTTGATCACGACCTAAGGTGGTTGACAGGCTCCGGATGCCAAACCGCTTGTCGGAAAATAACGGTTGATGGCTTGAAAGATAGGTGATGCATAGACCTACCTTGCGGTAAAATGTCAGTGTTGCCACTTTACGGGAACATGGATTTTTTTGAGGTTGAAGCATGCGCCTGTTAATATTTTTGCATTTTGATCACGACCTAAGGTGGTTGACAGGCTCCGGATGCCAAACCGCTTGTCGGAAAATAACGGTTGATGGCTTGAAAGATAGGTGATGCATAGACCTATCTTGCAGTAAAATGTCAGTGTTGCCACTTAACGGGAACATGGATTTTTTTGAGGTTGAAGCATGCGCCTGTTAATATTTTTGCATTTTGATCACGACCTAAGGTGGTTGACAGGCTCCGGATGCCAAACCGCTTGTCGGAAAATAACGGTTGATGGCTTGAAAGATAGGTGATGCATAGACCTACCTTGCGGTAAAATGTCAGTGTTGCCACTTTACGGGAACATGGATTTTTTTGAGGTTGAAGCATGCGCCAGTTAATATTTTTGCATTTTGATCACGACCTAAGGTGGTTGACAGGCTCCGGATGCCAAACCGCTTGTCGGAAAATAACGGTTGATGGCTTGAAAGATAGGTGATGCATAGACCTACCTTGCGGTAAAATGTCAGTATTGCCACTTAACGGGAACATGGATTTTTTTGACGTTGAAGCATGCGCCTGTTAATATTTTTGCATTTTGATCACGACCTAAAGTGGTTGACAGGCTCCGGATGCCAAACCGCTTGTTGGAAAATAACGGTTGATGGCTTGAAAGATAGGTGATGCATAGACCTACCTTGCGGTAAAATGTCAGTGTTGCCACTTTACGGGAACATGGATTATTTTGAGGTTGAAGCATGCGCCCGTTAATATTTTTGCATTTTGATCACGACCTAAGGTGGTTGACAGGCTCCGGATGCCAAACCGCTTGTCGGAAAATAACGGTTGATGGCTTGAAAGATAGGTGATGCATAGACCTACCTTGCGGTAAAATGTCAGTGTTGCCACTTTACGGGAACATGGATTTTTTTGAGGTTGAAGCATGCGCCTGTTAATATTTTTGCATTTTGATCACGACCTAAGGTGGTTGACAGGCTCCGGATGCCAAACCGCTTGTCGGAAAATAACGGTTGATGGCTTGAAAGATAGGTGATGCATAGACCTACCTTGCGGTAAAATGTCAGTGTTGCCACTTTACGGGAACATGGATTTTTTTGAGGTTGAAGCATGCGCCAGTTAATATTTTTGCATTTTGATCACGACCTAAAGTGGTTGACAGGCTCCGGATGCCAAACCACTTGCCGAAAAATAACGGTTGATGGCTTGAAAGATAGGTGATGCATAGACCTACCTTGCGGTAAAATTTCAGTGTTGCCACTTTACGGGAACATGGATTTTTTTGAGGTTGAAGCATGCGCCCGTTAATATTTTTGCATTTTGATCACGACCTAAGGTGGTTGACAGGCTCCGGATGCCAAACCGCTTGTCGGAAAATAACGGTTGATGGCTTGAAAGATAGGTGATGCATAGACCTACCTTGCGGTAAAATGTCAGTGTTGCCACTTTACGGGAACATGGATTTTTTTGAGGTTGAAGCATGCGCCTGTTAATATTTTTGCATTTTGATCACGACCTAAGGTGGTTGACAGGCTCCGGATGCCAAACCGCTTGTCGGAAAATAACGGTTGATGGCTTGAAAGATAGGTGATGCATAGACCTACCTTGCGGTAAAATGTCAGTGTTGCCACTTTACGGGAACATGGATTTTTTTGAGGTTGAAGCATGTGCCAGTTAATATTTTTGCATTTTGATCACGACCTAAAGTGGTTGACAGGCTCCGGATGCCAAACCGCTTGCCGGAAAATAACGGTTGATGGCTTGAAAGATAGGTGATGCATAGACCTACCTTGCAGTAAAATGTCAGTGCTGCCACTTAACGGGAACATGGATTTTTTTGAGGTTGAAGCATGCACCACTAGTGAAGTGCAGCAAGTGAAGTGCAGCACGTGAAGTGCAGCAAGTGAAGTGCAGCAAGTGAAGTGCAGCAAGTGAAGTGCAGCAAGTGAAGTGCAGCAAGTGAAGTGCAGCAAGTGAAGTGCAGCAAGTGAAGTGCAGCAAGTGAAGTGCAGCAAGTGAAGTGCAGCAAGTGAAGTGCAGCAAGTGAAGTGCAGCAAGTGAAGTGCAGCAAGTGAAGTGCAGCAAGTGAAGTGCAGCAAGTGAAGTGCAGCAAGTGAAGTGCAGCAAGTGAAGTGCAGCAAGTGAAGTGCAGCAAGTGAAGTGCAGCAAGTGAAGTGCAGCAAGTGAAGTGCAGCAATTGAAGTGCAGCAAGTGAAGTGCAGCAAGTGAAGTGCAGCAAGTGAAGTGCAGCAAGTGAAGTGCAGCAAGTGAAGTGCAGCAAGTGAAGTGCAGCAAGTGAAGTGCAGCAAGTGAAGTGCAGCAAGTGAAGTGCAGCAAGTGAAGTGCAGCAAGTGAAGTGCAGCAAGTGAAGTGCAGCAAGTGAAGTGCAGCAAGTGAAGTGCAGCAAGTGAAGTGCAGCAAGTGAAGTGCAGCAAATGAAGTGCAGCAAGTGAAGTGCAGCAAGTGAAGTGCAGCAAGTGAAGTGCAGCAAGTGAAGTGCAGCAAGTGAAGTGCAGCAAGTGAAGTGCAGCAAGTGAAGTGCAGCAAGTGAAGTGCAGCAAGTGAAGTGCAGCAAGTGAAGTGCAGCAAGTGAAGTGCAGCAAGTGAAGTGCAGCAAGTGAAGTGCAGCAATTGAAGTGCAGCAAGTGAAGTGCAGCAAGTGAAGTGCAGCAAGTGAAGTGCAGCAAATGAAGTGCAGCAAGTGAAGTGCAGCAAGTGAAGTGCAGCAAGTGAAGTGCAGCAAGTGAAGTGCAGCAAGTGAAGTGCAGCAAGTGAAGTGCAGCAAGTGAAGTGCAGCAATTGAAGTGCAGCAAGTGAAGTGCAGCAAGTGAAGTGCAGCAAGTGAAGTGCAGCAAGTGAAGTGCAGCAAGTGAAGTGCAGCAAGTGAAGTGCAGCAAGTGAAGTGCAGCAAGTGAAGTGCAGCAAGTGCAGTGCAGCAAGTGAAATGCAGCAAGTGAAGTGCAGCAAGTGAAGTGCAGCAAGTGAAGTGCAGCAAGTGAAGTGCAGCAAGTGAAGTGCAGCAAGTGAAGTGCAGCAACTTTACGGGAACATGGATTTTTTTGAGGTTGAAGCATGCGCCCGTTAATATTTTTGCATTTTGATCACGACCTAAGGTGGTTGACAGGGTCCGGATGCCAAACCGCTTGTCGGAAAATAACGGTTGATGGCTTGAAAGATAGGTGATGCATAGACCTACCTTGCGGTAAAATGTCAGTGTTGCCACTTAACGGGAACATGGATTTTTTTGAGGTTGAAGTATGCGCCTGTTAATATTTTTGCATTTTGATCATGACCTAAGGTGGTTGACAGGCTCCGGATGCCAAACCGCTTGTCGGAAAATAACGGTTGATGGCTTGAAAGAATAGGTGATGCATAGACCTACCTTGCAGTAAAATGTCAGTGTTGCCACTTAACGGAAACATGGATTTTTTTGAGGTTGAAGCATGCGCCTGTTAATATTTTTGCATTTTGATCACGACCTAAGGTGGTTGACAGGCTCCGGATGCCAAACCGCTTGTCGGAAAATAACGGTTGATGGCTTGAAAGATAGGTGATGCATAGACCTACCTTGCAGTAAAATGTCAGTGTTGCCACTTTACGGGAACATGGATTTTTTTGAGGTTGAAGCATGCGCCAGTTAATATTTTTGCATTTTGATCACGACCTAAAGTGGTTGACAGGCTCCGGATGCCAAACCGCTTGTCGGAAAATAACGGTTGATGGCTTGAAAGATAGGTGATGCATAGACGTACCTTGCGGTAAAATGTCAGTGTTGCCACTTTACGGGAACATGGATTTTTTTTTAGGTTGAAGCATGCACCTGTTAATATTTTTGCATTTTGATCACGACCTAAGGTGGTTGACAGGCTCCGGATGCCAAACCGCTTGTCGGAAAATAACGGTTGATGGCTTGAAAGATAGGTGATGCATAGACCTACCTTGCAGTAAAATGTCAGTGTTGCCACTTAACGGGAACATGGATTTTTTTGAGGTTGAAGTATGCGCCTGTTAATATTTTTGCATTTTGATCACGACCTAAGGTGGTTGACAGGCTCCGGGTGCCAAACCGCTTGTCGGAAAATAACGGTTGATGGCTTGAAAGATAGGTGATGCATAAACCTACCTTGCGGTAAAATGTCAGTGTTGCCACTTTACGGGAACATGGATTTTTATGAGGTTGAAGCATGCGCCTGTTAATATTTTTGCATTTTGATCACGACCTAAGGTGGTTGACAGGCTCCGGATGCCAAACCGCTTGTCGGAAAATAACGGTTGATGGCTTGAAAGATAGGTGATGCATAGACCTACCTTGCGGTAAAATGTCAGTGTTGCCACTTTACGGGAACATGGATTTTTTTGAGGTTGAAGCATGCGCCAGTTAATATTTTTGCATTTTGATCACGACCTAAAGTGGTTGACAGGCTGTGGATGCCAAACCGCTTTTCGGAAAATAACGGTTGATGGCTTGAAAGATAGGTGATGCATAGACCTACCTTGCGGTAAAATGTCAGTGTTGCCACTTTACGGGAACATGGATTTTTTTGAGGTTGAAGCATGCACCTGTTAATATTTTTGCATTTTGATCACGACCTAAGGTGGTTGACAGGCTCCGGATGCCAAACCGCTTGTCGGAAAATAACGGTTGATGGCTTGAAAGATAGGTGATGCATAGACCTACCTTGCGGTAAAATGTCAGTGTTGCCACTTAACGGGAACATGGATTTTTTTGAGGTTGAAGCATGCGCCCGTTAATATTTTTGCATTTTGATCACGACCTAAGGTGGTTGACAGGCTCCGGATGCCAAACCGCTTGTTGGGAAATAACGGTTGATGGCTTGAAAGATAGGTGATGCATAGACCTATCTTGCAGTAAAATGTCAGTGTTGCCACTTAACGGAAACATGGATTTTTTTGAGGTTGAAGCATGCGCCTGTTAATATTTTTGCATTTTGATCACGACCTAAGGTGGTTGACAGGCTCCGGATGCCAAACCGCTTGTCGGAAAATAACGGTTGATGGCTTGAAAGATAGGTGATGCATAGACCTACCTTGCGGTAAAATGTCAGTGTTGCCACTTTACGGGAACATGGATTTTTTTGAGGTTGAAGCATGCGCCAGTTAATATTTTTGCATTTTGATCACGACCTAAGGTGGTTGACAGGCTCCGGATGCCAAACCGCTTGTCGGAAAATAACGGTTGATGGCTTGAAAGATAGGTGATGCATAGACCTACCTTGCGGTAAAATGTCAGTGTTGCCACTTTACGGGAACATGGATTTTTTTGAGGTTGAAGCATGCGCCAGTTAATATTTTTGCATTTTGATCACGACCTAAGGTGGTTGACAGGCTCCGGATGCCAAACCGCTTGTCGGAAAATAACGGTTGATGGCTTGAAAGATAGGTGATGCATAGACCTACCTGGCGGTAAAATGTCAGTGTTGCCACTTTACGGGAACATGGATTTTTTTGAGGTTGAAGCATGCGCCAGTTAATATTTTTGCATTTTGATCACGACCTAAAGTGGTTGACAGGCTCCGGATGCCAAACCGCTTGTTGGAAAATAACGGTTGATGGCTTGAAAGATAGGTGATGCATAGACCTACCTTGCGGTAAAATGTCAGTGTTGCCACTTTACGGGAACATGGATTTTTTTGAGGTTGAAGCATGCGCCCGTTAATATTTTTGCATTTTGATCACGACCTAAGGTGGTTGACAGGCTCCGGATGCCAAACCGCTTGTCGGAAAATAACGGTTGATGGCTTGAAAGATAGGTGATGCATAGACCTACCTTGCGGTAAAATGTCAGTGTTGCCACTTTACGGGAACATGGATTTTTTTGAGGTTGAAGCATGCGCCTGTTAATATTTTTGCATTTTGATCACGACCTAAGGTGGTTGACAGGCTCCGGATGCCAAACCGCTTGTCGGAAAATAACGGTTGATGGCTTGAAAGATAGGTGATGCATAGACCTACCTTGCGGTAAAATGTCAGTGCTGCCACTTAACGGGAACATGGATTTTTTTGAGGTTGAAGCATGCACCTGTTAATATTTTTGTTTTTTGATCACGACCTAAGGTGGTTGACAGGCTCCGGATGCCAAACCGCTTGCCGGAAAATAACGGTTGATGGCTTGAAAGATAGGTGATGCATAGACCTACCTTGCGGTAAAATGTCAGTCTTGCCACTTTACGGGAACATGGATTTTTTTGAGGTTGAAGCATGCGCCAGTTAATATTTTTGCATTTTGATCACGACCTAAAGTGGTTGACAGGCTCCGGATGCCAAACCGCTTGTCGGAAAATAACGGTTGATGGCTTGAAAGATAGGTGATGCATAGACCTACCTTGCGGTAATATGTCAGTGCTGCCACTTAACGGGAACATGGATTTTTTTGAGGTTGAAGCATGCGCCTGTTAATATTTTTGCATTTTGATCACGACCTAAGGTGGTTGACAGGCTCCGGATGCCAAACCGCTTGTCGGAAAATAACGGTTGATGGCTTGAAAGATAGGTGATGCATAGACCTACCTTGCGGTAAAATGTCAGTGTTGCCACTTAACGGGAACATGGATTTTTTTGAGGTTGAAGCATGCGCCCGTTAATATTTTTGCATTTTGATCACGACCTAAAGTGGTTGACAGGCTCCGGATGCCAAACCGCTTTTCGGAAAATAACGGTTGATGGCTTGAAAGATAGGTGATGCATAGACCTACCTTGCGGTAAAATGTCAGTGTTGCCACTTTACGGGAACATGGATTTTTTTGAGGTTGAAGCATGCACCTGTTAATATTTTTGCATTTTGATCACGACCTAAGGTGGTTGACAGGCTCCGGATGCCAAACCGCTTGTCGGAAAATAACGGTTGATGGCTTGAAAGATAGGTGATGCATAGACCTACCTTGCGGTAAAATGTCAGTGTTGCCACTTAACGGGAACATGGATTTTTTTGAGGTTGAAGCATGCGCCCGTTAATATTTTTGCATTTTGATCACGACCTAAGGTGGTTGACAGGCTCCGGATGCCAAACCGCTTGTCGGAAAATAACGGTTGATGGCTTGAAAGATAGGTGATGCATAGACCTATCTTGCAGTAGAATGTCAGTGTTGCCACTTAACGGGAACATGGATTTTTTTGAGGTTGAAGCATGCGCCTGTTAATATTTTTGCATTTTGATCACGACCTAAGGTGGTTGACAGGCTCCGGATGCCAAACCGCTTGTCGGAAAATAACGGTTGATGGCTTGAAAGATAGGTGATGCATAGACCTACCTTGCGGTAAAATGTCAGTGTTGCCACTTTACGGGAACATGGATTTTTTTGAGGTTGAAGCATGCGCCAGTTAATATTTTTGCATTTTGATCACGACCTAAGGTGGTTGACAGGCTCCGGATGCCAAACCGCTTGTCGGAAAATAACGGTTGATGGCTTGAAAGATAGGTGATGCATAGACCTACCTTGCGGTAAAATGTCAGTGTTGCCACTTTACGGGAACATGGATTTTTTTGAGGTTGAAGCATGCGCCAGTTAATATTTTTGCATTTTGATCACGACCTAAAGTGGTTGACAGGCTCCGGATGCCAAACCGCTTGTCGGAAAATAACGGTTGATGGCTTGAAAGATAGGTGATGCATAGACCTACCTTGCGGTAAAATGTCACTGTTGCCACTTTACGGGAACATGGATTTTTTTGAGGTTGAAGCATGCGCCAGTTAATATTTTTGCATTTTGATCACGACCTAAAGTGGTTGACAGGCTCCGGATGCCAAACCGCTTGTTGGAAAATAACGGTTGATGGCTTGAAAGATAGGTGATGCATAGACCTACCTTGCGGTAAAATGTCAGTGTTGCCACTTTACGGGAACATGGATTTTTTTGAGGTTGAAGCATGCGCCCGTTAATATTTTTGCATTTTGATCTTGACCTAAGGTGGTTGACAGGCTCCGGATGCCAAACCGCTTGTCGGAAAATAACGGTTGATGGCTTGAAAGATAGGTGATGCATAGACCTACCTTGCGGTAAAATGTCAGTGTTGCCACTTTACGGGAACATGGATTTTTTTGAGGTTGAAGCATGCGCCAGTTAATATTTTTGCATTTTGATCACGACCTAAAGTGGTTGACAGGCTCCGGATGCCAAACCGCTTGTCGGAAAATAACGGTTGATGGCTTGAAAGATAGGTGATGCATAGACCTACCTTGCGGTAAAATGTCAGTGCTGCCACTTAACGGGAACATGGATTTTTTTGAGGTTGAAGCATGCGCCTGTTAATATTTTTGCATTTTGATCACGACCTAAGGTGGTTGACAGGCTCCGGATGCCAAACCGCTTGTCGGAAAATAACGGTTGATGGCTTGAAAGATAGGTGATGCATAGACCTACCTTGCGGTAAAATGTCAGTGTTGCCACTTAACGGGAACATGGATTTTTTTGAGGTTGAAGCATGCGCCCGTTAATATTTTTGCATTTTGATCACGACCTAAAGTGGTTGACAGGCTCCGGATGCCAAACCGCTTGTCGGAAAATAACGGTTGATGGCTTGAAAGATAGGTGATGCATAGACCTACCTTGCGGTAAAATGTCAGTGTTGCCACTTTACGGGAACATGGATTTTTTTGAGGTTGAAGCATGCGCCTGTTAATATTTTTGCATTTTGATCACGACCTAAGGTGGTTGACAGGCTCCGGATGCCAAACCGCTTGTCGGAAAATAACGGTTGATGGCTTGAAAGATAGGTGATGCATAGACCTACCTTGCGGTAAAATGTCAGTGTTGCCACTTAACGGGAACATGGATTTTTTTGAGGTTGAAGCATGCGCCCGTTAATATTTTTGCATTTTGATCACGACCTAAAGTGGTTGACAGGCTCCGGATGCCAAACCGCTTGTCGGAAAATAACGGTTGATGGCTTGAAAGATAGGTGATGCATAGACCTACCTTGCGGTAAAATGTCAGTGTTGCCACTTTACGGGAACATGGATTTTTTTGAGGTTGAAGCATGCGCCAGTTAATATTTTTGCATTTTGATCACGACCTAAAGTGGTTGACAGGCTCCGGATGCCAAACCGCTTGTCGGAAAATAACGGTTGATGGCTTGAAAGATAGGTGATGCATAGACCTACCTTGCGGTAAAATGTCAGTGCTGCCACTTAACGGGAACATGGATTTTTTTGAGGTTGAAGCATGCGCCTGTTAATATTTTTGCATTTTGATCACGACCTAAGGTGGTTGACAGGCTCCGGATGCCAAACCGCTTGTCGGAAAATAACGGTTGATGGCTTGAAAGATAGGTGATGCATAGACCTACCTTGCGGTAAAATGTCAGTGTTGCCACTTAACGGGAACATGGATTTTTTTGAGGTTGAAGCATGCGCCCGTTAATATTTTTGCATTTTGATCACGACCTAAAGTGGTTGACAGGCTCCGGATGCCAAACCGCTTGTCGGAAAATAACGGTTGATGGCTTGAAAGATAGGTGATGCATAGACCTACCTTGCGGTAAAATGTCAGTGTTGCCACTTTACGGGAACATGGATTTTTTTGAGGTTGAAGCATGCGCCTGTTAATATTTTTGCATTTTGATCACGACCTAAGGTGGTTGACAGGCTCCGGATGCCAAACCGCTTGTCGGAAAATAACGGTTGATGGCTTGAAAGATAGGTGATGCATAGACCTACCTTGCGGTAAAATGTCAGTGTTGCCACTTAACGGGAACATGGATTTTTTTGAGGTTGAAGCATGCGCCCGTTAATATTTTTGCATTTTGATCACGACCTAAAGTGGTTGACAGGCTCCGGATGCCAAACCGCTTGTCGGAAAATAACGGTTGATGGCTTGAAAGATAGGTGATGCATAGACCTACCTTGCGGTAAAATGTCAGTGTTGCCACTTTACGGGAACATGGATTTTTTTGAGGTTGAAGCATGCGCCAGTTAATATTTTTGCATTTTGATCACGACCTAAAGTGGTTGACAGGCTCCGGATGCCAAACCGCTTGTTGGAAAATAACGGTTGATGGCTTGAAAGATAGGTGATGCATAGACCTACCTTGCGGTAAAATGTCAGTGTTGCCACTTTACGGGAACATGGATTTTTTTGAGGTTGAAGCATGCGCCCGTTAATATTTTTGCATTTTGATCACGACCTAAGGTGGTTGACAGGCTCCGGATGCCAAACCGCTTGTCGGAAAATAACGGTTGATGGCTTGAAAGATAGGTGATGCATAGACCTACCTTGCGGTAAAATGTCAGTGTTGCCACTTTACGGGAACATGGATTTTTTTGAGGTTGAAGCATGCGCCTGTTAATATTTTTGCATTTTGATCACGACCTAAGGTGGTTGACAGGCTCCGGATGCCAAACCGCTTGTCGGAAAATAACGGTTGATGGCTTGAAAGATAGGTGATGCATAGACCTACCTTGCGGTAAAATGTCAGTGCTGCCACTTAACGGGAACATGGATTTTTTTGAGGTTGAAGCATGCACCTGTTAATATTTTTGTTTTTTGATCACGACCTAAGGTGGTTGACAGGCTCCGGATGCCAAACCGCTTGTCGGAAAATAACGGTTGATGGCTTGAAAGATAGGTGATGCATAGACCTACCTTGCGGTAAAATGTCAGTGTTGCCACTTTACGGGAACATGGATTTTTTTGAGGTTGAAGCATGCGCCAGTTAATATTTTTGCATTTTGATCACGACCTAAAGTGGTTGACAGGCTCCGGATGCCAAACCGCTTGTTGGAAAATAACGGTTGATGGCTTGAAAGATAGGTGATGCATAGACCTACCTTGCGGTAAAATGTCAGTGTTGCCACTTTACGGGAACATGGATTTTTTTGAGGTTGAAGCATGCGCCCGTTAATATTTTTGCATTTTGATCTTGACCTAAGGTGGTTGACAGGCTCCGGATGCCAAACCGCTTGTCGGAAAATAACGGTTGATGGCTTGAAAGATAGGTGATGCATAGACCTACCTTGCGGTAAGATGTCAGTGTTGCCACTTTACGGGAACATGGATTTTTTTGAGGTTGAAGCATGCGCCAGTTAATATTTTTGCATTTTGATCACGACCTAAAGTGGTTGACAGGCTCCGGATGCCAAACCGCTTGTCGGAAAATAACGGTTGATGGCTTGAAAGATAGGTGATGCATAGACCTACCTTGCGGTAAAATGTCAGTGCTGCCACTTAACGGGAACATGGATTTTTTTGAGGTTGAAGCATGCGCCTGTTAATATTTTTGCATTTTGATCACGACCTAAGGTGGTTGACAGGCTCCGGATGCCAAACCGCTTGTCGGAAAATAACGGTTGATGGCTTGAAAGATAGGTGATGCATAGACCTACCTTGCGGTAAAATGTCAGTGTTGCCACTTAACGGGAACATGGATTTTTTTGAGGTTGAAGCATGCGCCCGTTAATATTTTTGCATTTTGATCACGACCTAAAGTGGTTGACAGGCTCCGGATGCCAAACCGCTTGTCGGAAAATAACGGTTGATGGCTTGAAAGATAGGTGATGCATAGACCTACCTTGCGGTAAAATGTCAGTGTTGCCACTTTACGGGAACATGGATTTTTTTGAGGTTGAAGCATGCGCCTGTTAATATTTTTGCATTTTGATCACGACCTAAGGTGGTTGACAGGCTCCGGATGCCAAACCGCTTGTCGGAAAATAACGGTTGATGGCTTGAAAGATAGGTGATGCATAGACCTACCTTGCGGTAAAATGTCAGTGTTGCCACTTAACGGGAACATGGATTTTTTTGAGGTTGAAGCATGCGCCCGTTAATATTTTTGCATTTTGATCACGACCTAAAGTGGTTGACAGGCTCCGGATGCCAAACCGCTTGTCGGAAAATAACGGTTGATGGCTTGAAAGATAGGTGATGCATAGACCTACCTTGCGGTAAAATGTCAGTGTTGCCACTTTACGGGAACATGGATTTTTTTGAGGTTGAAGCATGCGCCAGTTAATATTTTTGCATTTTGATCACGACCTAAAGTGGTTGACAGGCTCCGGATGCCAAACCGCTTGTCGGAAAATAACGGTTGATGGCTTGAAAGATAGGTGATGCATAGACCTACCTTGCGGTAAAATGTCAGTGCTGCCACTTAACGGGAACATGGATTTTTTTGAGGTTGAAGCATGCGCCTGTTAATATTTTTGCATTTTGATCACGACCTAAGGTGGTTGACAGGCTCCGGATGCCAAACCGCTTGTCGGAAAATAACGGTTGATGGCTTGAAAGATAGGTGATGCATAGACCTACCTTGCGGTAAAATGTCAGTGTTGCCACTTAACGGGAACATGGATTTTTTTGAGGTTGAAGCATGCGCCCGTTAATATTTTTGCATTTTGATCACGACCTAAAGTGGTTGACAGGCTCCGGATGCCAAACCGCTTGTCGGAAAATAACGGTTGATGGCTTGAAAGATAGGTGATGCATAGACCTACCTTGCGGTAAAATGTCAGTGTTGCCACTTTACGGGAACATGGATTTTTTTGAGGTTGAAGCATGCGCCTGTTAATATTTTTGCATTTTGATCACGACCTAAGGTGGTTGACAGGCTCCGGATGCCAAACCGCTTGTCGGAAAATAACGGTTGATGGCTTGAAAGATAGGTGATGCATAGACCTACCTTGCGGTAAAATGTCAGTGTTGCCACTTAACGGGAACATGGATTTTTTTGAGGTTGAAGCATGCGCCCGTTAATATTTTTGCATTTTGATCACGACCTAAAGTGGTTGACAGGCTCCGGATGCCAAACCGCTTGTCGGAAAATAACGGTTGATGGCTTGAAAGATAGGTGATGCATAGACCTACCTTGCGGTAAAATGTCAGTGTTGCCACTTTACGGGAACATGGATTTTTTTGAGGTTGAAGCATGCGCCAGTTAATATTTTTGCATTTTGATCACGACCTAAAGTGGTTGACAGGCTCCGGATGCCAAACCGCTTGTTGGAAAATAACGGTTGATGGCTTGAAAGATAGGTGATGCATAGACCTACCTTGCGGTAAAATGTCAGTGTTGCCACTTTACGGGAACATGGATTTTTTTGAGGTTGAAGCATGCGCCCGTTAATATTTTTGCATTTTGATCACGACCTAAGGTGGTTGACAGGCTCCGGATGCCAAACCGCTTGTCGGAAAATAACGGTTGATGGCTTGAAAGATAGGTGATGCATAGACCTACCTTGCGGTAAAATGTCAGTGTTGCCACTTTACGGGAACATGGATTTTTTTGAGGTTGAAGCATGCGCCTGTTAATATTTTTGCATTTTGATCACGACCTAAGGTGGTTGACAGGCTCCGGATGCCAAACCGCTTGTCGGAAAATAACGGTTGATGGCTTGAAAGATAGGTGATGCATAGACCTACCTTGCGGTAAAATGTCAGTGCTGCCACTTAACGGGAACATGGATTTTTTTGAGGTTGAAGCATGCACCTGTTAATATTTTTGTTTTTTGATCACGACCTAAGGTGGTTGACAGGCTCCGGATGCCAAACCGCTTGTCGGAAAATAACGGTTGATGGCTTGAAAGATAGGTGATGCATAGACCTACCTTGCGGTAAAATGTCAGTGTTGCCACTTTACGGGAACATGGATTTTTTTGAGGTTGAAGCATGCGCCAGTTAATATTTTGCATTTTGATCACGACCTAAAGTGGTTGACAGGCTCCGGATGCCAAACCGCTTGTCGGAAAATAACGGTTGATGGCTTGAAAGATAGGTGATGCATAGACCTACCTTGCGGTAAAATGTCAGTGCTACCACTTAACGGGAACATGGATTTTTTTGAGGTTGAAGCATGCGCCTGTTAATATTTTTGCATTTTGATCACGACCTAAGGTGGTTGACAGGCTCCGGATGCCAAACCGCTTGTCGGAAAATAACGGTTGATGGCTTGAAAGATAGGTGATGCATAGACCTACCTTGCGGTAAAATGTCAGTGTTGCCACTTAACGGGAACATGGATTTTTTTGAGGTTGAAGCATGCGCCCGTTAATATTTTTGCATTTTGATCACGACCTAAAGTGGTTGACAGGCTCCGGATGCCAAACCGCTTGTCGGAAAATAACGGTTGATGGCTTGAAAGATAGGTGATGCATAGACCTACCTTGCGGTAAAATGTCAGTGTTGCCACTTTACGGGAACATGGATTTTTTTGAGGTTGAAGCATGCGCCTGTTAATATTTTTGCATTTTGATCACGACCTAAGGTGGTTGACAGGCTCCGGATGCCAAACCGCTTGTCGGAAAATAACGGTTGATGGCTTGAAAGATAGGTGATGCATAGACCTACCTTGCAGTAAAATGTCAAACTTGCCACTTTACGGGAACATGGATTTTTTTGAGGTTGAAGCATGCGCCAGTTAATATTTTTGCATTTTGATCACGACCTAAAGTGGTTGACAGGCTCCGGATGCCAAACCGCTTGTCGGAAAATAACGGTTGATGGCTTGAAAGATAGGTGATGCATAGACCTACCTTGCGGTAAAATGTCAGTGTTGCCACTTTACGGGAACATGGATTGTTTTGAGGTTGAAGCATGCACCTGTTAATATTTTTGCATTTTGATCACGACCTAAGGTGGTTGACAGGCTCCGGATGCCAAACCGCTTGTCGGAAAATAACGGTTGATGGCTTGAAAGATAGGTGATGCATAGACCTACCTTGCGGTAAAATGTCAGTGTTGCCACTTAACGGGAACATGGATTTTTTTTGAGGTTGAAGCATGCGCCTGTTAATATTTTTGCATTTTGATCACGACCTAAGGTGGTTGACAGACTCCGGATGCCAAACCGCTTGTCGGAAAATAACGGTTGATGGCTTGAAAGATAGGTGATGCATAGACCTACCTTGCAGTAAAATGTCAGTCTTGCCAATTTACGGGAACATGGATTTTTTTTGAGGTTGAAGCATGCGCCAGTTAATATTTTTGCATTTTGATCACGACCTAAAGTGGTTCACAGGCTCCGGATGCCAAACCGCTTGTCGGAAAATAACGGTTGAATGCTTGAAAGATAGGTGATGCATAGACCTACCTTGCGGTAAAATGTCAGTGTTGCCACTTTACGGGAACATGGATTTTTTTGAGGTTGAAGCATGCGCCTGTTAATATTTTTGCATTTTGATCACGACCTAAGGTGGTTGACAGGCTCCGGATGCCAAACCGCTTGTCGGAAAATAACGGTTGATGGCTTGAAAGATAGGTGATGCATAGACCTATCTTGCGGTAAAATGTCAGTGTTGCCACTTAACGGGAACATGGATTTTTTTGAGGTTGAAGCATGCACCTGTTAATATTTTTGCATTTTGATCACGACCTACCTTGCGGTAAAATGTCAGTGTTGCCACTTTACGGGAACATGGATTTTTTTGAGGTTGAAGCATGCGCCTGTTAATATTTTTGCATTTTGATCACGACCTAAGGTGGTTGACAGCCTCCGGATGCCAAACCGCTTGTCGGAAAATAACGGTTGATGGCTTGAAAGATAGGTGATGCATAGACCTACCTTGCGGTAAAATGTCAGTGTTGCCACTTTACGGGAACATGGATTTTTTTGAGGTTGAAGCATGCGCCAGTTAATATTTTTGCATTTTGATCACGACCTAAAGTGGTTGACAGGCTCCGGATGCCAAACCGCTTGTCGGAAAATAACGGTTGATGGCTTGAAAGATAGGTGATGCATAGACCTACCTTGCGGTAAAATGTCAGTATTGCCACTTTACGGGAACATGGATTTTTTTGAGGTTGAAGCATGCGCCTGTTAATATTTTTGCATTTTGATCACGACCTAAGGTGGATGACAGGCTCCAGATACCAAACCGCTAGTCGGAAAATAACGGTTGATTGCTTGAAAGATAGGTGATGCATAGACCTACCTTGCGGTAAAATGTCAGTGTTGCCACTTTACGGGAACATGGATTTTTTTGAGGTTGAAGCATGCACCTGTTAATATTTTTGCATTTTGATCACGACCTACCTTGCGGTAAAATGTCAGTGTTGCCACTTTACGGGAACATGGATTTTTTTGACGTTGAAGCATGCGCCTGTTAATATTTTTGCATTTTGATCACGACCTAAGGTGGTTGACAGGCTCCGGATGCCAAACCGCTTGTCGGAAAATAACGGTTGATGGCTTGAAAGATAGGTGATGCATAGACCTACCTTGCGGTAAAATGTCAGTGTTGCCACTTTACGGGAACATGGATTTTTTTGAGGTTGAAGCATGCGCCCGTTATTATTTTTGCATTTTGATCACGACCTAAGGTGGTTGACAGGCTCCGGATGCCAAACCGCTTGTCGGAAAATAACGGTTGATGGCTTGAAAGATAGGTGATGCATAGACCTACCTTGCGGTAAAATATCAGTGTTGCCACTTTACGGGAACATGGATTTTTTTGAGGTTGAAGCATGCGCCAGTTAATATTTTTGCATTTTGATCACGACCTAAGGTGGTTGACAGGCTCCGGATGCCAAACCGCTTGTCGGAAAATACCGGTTGATGGCTTGAAAGATAGGTGATGCATAGACCTACCTTGCAGTAAAATGTCAGTCTTGCCACTTTAGGGGAACATGGATTTTTTTGAGGTTGAAGCATGCGCCAGTTAATATTTTTGCATTTTGATCACGACCTAAAGTGGTTGACAGGCTTCGGATGCCAAACCGCTTGTCGGAAAATAACGGTTGATGGCTTGAAAGATAGGTGATGCATAGACCTACCTTGCGGTAAAATGTCAGTGTTGCCACTTTACGGGAACATGGATTTTTTTGAGGTTGAAGCATGCACCTGTTAATATTTATGCATTTTGATCACGACCTAAGGTGGTTGACAGGCTCCGGATGCCAAACCGCTTGTCGGAAAATAACGGTTGATGGCTTGAAAGATAGGTGATGCATAGACCTACCTTGCGGTAAAATGTCAGTGTTGCCACTTAACGGGAACATGGATTTTTTTGAGGTTGAAGCATGCACCTGTTAATATTTTTGCATTTTGATCACGACCTAAGGTGGTTGACAGGCTTCGGATGCCAAACCGCTTGTCGGAAAATAACGGTTGATGGCTTGAAAGATAGGTGATGCATAGACCTACCTTTATAGTATAATGTCAGTCTTGCCACTTTACGGGAACATGGATTTTTTTGAGGTTGAAGCATGCGCCAGTTAATATTTTTGCATTTTGATCACGACCTAAAGTGGTTGACAGGCTCCGGATGCCAAACTGCTTGTCGGAAAATAACGGTTGATGGCTTGAAAGATAGGTGATGCATAGACCTACCTTGCGGTAAAATGTCAGTGTTGCCACTTTACGGGAACATGGATTTTTTTGAGGTTGAAGCATGCACCTGTTAATATTTTTGCATTTTGATCACGACCTAAGGTGGTTGACAGGCTCCGGATGCCAAACCGCTTGTCGGAAAATAACGGTTGATGGCTTGAAAGATAGGTGATGCATAGACCTACCTTGCGGTAAAATGTCAGTGTTGCCACTTAACGGGAACATGGATTTTTTTGAGGTTGAAGCATGCGCCAGTTAATATTTTTGCATTTTGATCACGACCTAAAGAGGTTGACAGGCTCCGGATGCCAAACCGCTTGTCGGAACGGTTGATGGCTTGAAAGATAGGTGATGCATAGACCTACTTTGCGGTAAAATGTCAGTGTTGCCACTTTACGGGAACATGGATTTTTTTGAGGTTGAAGCATGCGCCTGTTAATATTTTTGCATTTTGATCACGACCTAAGGTGGTTGACAGGCTCCGGATGCCAAACCGCTTGTCGGAAAATAACGGTTGATGGCTTGAAAGATAGGTGATGCATAGACCTACCTTGCGGTAAAATGTCAGTGTTGCCACTTTACGGAAACATTGATTTTTTTGAGGTTGAAGCATGCACCTGTTAATATTTTTGCATTTTGATCACGACCTAAGGTGGTTGACAGGCTCTGGATGCCAAACCGCTTGTCGGAAAATAACGGTTGATGGCTTGAAAGATAGGTGATGCATAGACCTACCTTGCGGTAAAATGTCAGTGTTGCCACTTTACGGGAACATGGATTTTTTTGAGGTTGAAGCATGCGCCTGTTAATATTTTTGCATTTTGATCACGACCTAAGGTGGTTGACAGGCTCCGGATGCCAAACCGCTTGTCGGAAAATAACGGTTGATGGCTTGAAAGATAGGTGATGCATAGACCTACCTTGCGGTAAAATGTCAGTGTTGCCACTTTACGGGAACATGGATTTTTTTGAGGTTGAAGCATGCGCCCGTTAATATTTTTGCATTTTGATCACGACCTAAGGTGGTTGACAGGCTTGAAAATAACGGTTGATGGCTTGAAAGATAGGTGATGCATAGACCTACCTTGCGGTAAAATGTCAGTGTTGCCACTTTACGGGAACATGGATTTTTTTGAGGTTGAAGCATGCGCTTGTTAATATTTTTGCATTTTGATCACGACCTAAGGTGGTTGACAGGCTCCGGATGCCAAACCGCTTGTCGGAAAATAACGGTTGATGGCTTGAAAGATAGGTGATGCATTGACCTACCTTGCAGTAAAATATCAGTCTTGCCACTTTACGGGAACATGGATTTTTTTGAGGTTGAAGCATGCGCCAGTTAATATTTTTGCATTTTGATTACGACCTAAAGTGGTTGACAGGCTCCGGATGCCAAACCGCTTGTCGGAAAATAACGGTTGATGGCTTGAAAGATAGGTGATGCATAGACCTACCTTGCGGTAAAATGTCAGTGTTGCCACTTTACGGGAACATGGATTTTTTTGAGGTTGAAGCATGCACCTGTTAATATTTTTGCATTTTGATCACGACCTAAGGTGGTTGACAGGCTCCGGATGCCAAACCGCTTGTCGGAAAATAACGGTTGATGGCTTGAAAGATAGGTGATGCATAGACCTACCTTGCGGTAAAATGTCAGTGTTGCCACTTAACGGGAACATGGATTTTTTTGAGGTTGAAGCATGCGCCTGTTAATATTTTTGCATTTTGATCACGACCTAAGGTGGTTGACAGGCTCCGGATGCCAAGCCGCTTGTCGGAAAATAACGGTTGATGGCTTGAAAGATAGGTGATGCATAGACCTACCTTGCGGTAAAATGTCAGTGTTGCCACTTTACGGGAACATGTTTTTTTTTGAGGTTGAAGCATGCACCTGTTAATATTTTTGCATTTTTATCACGACCTAAGGTGGTTGACAGGCTCCGGATGCCAAACCGCTTGTCGGAAAATAACGGTTGATGGCTTGAAAGATAGGTGATGCATAGACCTACCTTGCGGTAAAATGTCAGTGTTGCCACTTAACGGGAACATGGATTTTTTTGAGGTTGAAGCATGCGCCAGTTAATATTTTTGCATTTTGATCACGACCTAAAGTGGTTGACAGGCTCCGGATGCCAAACCGCTTGTCGGAAAATAACGGTTGATGGCTTGAAAGATAGGTGATGCATAGACCTACCTTGCGGTAAAATGTCAGTGTTGCCACTTTACGGGAACATGGATTTTTTTGAGGTTGAAGCATGCGCCTGTTAATATTTTTGCATTTTGATCACGACCTAAGGTGGTTGACAGGCTCCGGATGCCAAACCGCTTGTCGAAAAATAACGGTTGATGGCTTGAAAGATAGGTGATGCATAGACCTACCTTGCGGTAAAATGTCAGTGTTGCCACTTTACGGGAACATGGATTTTTTTGAGGTTGAAGCATGCACCTGTTAATATTTTTGCATTTTGATCACGACCTAAGGTGGTTGACAGGCTCTGGATGCCAAACCGCTTGTCGGAAAATAACGGTTGATGGCTTGAAAGATAGGTGATGCATAGACCTACCTTGCGGTAAAATGTCAGTGTTGCCACTTTACGGGAACATGGATTTTTTTGAGGTTGAAGCATGCGCCTGTTAATATTTTTGCATTTTGATCACGACCTAAGGTGGTTGACAGGCTCCGGATGCCAAACCGCTTGTCGGAAAATAACGGTTGATGGCTTGAAAGATAGGTGATGCATAGACCTACTTTGCGGTAAAACGTCAGTGTTGCCACTTTACGGGAACATGGATTTTTTTGAGGTTGAAGCATGCGCCAGTTAATATTTTTGCATTTTGATGACGACCTAAGGTGGTTGACAGGCTCCGGATGCCAAACCGCTTGTCGGAAAATAACGGTTGATGGCTTGAAAGATAGGTGATGCATAGACCTACCTTGCGGTAAAATGTCAGTGTTGCCACTTTACGGGAACATGGATTTTTTTGAGGTTGAAGCATGCGCCTGTTAATATTTTTGCATTTTGATCACGACCTAAGGTGGTTGACAGGCTCCGGATGCCAAACCGCTTGTCGGAAAATAACGGTTGATGGCTTGAAAGATAGGTGATGCATAGACCTACCTTGCGGTAAAATTTCAGTGTTGCCACTTAACGGGAACATGGATTTTTTTGAGGTTGAAGCATGCGCCTGTTAATATTTTTGCATTTTGATCACGACCAAAAGTGGTTGACAGGCTCCGGATGCCAAACCGCTTGTCGGAAAATAACGGTTGATGGCTTGAAAGATAGGTGATGCATAGACCTACCTTGCGGTAAAATGTCAGTGTTGCCACTTTACGGGAACATAAATTTTTTTGAGGTTGAAGCATGCGCCTGTTAATATTTTTGCATTTTGATCACGACCTAAGGTGGTTGACAGGCTCCGGATGCCAAACCGCTTGTCGGAAAATAACGGTTGATGGCTTGAAAGATAGGTGATGCATAGACCTACCTTGCAGTAAAATGTCAGTCTTGCAACTTTACGGGAACATGGATTTTTTTGAGGTTGAAGCATGCGCCAGTTAATATTTTTGCATTTTGATCACGACCTAAAGTGGTTGACAGGCTCCGGATGCCAAACCGCTTGTCGGAAAATAACGGTTGATGGCTTGAAAGATAGGTGATGCATAGACCTACCTTGCGGTAAAATGTCAGTGTTGCCACTTTACGGGAACATGGATTGTTTTGAGGTTGAAGCATGCACCTGTTAATATTTTTGCATTTTGATCACGACCTAAGGTGGTTGACAGGCTCCGGATGCCAAACCGCTTGTCGGAAAATAACGGTTGATGGCTTGAAAGATAGGTGATGCATAGACCTACCTTGCGGTAAAATGTCAGTGTTGCCACTTTACGGGAACATGGATTTTTTTGAGGTTGAAGCATGCGCCTGTTAATATTTTTGCATTTTGATCACGACCTAAGGTGGTTGACAGGCTCCGGATGCCAAACCGCTTGTCGGAAAATAACGGTTGATGGCTTGAAAGATAGGTGATGCATAGACCTACCTTGCGGTAAAATGTCAGTGTTGCCACTTAACGGGAACATGGATTTTTTTGAGGTTGAAGCATGCACCTGTTAATATTTTTGCATTTTGATCACGACCTAAGGTGGTTGACAGGCTGTGGATGCCAAACCGCTTGTCGGAAAATAACGGTTGATGGCTTGAAAGATAGGTGATGCATAGACCTACCTTGCGGTAAAATGTCAGTGTTGCCACTTAACGGGAACATGGATTTTTTTGAGGTTGAAGCATGCGCCTGTTAATATTTTTGCATTTTGATCACGACCTAAGGTGGTTGACAGGCTCCGGATGCCAAACCGCTTGTCGGAAAATAACGGTTGATGGCTTGAAAGATAGGTGATGCATAGACCTACCTTGCGGTAAAATGTCAGTGTTGCCACTTAACGGGAACATGGATTTTTTTGAGGTTGAAGCATGCGCCAGTTAATATTTTTGCATTTTAATCACGACCTAAAGTGGTTGACAGGCTCCGGATGCCAAACCGCTTGTCGGAAAATAACGGTTGAATGCTTGAAAGATAGGTGATGCATAGACCTACCTTGCGGTAAAATGTCAGTGTTGCCACTTTACGGGAACATGGATTTTTTTGAGGTTGAAGCATGCGCCTGTTAATATTTTTGCATTTTGATCACGACCTAAGGTGGTTGACAGGCTCCGGATGCCAAACCGCTTGTCGGAAAATAACGGTTGATGGCTTGAAAGATAGGTGATGCCACTTGCACATGCAACTTGCACATGCAACTTGCACATGCAACTTGCTCACGCAACTTGCACACGCAACCTGCACATGCAACTTGTACATGCAACTTGCACATGCAACTTGTACATGCAACTTGCACATGCAACTTTCACATGACACTTGCACATGCAACTTGCACATGCAACATGCACATGCAACTTGTACATGCAACTTGCACATGCAACTTGTACATGCAACTAGCACATGCAACTTTCACATGCAACTTGCACATGCAACTGCAACTTGCACATGCAACATGCACATGCAACTTGTACATGCAACTTGCACATACAACTTGCACATTCAACTTGCACATGCAACTTGTACAAACAACTTGCACATGCAACTTGCACATGCAACTTGCAACTTGCACATGCAACTTGCACAGATAGGTGATGCATAGACCTACCTTGCGGTAAAATGTCAGTATTGCCACTTTACGGGAACATGGATTTTTTTGAGGTTGAAGCATGCGCCCGTTAATATTTTTGCATTTTGATCACGACCTAAGGTGGTTGACAGGCTCCGGATGCCAAACCGCTTGTCGGAAAATAACGGTTGATGGCTTGAAAGATAGGTGATGCATAGACCTACCTTGCGGTAAGATGTCAGTGTTGCCACTTTACGGGAACATGGATTTTTTTGAGGTTGAAGCATGCGCCTGTTAATATTTTTGCATTTTGATCACGACCTAAGGTGGTTGACAGGCTCCGGATGCCAAACCGCTTGTCGGAAAATAACGGTTGATGGCTTGAAAGATAGGTGATGCATAGACCTACCTTGCGGTAAAATGTCAGTGTTGCCACTTAACGGGAACATGGATTTTTTTGAGGTTGAAGCATGCGCCTGTTACTATTTTTGCATTTTGATCACGACCTAAGGTGGTTGACAGGCTCCGGATGCCAAACCGCTTGTCGGAAAATAACGGTTGATGGCTTGAAAGATAGGTGATGCATAGAACTACCTTGCAGTAAAATGTCAGTGTTGCCACTTTACGGGAACATGGATTTTTTTGAGGTTGAAGCATGCGCCAGTTAATATTTTTGCATTTTGATCACGACCTAAACAGGTTGACAGGCTCCGGATGCCAAACCGCTTGTCGGAAAATAACGGTTCATGGCTTGAAAGATAGGTGATGCATAGACCTACCTTGCGGTAAAATGTCAGTGTTGCCACTATACGGGAACATGAATTTTTTTGAGGTTGAAGCATGCACCTGTTAATATTTTTGCATTTTGATCACGACCTAAGGTGGTTGACAGGCTCCGGATGCCAAACCGCTTGTCGGAAAATAACGGTTGATGGCTTGAAAGATAGGTGATGCATAGACCTACCTTGCGGTAAAATGTCAGTGTTGCCACTTTACGGGAACATGGATTTTTTTGAGGTTGAAGCATGCGCCTGTTAATATTTTTGCATTTTGATCACGACCTAAGGTGGTTGACAGGCTCCGGATGCCAAACCGCTTGTTGGAAAATAACGGTTGATGGCTTGAAAGATAGGTGATGCATAGACCTATCTTGCGGTAAAATGTCAGTGTTGCCACTTAACGGGAACATGGATTTTTTTTAGGTTGAAGCATGCACCTGTTAATATTTTTGCATTTTGATCACGACCTAAGGTGGTTGACAGGCTCTGGATGCCAAACCGCTTGTCGGAAAATAACGGTTGATGGCTTGAAAGATAGGTGATGCATAGACCTACCTTGCGGTAAAATGTCAGTGTTGCCACTTTACGGGAACATGGATTTTTTTAAGGTTGAAGCATGCGCCTGTTAATATTTTTGCATTTTGATCACGACCTAAGGTGGTTGACAGGCTCCGGATGCCAAACCGCTTGTCGGAAAATAACGGTTGATGGCTTGAAAGATAGGTGATGCATAGACCTACCTTGCGGTAAAATGTCAGTGTTGCCACTTTACGGGAACATGGATTTTTTTGAGGTTGAAGCATGCGCCTGTTAATATTTTTGCATTTTGATCACGACCTAAAGTGGTTGACAGGCTCCGGATGCCAAACCGCTTGTCGGAAAATAACGGTTGAATGCTTGAAAGATAGGTGATGCATAGACCTACCTTGCGGTAAAATGTCAGTGTTGCCACTTTACGGGAACATGGATTTTTTTGAGGTAGAAGCATGCGCCTGTTAATATTTTTGCATTTTGATCACGACCTAAGGTGGTTGACAGGCTCCGGATGCCAAACCGCTTGTCGGAAAATAACGGTTGATGGCTTGAAAGATAGGTGATGCATAGACCTACCTTGCGGTAAAATGTCAGTGTTGCCACTTTACGGGAACATGGATTTTTTTGAGGTTGAAGCATGCGCCAGTTAATATTTTTGCATTTTGATCACGACCAACTTTTACATGCAACTTGCAACTTGCACATGCAACTTGCACATGCAACTTGCACATGCAACTTGCACATGCAACTTGCACATGCAACTTGCACATGCAACTTGCACACGCAACCTGCACATGCAACTTGTACATGTAACTTGCACATGCAACTTGTACATGCAACTTGCACATGCAACTTTCACATACAACTTGCACATGCAACTTGCACATGCAACATGCACATGCAACTTGTACATGCAACTTGCACATGCAACTTGTACATGCAACTAGCACATGCAACTTTCACATGCAACTTGCACATGCAACTTGCACATGCAACTTGCACATGCAACTTGCACATGCAACTTGCAACTTGCACATGCAACTTGCACATGCAACTTGCAACTTGCACATGCAACTTGCACATGCAACTTGTACATGCAACTAGCACTTGCAACTTTCACATGCAACTTGCACATGCAACTTGCACATGCAACTTGCACATGCAACTTGCACATGCAACTGCAACTTGCACATGCAACATGCACATGCAACTTGTACATGCAACTTGCACATGCAACTTGCACATGCAACTTGCACATGCAACTTGTACATGCAACTTGCACATGCAACTTGCACATGCAACTTGCAACTTGCACATGCAACTTGAGACTTGCACATGCAACTTGCACATGCAACTTGCAACTTGCACATGCAACTTGCACATGCAACTTGCACATGCAACTTGCAACTTGCACTTGCAACTTGCACATGCAACTTGCACATGCAACCTGCACATGCAACTTGCACATGCAACTTGCACATGCAACTTGCACATGCAACTTGCACATGCAAATTTTACATGCAACTTGCAACTTGCACATGCAACTTGCACATGCAACTTTTACATGCAACTTGCAACTTGCAACTTGAACATGCAACTTGCACGTGCAAGTTGCACATGCAACTTGCACATGCAACTTGCACATGCAACTTGCACATGCAACCTGCACATGCAACTTGCAACTTGAACATGCAACTTGCACATGCAACTTGCACATGCAACTTGCACATGCAACTTGCACATGCATTTTGCACATGCAACTTGCACATGCAACTTGCACATGCAACCTGCACATGCAACTTGCACATGCAACTTGCACATGCAACTTGCAACTTGCACATGCAACTTGCACATGCAACTTGCACATGCAACTTGCACATGCAACTTGCACATGCAACTTGTACATGCAACTTGCACATGCAACATGCACATGCAACTTGCACATGCAACTTACACATGCAACTTGTACATGCAACTTGCACATGCAACTTGCACATGCAACTTGCAACTTGCACATGCAACTTGCACATGCAACTTGCACATGCAACTTGCACATGCAACTTGCACATGCAACTTGCACATGCAACTTGCACATGCAACTTGTACATGCAACTTGCACATGCAACTTGTACATGCAACTAGCACATGCAACTTTCACATGCAACTTGCACATGCAACTTGCACATGCAACTGCAACTTGCACATGCAACATGCACATGCAACTTGTACATGCAACTTGCACATACAACTTGCACATTCAACTTGCACATGCAACTTGTACAAACAACTTGCACATGCAACTTGCACATGCAACTTGCAACTTGCACATGCAACTTGCACATGCAACTTGCACATGCAACTTGCACATGCAACTTGCACATGCAACTTGCAACTTGCACATGCAACTTGCAACTTGCACATGCAACTTGCACATGCAACTTGTACATGCAACTAGCACTTGCAACTTTCACATGCAACTTGCACATGCAACTTGCACATGCAACTTGCACATGCAACTTGCACATGCAACTTGCACATGCAACTGCAACTTGCACATGCAACATGCACATGCAACTTGTACATGCAACTTGCACATGCAACTTGCACATTCAACTTGCACATGCAACTTGTACATGCAACTTGCACATGCAACTTGCACATGCAACTTGCAACTTGCACATGCAACTTGCAACTTGCCATGCAACTTGCACATGCAACTTGCACATGCAACTTGCAACTTGCACATGCAACTTGCACATGCAACTTGCACATGCAACTTGCACATGCAACTTGCACATGCAACTTGCACATGCAACTTGCACATGCAACCTGCACATGCAACTTGTACATGCAACTTGTACATGCAACTTGCACATGCAACTTGCACATGCAACTTGTGATGCATAGACCTACCTTGCGGTAAAATGTCAGTGTTGCCACTTTACGGGAACATGGATTTTTTTGAGGTTGAAGCATGCGCCCGTTAATATTTTTGCATTTTGATCACGACCTAAGGTGGTTGACAGGCTCCGGATGCCAAACCGCTTGTCGGAAAATAACGGTTCATGGCTTGAAAGATAGGTGATGCATAAACCTACCTTGCGGTAAAATGTCAGTGTTGCCACTTTACGGGAACATGGATTTTTTTGACGTTGAAGCATGCGCCTGTTAATATTTTTGCATTTTGATCACGACCTAAAGTGGTTGACAGGCTCCGGATGCCAAACCGCTTGTCGGAAAATAACGGTTGATGGCTTGAAAGATAGGTGATGCATAGACCTACCTTGCGGTAAAATGTCAGTATTGCCACTTTACGGGAACATGGATTTTTTTGAGGTTGAAGCATGCGCCCGTTAATATTTTTGCATTTTGATCACGACCTAAGGTGGTTGACAGGCTCCGGATGCCAAACCGCTTGTCGGAAAATAACGGTTGATGGCTTGAAAGATAGGTGATGCATAGACCTACCTTGCGGTAAGATGTCAGTGTTGCCACTTTACGGGAACATGGATTTTTTTGAGGTTGAAGCATGCGCCTGTTAATATTTTTGCATTTTGATCACGACCTAAGGTGGTTGACAGGCTCCGGATGCCAAACCGCTTGTCGGAAAATAACGGTTGATGGCTTGAAAGATAGGTGATGCATAGACCTACCTTGCGGTAAAATGTCAGTGTTGCCACTTAACGGGAACATGGATTTTTTTGAGGTTGAAGCATGCAACATGCACATGCAACTTGTACATGCAACTTGCACATGCAACTTGCACATTCAACTTGCACATGCAACTTGTACATGCAACTTGCACATGCAACTTGCACATGCAACTTGCAACTTGCACATGCAACTTGCAACTTGCCATGCAACTTGCACATGCAACTTGCACATGCAACTTGCAACTTGCACATGCAACTTGCACATGCAACTTGCACATGCAACTTGCACATGCAACTTGCACATGCAACTTGCACATGCAACTTGCACATGCAACCTGCACATGCAACTTGTACATGCAACTTGTACATGCAACTTGCACATGCAACTTGCACATGCAACTTGTGATGCATAGACCTACCTTGCGGTAAAATGTCAGTGTTGCCACTTTACGGGAACATGGATTTTTTTGAGGTTGAAGCATGCGCCCGTTAATATTTTTGCATTTTGATCACGACCTAAGGTGGTTGACAGGCTCCGGATGCCAAACCGCTTGTCGGAAAATAACGGTTCATGGCTTGAAAGATAGGTGATGCATAAACCTACCTTGCGGTAAAATGTCAGTGTTGCCACTTTACGGGAACATGGATTTTTTTGACGTTGAAGCATGCGCCTGTTAATATTTTTGCATTTTGATCACGACCTAAAGTGGTTGACAGGCTCCGGATGCCAAACCGCTTGTCGGAAAATAACGGTTGATGGCTTGAAAGATAGGTGATGCATAGACCTACCTTGCGGTAAAATGTCAGTATTGCCACTTTACGGGAACATGGATTTTTTTGAGGTTGAAGCATGCGCCCGTTAATATTTTTGCATTTTGATCACGACCTAAGGTGGTTGACAGGCTCCGGATGCCAAACCGCTTGTCGGAAAATAACGGTTGATGGCTTGAAAGATAGGTGATGCATAGACCTACCTTGCGGTAAGATGTCAGTGTTGCCACTTTACGGGAACATGGATTTTTTTGAGGTTGAAGCATGCGCCTGTTAATATTTTTGCATTTTGATCACGACCTAAGGTGGTTGACAGGCTCCGGATGCCAAACCGCTTGTCGGAAAATAACGGTTGATGGCTTGAAAGATAGGTGATGCATAGACCTACCTTGCGGTAAAATGTCAGTGTTGCCACTTAACGGGAACATGGATTTTTTTGAGGTTGAAGCATGCGCCTGTTACTATTTTTGCATTTTGATCACGACCTAAGGTGGTTGACAGGCTCCGGATGCCAAACCGCTTGTCGGAAAATAACGGTTGATGGCTTGAAAGATAGGTGATGCATAGAACTACCTTGCAGTAAAATGTCAGTCTTGCCACTTTACGGGAACATGGATTTTTTTGAGGTTGAAGCATGCGCCAGTTAATATTTTTGCATTTTGATCACGACCTAAACAGGTTGACAGGCTCCGGATGCCAAACCGCTTGTCGGAAAATAACGGTTCATGGCTTGAAAGATAGGTGATGCATAGACCTACCTTGCGGTAAAATGTCAGTGTTGCCACTTTACGGGAACATGGATTTTTTTGAGGTTGAAGCATGCACCTGTTAATATTTTTGCATTTTGATCACGACCTAAGGTGGTTGACAGGCTCCGGATGCCAAACCGCTTGTCGGAAAATAACGGTTGATGGCTTGAAAGATAGGTGATGCATAGACCTACCTTGCGGTAAAATGTCAGTGTTGCCACTTTACGGGAACATGGATTTTTTTGAGGTTGAAGCATGCGCCTGTTAATATTTTTGCATTTTGATCACGACCTAAGGTGGTTGACAGGCTCCGGATGCCAAACCGCTTGTTGGAAAATAACGGTTGATGGCTTGAAAGATAGGTGATGCATAGACCTATCTTGCGATAAAATGTCAGTGTTGCCACTTAACGGGAACATGGATTTTTTTTAGGTTGAAGCATGCACCTGTTAATATTTTTGCATTTTGATCACGACCTAAGGTGGTTGACAGGCTCTGGATGCCAAACCGCTTGTCGGAAAATAACGGTTGATAGCTTGAAAGATAGGTGATGCATAGACCTACCTTGCGGTAAAATGTCAGTGTTGCCACTTTACGGGAACATGGATTTTTTTAAGGTTGAAGCATGCGCCTGTTAATATTTTTGCATTTTGATCACGACCTAAGGTGGTTGACAGGCTCCGGATGCCAAACCGCTTGTCGGAAAATAACGGTTGATGGCTTGAAAGATAGGTGATGCATAGACCTACCTTGCGGTAAAATGTCAGTGTTGCCACTTTACGGGAACATGGATTTTTTTGAGGTTGAAGCATGCGCCTGTTAATATTTTTGCATTTTGATCACGACCTAAAGTGGTTGACAGGCTCCGGATGCCAAACCGCTTGTCGGAAAATAACGGTTCATGGCTTGAAAGATAGGTGATGCATAGACCTACCTTGCGGTAAAATGTCAGTGTTGCCACTTTACGGGAACATGGATTTTTTTGAGGTTGAAGCATGCACCTGTTAATATTTTTGCATTTTGATCACGACCTAAGGTGGTTGACAGGCTCCGGATGCCAAACCGCTTGTCGGAAAATAACGGTTGATGGCTTGAAAGATAGGTGATGCATAGACCTACCTTGCGGTAAAATGTCAGTGTTGCCACTTTACGGGAACATGGATTTTTTTGAGGTTGAAGCATGCGCCTGTTAATATTTTTGCATTTTGATCACGACCTAAGGTGGTTGACAGGCTCCGGATGCCAAACCGCTTGTTGGAAAATAACGGTTGATGGCTTGAAAGATAGGTGATGCATAGACCTATCTTGCGATAAAATGTCAGTGTTGCCACTTAACGGGAACATGGATTTTTTTTAGGTTGAAGCATGCACCTGTTAATATTTTTGCATTTTGATCACGACCTAAGGTGGTTGACAGGCTCTGGATGCCAAACCGCTTGTCGGAAAATAACGGTTGATAGCTTGAAAGATAGGTGATGCATAGACCTACCTTGCGGTAAAATGTCAGTGTTGCCACTTTACGGGAACATGGATTTTTTTGAGCTTGAAGCATGCACCTGTTAATATTTTTGCATTTTGATCACGACCTAAGGTGGTTGACAGGCTCCGGATGCCAAACCGCTTGTCGGAAAATAACGGTTGATGGCTTGAAAGATAGGTGATGCATAGACCTACCTTGCGGTAAAATGTCAGTGTTGCCACTTAACGGGAACATGGATTTTTTTGAGGTTGAAGTATGCGCCTGTTAATATTTTTGCATTTTGATCACGACCTAAGGTGGTTGACAGGCTCCGGATGCCAAACCGCTTGTCGGAAAATAACGGTTGATGGCTTGAAAGATAGGTGATGCATAGACCTACCTTGCGGTAAAATGTCAGTGTTGCCACTTAACGGGAACATGGATTTTTTTGAGGTTGAAGCATGCGCCTGTTAATATTTTTGCATTTTGATCACGACCTAAGGTGGTTGACAGGCTCCGGATGCCAAACCGCTTGTCGGAAAGTAACGGTTGATGGCTTGAAAGATAGGTGATGCATAGACCTACCTTGCAGTAAAATGTCAGTCTTGCCACTTTACGGGAACATGGATTTTTTTGAGGTTGAAGCATGCGCCAGTTAATATTTTTGCATTTTGATCACGACCTAAAGTGGTTGACAGGCTCCGGATGCCAAACCGCTTGTCGGAAAATAACGGTTGATGGCTTGAAAGATAGGTGATGCATAGACCTACCTTGCGGTAAAATGTCAGTGCTGCCACTTAACGGGAACATGGATTTTTTTGAGGTTGAAGCATGCGCCTGTTAATATTTTTGCATTTTGATCACGACCTAAGGTGGTTGACAGGCTCCGGATGCCAAACCGCTTGTCGGAAAATAACGGTTGATGGCTTGAAAGATAGGTGATGCATAGACCTACCTTGCGGTAAAATGTCAGTGTTGCCACTTTACGGGAACATGGATTTTTTTGAGGTTGAAGCATGCGCCAGTTAATATTTTTGCATTTTGATCACGACCTAAAGTGGTTGACAGGCTCCGGATGCCAAACCGCTTGTCGGAAAATAACGGTTGATGGCTTGAAAGATAGGTGATGCATAGACCTACCTTGCGGTAAAATGTCAGTGTTGCCACTTTACGGGAACATGGATTTTTTTGAGGTTGAAGCATGTGCCTGTTAATATTTTTGCATTTTGATCACGACCTAAGGTGGTTGACAGGCTCCGGATGCCAAACCGCTTGTCGGAAAATAACGGTTGATGGCTTGAAAGATAGGTGATGCATAGACCTACCTTGCGGTAAAATGTCAGTGTTGCCACTTTACGGGAACATGGATTTTTTTGAGGTTGAAGCATGCGCCAGTTAATATTTTTGCATTTTGATCACGACCTAAGGTGGTTGACAGGCTCCGGATGCCAAACCGCTTGTCGGAAAATAACGGTTGATGGCTTGAAAGATAGGTGATGCATAGACCTACCTTGCGGTAAAATGTCAGTGTTGCCACTTTACGGGAACATGGAATTTTTTGAGGTTGAAGCATGCGCCTGTTAATATTTTTGCATTTTGATCACGACCTAAGGTGGTTGACAGGCTCCGGATGCCAAACCGCTTGTCGGAAAATAACGGTTGATGGCTTGAAAGATAGGTGATGCATAGACCTACCTTGCGGTAAAATGTCAGTGTTGCCACTTTACGGGAACATGGATTTTTTTGAGGTTGAAGCATGCGCCAGTTAATATTTTTGCATTTTGATCACGACCTAAGGTGGTTGACAGGCTCCGGATGCCAAACCGCTTGTCGGAAAATAACGGTTGATGGCTTGAAAGATAGGTGATGCATAGACCTACCTTGCGGTAAAATGTCAGTGTTGCCACTTTACGGGAACATGGATTTTTTTGAGGTTGAAGCATGCGCCAGTTAATATTTTTGCATTTTGATCACGACCTAAAGTGGTTGACAGGCTCCGGATGCCAAACCGCTTGTCGGAAAATAACGGTTGATGGCTTGAAAGATAGGTGATGCATAGACCTACCTTGCGGTAAAATGTCAGTGTTGCCACTTTACGGGAACATGGAATTTTTTGAGGTTGAAGCATGCGCCTGTTAATATTTTTGCATTTTGATCACGACCTAAGGTGGTTGACAGGCTCCGGATGCCAAACCGCTTGTCGGAAAATAACGGTTGATGGCTTGAAAGATAGGTGATGCATAGACCTACCTTGCGGTAAAATGTCAGTGTTGCCACTTTACGGGAACATGGATTTTTTTGAGGTTGAAGCATGCGCCAGTTAATATTTTTGCATTTTGATCACGACCAACTTTTACATGCAACTTGCAACTTGCACATGCAACTTGCACATGCAACTTGCAACTTGCACATGCAACTTGCACATGCAACTTGTACATGCAACTAGCACTTGCAACTTTCACATGCAACTTGCACATGCAACTTACACATGTAACTTGCACATGCATCTTGCACATGCAACTTGCACATGCAACTTGCAGATGCAACATGCACATGCAACTTGTACATGCAACTTGCACATGCAACTTGCACATGCAACTTGTACATGCAACTTGCACATGCAACTTGCACATGCAACTTGCAACTTGCACATGCAACTTGCACATGCAACTTGCAACTTGCACATGCAACTTGCACATGCAACTTGCAACTTGCACATGCAACTTGCACATGCAACTTGCACAGGCAACTTGCACATGCAACTTGCACATGCAACTTGCACATGCAACTTGCACATGCAACTTGCACATGCAACCTGCACATGCAACTTGCACATGCAACTTGCACATGCAACTTGCAACTTGCACATGCAACTTGCACATGCAACTTGCACATGCAACTTGCACATGCAACTTGTACATGCAACGTGCACATGCAACATGCACATGCAACTTGCACATGCAACTTGCACATGCAACTTGTACATGCAACTTGCACATGCAACTTGCACATGCAACTTGCAACTTGCACATGCAACTTGCACATGCAACTTTTACATGCAACTTGCACATGCAACTTGCACATGCAACTTTTACATGCAACTTGCAACTTGCACATGCAACTTGGACATGCAACTTGCACATGCAACTTGCACATGCAATTTGCACATGCAACCTGCACATGCAACTTGCACATGCTACTTGCAACTTGCACATGCAACTTGCACATGCATTTTTTACATGCAACTTGCACATGCAACTTGCACATGCAACTTGCACATGCAACTTGCACATGCAACTTGCACATGCAACTTGTACATGCAACTTGCACAAGCAACATGCACATGCAACTTGAACATGCAACTTGCACATGCAACTTGTACATGCAACTTGCACATGCAACTTGCACATGCAACTTGTACATGCAACTTGCACATGCAACTTGTACATGCAACTAGCACATGCAACTTTCACATGCAACTTGCAACTTGCACATGCAACTGGCACATGTAACTTCCACAAGCAACCTGCTTATGCAACTTGCACATGCAACTTACACATGCAACTTGTACATGCAACTAGCACATGCAACTTTCACATGCAACTTGCACATGCAACTTGCACATGCAACTTGCACATGCAACATGCACATGCAACTTGTACATGCAACTTGCACATGCAACTTGTACATGCAACTTGCACATGCAACTTTCACATGCAACTTGCACATGCAACTTGCACATGCAACTTGCACATGCAACTTGCACATGCAACTTGTACATGCAACTAGCACTTGCAACTTTCACATGCAACTTGTACATGCAACTTGCACATGCAACTTGCACATGCAACTTGTACATGCAACTTGCACAAGCAACATGCACTTGCAACTTGCACATGCAACTTGGACATGCAACTTGCACATGCAACTTGCACATGCAACTTGCACATGCAACCTGCACATGCAACTTGCACATGCTACTTGCAACTTGCACATGCAACTTGCACATGCATTTTTTACATGCAACTTGCACATGCAACTTGCACATGCAACTTGCACATGCAACTTGCACATGCAACTTGCACATGCAACTTGCACATGCAACTTGTACATGCAACTTGCACATGCAACATGCACATGCAACTTGCACATGCAACTTGCACATGCAACTTGTACATGCAACTTGCACATGCAACTTGCACATGCAACTTGTACATGCAACTTGCACATGCAACTTGTACATGCAACTTGCACATGCAACTTTCACATGCAACTTGCACATGCAACTTGCACATGCAACTTGCACATGCAACTTGCACATGCAACTTGCACATGCAACTTGCAACTTGCACATGCAACTTGCACATGCAACTTGCACATGCAACTTGCAACTTGCACATGCAACTTGCACATGCAACTTTTACATGCAACTTGCACATGCAACTTGCACATGCAACTTGCATATGCAACTTGTACATGCAACTTGCACATGCAACTTGCACATGCAACTTGCAACTTGCACATGCAACTGGCACATGTAACTTCCACAAGCAACCTGCTTATGCAACTTGCACATGCAACTTACACATGCAACTTGTACATGCAACTAGCACATGCAACTTTCACATGCAACTTGCACATGCAACTTGCACATGCAACTTGCCCATGCAACATGCACATGCAACTTGTACATGCAACTTGCACATGCAACTTGTACATGCAACTTGCACATGCAACTTTCACATGCAACTTGCACATGCAACTTGCACATGCAACTTGCACATGCAACTTGCACATGCAACTTGTACATGCAACTAGCACTTGCAACTTTCACATGCAACTTGCACATGCAACTTGCACATGCAACTTGCACATGCAACTTGCACATGCAACTTGCACATGCAACTTGCACATGCAACATGCACATGCAACTTGTACATGCAAATTGCACATGCAACTTGCACATGCAACTTGTACATGCAACTTGCACATGCAACTTGCACATGCAACTTGCAACTTGCACATGCAACTTGTGATGCATAGACCTACCTTGCGGTAGAATGTCAGTGTTGCCACTTTACGGGAACATGGATTTTTTTGAGGTTGAAGCATGCGCCCGTTACTATTTTTGCATTTTGATCACGACCTAAGGTGGTTGACAGGCTCCGGATACCAAACCGCTTGTCGGAAAATAACGGTTCATGGCTTGAAAGATAGGTGATGCATAGACCTACCTTGCGGTAAAATGTCAGTGTTGCCACTTTACGGGAGCATGGATTTTTTTGAGGTTGAAGCATGCGCCAGTTAATATTTTTGCATTTTGATCACGACCTAAAGTGGTTGACAGGCTCCGGATGCCAAACCGCTTGTCGGAAAATAACGGTTGATGGCTTGAAAGATAGGTGATGCATAGACCTACCTTGCGGTAAAATGTCAGTGTTGCCACTTTACGGGAACATGGATTTTTTTGAGGTTGAAGCATGCACCTGTTAATATTTTTGCATTTTGATCACGACCTAAGGTGGTTGACAGGCTCTGGATGCCAAACCGCTTGTCGGAAAATAACGGTTGATGGCTTGAAAGATAGGTGATGCATAGACCTACCTTGCGGTAAAATGTCAGTGTTGCCACTTTACGGGAACATGGATTTTTTTGAGGTTGAAGCATGCGCCTGTTAATATTTTTGCATTTTGATCACGACCTAAGGTGGTTGACAGGCTCCGGATGCCAAACCGCTTGTCGGAAAATAACGGTTGATGGCTTGAAAGATAGGTGATGCATAGACCTACCTTGCGGTAAAATGTCAGTGTTGCCACTTTACGGGAACATGGATTTTTTTGAGCTTGAAGCATGCACCTGTTAATATTTTTGCATTTTGATCACGACCTAAGGTGGTTGACAGGCTCCGGATGCCAAACCGCTTGTCGGAAAATAACGGTTGATGGCTTGAAAGATAGGTGATGCATAGACCTACCTTGCGGTAAAATGTCAGTGTTGCCACTTAACGGGAACATGGATTTTTTTGAGGTTGAAGCATGCGCCTGTTAATATTTTTGCATTTTGATCACGACCTAAGGTGGTTGACAGGCTCCGGATGCCAAACCGCTTGTCGGAAAATAACGGTTGATGGCTTGAAAGATAGGTGATGCATAGACCTACCTTGCGGTAAAATGTCAGTGTTGCCACTTAACGGGAACATGGATTTTTTTGAGGTTGAAGCATGCGCCTGTTAATATTTTTGCATTTTGATCACGACCTAAGGTGGTTGACAGGCTCCGGATGCCAAACCGCTTGTCGGAAAATAACGGTTGATGGCTTGAAAGATAGGTGATGCATAGACCTACCTTGCGGTAAAATGTCAGTGCTGCCACTTAACGGGAACATGGATTTTTTTGAGGTTGAAGCATGCGCCTGTTAATATTTTTGCATTTTGATCACGACCTAAGGTGGTTGACAGGCTCCGGATGCCAAACCGCTTGTCGGAAAATAACGGTTGATGGCTTGAAAGATAGGTGATGCATAGACCTACCTTGCGGTAAAATGTCAGTGTTGCCACTTTACGGGAACATGGATTTTTTTGAGGTTGAAGCATGCGCCTGTTAATATTTTTGCATTTTGATCACGACCTAAGGTGGTTGACAGGCTCCGGATGCCAAACCGCTTGTCGGAAAATAACGGTTGATGGCTTGAAAGATAGGTGATGCATAGACCTACCTTGCAGTAAAATGTCAGTGTTGCCACTTAACGGGAACAGTGATTTTTTTGGGGTTGAAGCATGCACCTGTTAATATTTTTGCATTTTGATCACGACCTAAGGTGGTTGACAGGCTCTGGATGCCAAACCGCTTGTCGGAAAATAACGGTTGATGGCTTGAAAGATAGGTGATGCATAGACCTACCTTGCGGTAAAATGTCAGTGTTGCCACTTTACGGGAACGTGGATTTTTTTGAGGTTGAAGCATGCGCCTGTTAATATTTTTGCATTTTGATCACGACCTAAGGTGGTTGACAGGCTCCGGATGCCAAACCGCTTGTCGGAAAATAACGGTTGATGGCTTGAAAGATAGGTGATGCATAGACCTACCTTGCGGTAAAATGTCAGTGTTGCCACTTTACGGGAACATGGATTTTTTTGAGGTTGAAGCATGCGCCAGTTAATATTTTTGCATTTTGATCACGACCTAAAGTGGTTGACAGGCTCCGGATGCCAAACCGCTTGTCGGAAAATAACGGTTGATGGCTTGAAAGATAGGTGATGCATAGACCCACCTTGCGGTAAAATGTCAGTGTTGCCACTTTACGGGAACATGGATTTTTTTGAGGTTGAAGCATGTGCCTGTTAATATTTTAGCATTTTGATCACGACCTAAGGTGGTTGACAGGCTCCGGATGCCAAACCGCTTGTCGGAAAATAACGGTTGATGGCTTGAAAGATAGGTGATGCATAGACCTACCTTGCGGTAAAATGTCAGTGTTGCCACTTTACGGGAACATGGATTTTTTTGAGGTTGAAGCATGCGCCAGTTAATATTTTTGCATTTTGATCACGACCTAAAGTGGTTGACAGGCTCCGGATGCCAAACCGCTTGTCGGAAAATAACGGTTGATGGCTTGAAAGATAGGTGATGCATAGACCTACCTTGCGGTAAAATGTCAGTGTTGCCACTTTACGGGAACATGGAATTTTTTGAGGTTGAAGCATGCGCCTGTTAATATTTTTGCATTTTGATCACGACCTAAGGTGGTTGACAGGCTCCGGATGCCAAACCGCTTGTCGGAAAATAACGGTTGATGGCTTGAAAGATAGGTGATGCATAGACCTACCTTGCGGTAAAATGTCAGTGTTGCCACTTTACGGGAACATGGATTTTTTTGAGGTTGAAGCATGCGCCAGTTAATATTTTTGCATTTTGATCACGACCAACTTTTACATGCAACTTGCAACTTGCACATGCAACTTGCACATGCAACTTGCAACTTGCACATGCAACTTGCACATGCAACTTGTACATGCAACTAGCACTTGCAACTTTCACATGCAACTTGCACATGCAACTTACACATGTAACTTGCACATGCATCTTGCACATGCAACTTGCACATGCAACTTGCAGATGCAACATGCACATGCAACTTGTACATGCAACTTGCACATGCAACTTGCACATGCAACTTGTACATGCAACTTGCACATGCAACTTGCACATGCAACTTGCAACTTGCACATGCAACTTGCACATGCAACTTGCAACTTGCACATGCAACTTGCACATGCAACTTGCAACTTGCACATGCAACTTGCACATGCAACTTGCACAGGCAACTTGCACATGCAACTTGCACATGCAACTTGCACATGCAACTTGCACATGCAACTTGCACATGCAACCTGCACATGCAACTTGCACATGCAACTTGCACATGCAACTTGCAACTTGCAATGCAACTTGCACATGCAACTTGCACATGCAACTTGTACATGCAACGTGCACATGCAACATGCACATGCAACTTGCACATGCAACTTGCACATGCAACTTGTACATGCAACTTGCACATGCAACTTGCACATGCAACTTGCAACTTGCACATGCAACTTGCACATGCAACTTTTACATGCAACTTGCACATGCAACTTGCACATGCAACTTTTACATGCAACTTGCAACTTGCACATGCAACTTGGACATGCAACTTGCACATGCAACTTGCACATGCAATTTGCACATGCAACCTGCACATGCAACTTGCACATGCTACTTGCAACTTGCACATGCAACTTGCACATGCATTTTTTACATGCAACTTGCACATGCAACTTGCACATGCAACTTGCACATGCAACTTGCACATGCAACTTGCACATGCAACTTGTACATGCAACTTGCACAAGCAACATGCACATGCAACTTGAACATGCAACTTGCACATGCAACTTGTACATGCAACTTGCACATGCAACTTGCACATGCAACTTGTACATGCAACTTGCACATGCAACTTGTACATGCAACTAGCACATGCAACTTTCACATGCAACTTGCAACTTGCACATGCAACTGGCACATGTAACTTCCACAAGCAACCTGCTTATGCAACTTGCACATGCAACTTACACATGCAACTTGTACATGCAACTAGCACATGCAACTTTCACATGCAACTTGCACATGCAACTTGCACATGCAACTTGCACATGCAACATGCACATGCAACTTGTACATGCAACTTGCACATGCAACTTGTACATGCAACTTGCACATGCAACTTTCACATGCAACTTGCACATGCAACTTGCACATGCAACTTGCACATGCAACTTGCACATGCAACTTGTACATGCAACTAGCACTTGCAACTTTCACATGCAACTTGCACATGCAACTTGCACATGCAACTTGCACATGCAACTTGCACATGCAACTTGCACATGCAACTTGCACATGCAACTTGCACATGCAACATGCACATGCAACTTGTACATGCAAATTGCACATGCAACTTGCACATGCAACTTGTACATGCAACTTGCACATGCAACTTGCACATGCAACTTGCAACTTGCACATGCAACTTGTGATGCATAGACCTACCTTGCGGTAAAATGTCAGTGTTGCCACTTTACGGGAACATGGATTTTTTTGAGGTTGAAGCATGCGCCCGTTAATATTTTTGCATTTTGATCACGACCTAAGGTGGTTGACAGGCTCCGGATACCAAACCGCTTGTCGGAAAATAACGGTTCATGGCTTGAAAGATAGGTGATGCATAGACCTACCTTGCGGTAAAATGTCAGTGTTGCCACTTTACGGGAGCATGGATTTTTTTGAGGTTGAAGCATGCGCCAGTTAATATTTTTGCATTTTGATCACGACCTAAAGTGGTTGACAGGCTCCGGATGCCAAACCGCTTGTCGGAAAATAACGGTTGATGGCTTGAAAGATAGGTGATGCATAGACCTACCTTGCGGTAAAATGTCAGTGTTGCCACTTAGTGAAGTGCAGCAAGTGAAGTGCAGCAAGTGAAGTGCAGCAAGTGAAGTGCAGCAAGTGAAGTGCAGCAAGTGAAGTGCAGCAAGTGAAGTGCAGCAAGTGAAGTGCAGCAAGTGAAGTGCAGTAAGTGAAGTGCAGCAAGTGAAGTGCAGCAAGTGAAGTGCAGCAAGTGAAGTGCAGCAAGTGAAGTGCAGCAAGTGAAGTGCAGCAAGTGAAGTGCAGCAAGAGAAGTGCAGCAAGTGAAGTGCAGCAAGTGAAGTGCAGCAAGTGAAGTGCAGCAAGTGAAGTGCAGCAAGTGAAGTGCAGCAAGTGAAGTGCAGCAAGTGAAGTGCAGCAAGTGAAGTGCAGCAAGTGAAGTGCAGCAAGTGAAGTGCAGCAAGTGAAGTGCAGCAAGTGAAGTGCAGCAAGTGAAGTGCAGCAAGTGAAGTGCAGCAAGTGAAGTGCAGCAAGTGAAGTGCAGCAAGTGAAGTGCAGCAAGTGAAGTGCAGCAAGTGAAGTGCAGCAAGTGAAGTGCAGCAAGTGAAGTGCAGCAAGTGAAGTGCAGCAAGTGAAGTGCAGCAAGTGAAGTGCAGCAAGTGAAGTGCAGCAAGTGAAGTGCAGCAAGTGAAGTGCAGTAAGTGAAGTGCAGCAAGTGAAGTGCAGCAAGTGAAGTGCAGCAAGTGAAGTGCAGCAAGTGAAGTGCAGCAAGTGAAGTGCAGCAAGTGAAGTGCAGCAAGAGAAGTGCAGCAAGTGAAGTGCAGCAAGTGAAGTGCAGCCAGTGAAGTGCAGCAAGTGAAGTGCAGCAAGTGAAGTGCAGCAAGTGAAGTGCAGCAAGTGAAGTGCAGCAAGTGAAGTGCAGCAAGTGAAGTGCAGCAAGTGAAGTGCAGCAAGTGAAGTGCAGCAAGTGAAGTGCAGCAAGTGAAGTGCAGCAAGTGAAGTGCAGCAAGTGAAGTGCAGCAAGTGAAGTGCAGCAAGTGAAGTGCAGCAAGTGAAGTGCAGCAAGTGAAGTGCAGCAAGTGAAGTGCAGCAAGTGAAGTGCAGCAAGTGAAGTGCAGCAAGTGAAGTGCAGCAAGTGAAGTGCAGCAAGTGAAGTGCAGCAAGTGAAGTGCAGCAAGTGAAGTGCAGTAAGTGAAGTGCAGCAAGTGAAGTGCAGCAAGTGAAGTGCAGCAAGTGAAGTGCAGCAAGTGAAGTGCAGCAAGTGAAGTGCAGCAAGTGAAGTGCAGCAAGAGAAGTGCAGCAAGTGAAGTGCAGCAAGTGAAGTGCAGCAAGTGAAGTGCAGCAAGTGAAGTGCAGCAAGTGAAGTGCAGCAAGTGAAGTGCAGCAAGTGAAGTGCAGCAAGTGAAGTGCAGCAAGTGAAGTGCAGCAAGTGAAGTGCAGCAAGTGAAGTGCAGCAAGTGAAGTGCAGCAAGTGAAGTGCAGCAAGTGAAGTGCAGCAAGTGAAGTGCAGCAAGTGAAGTGCAGCAAGTGAAGTGCAGCAAGTGAAGTGCAGCAAGTGAAGTGCAGCAAGTGAAGTGCAGCAAGTGAAGTGCAGCAAGTGAAGTGCAGCAAGTGAAGTGCAGCAAGTGAAGTGCAGCAAGTGAAGTGCAGCAAGTGAAGTGCAGCAAGTGAAGTGCAGCAAGTGAAGTGCAGCAAGTGAAGTGCAGCAAGTGAAGTGCAGCAAGTGAAGTGCAGCAAGTGAAGTGCAGCAAGTGAAGTGCAGCAAGTGAAGTGCAGCAAGTGAAGTGCAGCAAGTGAAGTGCAGCAAGTGAAGTGCAGCAAGTGAAGTGCAGCAAGTGAAGTGCAGCAAGTGAAGTGCAGCAAGTGAAGTGCAGCAAGTGAAGTGCAGCAAGTGAAGTGCAGCAAGTGAAGTGCAGCAAGTGAAGTGCAGCAAGTGAAGTGCAGCAAGTGAAGTGCAGCAAGTGAAGTGCAGCAAGTGAAGTGCAGCAAGTGAAGTGCAGCAAGTGAAGTGCAGCAAGTGAAGTGCAGCAAGTGAAGTGCAGCAAGTGAAGTGCAGCAAGTGAAGTGCAGCAAGTGAAGTGCAGCAAGTGAAGTGCAGCAAGTGAAGTGCAGCAAGTGAAGTGCAGCAAGTGAAGTGCAGCAAGTGAAGTGCAGCAAGTGAAGTGCAGCAAGTGAAGTGCAGCAAGTGAAGTGCAGCAAGTGAAGTGCAGCAAGTGAAGTGCAGCAAGTGAAGTGCAGCAAGTGAAGTGCAGCAAGTGAAGTGCAGCAAGTGAAGTGCAGCAAGTGAAGTGCAGCAAGTGAAGTGCAGCAAGTGAAGTGCAGCAAGTGAAGTGCAGCAAGTGAAGTGCAGCAAGTGAAGTGCAGCAAGTGAAGTGCAGCAAGTGAAGTGCAGCAAGTGAAGTGCAGCAAGTGAAGTGCAGCAAGTGAAGTGCAGCAAGTGAAGTGCAGCAAGTGAAGTGCAGCAAGTGAAGTGCAGCAAGTGAAGTGCAGCAAGTGAAGTGCAGCAAGTGAAGTGCAGCAAGTGAAGTGCAGCAAGTGAAGTGCAGCAAGTGAAGTGCAGCAAGTGAAGTGCAGCAAGTGAAGTGCAGCAAGTGAAGTGCAGCAAGTGAAGTGCAGCAAGTGAAGTGCAGCAAGTGAAGTGCAGCAAGTGAAGTGCAGCAAGTGAAGTGCAGCAAGTGAAGTGCAGCAAGTGAAGTGCAGCAAGTGAAGTGCAGCAAGTGAAGTGCAGCAAGTGAAGTGCAGCAAGTGAAGTGCAGCAAGTGAAGTGCAGCAAGTGAAGTGCAGCAAGTGAAGTGCAGCAAGTGAAGTGCAGCAAGTGAAGTGCAGCAAGTGAAGTGCAGCAAGTGAAGTGCAGCAAGTGAAGTGCAGCAAGTGAAGTGCAGCAAGTGAAGTGCAGCAAGTGAAGTGCAGCAAGTGAAGTGCAGCAAGTGAAGTGCAGCAAGTGAAGTGCAGCAAGTGAAGTGCAGCAAGTGAAGTGCAGCAAGTGAAGTGCAGCAAGTGAAGTGCAGCAAGTGAAGTGCAGCAAGTGAAGTGCAGCAAGTGAAGTGCAGCAAGTGAAGTGCAGCAAGTGAAGTGCAGCAAGTGAAGTGCAGCAAGTGAAGTGCAGCAAGTGAAGTGCAGCAAGTGAAATGCAGCAAGTGAAGTGCAGCAAGTGAAGTGCAGCAAGTGAAGTGCAGCAAGTGAAGTGCAGCAAGTGAAGTGCAGCAAGTGAAGTGCAGCAAGTGAAGTGCAGCAACTTTACGGGAACATGGATTTTTTTGAGGTTGAAGCATGCGCCCGTTAATATTTTTGCATTTTGATCACGACCTAAGGTGGTTGACAGGCTCCGGATGCCAAACCGCTTGTCGGAAAATAACGGTTGATGGCTTGAAAGATAGGTGATGCATAGACCTACCTTGCGGTAAAATGTCAGTGTTGCCACTTAACGGGAACATGGATTTTTTTGAGGTTGAAGTATGCGCCTGTTAATATTTTTGCATTTTGATCATGACCTAAGGTGGTTGACAGGCTCCGGATGCCAAACCGCTTGTCGGAAAATAACGGTTGATGGCTTGAAAGAATAGGTGATGCATAGACCTACCTTGCAGTAAAATGTCAGTGTTGCCACTTAACGGGAACATGGATTTTTTTGAGGTTGAAGCATGCGCCTGTTAATATTTTTGCATTTTGATCACGACCTAAGGTGGTTGACAGGCTCCGGATGCCAAACCGCTTGTCGGAAAATAACGGTTGATGGCTTGAAAGATAGGTGATGCATAGACCTACCTTGCAGTAAAATGTCAGTCTTGCCACTTTACGGGAACATGGATGTTTTTGAGGTTGAAGCATGCGCCAGTTAATATTTTTGCATTTTGATCACGACCTAAAGTGGTTGACAGGCTCCGGATGCCAAACCGCTTGTCGGAAAATAACGGTTGATGGCTTGAAAGATAGGTGATGCATAGACGTACCTTGCGGTAAAATGTCAGTGTTGCCACTTTACGGGAACATGGATTTTTTTGAGGTTGAAGCATGCACCTGTTAATATTTTTGCATTGTGATCACGACCTAAGGTGGTTGACAGGCTCCGGATGCCAAACCGCTTGTCGGAAAATAACGGTTGATGGCTTGAAAGATAGGTGATGCATAGACCTACCTTGCGGTAAAATGTCAGTGTTGCCACTTAACGGGAACATGGATTTTTTTGAGGTTGAAGTATGCGCCTGTTAATATTTTTGCATTTTGATCACGACCTAAGGTGGTTGACAGGCTCCGGATGCCAAACGGCTTGTCGGAAAATAACGGTTGATGGCTTGAAAGATAGGTGATGCATAAACCTACCTTGCGGTAAAATGTCAGTGTTGCCACTTTACGGGAACATGGATTTTTTTGACGTTGAAGCATGCGCCTGTTAATATTTTTGCATTTTGATCACGACCTAAGGTGGTTGACAGGCTCCGGATGCCAAACCGCTTGTCGGAAAATAACGGTTGATGGCTTGAAAGATAGGTGATGCATAGACCTACCTTGCGGTAAAATGTCAGTGTTGCCACTTTACGGGAACATGGATTTTTTTGAGGTTGAAGCATGCACCTGTTAATATTTTTGCATTTTGATCACGACCTAAGGTGGTTGACAGGCTCTGGATGCCGAACCGCTTGTCGGAAAATAACGGTTGATGGCTTGAAAGATAGGTGATGCATAGACCTACCTTGCGGTAAAATATCAGTGTTGCCACTTTACGGGAACATGGATTTTTTTGAGGTTGAAGCATGCGCCCGTTAATATTTTTGCATTTTGATCACGACCTAAGGTGGTTGACAGGCTCCGGATGCCAAACCGCTTGTCGGAAAATAACGGTTGATGGCTTGAAAGATAGGTGATGCATAGACCTACCTTGCGGTAAAATGTCAGTGTTGCCACTTTACGGGAATATGGATTTTTTTGAGGTTGAAGCATGCGCCAGTTAATATTTTTGCATTTTGATCACGACCTAAAGTGGTTGACAGGCTCCGGATGCCAAACCGCTTGTCGGAAAATAACGGTTGATGGCTTGAAAGATAGGTGATGCATAGACCTACCTTGCGGTAAAATGTCAGTGTTGCCACTTAACGGGAACATGGATTTTTTTGAGGTTGAAGCATGCACCTGTTAATATTTTTGCATTTTGATCACGACCTAAGGTGGTTGACAGGCTCCGGATGCCAAACCGCTTGTCGGAAAATAACGGTTGATGGCTTGAAAGATAGGTGATGCATAGACCTACTTTGCGGTAAAATGTCAGTGTTGCCACTTTACGGGAACATGGATTTTTTTGAGGTTGAAGCATGCGCCTGTTAATATTTTTGCATTTTGATCACGACCTAAGGTGGTTGACAGGCTCCGGATGCCAAACCGCTTGTCGGAAAATAACGGTTGATGGCTTGAAAGATAGGTGATGCATAGACCTATCTTGCAGTAAAATGTCAGTGTTGCCACTTAACGGGAACATGGATTTTTTTGAGGTTGAAGCATGCGCCTGTTAATATTTTTGCATTTTGATCACGACCTAAGGTGGTTGACAGGCTCCGGATGCCAAACCGCTTGTCGGAAAATAACGGTTGATGGCTTGAAAGATAGGTGATGCATAGACCTACCTTGCGGTAAAATGTCAGTGTTGCCACTTAACGGGAACATGGATTTTTTTTGAGGTTGAAGCATGCGCCTGTTAATATAGGTGATGCATAGACCTACCTTGCGGTAAAATGTCAGTGTTGCCACTTAACGGGAACATGGATTTTTTTGAGGTTGAAGCATGCACCTGTTAATATTTTTGTTTTTTGATCACGACCTAAGGTGGTTGACAGGCTCCGGATGCCAAACCGCTTGTCGGAAAATAATGGTTCATGGCTTGAAAGATAGGTGATGCATAGACCTACCTTGCGGTAAAATGTCAGTGTTGCCACTTTACGGGAACATGGATTTTTTTTGAGGTTGAAGCATGCGCCCGTTAATATTTTTGCATTTTGATCACGACCTAAGGTGGTTGACAGGCTCCGGATGCCAAACCGCTTGTCGGAAAATAACGGTTGATGGCTTGAAAGATAGGTGATGCATAGACCTACCTTGCGGTAAAATGTCAGTGTTGCCACTTTACGGGAACATGGATTTTTTTGAGGTTGAAGCATGCACCTGTTAATATTTTTGCATTTTGATCACGACCTAAGGTGGTTGACAGGCTCCGGATGCCAAACCGCTTGTCGGAAAATAACGGTTGATGGCTTGAAAGATAGGTGATGCATAGACCTACCTTGCGGTAAAATGTCAGTGTTGCCACTTTACGGGAACATGGACTTTTTTGAGGTTGAAGCATGCGCCCGTTAATATTTTTGCATTTTGATCACGACCTAAGGTGGTTGACAGGCTCCGGATGCCAAACCGCTTGTCGGAAAATAACGGTTGATGGCTTGAAAGATAGGTGATGCATAGACCTACCTTGCAATAAAATGTCAGTGTTGCCACTTTACGGGAACATGGATTTTTTTGAGGTTGAAGCATTCGCCAGTTAATATTTTTGCATTTTGATCACGATCTAAAGTGGTTGACAGGCTCCGGATGCCAAACCGCTTGTCGGAAAATAACGGTTGATGGCTTGAAAGATAGGTGATGCATAGACCTACCTTGCGGTAAAATGTCAGTGTTGCCACTTTACGGGAACATGGATTTTTTTGAGGTTGAAGCATGCACCTGTTAATATTTTTGCATTTTGATCACGACCTAAGGTGGTTGACAGGCTCCGGATGCCAAACCGCTTGTCGGAAAATAACGGTTGATGGCTTGAAAGATAGGTGATGCATAGACCTACCTTGCGGTAAAATGTCAGTGTTGCCACTTTACGGGAACTTGGATTTTTTTGAGGTTGAAGCATGCGCCTGTTAATATTTTTGCATTTTGATCACGACCTAAGGTGGTTGACAGGCTCCGGATGCCAAACCGCTTGTCGGAAAATAACGGTTGATGGCTTGAAAGATAGGTGATGCATAGACCTATCTTGCGGTAAAATGTCAGTGTTGCCACTTAACGGGAACATGGATTTTTTTGAGGTTGAAGCATGCGCCTGTTAATATTTTTGCATTTTGATCACGACCTAAGGTGGTTGACAGGCTCCGGATGCCAAACCGCTTGTCGGAAAATAACGGTTGATGGCTTGAAAGATAGGTGATGCATAGACCTACCTTGCGGTAAAATGTCAGTGTTGCCACTTTACGGGAACATGGATTTTTTTGAGGTTGAAGCATGCGCCCGTTAATATTTTTGCATTTTGATCACGACCTAAAGTGGTTGACAGGCTCCGGATGCCAAACCGCTTGTCGGAAAATAACGGTTGATGGCTTGAAAGATAGGTGATGCATAGACCTACCTTGCGGTAAAATTTCAGTGTTGCCACTTTACGGGAACATGGATTTTTTTGAGGTTGAAGCATGCGCCTGTTAATATTTTTGCATTTTGATCACGACCTAAGGTGGTTGACAGGCTCCGGATGCCAAACCGCTTGTCGGAAAATAACGGTTGATGGCTTGAAAGATAGGTGATGCATAGACCTACCTTGCGGTAAAATGTCAGTGTTGCCACTTTACGGGAACATGGATTTTTTTGAGGTTGAAGCATGCGCCAGTTAATATTTTTGCATTTTGATCACGACCTAAAGTGGTTGACAGGCTCCGGATGCCAAACCGCTTGTCGGAAAATAACGGTTCACGGCTTGAAAGATAGGTGATGCATAGACCTACCTTGCGGTAAAATGTCAGTGTTGCCACTATACGGGAACATGGATTTTTTTGTGGTTGAAGCATGCACCTGTTAATATTTTTGCATTTTGATCACGACTTAAGGTGGTTGACAGGCTCCGGATGCCAAACCGCTTGTCGGAAAATAACGGTTGATGGCTTGAAAGATAGGTGATGCATAGACCTACCTTGCGGTAAAATGTCAGTGTTGCCACCTTACGGGAACATGGATTTTTTTGAGGTTGAAGCATGCGCCTGTTAATATTTTTGCATTTTGATCACGACCTAAGGTGGTTGACAGGCTCCGGATGCCAAACCGCTTGTCGGAAAATAACGGTTGATGGCTTGAAAGATAGGTGATGCATAGACCTACCTTGCGGTAAAATGTCAGTGTTGCCACTTAACGGGAACATGGATTTTTTGAGGTTGAAGCATGCGCCTGTTAATATTTTTGCATTTTGATCACGACCTAAGGTGGTTGACAGGCTCCGGATGCCAAACCGCTTGTCGGAAAATAACGGTTGATGGCTTGAAAGATAGGTGATGCATAGACCTACCTTGCAGTAAAATGTCAGTGTTGCCACTTTACGGGAACATGGATTTTTTTGAGGTTGAAGCATGCGCCAGTTAATATTTTTGCATTTTGATCACGACCTAAAGTGGTTGACAGACTCCGGATGCCAAACCGCTTGTCGGAAAATAACGGTTGATGGCTTGAAAGATAGGTGATGCATAGACCTACCTTGCGGTAAAATGTCAGTGTTGCCACTTTACGGGAACATGGATTTTTTTGAGGTTGAAGCATGCACCTGTTAATATTTTTGCATTTTGATCACGACCTAAGGTGGTTGACAGGCTCCGGATGCCAAACCGCTTGTCGGAAAATAACGGTTGATGGCTTGAAAGATAGGTGATGCATAGACCTACCTTGCGGTAAAATGTCAGTGTTGCCACTTTACGGGAACATGGATTTTTTTGAGGTTGAAGCATGCGCCTGTTAATATTTTTGCATTTTGATCACGACCTAAGGTGGTTGACAGGCTCCGGATGCCAAACCGCTTGTCGGAAAATAACGGTTGATGGCTTGAAAGATAGGTGATGCATAGACCTATCTTGCGGTAAAATGTCAGTGTTGCCACTTAACGGGAACATGGATTTTTTTGAGGTTGAAGCATGCACCTGTTAATATTTTTGCATTTTGATCACGACCTAAGGTGGTTGACAGGCTCTGGATGCCAAACCGCTTGTCGGAAAATAACGGTTGATGGCTTGAAAGATAGGTGATGCATAGACCTACCTTGCGGTAAAATGTCAGTGTTGCCACTTAACGGGAACATGGATTTTTTTGAGGTTGAAGCATGCGCCAGTTAATATTTTTGCATTTTGATCACGACCTAAGGTGGTTGACAGGCTCCGGATGCCAAACCGCTTGTCGGAAAATAACGGTTGATAGCTTGAAAGATAGGTGATGCATAGACCTACCTTGCGGTAAAATGTCAGTGTTGCCACTTTACGGGAACATGGATTTTTTTGAGGTTGAAGCATGCGCCAGTTAATATTTTTGCATTTTGATCACGACCTAAAGTGGTTGACAGGCTCCGGATGCCAAACCGCTTGTCGGAAAATAACGGTTGAGTGCTTGAAAGATAGGTGATGCATAGACCTACCTTGCGGTAAAATGTCAGTGTTGCCACTTTACGGGAACATGGATTTTTTTTTGAGGTAGAAGCATGCGCCTGTTAATATTTTTGCATTTTGATCACGACCTAAGGTGGTTGACAGGCTCCGGATGCCAAACCGCTTGTCGGAAAATAACGGTTGATGGCTTGAAAGATAGGTGATGCATAGACCTACCTTGCGGTAAAATGTCAGTGTTGCCACTTTACGGGAACATGAATTTTTTTGAGGTTGAAGCATGCGCCAGTTAATATTTTTGCATTTTGATCACGACCAACTTTTACATGCAACTTGCAACTTGCACATGCAACTTGCACATGCAACTTGCACATGCAACTTGCACATGCAACTTGCACATGCAACTTGCACACGCAACCTGCACATGCAACTTGTACATGTAACTTGCACATGCAACTTGCACATGCAACTTGCACATGCAACTTTCACATGCAACTTGCACATGCAACTTTCACATGCAACATGCACATGCAACTTGTACATGTAACTAGCACATGCAACTTTCACATGCAACTTGCACATGCAACTTGCACATGCAAATTGCACATGCAACTTGCACATGCAACTTGCACATGCAACTTGCAACTTGCACATGCAACTTGCACATGCAACTTGCAACTTGCACATGCAACTTGCACATGCAACTTGTACATGCAACTAGCACTTGCAACTTTCACATGCAACTTGCACATGCAACTTGCACATGCAACTTGCACATGCAACTTGCACATGCAACTGCAACTTGCACATGCAACATGCACATGCAACTTGTACATGCAACTTGCACATGCAACTTGCACATGCACCTTGCACATGCAATTTGTACATGCAACTTGCACATGCAACTTGCACATGCAACTTGCAACTTGCACATGCAACTTGCACATGCAACTTGCAACTTGCACATGCAACTTGCACATGCAACTTGCAACTTGCACATGCAACTTGCACATGCAACTTGCACATGCAACTTGCAACTTGCACATGCAACTTGCACATGCAACTTGCACATGCAACCTGCACATGCAACTTGCACATGCAACTTGCAACGTGCACATGCAACTTGCACATGCAACTTTTACATGCAACTTGCACATGCAACTTGCACATGCAACTTGCACATGCAACTTGCACATGCAACTTGCACATGCAACTTGCACATGCAACTTGCACATGCAACTTGCACATGCAACTTTTACATGCAACTTGCAACTTGCACATGCAACTTGGACATGCAACTTGCACATGCAACTTGCAATTTGAACATGCAACTTGCACATGCGACTTGCACATGCAACTTGCACATGCAACTTGCACATGCAACTTGCACATGCAACTTCCACATGCAACTTGCACATGCAACCTGCACATGCAACTTGCACATGCAACTTGCACATGCAACTTGCACATGCAACTTGCACATGCAACTTCCACATGCAACTTGCACATGCAACTTGTACATGCAACTTGCACATGCAACATGCACATGCAACTTGCACATGCAACTTGCACATGCAACTTGTACATGCAACTTGCACATGCAACTTGCACATGCAACTTGCAACTTGCACATGCAACTTGCACATGCAACTTTTACATGCAACTTGCACATGCAACTTGCACATGCAACTTGCACATGCATTTTGCACATGCAACTTGCACATGCAACTTGTACATGCAACTTGCACATGCAACATGCACATGCAACTTGCACATGCAACTTGCACATGCAACTTGTTCATGCAACTTGCACATGCAACTTGCACATGCAACTTGTACATGCAACTTGCACATGCAACTTGTACATGCAACTAGCACATGCAACTTTCACATGCAACTTGCACATGCAACTTGCACATGCAACTTGCACATGCAACTTGCACATGCACATTGCACATGCAACTTTTACATGCAACTTGCAACTTGCACATGCAACTTGGACATGCAACTTGCACATGCAACTTGCACATGCAACTTGCACATGCAACCTGCACATGCAACTTGCACATGCAACTTTTACATGCAACTTGCAGCTTGAACATGCATTTTGCACATGCAACTTGCACATGCAACTTGCACATGCAACTTGCACATGCAACTTGCACATGCAACTTCCACATGCAACTTGTACATGCAACTTGCACATGCAACTTCCACATGCAACTTGTACATGCAACTTGCACATGCAACTTGTACATGCAACTAGCACATGCAACTTTCACATGCAACTTGCACATGCAACTTGCACATGCAACTTGCACATGCAACTTGCACATGCAACTTGCAGATGCAACATGCACATGCAACTTGTACATGCAACTTGCACATGCAACTTGCACATGCAACTTGTACATGCAACTTGCACATGCAACTTGCACATTCAACTTGCAACTTGCACATGCAACTTGCACATGCAACTTGCAACTTGCACATGCAACTTGCACATGCAACTTGCACATGCAACATGCACATGCAACTTGTACATGCAACTTGCACATGCAACTTGCACATGCAACTTGTACATGCAATTTGCACATGCAACTTGCACATGCAACTTGCAACTTGCACATGCAACTTGTGATGCATAGACCTACCTTGCGGTAAAATGTCAGTGTTGCCACTTTACGGGAACATGGATTTTTTTGAGGTTGAAGCATGCGCCCGTTAATATTTTTGCATTTTGATCACGACCTAAGGTGGTTGACAGGCTCCGGATGCCAAACCGCTTGTCGGAAAATAACGGTTCATGGCTTGAAAGATAGGTGATGCATAGACCTACCTTGCGGTAAAATGTCAGTGTTGCCACTTTACGGGAAACATGGATTTTTTTGAGGTTGAAGCATGCGCCAGTTAATATTTTTGCATTTTGATCACGACCTAAAGTGGTTGACAGGCTCCGGATGCCAAACCGCTTGTCGGAAAATAACGTTGATGGCTTGAAAGATAGGTGATGCATAGACCTACCTTGCGGTAAAATGTCAGTGCTGCCACTTTACGGGAACATGGATTTTTTTTGAGGTTGAAGCATGCGCCCGTTAATATTTTTGCATTTTGATCACGACCTAAGGTGGTTGACAGGCTCCGGATGCCAAACCGCTTGTCGGAAAATAACGGTTGATGGCTTGAAAGATAGGTGATGCATAGACCTACCTTGCCGTAAAATGTCAGTGTTGCCACTTAACGGGAACATGGATTTTTTGAGGTTGAAGTATGCGCCTGTTAATATTTTTGCATTTGATCACGACCTAAGGTGGTTGACAGGCTCCGGATGCCAAACCGCTTGTCGGAAAATAACGGTTGATGGCTTGAAAAATAGGTGATGCATAGACCTACCTTGCGGTAAAATGTCAGTGTTGCCACTTAACGGGAACATGGATTTTTTTGAGGTTGAAGCATGCGCCTGTTAATATTTTTGCATTTTGATCACGACCTAAGGTGGTTGACAGGCTCCGGATGCCAAACCTATTGTCGGAAAATTACGGTTGATGGCTTGAAAGATAGGTGATGCATAGACCTACCTTGCAGTCAAATGTCAGTCTTGCCACTTTACGGGAACATGGATTTTTTTGAGGTTGAAGCATGCGCCAGTTAATATTTTTGCATTTTGATCACGACCTAAAGTGGTTGACAGGCTCCGGATACCAAACCGCTTGTCGGAAAATAACGGTTGATGGCTTGAAAGATAGGTGATGCATAGACCTACCTTGCGGTTAAATGTCAGTGTTGCCACTTTACGGGAACATGGATTTTTTTGAGGTTTAAGCATGCACCTGTTAATATTTTTGCATTTTGATCACGACCTAAGGTGGTTGACAGGCTCCGGATGCCAAACCGCTTGTCGGAAAATAACGGTTGATGGCTTGAAAGATAGGTGATGCATAGACCTACCTTGCGGTAAAAATGTCAGTGTTGCCACTTTACGGGAACATGGATTTTTTTGAGGTTGAAGCATGCGCCCGTTAATATTTTTGCATTTTGATCACGACCTAAGGTGGTTGACAGGCTCCGGATGCCAAACCGCTTGTCGGAAAATAACGGTTGATGGCTTGAAAGATAGGTGATGCATAGACCCTACCTTGCGGTAAAGTGTCAGTGTTGCCACTTTACGGGAACATGGATTTTTTTTGAGGTTGAAGCATGCGCCAGTTAATATTTTTGCATTTTGATCACGACCTAAAGTGGTTGACAGGCTCCGGATGCCAAACCGCTTGTCGGAAAATAACGTTGATGGCTTGAAAGATAGGTGATGCATAGACCTACCTTGCGGTAAAATGTCAGTGTTGCTACTTTACGGGAACATGGATTGTTTTGAGGTTGAAGCATGCGCCCGTTAATATTTTTGCATTTTGATCACGACCTAAGGTGGTTGACAGGCTCCGGATGCCAAACCGCTTGTCGGAAAATAACGGTTGATGGCTTGAAAGATAGGTGATGCATAGACCTACCTTGCGGTAAAATGTCAGTGTTGCCACTTAACGGGAACATGGATTTTTTTGAGGTAGAAGCATGCGCCAGTTAATATTTTTGCATTTTGATCACGACCTAAGGTGGTTGACAGGCTCCGGATGCCAAACCGCTTGTCGGAAAATAACGGTTGATGGCTTGAAAGATAGGTGATGCATAGACCTACCTTGCGGTAAAATGTCAGTGTTGCCACTTTACGGGAACATGGATTGTTTTGAGGTTGAAGCATGCACCTGTTAATATTTTTGCATTTGATCACGACCTAAGGTGGTGACAGGCTCCGGATGCCAAACCGCTTGTCGGAAAATAACAGTTCATGGCTTGAAAGATAGGTGATGCATAGACCTACCTTGCGGTAAAATGTCAGTGTAGCCACTGAACGGGAACATGGATTTTTTTGAGGTTGAAGTGCGCCTGTTAATATTTTTGCATTTTGATCACGACCTAAGGTGGTTGACAGGCTCCGGATGCCAAACCGCTTGTCGGAAAATAACGGCTGATGGCTTGAAAGATAGGTGATGCATAGACCTACCTTGCAGTAAAATGTCAGTCTTGCCACTTTACGGGAACATGGATTTTTTTGAGGTTGAAGCATGCGCCAGTTAATATTTTTGCATTTTGATCACGACCTAAAGTGGTTGACAGGCTCCGGATGCCAAACCGCTTGTCGGAAAATAACGGTTGATGGCTTGAAAGATAGGTGATGCATAGACCTACCTTGCGGTAAAATGTCAGTGTTGCCACTTTACGGGAACATGGATTTTTTTGAGGTTGAAGCATGCGCCTCTTAATATTTTTGCATTTAGATCACGACCTCAGGTGGTTGACAGGCTCCGGATGCCAAACCGCTTGTCGGAAAATAACGGTTGATGGCTTGAAAGATAGGTGATGCATAGACCTACCTTGCGGTAAAATGTCAGTGCTGCCACTTAATGGGAACATGGATTTTTTTGAGGTTGAAGCATGCACCTGTTAATATTTTTGCATTTTGATCACGACCTAAGGTGGTTGACAGGCTCTGGATGCCAAACCGCTTGTCGGAAAATAACGGTTGATGGCTTGAAAGATAGGTGATGCATAGACCTACCTTGCGGTAAAATGTCAGTGTTGCCACTTTACGGGAACATGGATTTTTTTGAGGTTGAAGCATGCGCCTGTTAATATTTTTGCATTTTGATCACGACCTAAGGTGGTTGACAGGCTCCGGATGCCAAACCGCTTGTCGGAAAATAACGGTTGATGGCTTGAAAGATAGGTGATGCATAGACCTACCTTGCGGTAAAATGTCAGTGTTGCCACTTAACGGGAACATGGATTTTTTTGAGGTTGAAGCATGCACCTGTTAATATTTTTGCATTTGATCACGACCTAAGGTGGTTGACAGGCTCTGGATGCCAAACCGCTTGTCGGAAAATAACGGTTGATGGCTTGAAAGATTGTTGATGCATAGACCTACCTTGCGGTAAAATGTCAGTGTTGCCACTTTACGGGAACATGGATTTTTTTGAGGTTGAAGCATGCGCCTGTTAATATTTTTGCATTTTGATCACGACCTAAGGTGGTTGACAGGCTCCGGATGCCAAACCGCTTGTCGGAAAATAACGGTTGATGGCTTGAAAGATAGGTGATGCATAGACCTACCTTGCGGTAAAATGTCAGTGTTGCCACTTTACGGGAACATGGATTTTTTTGAGGTTGAAGCATGCGCCAGTTAATATTTTTGCATTTTGATCACGACCTAAAGTGGTTGACAGGCTCCGGATGCCAAACCGCTTGTCGGAAATAACGGTTCATGGCTTGAAAGATAGATGATGCATAGACCTACCTTGCGGTAAAATGTCAGTGTTGCCACTTTACGGGAAAATGGATTTTTTTGAGGTTGAAGCATGCGCCTGTTAATATTTTTGCATTTTGATCACGACCTTAGGTGGTTGACAGGCTCCGGATGCCAAACCGCTTGTCGGAAAATAACGGTTGATGGCTTGAAAGATAGGTGATGCATAGACCTACCTTGCGGTAAAATGTCAGTGTTGCCACTTTACGGGAACATGGATTTTTTTGAGGTTGAAGCATGCGCCAGTTAATATTTTTGCATTTTGATCACGACCAACTTTTACATGCAACTTGCAACTTGCACATGCAACTTGCACATGCAACTTGCACATGCAACTTGCACATGCAACTTGCACATGCAACTTGCACATGCAACCTGCACATGCAACTTGTACATGCAACTTGCACATGCAACTTGTACATGCAACTTGCACATGCAACTTTCACATGCAACTTGCACATGCAACTTGCACATGCAACATGCACACGCAACTTGTACATGCAACTTGCACATGCAACTTGTACATGCAACTAGCACATGCAATTTTCACATGCAACTTGCACATGCAACTTGCACATGCAACTTGCACATGCAACTTGCACATGCAACTTGCAACTTGCACATGCAACTTGCACATGCAACTTGCAACTTGCACATGCAACTTGCACATGCAACTTGTACATGCAACTAGCACTTGCAACTTTCACATGCAACTTGCACATGGCAACTTGCACATGCAACTTGCACATGCAACTTGCACATGCAACTGCAACTTGCACATGCAACATGCACATGCAACTTGTACATGCAACTTGCACATGCAACTTGCACATGTAACTTGCACATGCAACTTGTACATGCAACTTGCACATGCAACTTGCACATGCAACTTGCAACTTGCACATGCAACTTGCACATGCAACTTGCAATTTGCACATGCAACTTGCACATGCAACTTGCACATGCAACTTGCAACTTGCACATGCAACTTGCACATGCAACTTGCAACTTGCACATGCAACTTGCACATGCAACTTGCAACTTGCACATGCAACTTGCACATGCAACTTGCATATGCAACTTGCAACTTGCACATGCAACTTGCACATGCAACTTGCAACTTGCACATGCAACTTGCATATGCAACTTTTACATGCAACTTGCGACTTGCACATGCAACTTGCACATGCAACTTGCACATGCAACTTGCACATGCAACTTTTACATGCAACTTGCAACTTGAACATGCAACTTGCACGTGCAAGTTGCACATGCAACTTGCACATGCAACTTGCACATGCAACTTGCACATGCAACTTGCACATGCAACTTGCACATGCAACCTGCACATGCAACTTGCAACTTGAACATGCAACTTGCACATGCAACTTGCACATGCAACTTGCACATGCAACTTGCACATGCAACTTGAACATGCATATTGCACATGCAACTTGCACATGAAACTTGCACATGCAACCTGCACATGCAACTTGCACATGCAACTTGCACATGCAACTTGCAACTTGCACATGCAACTTGCACATGCAACTTGCACATGCAACTTGCACATGCAACTTGTACACGCAACTTGCACATGCAACATGCACTTGCAACTTGCACATGCAACTTGCACATGCAACTTTTACATGCAACTTGCAACTTGAACATGCAACTTGCACGTGCACATGCAACTTGCACATGCAACCTGCACATGACACTTGCAACTTGAACATGCAACTTGCACATGCAACTTGCACATGCAACTTGCACATGCAACTTGCACATGCATTTTGCACATGCAACTTGCACATGCAACTTTCACATGCAACCTGCACATGCAACTTGCACATGCAACTTGCACATGCAACTTGCAACTTGCACATGCAACTTGCACATGCAACTTGCACATGCAACTTGCACATGCAACTTGCACATGCAACTTGCACATTGCACATGCAACTTGCAACTTGAACATGCAACTTGCACATGCAACTTGCACATGCAACTTGCACATGCAACTTGCAACTTGCACATGCAACTTGCACATGCAACTTGCAACTTGCACATGCAACTTGCACATGCAACTTGCACATGCAACTTGCAACTTGCACATGCAACTTGCACATGCAACTTGCACATGCAACCTGCACATGCAACTTGCACATGCAACTTGCACATGCAACTTGCACATGCAACTTGCAAATGCAACTTTTACATGCAACTTGCAACTTGCTCATGCAACTTGCACATGCAACTTTTACATGCAACTTGCAACTTGAACATGCAACTTGCACATGCAACCTGCACATGCAACTTGCAACTTGAACATGCAACTTGCACATGCAACTTGCACATGCAACTTGCACATGCAACTTGCACATGCAACTTGCACATGCATTTTGCACATGCAACTTGCACATGCAACTTGCACATGCAACCTGCACATGCAACTTGCACATGCAACTTGCACATGCAACTTGCACATGCAACTTGCACATGCAACTTGCAACTTGCACATGCAACTTGCACATGCAACTTGCACATGCAACTTGCACATGCAACTTGTACATGCAACTTGCACATGCAACATGCACATGCAACTTGCACATGCAACTTGCACATGCAACTTTTACATGCAACTTGCACATGCAATTTGCACATGCAACTTGCAACTTGCACATGCAACTTGCAACTTGCACATGCAACTTGCACATGCAACTTGCACATGCAACTTGCACATGCAACTTGCACATGCAACTTGCACATGCAACTTGCACATGCAACTTTTACATGCAACTTGCACATGCAACTTGGACATGCAACTTGCACATGCAACCTGCACATGCAACTTGTACATGCAACTTGCACATGCAACTTGAACATGCAACTTGCAACTTGCACATGCAACTGGCACATGTAACTTCCACAAGCAACCTGCACATGCAACTTGCACATGCAACTTGCAACTTGCACATGCAACTTACACATGCAACTTGTACATGCAACTAGCACATGCAACTTTCACATTCAACTTGCACATGCAACTTGCACATGCAACTTGCACATGCAACTTGCACATGCAACTTGCACATGCAACTTGCACATGCAACTTGCACATGCAACTTTTACATGCAACTTGCAACTTGCACATGCAACTTGGACATGCAACTTGCACATGCAACCTGCACATGCAACTTGTACATGCAACTTGCACATGCAACTTGTACATGCAACTTGCACATGCAACTTGTACATGCAACTAGCACATGCAACTTTCACATGCAACTTGCACATGCAACTTGCACATGCAACTTGCACATGCAACTTGCACATGCAACCTGCACATGCAACTTGTACATGCAACTTGTACATGCAACTTGCACATGCAACTTGCACATGCAACTTGTGATGCATAGAACTACCTTGCGGTAAAATGTCAGTGTTGCCACTTTACGGGAACATGGATTTTTTTGAGGTTGAAGCATGCGCCCGTTAATATTTTTGCATTTTGATCACGACCTAAGGTGGTTGACAGGCTCCGGATGCCAAACCGCTTGTCGGAAAATAATGGTTGATGGCTTGAAAGATAGGTGATGAATAGACCTACCTTGCGGTAAAATTTCAGTGTTGCCACTTTACGGGAACATGGATTTTTTTGAGATTGAAGCATGCGCCCGTTAATATTTTTGCATTTTGATCACGACCTAAGGTGGTTGACAGGCTCCGGATGCCAAACCGCTTGTCGGAAAATTACGGTTGATGGCTTGAAAGATAGGTGATGCATAGACCTACCTTGCGGTAAAATGTCAGTGTTGCCACTTTACGGGAACATGGATTTTTTTGAGGTTGAAGCATGCGCCCGTTAATATTTTTGCATTTTGATCACGACCTAAGGTGGTTGACAGGCTCCGGATGCCAAACCGCTTGTCGGAAAATAACGGTTCATGGCTTGAAAGATAGGTGATGCATAGACCTACCTTGCGGTAAAATGTCAGTGTTGCCACTTTACGGGAACATGGATTTTTTTGAGGTTGAAGCATGCGCCTGTTAATATTTTTGCATTTTGATCACGACCTAAGGTGGTTGACAGGCTCCGGATGCCAAACCGCTTGTCGGAAAATAGCGGTTGATGGCTTGAAAGATAGGTGATGCATAGACCTACCTTGCGGTAAAATGTCAGTGTTGCCACTTAACGGGAACATGGATTTTTTTGAGGTTGAAGCATGCGCTTGTTAATATTTTTGCATTTTGATCACGACCTAAGGTGGTTGACAGGCTCCGGATGCCAAACAGCTTGTCGGAAAATAACGGTTGATGGCTTGAAAGATAGGTGATGCATAGACCTACCTTGCAGTAAAATGTCAGTGTTGCCACTTTATGGGAACATGGATTTTTTTGAGGTTGAAGCATGCGCCAGTTAATATTTTTGCATTTTGATCACGACCTAAAGTGGTTGACAGGCTCCGGATGCCAAACCGCTTGTCGGAAAATAACGGTTGATGGCTTGAAAGATAGGTGATGCATAGACCTACCATGCGGTAAAATATCAGTGTTGCCACTTTACGGGAACATGGATTTTTTTGAGGTTGAAGCATGCACCTGTTAATATTTTTGCATTTTGATCACGACCTAAGGTGGTTGACAGGCTCCGGATGCCAAACCGCTTGTCGGAAAATAACGGTTGATGGCTTGAAAGATAGGTGATGCATAGACCTACCTTGCGGTAAAATGTCAGTGTTGCCACTTTACGGGAACATGGATTTTTTTGAGGTTGAAGCATGCGCCTGTTAATATTTTTGCATTTTGATCACGACCTAAGGTGGTTGACAGGCTCCGGATGCCAAACCGCTTGTCGGAAAATAACGGTTGATGGCTTGAAAGATAGGTGATGCATAGACCTATCTTGCGGTAAAATGTCAGTGTTGCTACTTAACGGGAACATGGATTTTTTTGAGGTTGAAGCATGCACCTGTTAATATTTTTGCATTTTGATCACGACCTAAGGTGGTTGACAGGCTCTGGATGCCAAACCGCTTGTCATAATAACGGTTGATGGCTTGAAAGATAGGTGATGCATAGACCTACCTTGCGGTAAAATGTCAGTGTTGCCACTTTACGGGAACATGGATTTTTTTGAGGTTGAAGCATGCGCCAGTTAATATTTTTGCATTTTGATCACGACCTAAGGTGGTTGACAGGCTCCGGAGGTCAAACCGCTTGTCGGAAAATAACGGTTGATAGCTTGAAAGATAGGTGATGCATAGACCTACCTTGCGGTAAAATGTCAGTGTTGCCACTTTACGGGAACATGGATTTTTTTGAGGTTGAAGCATGCGCCAGTTAATATTTTTGCATTTTGATCACGACCTAAAGTGGTTGACAGGCTCCGGATGCCAAACCGCTTGTCGGAAAATAACGGTTGAGTGCTTGAAAGATAGGTGATGCATAGACCTACCTTGCGGTAAAATGTCAGTGTTGCCACTTTACGGGAACATGGATTTTTTTGAGGTTGAAGCATGCGCTTGTTAATATTTTTGCATTTTGATCATGACCTAAGGTGGTTGACAGGCTCCGGATGCCAAACCGCTTGTCGGAAAATAACGGTTGATGGCTTGAAAGATAGGTGATGCATAGACCTACCTTGCGGTAAAATGTCAGTGTTGCCACTTTACGGGAACATGGATTTTTTTGAGGTTGAAGCATGCGCCAGTTAATATTTTTGCATTTTGATCACGACCTAAAGTGGTTGACAGGCTCCGGATGCCAAACCGCTTGTCGGAAAATAACGGTTGATGGCTTGAAAGATAGGTGATGCATAGACCTACCTTGCGGTAAAATGTCAGTGTTGCCACTTTACGGGAACATGGATTTTTTTGAGGTAGAAGCATGCGCCTGTTAATATTTTTGCATTTTGATCACGACCTAAGGTGGTTGACAGGCTCCGGATGCCAAACCGCTTGTCGGAAAATAACGGCTGATGGCTTGAAAGATAGGTGATGCATAGACCTACCTTGCGGTAAAATGTCAGTGTTGCCACTTTACGGGAACATGGATTTTTTTGAGGTTGAAGCATGCGCCAGTTAATATTTTTGCATTTTGATCACGACCAACTTTAACATGCAACTTGCAACTTGCACATGCAACTTGCACATGCAACTTGCACATGCAACTTGCACATGCAACTTGCACATGCAACTTGCACATGCAACTTGCACATGCAACTTGCACATGCAACCTGCACATGCAACTTGTACATGCAACTTGCACAAGCAACTTGTACATGCAACTTGCACATGCAACTTTCACATGCAACTTGCACATGCAACTTGCACATGCAACATGCACATGCAACTTGTACATGCAACTTGCACATGCAACTTGTACATGCAACTAGCACATGCAACTTTCACATGCAACTTGCACATGCAACTTCCACATGCAACTTGCACATGCAACTTGCAACTTGCACATGCAACTTGCACATGCAACTTGCAACTTGCACATGCAACTTGCACATGCAACTTGTACATGCAACTAGCACTTGCAACTTTCACACGCAACTTGCACATGCAACTTGCACATGCAACTTGCACATGCAACTTGCACATGCAACTTGCACATGCAACTTGCACATGTAACTTTTACATGCAACATGCAACTTGCACATGCAACTTGCACATGCAACTTGCACATGCAACTTGCACATGCAACTTGCACATGCAATTTGCACATGCAACTTGCACATGCAACTTGCACATGCAACCTGCACATGCAACTTGCAACTTGAACATGCAACTTGCACATGCAACTTGCACATGCAACTTGCACATGCAACTTGCACATGCAACTTGCACATGCAACTTGCACATGCAACCTACACATGCAACTTGCACATGCAACTTGCACATGCAACTTGCAACTTGCACATGCAACTTGCACATGCAACTTGCACATGCAACTTGCACATGCAACTTGTACATGCAACTTGCACATGCAACATGCACATGCAACTTGCACATGCAACTTGCACATGCAACTTGTACATGCAACTTGCACATGCAACTTGCACATGCAACTTGCAACTTGCACATGCAACTTGCACATGCAACTTTTACATGCAACTTGCACATGCAACTTGCACATGCAACTTGCACATGCAACTTGCACATGCAACTTGCACAAGCAACTTGCACATGCAACTTTTACATGCAACTTGCAACTTGCACATGCATCTTGGACATGCAACTTGCACATGCAACCTGCACATGCAACTTGTACAAGCAACCTGCACATGCAACTTGCACATGCAACTTGCAACTTGCACATGCAACTTACACATGCAACTTGTACATGCAACTTGCACATGCAACTTGTACATGCAACTTGCACATGCATTTTTCAAATGCAACTTGCACATGCAACTTGCACATGCAACATGCACATGCAACTTGTACATGCAACTTGCACATGCAACTTGTACATGCAACTAGCACATGCAACTTTCACATGCAACTTGCACATGCAACTTGCACATGCAACTTGCACATGCAACTTGCACATGCAACTTGCAACTTGCACATGCAACTTGCACATGCAACTTGCAACTTGCACATGCAACTTGCACATGCAACTTGTACATGCAACTAGCACTTGCAACTTTCACATGCAACTTGCACATGCAACTTGCACATGCAACTTGCACATGCAACTTGCACATGCAACTTGCACATGCAACTTGCACATGCAACTTGCACATGCAACTTGCACATGCAACATGCACATGCAACTTGTACATGCAACTTGCACATGCAACTTGCACATGCAACTTGTAAATGCAACTTGCACATGCAACTTGCACATGCAACTTGCAACTTGCACATGCAACTTGTGATGCATAGACCTACCTTGCGGTAAAATGTCAGTGTTGCCACTTAACGGGAACATGGATTTTTTTGAGGTCGAAGCATGCGCCTGTTAATATTTTTGCATTTTGATCACGACCTAAGGTGGTTGACAGGCTCCGGATGCCAAACCGCTTGTCGGAAAATAACGGTTGATGGCTTGAAAGATAGGTGATGCATAGACCTACCTTGCGGTAAAATGTCAGTGTTGCCACTTTACGGGAACATGGATTTTTTTGAGGTTGAAGCATGCGCCTGTTAATATTTTTGCATTTTGATCACGACCTAAGGTGGTTGACAGGCTCCGGATGCCAAACCGCTTGTCGGAAAATAACGGTTGATGGCTTGAAAGATAGGTGATGCATAGACCTACCTTGCAGTAAAATGTCAGTCTTGCCTCTTTACGGGAACTTGGATTTTTTTGAGGTTGAAGCATGCGCCAGTTAATATTTTTGCATTTTGATCACGACCTAAAGTGGTTGACAGGCTCCGGATGCCAAACCGCTTGTCGGAAAATAACGGTTGATGGCTTGAAAGATAGGTGATGCATAGACCTACCTTGCGGTAAAATGTCAGTGTTGCCACTTTACGGGAACATGGATTTTTTTGAGGTTGAAGCATGCACCTGTTAATATTTTTGCATTTTGATCACGACCTAAGGTGGTTGACAGGCTCCGGATGCCAAACCGCTTGTCGGAAAATAACGGTTGATGGCTTGAAAGATAGGTGATGCATAGACCTACCTTGCGGTAAAATGTCAGTGTTGCCACTTAACGGGAACATGGATTTTCTTGAGGTTGAAGCATGCGCCTGTTAATATTTTTGCATTTTGATCACGACCTAAGGTGGTTGACAGGCTCCGGATGCCAAACCGCTTGTCGGAAAATAACGGTTGAGTGCTTGAAAGATAGGTGATGCATAGACCTACCTTGCGGTAAAATGTCAGTGTTGCCACTTTACGGGAACATGGATTTTTTTGACGTTGAAGCATGCGCCAGTTAATATTTTTGCATTTTGATCACGACCTAAGGTGGTTGACAGGCTCCGGATGCCAAACCGCTTGTCGGAAAATAACGGTTGATAGCTTGAAAGATAGGTGATGCATAGACCTACCTTGCGGTAAAATGTCAGTGTTGCCACTTTACGGGAACATGGATTTTTTTGAGGTTGAAGCATGCGCCCGTTAATATTTTTGCATTTTGATCACGACCTAAGGTGGTTGACAGGCTCCGGATGCCAAACCGCTTGTCGGAAAATAACGGTTGATGGCTTGAAAGATAGGTGATGCATAGACCTACCTTGCGGTAAAATGTCAGTGTTGCCACTTTACGGGAACATGGATTTTTTTGAGGTTGAAGCATGCGCCCGTTAATATTTTTGCATTTTGATCACGACCTAAGGTGGTTGACAGGCTTCGGATGCCAAACCGCTTGTCGGAAAATAACGGTTGACGGCTTGAAAGATAGGTGATGCATAGACCTACCTTGCGGTAAAATGTCAGTGTTGCCACTTAACGGGAACATGGATTTTTTTGAGGTTGAAGCATGCGCCTGTTAATATTTTTGCATTTTGATCACGACCTAAGGTGGTTGACAGGCTCCGGATGCCAAACCGCTTGTCGGAAAATAACGGTTGATGGCTTGAAAGATAGGTGATGCATAGACCTACCTTGCGGTAAAATGTCAGTGTTGCCACTTTACGGGAACATGGATTTTTTTGACGTTGAAGCATGCGCCTGTTAATATTTTTTCATTTTGATCACGACCTAAGGTGGTTGACAGGCTTCGGATGCCAAACCGCCTGTCGGAAAATAACGGTTGATGGCTTGAAAGATAGGTGATGCATAGACCTACCTTGCGGTAAAATGTCAGTGTTGCCACTTTACGGGAACATGGATTTTTTTGACGTTGAAGCATGCGCCCGTTAATATTTTTGCATTTTGATCACGACCTAAGGTGGTTGACAGGCTCCGGATGCCAAACCGCTTGTCGGAAAATAACGGTTGATGGCTTGAAAGATAGGTGATGCATAGACCTACCTTGCGGTAAAATGTCAGTGTTGCCACTTTACGGTAACATGGATTTTTTTGAGGTTGAAGCATGCGCCAGTTAATATTTTTGCATTTTGATCACGACCTAAAGTGGTTGACAGGCTCCGGATGCCAAACCGCTTGTCGGAAAATAACGGTTGATGGCTTGAAAGATAGGTGATGCATAGACCTACCTTGCGGTAAAATGTCAGTGTTGCCACTTCACGGGAACATGGATTTTTTTGAGGTTGAAGCATGCACCTGTTAATATTTTTGCATTTTGATCACGACCTAAGGTGGTTGACAGGCTCCGGATGCCAAACCGCTGGTCGGAAAATAACGGTTGATGGCTTGAAAGATAGGTGATGCATAGACCTACCTTGCGGTAAAATGTCAGTGTTGCCACTTAACGGGAACATGGATTTTTTTGAGGTTGAAGCATGCGCAAGTTAATATTTTTGCATTTTGATCACGACCTAAAGTGGTTGACAGGCTCCGGATGCCAAACCGCTTGTCGGAAAAACACGGTTGATTGCTTGAAAGATAGGTGATGCATAGACCTACCTTGCGGTAAAATGTCAGTGTTGCCACTTTACGGGAACATGGATTTTTTTTGAGGTTGAAGCATGCACCTGTTAATATTTTTGCATTTTGATCACGACCTAAGGTGGTTGACAGGCTCTGGATGCCAAACCGCTTGTCGGAAAATAACGGTTGATGGCTTGAAAGATAGGTGATGCATAGACCTACCTTGCGGTAAAATGTCAGTGTTGCCACTTTACGGGAACATGGATTTTTTTGAGGTTGAAGCATGCGCCTGTTAATATTTTTGCATTTTGATCACGACCTAAGGTGGTTGACAGGCTCCGGATGCCAAACCGCTTGTCGGAAAATAACAATTGATGGCTTGAAAGATAGGTGATGCATAGACCTACCTTGCGGTAAAATGTCAGTGTTGCCACTTAACGGGAACATGGATTTTTTTGAGGTTGAAGCATGCGCCTGTTAATATTTTTGCATTTTGATCACGACCTAAAGTGGTTGACAGGCTCCGGATGCCAAACCGCAGTCAGAAAATAACGGTTGATGGCTTGAAAGATAGGTGATGCATAGACCTACCTTGCGGTAAAATGTCAGTGTTGCCACTTAACGGGAACATGGATTTTTTTGAGGTTGAAGCATGCGCCTGTTAATATTTTTGCATTTTTTGCATTTTGATCACGACCTTAGGTGGTTGACAGGCTCCGGATGCGAAACCGCTTGTCGGAAAATAACGGCTGATGGCTTGAAAGATAGGTGATGCATAGACCTACCTTGCGGTAAAATGTCAGTGTTGCCACTTTACGGGAACATGGATTTTTTTGAGGTTGAAGCATGCGCCAGTTAATATTTTTGCATTTTGATCACGACCAACTTTAACATGCAACTTGCAACTTGCACATGCAACTTGCACATGCAACTTGCACATGCAACTTGCACATGCAACCTGCACATGCAACTTGCACATGCAACTTGCAACTTGCACATGCAACTTGCACATGCAACTTGCACATGCAACCTGCACATGCAACTTGCACATGCAACTTGCACATGCAACTTGCACATGCAACCTGCACATGCAACTTTTACATGCAACTTGCAACTTGCACATGCAACTTGCACATGCAACTTGCAAATGCAACTTGCACATGCAACTTTTACATGCAACTTGCAACTTGAACATGCAACTTGCACATGCAACTTGCACATGCAACTTGCACATGCAACTTGCACATGCAACTTGCACATGCAACTTGCACATGCAACTTGCACATGCAACTTGCACATGCAACCTGCACATGCAACTTGCAACTTGAACATGCAACTTGCACATGCAACTGCATGTGCAAGTTGCATGTGCATGTTGCATATGCAATTTGCATGTGCAAGTTGCATGTGCAAGTTGCATGTGCAAGTTGCATGTGCATGTTGCATGTGCAAGTTGCATGTGCATGTTGAATGTGCAAGTTGCATGTTTAAGTTGCATGTGCAAATTGTATGTGCAAGTTGCATGTGCAAGTTGCATGTGCAAGTTGCATGTGGAAGTTGCATGTGCAAATTGCATGTGCAAGTTGCATGTGCAAGTTGCATGCGCATGTTGCATGTGCAAGTTGCATATGCATGTTGAATGTGCAAGTTGCATGTTTAAGTTGCATGTACAAATTGTATGTGCAAGTTGTATGTGCAAGTTGCATGTGCAAGTTGCATGTGCATGTTGCATGTGCAAGTTGCATGTGTAAGTTGCATGTGCAAGTTGCATGTGCAAGTTGCATGTGCATGTTGCATGTGCAAGTTGCATGTGCAAGTTGCATGTGCAAGTTGCATTTGCATGTTGCATGTATAAGTTGCATGTGCAAGTTGCATGTGCAAGTTGCATGTGCAAGTTGCATGTGCAAGTTGCATGTGCAAGTTGCATGTGCATGTTGCATATGCAAGTTGCATGTGGAAGTTGCAAGTGCAAGTTGCATGTGCAAGTTGCATGTGCAAGTTGCATGTGCAAGTTGCATGTGCCTGTTGCATGTGCAAGTGGCATGTGCAAGTTGCATGTGCAAGTTGCATGTGCATGTTGCATGTGCAAGTTGCATGTGCAAGTTGCATGTGCAAGTTGCATGTGCAAGTTGCATTTGCAAGTTGCATGTGCAAGTTGCATGTGCAAGTTGCATGTGCAAGTTGCATGTGCAAGTTGCATGTGCACGTTGCATAAGTTGCATGTGCAAGTTGCATGTGCATGTTGCATGTGCAAGTTGCATGTGCAAGTTGCATGTACATGTTGCATGTGCAAGTTGCATGTGCACGTTGCATGTGCATGTTGAATATGCAAGTTGCATGTGCAAAATGCATGTGCATGTTGCATGTGCAAGTTGCATGTGCAAGTTGCATGTGCAAGTTGCATGTGCAAGTTGCATGTGCATGTTGCATATGCAAGTTGCATGTGCAAAATGCATGTTCAAGCTGCATGTGCATGTTGCATGTGCAAGTTGCATATGCATGTTGCATGTGCAAGTTGCATGTGCAAGCTGCATCTGCAAGTTGCATGTGCATGTTGCATTTGCAAGTTGCATGTGCACATTGCATAAGTTGCATGTGCAAGTTGCATGTGCATGTTGCATGTGCAAGTTGCATGTGCATGTTGCATGTGCAAGTTGCATGTGCATGTTGCATGTGCAAGTTGCATGTGCATGTTGCATGTGCAAGTTGCATGTGCAAGTTGCATATGCAAGTTGCATGTGCAAAATGCATGTGCATGTTGCATGTGCAAGTTGCATGTGCAAGTTGCATGTGCAAGTTGCATGTGCAAGTTGCATGTGCAAGTTGCATGTGCAAGTTGCATGTGCATGTTGCATATGCAAGTTGCATGTGCAAAATGCATGTTCAAGCTGCATGTGCATGTTGCATGTGCAAGTTGCATATGCATGTTGCATGTGCAAGTTGCATGTGCAAGCTGCATCTGCAAGTTGCATGTGCATGTTGCATTTGCAAGTTGCATGTGCAAGTTGCATATGCAAGTTGCATGTGCAAAATGCATGTGCATGTTGCATGTGCAAGTTGCATGTGCAAGTTGCATGTGCAAGTTGCATGTGCAAGTTGCATGTGCATGTTGCATATGCAAGTTGCATGTGCACGTTGCATATGCATGTTGCATGTGCAAGTTGCATGTGCATGTTGCATGTGCAAGTTGCATGTGCAAGTTGCATATGCAAGTTGCATGTGCAAAATGCATGTGCATGTTGCATGTGCAAGTTGCATGTGCAAGTTGCATGTGCAAGTTGCATGTGCAAGTTGCATGTGCATGTTGCATATGCAAGTTGCATGTGCAAGTTGCATGTGCATGTTGCATATGCAAGTTGCATGTGCAAAATGCATGTTCAAGCTGCATGTGCATGTTGCATGTGCAAGTTGCATATGCATGTTGCATGTGCAAGTTGCATGTGCAAGCTGCATCTGCAAGTTGCATGTGCATGTTGCATTTGCAAGTTGCATGTGCACGTTGCATAAGTTGCATGTGCAAGTTGCATGTGCATGTTGTATGTGCAAGTTGCATGTGAGAGTTGCATGTGCAAGTTGCATGTGCAAGTTGCATGTGCACGTTGCATGTGCATGTTGCATGTGCAAGTTGCATGTGCACGTTGCATAAGTTGCATGTGCAAGTTGCATGTGCATGTTGCATGTGCAAGTTGCATGTGCAAATTGCATGTGCAAGTTGCATGTGCAAGTTGCATGTGCATGTTGCATGTGCAAGTTGCATGTGCAAGTTGCATATGCAAGTTGCATGTGCAAAATGCATGTGCATGTTGCATGTGCAAATTGCATGTTCAAGCTGCATGTGCATGTTGCATGTGCAAGTTGCATATGCATGTTGCATGTGCAAGTTGCATGTGCAAGCTGCATCTGCAAGTTGCATGTGCATGTTGCATTTGCAAGTTGCATGTGCAAGTTGCATGTGCAAGTTGCATGTGCATGTTGAATGTGCAAATTGCATGTGCACGTTGCATGTGCATGTTGCATATGCAAGTTGCATGTGCAAAATGCATGTGCATGTTGCATATGCAAGTTGCATGTGCAAGTTGCATGTGCAAGTTGCATGTGCATGTTTCATGTGCAAGTTGTATGTGCAAGTTGCATGTGCAAGCTGCATGTGCAAGTTGCATGTGCATGTTGCATGTGCAAGTTGCATGTGCAAGTTGCATGTGCAAGTTGCATGTGCAAGTTGCATGTGCAGGTTGCATGTGCAAGTTGCATGTGCAAGTTGCATGTGCATGTTGCATGTGCAAGTTGCATGTGCATGTTGCATGTGCAAGTTGCATTTGCAAGTTGCAGGTGCAAGTTCCATGTGCACGTTGCATGTTTAAGTTGCATGTGCAAGTTGCATGTGCATGTTGCATGTGCAAATTGCATGTGCAAGTTGCATGTGCAAGTTGCATGTGCAAGTTGCATGTGCAAGTTGCATGTGCAAGTTGCATGTGCAAGTTGCATGTGCAAGTTGCATGTGCAGGTTGCATGTGCAAGTTGCATGTGCAAGTTGCATGTGCAAGTTGCTTGTGCAAGTTGCATGTGCAAGTTGCATGTTCAAGTTGCATGTGCAAGTTGCATGTGAGGGTTGCATGTGCACGTTGCATGTGCAATTTGCATGTGCATGTTGCATGTGCAAGTTGCATGTACAAGTTGCATGTGCAAGTTGCATGGGCAAGTTGCATGTGCAAGTTGCATGTGCAGGTTGCATGTGCAACTTACATAAGCATGTTGCATGTGCAAGTAATATGTGCATGTTGCATGTGCAAGTTGCATGTGCAAGTTGCATGTGCAAGTTGCATGGGCAAGTTGCATGTGCAAGTTGCATGTGCAATTTGCATGTGCAAGTTGCATGTGCAAGTTGCATGTGAGGGTTGCATGTGCACGTTGCATGTGCAATTTGCATGTGCAAGTTGCATGTGCAAGTTGCATGTGCATGTTGCATGTGCAAGTTGCATGTGCTAGTTGCATGTGCAAGTTGCATGTGCATGTTGCATGTGCAAGTTGCATGTGCAAGTTGCATGTGCAAGTTGGATGTGCAATTTGCATGTGCAAGTTGCATGTGCAATTTGCATGTGGAAGTTGCATGTGCAAGTTGCATGTGCAAGTTGCATGTGCAAGTTGCATGAAAGTTGCATGAGCACGTTGCATAAGTTGCATGTGCAAGTAGCATGTGCATGTTGCATGTGCAAGTTGCATGTGCAAGTTGCATGTGCATGTTGCATGTGAAAGTTGCATGTGCAAGTTGCATGTGCAAGTTGCATCTGCAAGTTGCATGTGCAAGTTGCATCTCCAAGTTGCAAGTGCAAGTTGCATGTGCAAGTTGCATGTGCAAGTTGCATGTGCAAGTTGCATGTGCAAGTTGCATGTGCACGTTGCATGTGCAAGTTGCATGTGCAAGTTGCATGTGCAAATTGCATGTGCAAGTTGCATGTGCAAGTTGCATGTGCAAGTTGCATCTGCAAGTTGCATGTGCAAGTTGCATGAGCAAGTTGCATGTGCAAGTTGCATGTGCATGTTGCATGTGCAAGTTGCATGTGCATGTTGCATGTGCAAGTTGCATGTGCAAGTTGCATGTGCAATTTGCATGTGGAAGTTGCATGTGCAAGTTGCATGTGCAAGTTGCATGAGCAAGTTGCATGTGCAAGTTGCATGCGCATGTTGCATGTGCAAGTAATATGTGCATGTTGCATGTGCAAGTTGCATGTGCATGTTGCATGTGAAAGTTGCATGTGCAAGTTGCATGTGCAAGTTGCATCTGCAAGTTGCATGTGGAAGTTGCATCTCCAAGTTGCAAGTGCAAGTTGCATGTGCAAGTTGCATGTGCAAGTTGCATGTGCAAGTTGCATGTGCAAGTTGCATGTGCAAGTTGCATGTGCACGTTGCATGTGCAAGTTGCATGTGCAAGTTGCATGTGCAAATTGCATGTGCAAGTTGCATGTGCAAGTTGCATGTGCAAGTTGCATGAAAGTTGCATGAGCACGTTGCATAAGTTGCATGTGCAAGTAGCATGTGCATGTTGCATGTGCAAGTTGCATGTGCAAGTTGCATGTGCAAGTTGCATATGCACATTGCATGTGCAAGTTGCATGTGCAAGTTGCATGTGCATATTGCATGTGCATGTTGCAAGTGCAAGTTGCATCTGCAAGTTACATGTGCAAGTTGCATGCGCATGTTGCATAGCCAAGTTGCATGTGCACGTTGCATGTGCAAGTTGCACGTGCATGTTGCATGTGCAAGTTGCAAGTGCAAGTTGCATGTGCACGTTGCATGTGCAAGTTGCATGTGCAAGTTGCATGTGCATGTTGCATGTGCAAGTTGCATGTGCAAGTTGCATGTGCACGTTGCATGTGCAAGTTGCATGTGCAAGTTGCATGTGCATGTTCCATGTGCAAGTTGCATGTGCAAGTTGCATGTGCAAGTTGCATGTGCAAGTTGCAAGTGCAAGTTGCATGTGCACGTTGCATGTGCAAGTTGCATGTGCAAGTTGCATGTGCATGTTGCATGTGCAAGTTGCATGTGCAAGTTCCATGTGCAAGTTGGATGTGCAAGTTGGATGTGCAAGTCGTATGTGCAAGTTGCATGTGCAAGTTGCATGTGCAAGTTGCATGTGCAAGTTGCATGTGCAAGTTGCATGTGCACTTTGCATAAGTTGCATGTGCAAGTTGCATGTGCAGGTTGCATGTGCAAGTTGCATGTGCATGGTGCATGTGCATGTTGCATGTGCAAGTTGCATGTGCAAGTTGCATGTGCAGGTTGCATGTGCAAGTTGCATGTGCAAGTTGCATGTGCACGTTGCATGTGCAAGTAGCATGTTCATGTTGCATTAGCAAGTTGCATGTGCAAGCTGCATCTGCAAGTTGCATGTGCAAGTTGCATGGGCAAGTTGCATCTGCAAGTTGCATGTGCATGTTGCATGTGCACGTTGCATGTGCAAGTTGCATGTGCATGTTGCATGTGCAAGTTGGAGGTGCAAGTTGCATGTGCATGTTGCATGTGCAAGTTGCATGTGCAAGTTGCATGTGCAAGTTGCATATGCACGTTGCATGTGCAAGTTGCATGTGCAAGTTGCATGTGCAAGTTGCATGTGCAAGTTGCATGTGCAAGTTGCATGTGCAATTTGCATGTGCATGTTGCATGTGCAGGTTGCATTTTTAAGTTGCATGTGCAAGTTGCATGTGCAAGTTGCATGTGCACGTTGCATGTGCATGTTGCATGTGCAAGTTGCATGTGCATGTTTCATGTGCAAGTTGCATGTGCAAGTTGCATGTGCAAGTTGCATGTGCATCTTGCATGTGCAAGTTGCATATGCAAGTTGCATGTGGAAGTTGCATGTGCAAGTTGCATGTGCAAGTTGCATGTGCAAGTTGCATGTGCAAGTTGCATGTGCAAGTTGCATGTGAAAGTTGCATGTGCAAGTTGCATGTGCAAGTTGCATGTGCATGTTGCATGTGCAAGTTGCATGTGCAAGTTGCATGTGCAAGTTGCATGTGCAAGTTGCATGTGCAAGTTGCATGTGCAAGTTGCATGTGCAAGTTGCATGTGCATGTTGCATGTGCAAGTTGCATGTGCAGGTTGCATGTGCGAGTTGCACGTGCAAGTTGCACGTGCATGTTGCATGTGCAAGTTGCATGTGCATGTTGCATGTGCAAGTTGCATGTGCAAGTCCCCCCCGATGGTTTTCACCTTGATGTGGTGGGGGGGCTTGCGTTTGACTCTCCAGCAACCCAGCTGCGGAGTCGAATTACTAAGAAAAACCAAACAAACAACAGAGATGTCAATCTATTATGCCAATTAATTATGGAAAAAGTTAACAACGGAAATGAAAATCGAGTGGGGATATACGCTCAAGTGTCGGCAGAGGTCACGGCTGCCGGCGAGGGCTTGGCTTCAGGAGAAGCTAAGTCGCCAGTGACACAAATTGTTAACAGCAACGCAACACAATGCATGCCTGCCCATAGCAGTGGTAATGCCAGTAAGATTGATGAGGCATTTACTGAATACCTCATGAATCTTACTGACTCTGAGGACGGTGCTGTTGGAGCTGACTATGGAGAGGTGGCGTCGGATGAGGAAAATCGTATCCTCAATGATGATGACTACCAATCTTTCGCCAGTTCGGACAGCTCGGAAGCAGATGTCACAGTGGCTGAAAACCCTGTGAAAGGGCAGATGAAAGAACCTCCTCAAAGCGAGACTTTGGCCAAAATCCTGGTGGTGTCAGGTGCCAAGGTTACTTCGACGCCGAACAAGGGATCTGGGGATTGTAAACCGAACGAAGTCTGTGTGGATGGCCCTGGGTCTTCTGAGACTGTAGGGGCTTCCAGCTCTGAAAATCGATGCTCGCATGGGCCAAACCCGATTAAAGAGAAAATGGGACATCCGCGTGCACAGAATAAGGGAGGGGATCATGACCCAGTCCTGAAAAGGATCGAAAATGCTAAGAGGGCCGTGCGAAGGTATGGCCAAGGTGACACTAAAAAACTCAGTCTCAGAGACTGGAAGCGATTGAGCTGGGCTCGAAAGCTTCTTGCCAAGACGGAGCTAAAGAACAAGACACCAGTCGAGCCCAAACAGGGCCTACCCAGACCAATGAAAGACCAACCTGTGAATCAGGGTGCCTCTTCCTCCAGTTTGGCTGCCGGCAGTAATCCTAGAGTGGGACCAGGCAAATGTCCAAAGCACTTAAGGGTCGAGCATACTGAAACCAGCAGTCAAAGAAAGAGGACCAGGCACAATGACTCGACACCCCCGCCAACGAACGTCAATAAGAAGCTAAAGACGGCCGCTACTCTTGCTGACGTTGTAGCTGAGAGCCTTCAGGTGGCGGTAATAAATGAGGGGAGCACCGAAAAGCTGCTAACCAGTGAGCAATGGGCTCGGGTGGAGGTAAGGCTTCTCGAGTGTATAAACAAAGAGATCCTTGCCTTCACCGGGTTCGTGCCAACTTTCGGGCCGCTGTCGACCATTAAAGGATTCAAAATCCTTTCCTGTAGTGATGAACCAACGCTGAAATGGCTTCAAGCTACCGTCAATGGTATGGAGGGGTTACTTGAAGGGGTAAGATTAGGAGTTGCCTTCAAAAGTGACCTTCCCACCAGACCAAAAGTCCGGATAAATGTACCGGGCCCAGGCATGACAAAAGAATTGTTGGGCAACCTCCTGCGGGCACAAAATCCCGGCTTCCCTAGCAGCGACTGGCAGATCCTCAAGATGGAAGCGCCTACAAAAATAGGCCAGGAAGCTATTCTGATGCTGAACAGCGAGACGATGGCAAAGCTTCCATCGAGAGGCTTCAAATTAAGAGTGGGGATTAATGAGGTTAAGGTGCGGCCGGTAGCCAACCAAAAAATTAACAACAAAAATGATGATGATGGTGCTGCAAATCAACCTACAGCACAGTAAGTTGGCCTCGGCCACCTTAATCTCCTTCCTGGCAAAGGAGAATATAGATATAGCCCTTGTTCAAGAGCCCTGGGTCAACACAACAGTGGCAGGATCTGCGGACTCATGTCCAAGGACTATATAACATACTTTAACAAAGGGCCTACTGAAGGTAATTATCGTAGTTGCATAGTGGCGAAAAAAACTATAAATCTTTTCCTCCTATCTCCCCATTGTAGCGCAGACATGACGACAGTGAAGTGTGAGAGAAAAGGGGCCCCGCCCCTGATCTTAGCCTCCATTTACATGCCAGGAGATGAACCGGGCCCTCCGCCGTCAGCTGCCTTTGATGAGATGGTAACAGCTACAGGTAAGAATGGCTGGGATCTTCTCGTATGCTGCGATGCTAATGCTCATCACATTTAGTGGGGGAGCACGGATACAAACGCAAGGGGTGAGTCACTTTTTGAATATATTATAAAGAAAAACATTTTGATCTTAAATAGAGGTAATGAACCAACATTCATTACAAGAAATAGAAGAGAAGTGCTCGATGTGACACTTTCCACCAATTCTGATTCCATTGCGGTCAGTAATTGGAAAGTCTCGAGTAATGTTACATTCTCAGACCATAGAATGATAACATTCCAAGTAGAACACAAAACAGAAATCACAAAGCCCTACAGAAACCCCAGAAAGACAAACTGGGTAGCCTTCAACGAAAGATTGGCCGCTTCCTTGGGCCGTTCTGAAATCATTGTACCTGTTTTAAGCTCTTCGGATATTGAAAAACATGTTAATGAACTGACGTCAGCTATTCACAGTGCTTTCGAAAGTTCTTGCCCCATTACCAAAGGGAAAGGCAAACTCAACCCCGTTTGGTGGTCTAAAGAGCTGGCCACCCTAAGGAAGAAATCTAGGAGGCTTTATAATAGAGCAAAATATAGTAATGAACCTGCTGACTGGGATATTTTCAGGATCAGCAAAAACGAATATAAGAATAGAACGACGTATGCGAAAAGAGCAGCCTGGCGGAAGTTCTGTACAGACATAGAGTCTACTAATGACGCTGCTAGGCTCAGGAAAGTCATGTCAAAGGTCCACACACCTCCTGGCTTTCTTAAAAGACCGGATGGAACCTGGACTGATTCCTGCTCTGAAACCTTAGAGTCGCTTATGAGCACCCACTTCCCAGGATGTACTTTTGATGCATCTCTTATGGATAGGGGCCCCAACATAAGCCAGACTTCTAGTATTGGCAGTCAAATTATAGACAGCCCTAAGGTGTCCTGGGCCATAGACTCCTTCTCAGCGTACAAGTCTGCAGGGCCTGATGGAATAATTCCAATTATGCTCCAAAGCTCTAAAGACGTAATTGGACCGCTACTGGTGGAAATATTCAAAGGGTGTGTAAACATCAATTATATTCCATCTAGTTGGAGGGAAGTTAATGTCATATTCATTCCGAAAGCTGGCAAGCCCACTCACACTGAACCGAAAGATTTTAGACCAATTAGCCTATCCTCCTTTCTTCTTAAAACCTTAGAAAGGCTGATAGAAACGCACATTCGCCTAATGCTAAATGATAGTGTTCTCTCACAGGCCCAACATGCATACATGAAGGGCAAATCTGTTGAGACGGCACTTCATGAAGTGGTCGGCACGATTGAGAAATCAATTCACTTTAAAGAATTTACCTTAGGAGCATTCCTTGACATTGAAGGGGCCTTCAACAACGTTGAAAATGGAGCAATTCGACAAGCCCTTGACTCTGTCAGCATTGATCCGATGTTGTCAAACTGGATTGACTCCATGCTTCAGACTAGAATTGTTAATGCAGAAATGGGTAATAGCAAGCTTAAAGTTAGGACGTGTAGAGGTACGCCACAGGGAGGAGTCTTATCTCCTCTGCTCTGGCTTCTTGTTGTAAACCAGATCTTAAAAATTAGGGCAAAGCGGCGTCAAGGTCGTGGCGTACGCTGATGATATAGTTATAATGGCGTCAGGGAAATTTGTTCCCACTCTGTGTGAGCTTCTACAAACAGCCCTTGACAAGCTCAGTAATTGGGCAAGTAGCTGCGGACTTAATGTCAACCCACTAAAAACGGAACTGGTTCTGTTTACGAGAAAACGAAATATTCCAAACATAAATCCCCCCACCATAAATGGGACGCCGCTCCATATAACTGGTACGGCCAAATATCTTGGTTTAATTATCGATCGTAAACTTAACTGGAAGGAGAACATAAAAGAAAGAGAAAAAAAAGCTGCAATAGCCTTCTACACATGCAGTAGAATTTTCGGCAAGAGATGGGGACCCAGCCCCAAAACCATTCATTGGATGTACACAGCCATTATAAGGCCTATCCTGACGTACGCGTGTTTGGTTTGGTGGCCAGCCTTGGAAAAGGCAACCAATCTTAAGGCCATGACAAAAATTCAGAGACTGGCATGTATAGGCACAACTAGTGCCATGAGAACCACGCCAACCGCAGCCCTAGAAACTTTCCTTTCACTTGCCCCACTCGATTTGTTCACGAAGGAGTTGGCGGCCAAAAGTGCTTTACGACTTAAAGAGTGGAAAAATTGGAAAAAGGGCCACTATGGTCACAGAACTATAATGAACTTCACTGACATAGACATTCAAACGGACTATATTTCACCGTACATAGATTTTAACCCAGTCGCACTAACAGATATCCCGACAAGGGAATTATGGAAGGAAAACCGGGTCATTAACGCAAATCATGTATCGGTCTTTACTGACGGTTCCAAAACAGACACAGGGGTAGGGTCAGGTATCTTCTCAGACAATCCACCCATAAATAGGTCATTGAAGCTCCCAAACTTCTGCAGCGTTTTCCAAGCGGAAGTGCTTGCAGTTTGCGAGGCTGCAAAATGCCTATCAACATGTGAACTAACGAACAAGAACATTGATATCTTCATAGACAGCCAGGCGGCAATCAGAGCCATTTCGTCAATTGTCACGAAGTCAAAACTAGTTGATCGCTGCCGTAGTGAATTGCGATTGCTTGGCGAAACAAATTCAATCACTCTTCGATGGGTCCCTGGTCACCGTGACATTTATGGTAACGAAATGGCTGATGAATTGGCCAAAAACGGTTCACTACTTGAACCGAGCCAAACTGTACCTTGGGTACTTATGCCACTGGAGCAAGAAAAGAGTAGAATTCGCCAAAGCTTCCTCAAGGCCGCTAACGATAGATGGTCAACAATTGACACCTGTCGGGTTTCAAGGAATCTTTGGCCAGATATTTCAAAGAACAAAACGGAGTACTTACTTAAGCTAAGCAGATCTCAATTGTCTCTCTTGGTTGGAGTCCTTACGGGTCACAACTCAATGGGAACCCACATGAGCAGAATGGGCATCGGCACATCTGACTTATGCAGAGGGTGTCAGGACGAAGAGTGGAGGAGGGCTCTTCTCACTTCCTCTGTGAATGCCCCAGCCTAGCCAGAACAAGAAAAGCAGCCCTCGGAGAATATTTCTTCGACGAACTGGGCGATGTCTCTTTTTTGCCACTGAAAAACATCCTGAAATTCATTCAAAGCACAGGATGGTTCAGGGTAGGGTGTCCTAACGCGTTTGAAAAAAAAGAGGACATTTTCGAAACTTCAAACTTCTACTGTTAATAATTGATAAATATGACCAAAAGTTTACTTTAAATTTATTTTATATATACACGTATATTGTATACAGGTACACAAGAAGCAGCAGTTTTAATACAAATAGGTAGTTTATTTTAAAATCTTTTTTAAGAAAACATATCTGTGATATAAATCTGTACCTATATTTTATAAATACTTATTTGCGCTTCAAACTAATAAAACTAAAATACATAAACACCTAACTGAATTCAAAATACCGCAGAATTTTAGTAAAATGTTGGCAAAATAGGCATTAATTTTCTTCCTCATCCGAAGTGTCATACTTTTGGGAGCTCCGAATTTGATTAAAAAGGTTTATAAAACTTTTGACAGCTAAAATCTTTTAAGTTATAGGAACAATGAGAATCCTACTCTTAAACGATTTCGTTCTTTTGTCTATTGCGAACCCATCAACGAAATACATTCCACGTTCTTATTTTGCACAGGAAAACAAAAAAGGATTGGCACATTTTAAGAGCTCTGGATATAACTCTAGATTTGCAGGCCCACTTTTGAACAGATATTTTGTTTTTAAAATTTTCATTTTCTTTAGAAAGAAACTTGTTTAAATAGCAAAATTGGTCAAACAACTTTGAGTAATCCAGTTAAAATTCTTAAGAAATTCGGCAGTCGATACTTTTGTCTAGGTCTTCCGTCATTGTATTAATCAGAGAATATCAATAAAGAGGCCAATCCTCAGCTGTCAATTTGACTTGCATACAAGCTGAAGCGAACAGCTGATGTATTAGATTTACAAAGGACGTGAAAAACAGTGACAAAACGCACACATAGAATCAACTCCTCATTCAGCACAGGTCTTATTGTGTTTGCAATTCACATCTATTCTTCGACACAAGAGGGTGAAACGTACGAAGGATTGGCTTCTTTATTTGATATTCTCTGGTATTAATGCTTTATTTATATTTTAGGGGACAATATAAAAGAACATTAATGAGGAGTGTGTTAAATTAATATTTTGATCACATAGGAAAAAAAAGATAAAAAAGAGTACAAAATAAAAAAAGAGTAAGAAAAAAGAATTTGATGAAAAAAGAAAGAATAAGAAAGATCAGAGTCAAAAAAGAGAACATGTTCTCTTTAAAAGAGATGTTCTGGAAACCCTAGTTCAGGGAGGCACCCCATTCCCAAAACTTCCACTAAATCCCTCCTCTTTCCCTCCTATTCCTACATTTCTCACATCCCGGGGAGCACAATGGATCCATTGAGATCCGAGTGAGATGTTTTCGGCTTGCCGGATCATCACCCCACCTAACCTAACCTAACCTAACCTGCATGTGCAAGTTGCATGTGCAAGTTGCATGTGCATGTTGCATGTGCAAGTTGCATGTGCAAGTTGCATGTGCAAGTTGCATGTGCAAGTTGCATGTGCACGTTTGCCGTGCAAGTTGCATGTGCAAGTTGCATGTGCAAGTTGCATGTGCAGGTTGCATGTGCAAGTTGCATGTGCAAGTTTTATTATTATCTCCGGAAAAGAGCAATTTTAAGGATTTTGGATGACATTTAAAAAAAATACTTTTTAGGTGTCAAAGTAGAGTCTGTCTTCTATTCGCTAGACTATTAATTGACAAATTCCATCAAATGATGCCCACGATACCGATGAATTAATGAACTTAAACAATATAAACATAATCAGCAGTATTAATAAAAAACAGGTATCCGCTCCTTAACACACGTGTTAACTGGCACACGGATAGACAACTTGTCCGCTTGATAACTTTTCTTATTAAAAAAGATATGATATCTTTCCAGTATTTGTCACTTCACCAAATTCACCACTTCATCAAATTATGGTGATTTTCTAATACATGTGTCACATGCATGCACTGCCTTACGAAGTGTATACTGGTAGTAGTAAACGGTGCTATCATACGCGTGCGTGTATGTGTTAAGAAGTTATCCGTTCATTATACGTGGAATATGGCTAGTTAAAGTTGTCCGTACGTTAACACACGTCACAGACTATTACGCATTTGTTAATAAGAATTACTAGTTAACAGATGTATAAACGCTAGCACGTTGTTATCCGCCGTTTATTAATATGGGGGAATATGTATATCAAGTTTCACTCAAATCTCAGATATCAAATTTACACTATTATTCCAAATTTTCAATGCATTGCGCATAGAAAATATAGTAGAGTAAAACAACCCAAAACTATACCAGAAAGAGCAAGAATGCGAATGAAATTAATGAAAATAGTAACAGTAATATCTGACTAACAAGAACAACACAAAAAAAAGTAATATAAAATCGTTCAGTAATACTATCGGTCAACAAAGTAATCGAACGAAAAGCCAATGAACGATTCCAGAATCGGAACTAGTAGTAGTAGTAGTAGTCGAGTGAGAAAGTATTCTTAAATCGTTCAAAGTTAATATCGAGTGAAAAAGCGATTGAACGAAAATTGCATTACTGAATGAACGAATGTATAACTAAATACTATCGAATAAATGAACATTTAGCTACTATCGAATAATTCGATAGTTTTTATTCGATAGTTCCCATCACTGAAAACAACTCTTTTGATAGTTTGAGGTGAAAAAAAAGAATACCATCTTAATTCCTGATTGTATGGGAAAACAAATTCAAATCGTTGGAGCGGTTTTTTAAAAAAAATATTTTTTATATGTAAAAATTCTTAAAACATTTTTAAGAACAAATTTTGGTATGCAAATCTGTGTAAATAAAAAAAAAATTGAAAAAAAAATTGTCAACCCGTTTTTGTGATATCGAATTTTCAAAAAAAAATTTGAAACTTTTTTTAAAAATCCAAAAACTTTTTTTTTGAATATTTTGATATGCAATATTTTCTAATCTTATCTGAAATTTGTATATAAAAAATCATCTTAATCCGTTAAGTCGATAACGAGAAAATTCCAAATAAGAAAATACGTTCTATGACAGGTACTACTTATTAATAGTTGCTAAGTGTCAAATTGAATAATTTTTGGTAGTAGATCGGACTAATTTTAGTATATGAAAAAAGTTTAATCAAAATCGTAGGAGTCGTTTTTAAGCAAACAAATATTTTCCTTTGTGGTTTGTTAAATTTGGAATAGAAGGTACCGTTATTTTTTCAAAAATTTCGAAATTGTTAGTTTTTTTTAGTTCGTGACTTTTTATTTAACAGTATAAAAACTAAATAATGCAATATTTTACAATATTTTTAAGCTAAAAGTCTTTAGGTTAGGCAATTTGCCGAATAGGTACCAGATTGACACGTGTGTATAGTTTAACATAATTTAAAATAAGATAAGTTAAGTTGAAAAAAAAGTAATTACCTAATTATAAAAATATAAGATTTGAAAAAAAGTGTATGTTTTCAAAAATCACCATCTCTAATTCTTTTTCTATAATCAAGAGCACTTGTAGTGTATCTATAAAGAGTATTCCAGCCATAGTCACCATTCAAAGTACACATCAGATCCTTTTTTTGAAGTGTCCTCACACCAAAATACATTCTTCGAATTTCATTTAAAACAGGGCACACCGCAATGAAATGATAGACATCCTCCCTCTGCAAAGATAATAAAATAATTGAAATCGGTCGTACCGTTTTGAAGAAAATCAAAATTTATAAAATGGTTCTTTGGGAGGTACCATTAATAACCATTTTAGGGAAATGGTTTTCCAACCAACGGAAGCCCTTACTATAATAAATTTATTGATTTTTTTTTTAAGAAAAGTTGTCAAGCCGTTCTTGAGAAAAATACGATTATGTAAAATTGCTAAAAAAAATTGTATGGCAGGTACCGTTAGTTTTGGTTCTAAAAAAAGAATAAAAAAAAACCTGTGGGCAAAATCACCAAAAACCACTATGTACCAAGTTTGAAGAGAATCGATCGAGCCGTTTAGGCTGTAGACGAACTGACAGACAGACAGAATGGCGGCACTCTCTTGTGAGGAACTGTCATTGAATAAGTTCTTCTCATCTAGCCGTTCGGACTCGGCAAAAAACTGTAGTTCCCTTCCATTCCTGCCAACAACACGCACACAGGAATGGAAGCCTCTGCATAAGCAAATTATTAAAATCAATCCTACTGTTTTCAAAAAAATTGAAAATAAAAATGGTTCTTTGGGAGATTAAATTTACTACCGTTTTTTTGAAATGGGGTTTTCCTGCATCTCGATATACATAAGTGGACATAGCGAGTTCCTGGTCAATCAACCGCCAACCAAATTGACCACATTGCGATCGACGCAAGGCACTCCTCCAGTATCAAGGATGACCGAACGTTTCGAGGAGCCAACGTTGACTCGGACCACTACCTCGTTGTAGCCAAGGTAATGCTACGGATATCCAGACCAAAGCCAAAACAGGGAAATACTGTCAGGAAGTTCGACGTCGGACGGCTATAGTCGCAAGAAATCGCCAGGTCCTTTTCCGATCGAGTCTCCCGCACCCTCTTAACTATTCCTTTGCCGCCAACTGCAAACATCGAAAACCAGTGGAAAAACTGCCAGGAAGCCATCAGAGATGCCGCCTCTGACGTGCTGGGCACGACCACCACAGCGAAACCCCTGGTTCGACGAGAAATGCCGGCAAGTACATGCAGCCAACAACTGGCATACAAAGCGGCGCTGCATAGAAGGACCAGAGCAGCTCGCGAGCTCTACGTTCAGAAGAGGAAAGAGGAACACAAGCTTCTTAGAAGGAAAAAGAAAGAGCATGAGAAGCGCGCGATCGAGGAATTAGAGGGATACCACTGCAAGAATGAAGTTCGGAAGTTTTACCAAAAATAAAAAGTACCTCCCAAGGTTACAAGCCCCAAACCGAAGCCTGTAAGGACGACCAGGGGAACATCGTGGTGGAATCGCAGTTGGTGCTGAGAATATGGAAAAATCATTTCTGCGAATTGTATAACGGCGATAACGAACCGAATTCCGCTACCATGCAAATTGCACCATTCAACCTGGACGACGTAGACCAACAATTCCGTCCACCCGATCTTGACGAAGTGAGGATAGCCATATCTAAACTTAAGTCCAATAAAGCTGCTGGAGCTGATGGCCTTGCGGCTGGACTATTCAAAGCGGCTGGCGATGAATTGTTTAGGAGTATGCACCAGCTCATCTGTAAAATATGGTCGGAGGAAAGCATACCCGATGAATGGAACCTCAGCATTGTTTGCCCGATCCTCAAGAAAGGCGATCCTCTGGACTGCACCAACTACAGAGGCATCAGTCTTCTTAATATCACCTATAAGATCTTCTCTGCCGTACTTTGTGAACGACTGAAGCCATTCGTCAACAACCTGATAGGTCCATATCAGTGTGGCTTTGGAAGTCCACCATCGACCAAATATTCGCACTACGGCAGATCTAGGAGAAAACCCAGGAGCTTCAAATCGATACCCACCACCTTTTCATCGATTTCAAGGCCGCATATGACAGCATCTATAGAGACGAGCTATATAGAGCAATGTCTAGTGTTATATAATTATGTGAATATACTTATATATATGTTAGAGTATTTCCTATTGGTGTGCACTCTCTCTATTCTCCTATTGTAATCACACTGCCTTCTGCAGTCAGTCTGAATATTATCGTCTTCTTGTACGCAACGTAACTAATAAAGACCATCTACTTAAACCCAGTGTTTCTATATATTAAATATCACATGGCGCAGTCGGTTCACAAGAACTTTAATAGAACAATAAAAAACTAGTAGAAGCTCGCAAATTATTATTTAAAAAAAAAAAAAAAAAAAAACAAGAATTTTGATCAAGAAAGCAAAATAGTTTGTTGCAGAGAGCAAGAAATAAGTAGAGAAATTGATTCAAGGCCAGACTCAAAGAAACCAAGAAACATCACGTGGTTGCACTGTACACGCGGATGAAGTATGGATTTCTTGAAACCAGAACTTCTTAACTTGGATGGAAATTTAAAAGAGAACTGGAAAAGGTTCAAAACCCACTTTGAAATCTATTCTACGGCAACGAAAACAAACCAGGAGGAAGAAGAGATCCAGGTAGCTAGGTTTCTGAGTTGTGCGGGATCGGAAGCAATTGAACTTTTCCACACGTTTGGGCTGACCGAAGAAGAGAAGAAGAAGATCACAGTTGTTCAAGAGAAATTCGAACAATATTGCAATCCTCGAACCAACGTGGTCTATGAGCGATATCGTTTCTACATGCGCAGTCAAAAAGAAGGTGAACCATTTTTGAAAGAAATTTCAACCTTGGTGGAGAGCTGCAGTTTCGGTGAGGAGAAAAAGTCGATGCTTAGAGACCGTATAGTTATCGGAATCGCTGACCAAAGCCTACAAGCGCAGTTACTGAAAACAAATGATCTGGATCTGGACAAGGCGGTGGAGACGTGTCGTATAGCGGAGATGACAAAAGTACAAAGCAAGGTCATGCAAGGTGAAGGGTATGCGAAATCGTCTTCATCTGTAGATGCACTTAAAAAAAGCGGGGGAAGTAAAAGTGGGGGGTTATATGATGGAAAATGTATTAAAAAAAATTCTAATTCTAATTGCAGTTGTAAAGAGAGTGCACATCCATTAGAAAGAAACAAAAAATGCAAATTTTGTAACTACTTGCATGCAAAAGGAAAATGTCCAGCGTATGGGAAAAAATGTGCTCTTTGTGGAAAGGCTAACCATTTTGCTTCGGTATGTCAAAAACGGAGACAGGTAAGTGATGTTGCTGTCAAACAAAATAATTATTGATGAAGCACTATATATAGATTCGGTGAATGTGCATGAAAGCAGTGCACAAAACACGTTTTCTTCTTCTTGGATTGAGAAATTGCGTATAGAAAATAGTTTTATTGATTTTAAACTGGATAGTGGGGCTCAGGTGAACATTATGCCAAAAAGTATTTTTGATAACCTCAAACCGCGACCTCTTTTGAAGGCTGACTCGATTAAGTTAGAGGCGTATGGGGGGTTCGGTTTATCAGTTGTGGGCTCAAAAATATGCGCCGTAAGGCATAGAAAAACGCAGTACAATTTGCGATTCGTGGTTACTGACAGAGGGTGTCAGCCTTTGCTTGGTTTAGATTCGTGCCTTGAGCTAGGGTTATTGAAACGAGTAGATTCTATAGAAACTCAAAGCGAGGCAGAGTTCATTATTAGGCCAGGAAAAATGGGTTCCAAGGTTGAAAAAATTAATTCATGAAATATTAAAATTGGAATCGACGCAGAATTGCAACCTCTATAACATATCCAAAGTCCCCCAAAATCCCCGCATTGGCTTTTTGTGTAGATGCATTTGAAGAGGTGCAGACGGGGAGAATTTGGAAGTCTATCAAACTAAAATATTTGTTTGGGTAAAACCTGATCATATGATACATGCTTTAAGGGCAGTTTTTAACGCTGAATCTAATGAAAAGCAGTTCAAAATGATACAACCACCTAAAAAGAAGTTATAGTCCATTTTATGTATTGTTGACTTTTTGTTCTGGTACAACAGGTAAAATATTTTCGAAACCCCTTTGAAAATAACGGTATGTTAATGAAACTTGGAATGAATGTTTCATTTGTCATAGGAATTAAGAATCAAGAAAGTCCTTAAAAATAACCATGGTGAAAGGGTGTTTTTTTAAGGGGGAGGGGCAAGTGTAGAATGTTATCCATAACACCCACGAAAAAACTCTTACACTCATGAAATTCGCCAAAAATATATAATTTGTCATGGTAACCAAGAATCAAAATAGTCCTCATAAATATATTTGTTCTGGGGTTTTTTTTTAAAGAGAGGGGAAATCTGGGAAGAAGTTGGAAGATTTGAGCCAAAATTCCGATTTGGTGTAATTGAGGTATATACACAAAGTATGGTATATGATTTAAGGGTATTTTTTAACGCTGAATCTAATAAAAGCAAAACCAAAATGATACAAACACCCTTAACAAAGTTATGGTCCTTTTCAAGCAAAAATCAATTTTTGAAATCGTATTTTCCGTAGAACAGGTCAAAAGTTAACAGTCACCAAAACACTATTAGAACAAAGATATTTATATGGACTATTTTGATTCTTGGTTGCCATGAAGATTTTAATATTTTTTGTGAGTTTCATGAGTGTAAGAGTTTTAACGTGGGTGTTATGGTTAACATTCTTTGTTGCCCCTCCCCCTTAAAAAAAACACCCTTTCACCAAGGATATTTTTAGGGACTCTCTTGATTCTTTGTTCCTATGACAAATGAAACATTCATTCCAAGTTTCATTAACATACCGTTATTTTCAGAGGGTTTTCGGTAATATTTTACCTGTTGTACCTGAAAAAAAAGTCATCATTACATAAAAAGGACTATAACTTCTTTTTGGGTGGTTTTATCATTTTGAAATTGGTTTCATTAGATTCAGCGTTAAAAACTGCCCTTAAAGCATGTATCATATGATCAGGTTTTACCCAAACAAATATTTTAGTTTGATAGACTTCCAAATTCTCCCCGTCTGCACCTCTTCAAATGCATCTACACAAAAAGCCAATGCGGGGATTTTGGGGGACTTTGGATATGTTATAGAGGTTGCAATTCTGCGTCGATTCCAATTTTAATATTTCATGAATTAATTTTTTCAAGGTCCCCCATACGATTTGTGCTATTTTTCCTGGTCTATATGCAGAATAGAGATATTTTTGAAGGCTATGGTTTTTTCCCCGACAAATGCAATTTGAGAATTCGAGAAGGTGTGTGTCCAGTAAATAAGCCTCCGAGGCGCATACCTTTGGCGTTGCGGGAAAGAAGGTGTGTGTCCAGTAAATAAGCCTCCGAGGCGCATACCTTTGGCGTTGCGGGAAAGAGTAAGTAGTACTCTGGGAAAGATGGTAAAAAGTGGAATTATCTCAAAAGTTGACGGTCCAAGCGAGTGGTGTAACCATATGGTAGTAGTTGAAAAAAAAGATAAATCCCTGAGAATATGCCTTGATCCTAAAGAGCTCAACGCAGCCTTAGAAGAGGAACATTGCGTGATACCAACTTTCGAAGATTTTCGACACGAGATGAGGGATTATAAATTTTTCACAGTTCTAGATTTGAAAGAAGGCTTTTGGCAGTTGAAGTTAGATAAAGAATCTAAAAGGTGCACAGTGTTTAGTACACCCAATGATGGGTGGTATATGTTTAACGTTCTTCCCCTAGGAGTTAAAGTTGCACCAGAAAAATTTCAAAAGGTAAATAACAAGCATTTTGGGCCGCTTGAAGGAACTTTTATATATATTGATGATTTGATTGTAGGTGGTAGATCGGTAGAGGAGCATGACAAGAATTTAAAGAGAGTTGTAGAAAAAGCAAGGGAGCTCAAGACAGTGATGAAAACTGACTTTTGTCGATTGTACAGAAAACTGAAAAAAAATTGTACTGAAGAAGACCAAAAAGTACTGAACCTTTTTAAATTATAAAACAACGCAAACAATTAAAATAAATATTTTATTAAAATAAAAATACATAAATTAACTATACATATACATTTCATTGGTATAATTTTATTCTAAAATAAGTTTTATGCACGGATAGCAACTTTGGCACAAGTCTTTTCTTTTTTTTTACATTCATATGTTTTTCTTACTCTAAAATTTCTTCATTGGCAAGTGGTTTACTCGGTAAATGTCTATTCAATGGACTTTTTTTAATAATATAGCTGTGACAGCATTCATTTTTAATTAGGTTTTTAGTTTCTATTAGTCCAGAACACGTGTCCACCTGCCATCGGTTTCTTAGTTTTGTTTTGATAATATAATTAAACATAAGAAAATATAAGAAAAAAATCTTTCGACGTTTGCGGAAGAATGAAGAATAGAAAAAGCACCCTGGACAATTCGGTTTATGTTTGAAAACTTGAACTCGTTGCATTCATTTTTCACAAGGCCAATTTCAGCCCAGAACTCAGAAATAGAAGCATTTCTAAATTTTTTTAAGTATTGGCAGTCAGCTAGAGCTCGATATTCTCTATTAATGAGCTCAATGTTTTTTGTTTGCCAGGAAAAAATCTATTGAATTAACTTTGCCATCTAAAATTGAAGTTTGTGACAAATGTTGCAACAAGTTCAAAAAAATGTCTTCAAAATTAATTAATTTGTTCACATCTTATTATAGAAATTATTTATAGAAATTCCGTGCATCGCTTTCAGTTAAATTTTTAGAAGTGTTAAAAATTTCATTTTCGGTCCCGCAATAGATTTCCTTGACGGGTAGGTGGTTTTCTAGTTAGTTTATTGACAATATCGGTCTTTCATTAAAAGCTTCTTTACGTGAATATGTGATGATGTCTGACTGAACATATTTGTTTGATTTTAGAGATTTATGAAAATTGACCTTTTCAAAAATTAAAAATAGTACAAATAGTACTGAAAATTGAAAAGTGGTACTTGCGTACTCGGGAAAGTCCAATAGTACCGAATTCAGTACAATAGTAAGCCTTTTTGCAACTGTGGCTCAAGATAAAATTTAATGCAGCCAAAGTTCAGTTCAGAGTGGAAAAGGTTAAATATCTAGGTCACATTTTTTCTGCCACTGGTGTGATGCCCGACCCTGAGAGGGTTGAAGCAATTAAAGGCATTCTTGATCCAACTAATCAAAAGGAGTTGCAACGAATTTTAGGAACTGTCAACTATTTGCGCCCATTTATACCTTACCTTGCGGACCGTTTCGCGAGCTGCTAAAGAAAAATGTTGTGTTTGTTTGGAATGATTATTATTCGAAAGTATTAAGTGAGGTTAAACAAGCTATTGTAAACGCAACAACTCTGCACTCATTTGATCCAAAACTTCCTGCAGTTATACAAGCAGATGCATCCAAAGATGGATTAGGATGTTGCCTGATACAGAATGGTAGACCTGTTTGCTTTGCATCAAAAAGTTTGACAGAAACAGAAACACGGTACGCTCAAATAGAGAAAGAGTTGCTGGCGATAGTCTTTGCTTGCAAAAAGTTCCATGAATATATTTATGGTCGACCAGTTATCATTCACACTGATCATAAGCCACTGATATCTTTGGTGAAAAAACCTTTAGGAAATATTTATTCGCTTAGACTTCAGAGAATGAAAATCAAGCTCATTATGTATGATTTGGATATACGGTATATACCTGGCAAAGACTTGCATATTGCAGACCTTTTGTCCCGCAGTGTAGGAACTGACACAGAGGTTAATTTAAATGAAATTTTTACCGAATACGTTCACTCCATTAGCCTAGGAGAAAAAACTAGAAGTATTTATGTCCAGGAGACTTTTAAAGATGAGGTATTAAGTTGTCTTAAGCAGTATTATAGAGACGGTTGGCCAACGGCAAGAACTAAAGTCCCAGATCATCTAAAGTTTTATTGGGGCATTAAGGATAGAATTTACGAGGACGATAGTTTGTTGTTTTATGAGGACAGAGTTTTTGTCCCGAATTCACTAATTTCTCATGCATTGAATGATTTACACGAACACCATTTTGGAATAACAAAAACGATTGAACGCGCGAAGAATCTGTATTACTGGCCTTATATGAGCAGAGACATTGAGAACCTGATCAATAAATGTCCAGTTTGTGAAAAATTTAGATCCGCCAATCTACCTCATAAACTACAACCCCATAGTGTTCCAGAGTTTCCTTACCAGAAGGTAGGTTGTGACATTTTGGAGTTTAAAGGAAAGAGCTTTCTGGTGATTGTAGACTATTTTTCTAAGTGGTTTGATTTGAAAGAGTTATCAAGGAAGTCAGCGCATTGTGTAGTGAAGGTCATGAAAGAAGTTTTTTCTACTCACGGAATACCAGAGGTGGTCATTTGTGACAATCAGCCATTTAACTCGTTTGAATGTGTTCAATTTGCTAAAAACTGGAATTTTAAATTTATTTTCTCCAGCCCATACTATCCCAAGTCAAATGGCATGGCAGAGAAAACTGTTCATATTGCAAAGTCAATTTTGAGAAAAGCAGAGCTCAGTGGAACTGATCCAAATTTAACTCTGTTAGAATATCGCAGTACTCAACTTTCGCATTTAAAGTATACACCTTCTCAATTGCTAATGAATAGGATTTTACGAACAAAACTGCCTATCGATAAAAATAAGTTACAGTCTAGTCAGGTAGATAAAGATAATTTAGATAAGATGGAGCAGATAAAAAAAAAGCAGAAATTTTATTATGATAGAGGAGCTAACCCAAGAGAGCTAGATCTCAACCCAGGCGATAATATTGTTTACAAGAAGGGATTAACTTGGGAGCCAGCTAGAGTTGAATCTAAGAGTGAGACGCCAAGGTCCTATATTCTACGCACTGAAAATAATACAATTATTAGACGAAACACTGAGCATATACGTAGGTCATATAATTCTCCAAGGTTTGAGAGTCAGGCCAACAATAATGATGAAGAAGGTCAATCTAAAGCAAAAAACACAATCCATCAAGAAGAAACATTACACAAATCACCAATTTCAGAACAAACCGAACGTCTCTCGCCTCCTATCGAACAGCCAGATCACTACCGAACTCGTTACGGCAGAGAGGTTAAAAAACCAAATTTCTATAAGGGCTTAGCCTAAAAGTTTTCATTTTAAACTATAATTTTTTTTTTATAATGAATTTAATGTTTATTTTTTTTATAATTAAACATAAGCACACATTTGTAAAGAGAAATAAAATGTAAAATGAATTCAGTTTTTTTTTAGTAAAGGGGGAGATGTTATATAATTATGTGAATATACTTATATGTTAGAGTATTTCCTATTGGTGTGCACTCTCTCTATTCTCCTATTGTAATCACACTGCCTTCTGCAGTCAGTCTGAATATTATCGTCTTCTTGTACGCAACGTAACTAATAAAGACCATCTACTTAAACGTAGTGTTTCTATTAAATATCACATCTAGTTTTGGCATCCCTGCCAAACTCGTCCGTTTGTGCAGGATGAGAATGCACGCTGCTCCATCAAGGTCGGCAAAGACCTCACCGACACCTTTGATGTCAAAAAAGGTTTTAGGCAAGGCCACGCGCTGTCATGCGACTTCTTCAACATCGTTCTTGAAAGAATAGTGCAAAACTCTCACGTCAACACCAGAGGCACAATCTTTCAAAAGTCCGTCCAATTACTCGCTTACGCTGACGACATTGACATAATCGGACGAACAAAGCGTGATGTCAGTGGTGCTTTTGTGAGCATTGAGAAGGAAGCCAAGAAGATGGGTTTAACGGTGAATGAAAGCAAAACAAAATATATGCTGTCAACAAGAAAGGACACCCAACACCGACGTCTCGGACAGAACGTCACTATAGACTAGACAGCTATAATTTTTAGGTAGTCAGAGACTTTGTCTGTCTACCTAGGATCCGCTATAAACTCAGCGAACGACACCAGCGCTGAGATCAAACGAAGAATTACTCTTGCCAATCGCTGTTTCTTTGGGCTAAGAAGGCAATTATGGGCTGTACAGCGACACCAACCTAGCAACAAAAGTGAAAATCCAACGACTGAGATGGCTGGGTCATCTAGAGCGAATGGACACCAATGCTCCGGCCCGGAAAGTCTTTGAATCCAACCCCGTGGGACAACGCAGTAGAGGTGGACAGCGTAAAAGGTGGCGCACGCAAGTGGAAGAGGACCTCAACCAACTTGGCGTGCGAAACTGGAGACAGCTAGCTAGAAACCGAGCCGGCTGAAAGAAGCTTGTTGGTTGAGGCCCTGGTCCACCCTGGACTGTAGCGCCACCTTAAGTAAGTAAGTAAGTAAGTTTTCCAACTAAAGGAAGTCTTAACTTAAAGTAATTTGTTGACTTTTTTTAAGCCCTGGAGCTGTTTTCGAGGAAAATACCGTTATTTTCGTTTGTTAAAAATAGTTAAAACAAATATTTTGACAAATTCGATTAAGCCGTTTAGGTTGTAGCTCATCAGCCAGACAGAATTAATGTCAATTTTTTCATCTTTCCTTATCAGCGTAATTACAAGTGTGATTCAAATTTGTACGAACGCATAGCTTGAAGCTTGCCACCTTTACTTAACAAGTTATAAAATGTACGACTAATTCCTCTAATTTTCAAGTTGCTTGGAACATACGAATTTTTAAAATTATCAAGTAATTATATAGAAAAAACTATGAAAATACATACATAAAAAAAGCATTTAAATCGTTCTTTTAACTGTATAAACAACTTGTGAAGTACCTACCCAAATTTGTTCAGTGACCTGGAATGACCTTGTACAAAACTTAAAAACCTAATTAAAACAAATCTATGACCAATTACTGATCTAGTTGCATTTTGGGTTGGGTACCAAAAATGGTAAATGGAAATCTCGCATTCGAAATCTCGAAAAGAAGAATCCCGCTAAAAATGTGACTGGAAAGTAGGGACTCATTTTTTTTTGCATTGATTCAAAATTTTTTAGGGCCCGACCAATTTATAGAATTACCATGTTCGAATAATTACTGACCAATTAGATGGAATACATTTTTTGAAAATATTTCACATGACATAATGGTTTGCTCAGATCCCAAGGCTTAGCAACCACTAGGCAACTAAATTGTGATCAACTTTTAGTTGCTAGGATTATGAAGCAACTTTACGCCTTGAGCAAACCTAATCGATTTGTGGCAGCGGCCTATTTTTTGATCACAATACTAACGCATTTCAGATCGATTTCTCGAGGCTGTACTGTAATTGCTTACGCTTTCCTTAATTACTTGGCCGCAAATTTTGAGAATGCAATTTTTTTTTTGCTGTATATGTTGACTTTTTCTGCATTCGTTTTGTTATGCGACGTGATTAAAAAGTGGCAAGTAACGAAATGTACTTCGTGTAGCAAGGCAAAAGAGAAAAAAATAGATCTTGTAGAGTTAATGCGATCTTATCGTGATAAAGGGTAAAGGTTTTAAGGGCAAACAAAAACTGTTCCTAAACTATATACGCAATAAAAAAAATTATTTTTGACCGCAGTCCTTTATTGAATGTTATCTATAAAAACAAAAGTCAAAAGTCTGGATCCGCCCTTGAATGAACCATCATAATTTCGATCCAATTTCGATACTTCTACGAATATTCTTCGATTGGCTGAAAGAGCTTTGCAAATAGCTGAAGATTAGGCAGTGCCAAATGAAAGATTAGCCATGTTTTGTTTAAAACTATAAACAGCAGAGCAAAAGCTTTTCAACAAAACGGTGTCTATGAGAATTCTATAGTTCCAAACTGTTACAAAGAATTCTTCGCTAGTCATATTTGACTGCAGAAAAAATAGTTAAGTTATTGGCAGCTGGTGATTGTTGTTGCAGTGCGTGTAAAATTTCAACTGGCTGGTTTGCAACTTCTCAACAAAACACAACTATTATAATAATTATAAAAGTTTTTCCAAAAGAGACGGGTTGTAGTTGACAGTCTGTGACGGCTATGTTGTCCATCAAATCTATTGATTATCATTCAGTCACTGATACAAAATTACCATGGCAAGTTACACGATTCAGTAAAACATGCAAATGATAAAACTAAACTATCAAAGTGGGTGTTGTCTTGTGGTAACGGTGTGCAAAAATTTGACGGATTATATGGTCATCCGTTTTGGTCGACTTTTCAACTTTTGGGGAGCAAGTTCAAAACGACCGGATCAGTGAATAATCACCCAACACCCGAACGTCAAAAAAATACAGTTTGTTTCGAAAACATCCCCGCTACCCATTAGAAGAGTGCGTCAAGGAGAACCCAAGGCAGTCAATTCCATCAATTCAGGCAACGGACACCTCTACCGATAGACCATAAACAATTTCTTTTTGCCTTAATTAGATGATATGGGTGTAAACGACACATGGTTTCAACAGGACGGCACTACTTATACTGATGGATGCCACAATGGATAATGTCCATGAACTATTATAGGGTAGAGTCATCTTTCGTGGAAGTGCCGTGAATTGGCCACCAAGATCGTTCAATTTGACCCCAATAGCCTTTTTCTTTTGAAGTTCTCCGGAGTGGGAGGTCATGGAAATAAGCCGGAATCCAACCGATGCCCACAAGGTCAACATAACCCAGCTGAGCCATTGAAAATAGGACCTCTCGGATGCATCTCACCGTGTGAACCCGCGGCAGACATTTGAACACTGTCAAATACCATACACAAAAATTTCAAATTAGAATTTCATTCTATTTCAACATAGACGCACTTTATTAGAAAACCCTTATTATAAAGCGATATACTATTTTCTATACTACCTCTGGGAAAAAATTGATTTTGGAATACATTTTTTTTCCTAGACAAAAAGTAAAAAAGTAAACTCGTCAATCTAATTCAAATATGTATGTATTAGGGTGGTCCTTAAATTGGACATTGTCTTGGATAGCCCTCATTCGATTCAAAACATTGAAAAACAATTTCCCTAATTTTTTCAGATTTTTATTTCACCCCCCTGGTCTCCCTTTTTACTTGCGATTATAGGTACTATAAGGCAAGTTTTGGATTCGTGAAAAAAAATTTTGAGATAACAATCAAACATGATATTACGATGATAGAGAACACCAAAAAAGTGGGTGGCAAAATTCTGTCTGTCTGTCTGTCTGTCTGTTCGTCTACAGCCTAAACGGCTCGATTGATTTTCTTCAAACTTGGTACTAAGTGGTTTTTGGTGATTTTGCTGACACGTTTTTTTCATTTTTTTTAGAACCAAAAATAACGGTACCTGTCATACATTTTTTTTTGGCAAATTTACATAATCGTATTTTTCTCAAAAACGGCTCGACAACTTTTCGTAAAAAAAATTCAATAAACCATTTTTTTAATTTTTGATTTTCTTCAAAATGGTATGACCGATTTCAATTATTTTTTTATACAGAAGCTTCCAAAAAATGTTAATAGTTTTGTGTACCAACATTTTTGAAAAAATATTTTTTGGATTTTTAAAAAATATTTCAAATTTTTTTTTGGAAAATCAAATATTTCGAAAACGGCATGATAGATTTTTTTGAAACTTTATATTTAAGACTTTTTTAGTACTTTCTAAAATATTTTTTGAAAAAATTTTACATTTATGAAAAAAATAACGGTACCTTCCATACAAAAGTGAAAAAACCGCAATGGAAAATATTTTTTTGCTTGAAAACGACTCCTACGATTCTGATTAAACTTTTTTCATATACTAAAATTAGTACGTCTACCATCAAAAATTATAAAATTTTACACATAGCAACTATTAGTAGTACCTGTCATAGAACGTATTTTTTTATTTTGAGTTTTCTCGATATCAGCTTAACGGATTTAAATGAGTTTTTTTATATACAAATTTCAGATAAGATCCAATAATATTGCATATCAAAATTTTAAAAAAAAAAGTTTTTGGATTTTTAAAAAAAGTTTCAATTTTTTTTTTGAAAATTCGATATCTCAAAAACGGGTTGACAATTTTTTTTCAAATTTTGTTTTTATATACACATAAATATATAGTTTAAATCTGCATACCAAAATTTGTTCTTTAAAAATGTTTTAAGAATTTTATTATTATATTATATTTATATTTAAAAAAAAACCGCTCCAACGATTTTAAATTTTTTTTCCATACAATCATATTAATCATTGAATTAAGATGGCATACTTTTTTTTCATCTCAAACTGTCAAAAGAGTTGTTTTTGCTAATTTAAGTGTCGTATTTCATGCTTCTCTACATTTTTCTCTCATAATTTCCATGTTTGTATATACAATTTTCTTAAACTCGCAGTGTCTTGAACATAAGAGCAAGTACGTGCGACCCAGTCGTGCATTTTATTTCACTTCAAGGTACACATAATAGAGTTAGGGTGATTCTTATAACACGCAAAAAAAAGTCAGAACTTATGGATTAGATTCCGACAAAAAAAAATCGTACAGGAGGGGAGGTCTATTTCCCCCCGTTCAGGCGGGAGGGGTAATTTTCTAAAAATTTGAACCAAAATAGAAAAAAAATTATTAAAAAACAACGGGACCACTTACAATGGCATGCTAGCTTTTTTTAAAGCCATGAATCCAGTCTCTAATATATTTTTTAAATCAAGTCTTTATTATAAATAGTTTCTGAAAAAAATAATTTTCAAACGTAAAAAACTATTATTTTTGTTTTTATTTGTATGTTTTGAAAATTATTTTTTCAAAAACTATTTACAATAAAAACTTGATTTAAGAAATATATTAGATACTGGATTCATGGCTTTTAAAAAAGCTAGCATGCCATTGTAAGTGGTCCCGTTGTTTTTTAATAATTTTTTTTCTATTTTGGTTCAAATTTTTAGAAAATTACCCCTCCCGCCTGAACGGGGGGAAATAGACCCCCCCCCTCCCGTACGATTTTTTTTTCGTCTGAATCTAATCTATAAGCTCTGACTTTTTTTTTGCGTGTTATAAGAATCACCCTAACTCCACTATTTGTACCTTCAAGTGAAAAAAGGGAGACCAGGGGGGTGGAATAAAAATCTGAAAAAATTAGGAAACTTTTTTTTTATCCATTTAGAGTCATTTGATGCCTATCCAAGTTGGAATTTCAGAAAAACCCAATATAAGGACCACCCTAGTATGTATATACCAAAAATCCAACTCTATCGCCGAGACTATAACTATGGTGTATTTTTGAACCTATGTTCTATGTATGTATCCTTATCCTACTCTGTATAGTTCTTTTTATTTGATTGAAAATTTGTGTAAATCGTACAGAGAAACAATATGCAATATTTATCTAAAACATATTTTATATATATTTTTATCCTTTGAACGGATCACAAGTTATTGTGACATTGAGTTTTATTGTTTAAAATTGTAATGAAGTCATGTTTAATGTTTAAACAGAAGAAGAACATCACAAAAAAAAGAGAAAAAAAAAGTACTAAAACATCACAAAGGGTGCAAAAGAACGGAAAATGTAGAGCAAGGCCGCCGAGCGAGCAAAAGGCAGCAAGCCGTTCCTCTTCTATATAAACCATCAGAGCGAGTATGTGTGTGTGTGTGCGCATTAACTTGGCTCGCATAATGGGCCCGAGCTTGGGGATGTGTTTTTGACATCAACCGGATGCGCGTATTAAGAGTTTTATAGTTGCGGACAAAAAGGAAAATGTGACCGGGCGGGCGGTTGGTCGTAGGCGGGAGGTGGTTGTGGGCTCGTGCCTCTTGGGACTGTAGTGTGATATAGTGCACAGCACAGAGTTAGGTTATGATAGAATCTTTTTTTTAAGGACAACAAGAAAGTGGGGCATTAGGGTTGATGATTTCCTCGGTCAATGCCCAAAGACAATCAGTGTCAGAAGGGATTATATTCATTTGTAAAGCCTTGACAGAGGTATAATTTGTTAAATAGCGTTTTAGAATTTATCTTTAAATTAGCTTCCTACATGAGTTTACATAAGAAAATCGTTGTTTTTGTGCCCTTTGCCTTTTAAGCAAAATAAAATAAAACACAGAAAATGTAGTGTTGAAGGAGACTTCGAAAATGAGTTTTTGTTATTTAAATATAAAAGGTTCTCGGTTCTCGGAAGTTTTTAATTTGTTTAATTTATGTACATATCTCTCATGAGTGACGATAAGCAGAATATTATGTTGAAAAATATGCATTATGTACATAATGTCTTTGGAGGATTACTATCATATCATTTGCTTTTGATATCATTTTCAAGTTTTTATATTTACTTTGAAGTTTATTTGAAAGGCAAACACATTTTACAAAATATTTTGTAAAGTTAAAGGTCTTTTTTTCCAAAACTAGCTATTTGATTTTTGTTGTAAGCTTTGAACTTAAAGTAAAATCGAGGAAAATGCTAACTGTAAACTGTATCACATTTGGTGGTTGAATGTTGTAGGAACTGGGGGCTTCGAGCAGTATCTTTTCCTATACATCAAGTGTTTTAAATACCTCCAAATTAAGTTGGTAGCCACCGGATACTGGTCTTGGCTTTATGTCATGACTTGCTAAACTTGTAAGTGCGAATGTTGATCAAGGAAAGAATTGCAACATTAAGCCCATGGCCCTACAGATTGGAGGTTAGTGCGTTGGGCTAACGATCCGACCACAGCAAAAACAAAAGAATGGTTATGAGAGAGAAGCATCGGATAACGACCCCTCTCAAATGGCAACCAGACCCGGAACGAAAATGGACTATGATCTAAAAGTATGCACCTGGAATGTAAGGACACTCTACACACCAGGTGCTACTCAAAAACTTGAATCTGTCCTCTTGCGGTGCAAGGCAGACATTACCGCGATCCAGGAAATACGATGGATAGGATCAGGTATAACGAAAAGAAAAGATTGCGACATTTATTTCAGTTGTCAATTGTCATCAAAGACTTTAGTCCCCTTTCACACGAAGAAACAAGTTGCTGGAGATTTTTTTTGACGTTTTCTTTTAATCTCCTTAAAAATCTCTTGTACCTTTCATATGAGGAAACAAATCTCCAGGCAATTTTTGAAATTTTCTTTGAAAGTCTGTTGGTTGAACAAAACCTAGATGTGAAAGGAAATGTCAAAAAATCTCCTCAAATCCTCGACCGGGGAGATTCTGTTCGCCCCTCTTTCCTCCTGCCCTTCTCACCCAGGAACTAAAAGTTGCTGGCAACTCAGTTTCCTCGTGTGAAAGGGCACTTACATGCTAGGATAAGGATTCATCGTGGGAAATCGACTCAGATTGAAAATCATCGATTTTAAGCCGATTAGCGATCACCTGGCTGTGATCCGCATCAAAGCTACCTTCCAGAACATCAGCTTGATATATGCACACGTCCATACCGACGAAGCTGAGGAGTCTAGCAAGGAGGGGTCTGGAGTACGATGTCAAAGTCGTGCTCGGAGACTTCAATGCTAAAGTCGGAAAGGAAAACATCTTTGGCGGATTAGTTGGAAAGGACAGCCTCCATGAAACGACAACAGATAACGGCTTCCGACCAATCGACTTTGCTGCAGCTCGTAATACGGTGATAAGTAGCACTAGGTTCCCCAGGCGAAGGATACACACAGCAACCTGGCGTTCTCCTGATGGTCAAACCACCAACCAAATCCACCACGTGCCAATTGGCACAAGGTACCCATCGAACATCTTGGACGTGCGAACTTTCCAAGGTGCAAACGTGGACTCTGATCACTTTCTTGCTGTGACAAAGTTCAGAACCCGACTGTCCAACGAAAAGAAAACGAAGACCGCCCAAAGGAAGAAATTCAACACTGCATACCTTAGCAGTTAGCACATCTGAGAAAGCCAGAGACTACAGTGAGCAAGTGAGCGGGAAACTCTCTGCCGTACACCCAGCCACAAGCTTCAACAATCAGTGGAACCAGTATCACGACATCATTAAGGAGACAGCCGAGACCACCATAGGCTATCAACCACCCAGAAAAAAGGACCCGTGGTATGATCATGAATGCGTGGTCTTGAAACAGGAGACGGAAAATGCACGAATGCAAATTCTGCAACGGAAAACAAGAGCAGCAAGAGAGAAGTACCATGAAAAGGGAAGGAATGAGAAAAAAACCCTCCGCAGAAATAAAAGAGCATCCGAAGCCTCTCAGCTCAAGTATCTCGAAGAATCTAGCACTGCCACCAACACCCGCCGCCGGTTCTAAAAAAACAGCTAAGGAATTTGGCATCTGGTAATAGCACTGGCAAGCAAGCTCTTCGAAACAGCAAAGGGAACCTAGTCACCGAAGCACAGGAAATTGTTGACATTTCCAGAAACTCTTTAGTGGGCACCAGTAGCGGATCCAGGATTTGGCTGTGGGGGGGCTTGGAGTTCCCTTAGACACATCTTTTTTAAAAAATTCTTAATCATAATATACGAATGCCCTACCGACCCAAATTTTCTTTTCTCAGAAAGTACGCTAGTCGGTAGCTGAATTAAAAAGATTTTGTATAATGCAAAAATATAATGTACTTAATAGGAAAATTCTGCAAAATTTTATGATTGGGAATGGAGCATCTAGAATAAGAGAGCTTCAGCTGCTATTTTAAAAAGACGCTTTAACCAGCTTCTAAACAAAGACACATCGTATAAGAAAGTTGTTTAGGATATGTTTATAGGAACTTTAAATAAGTTAGGTACCTTTCTTTAATTTGAATATTTCTTGTAGGATTTATAAATACTCATCCTACAGTACTTTGTCTAACTTTAGACAGCCGTATACGTCCGAATAGTTATTGATAAACTTTGTACGTTACTGTTCTCCTTAAATTTTTTAACTTGGACAACGAAATTAGTTGTCCAAGATTTGATTAACAAGACTGTCTGTTTTTGACACTAACGTAAGATCCATGCGAAAAATATATGGACAAAATTGAAACAAAAGGGCGTAACGCCAAGGAGGGCAGCTTAATGCGCTTCTGTATCTAATCCATCTAAATTACTTTAGTCTATTTGGATTGGTATTTCGAACTTCGTGTTCAACATTCCGATCATTAACTATTTCCAGTGAATTCCCTTCAAATTTTTTTTGGCAATTTAAATCTTACAGTATGACGAAGATTTGAAAAAAATTTGAGTCAAAATTTTAAAAATTTTGTCTGCCCTTCAATTTCTATTTATTTATGTATATTACACTTTTTAAAGAAAAAAACAATAACCGTTACAGCTGATTTTTACATTTCGAAAACGAGTTCGAAGTGAATTGAAATTCTTTTTCATTTCATTTAATGAATATTGCTCGCGGGAAGAGCTCTCTAATCTTTCGTACGAGCACAAAGGAAATGACAAGAGAAACTAAGATCAAAAATCGCTTCATCTTAAAGCAGTCTTTGAAATCGTCAAAATATCCTTCGGCACACGAACACAATCAGATATAAAAACATAAGTTTCAATTTCTAAAACAATAAGGGTATTCATGCAACAGTGCAAAATCGTCGTAAGTGTGGTAAAGTTTTAAACTTCGTAAATCTGTCAAATTTTCCATACAAATTGTGACAGAATTACGAAGTTTTAAACTTTACAACGTTTACGACGACTTTACATTGTTGCATGAAAACCCATAATATTTTGATGTTATCATGCAAACTACCCATATCATTACCTATAGCATCCGTCGAATGAGCTGTGGAGCGAATTAGACTGAATTTTGACATCTTTGCTATGAGCCAAATGTCAAAGTTGAGCCTGACTCATTCGTCGGATTCTGTTATCAGGGTGATTTTTTACACCGGAAGCTGAGTTTTTAAACTAAAGCCCCAAAAGTTATCTGGGGTCAGCTAAGTCCGAAAAATACCAAGAGGAGTTGAAGAAAAAGGAAACATTGATTTATTTTGTCAAACTTCATTTGATCTTTAAGAAATAGTTGTCATTAGATTCCTTTGCAGGCTTAGGAAATGCTTCGTAAAGGTTTAGCCCCAAGCCTCAATTTTTCGTCTTATACCTTTAGGGCTTGAAATAAATAGAGCCATTTGATTTGTTTTATAATCGCCTTTTTTCGTCCAATTCTCTTGGGGCCTCGAAAAAAACACAGTTCCATATGTATAATATGGTTCAGCCCAACAATTCGTTCAATTTCCCTAGGGCTTGGAAAAACACAGCTCACATGTAAATTTTGTAGCCACAATCTTAGTTTTGTTTGTCTAACTCTCTCCTGAATCAGCCGTGGGGGGGGCTTCAGCCCCTATAGCCCCCCCTCTGGATCCGCCACTGGTGGGCACTATGTGGAGGAGGCGACAGGGGAACAAAGAAGCATGAGATCAGTCAATAAAGATTCAGTCCCGGCGCCAAGTACTGAAGAGGTTAACAAAGCCATCCACAAGCTCGGATGGCCTACCTGCGGAAATCTTCAAGTATGGAGGAGATGTGCTGGTAGGGTGCATGCACCAGTTTATCAACCAAATGTGGGAGGAGAGAAGTATACCGGACGACTGGTCAACTAGCTCCATATGCCCAATCTACAAAAAAGGCGATCCTATGTCCTGCAAAAACAACATAGGCATATCTCTGCTTAATGTTACCTACAATAGATCCTATCCAACGTACTATGTGAGCGTCTTAAACCTTTCTGCAACACTATGATCGGCACGTTCCAGTGTGGCTTCAGGCCAGGCAGATCAACGATAGACCAAATCTTCACATTGAGGCAAATCCTGAAAAAGACCAACGAATTTCAAGTCGAGACCCACCATCTATTCATCGACTTCAAAGCCGCATATGATAGCATAAGTCACCAAGAGCTTCTATTGGCAATGTCGGAACTCGGGATCCCGAAAGAACTGATTCAGCTATGCCGCATGATGTTACAAAATACGCGGTGCAACGTGCCAATGGGTAACAGCTCACCCGAGTTATTCCAGACGTGTACAGGGCTCAGACAAGGAGATCATATGATTTCTTCAACCTAGTCCTGTAGCAGATAGTGCGCAAGAGTGGTGTTAACATGGTCTTAAACAGGTCTTCTCAACTGCTTGGCTATGTGGATGACATCGATATCATCGGCCGCTCCAAGAGAGCTGTACTTGAAGCATTCACAGCTATTGATAAACAGGCGAAACGCATTTGCTTGAAGTGAATGAGGACAAAACAAAGTATATGTTATCAGCAAACAAAGCCTCATCCGTCCATCGGCTAGGACAAATCGCCACTGTTGGTAGCAGTAATTTCGAGTTAGTCAAGGAGTTCACCTACCTCGGAACAAACATCAATTCCACGAACAACACCTTATTGAAAATCCGACGAAGAATTACCCTAGCGAACCGCTGCTACTTCGGTTTGACCAAGCAAATGGGTTCAAAATTCCTTTCACGAAAGACAAATTGCACGGTATACAAAACGCAAACGAGGGCGATTGGAGGAGAAGATTCAATCGTGAACTGTACGAGCTGTACCAAGATGTGGATGTTGTCCATAGAGCCAAAATACGTCAACTACACTGGCTCGGACACATCAAGTGAATGGACAACAACGCTCCAGCCAAGAAAATCTTTGAATCCCAGCCCCCAGGTTTGAGACAACCAGGAAGACCGAACCTCCGCTCCAGGGACCAAGCGGTCGCAGACGCAAGAGTGCTTGGTTTGGATGACTGGAGGGAGCGTGCAAGGGACCGCAACCGATGGAATACCGCAATATCTCAGACATAGACCCTTCATGGATCGGGATCCAGATAAGTAAGTAACAAGAAACAACGAAGAAGACATTTTTTGAAACTTACTCACTAACTTAAGGTGGCGCTACAGTCCGGGGTGGATTAGGGCCTCAGACATTTTTTTTTTTTTTTCAGAACAAGACATTTTTTGAAACACCTTGTTCTGAAGGTATTATAGGTACTATTTTTTATAGTTTTTGGGTGGTTAATAATAAAAAAAAATTTGTAACTACGTACTTTAGTTTTAGTGATACCCAAAAGAGAACTAACAATAAAATTGAGACACACTCACATTCTTTTTTAGTAACAAAAATTCAGAATAATCTATTTATATCCTTTGGGAACACTTTCCATAGCTTGCGGCTTGCCCTTATAAGGACACTGAAAAAAAAGTTTCCTTTCTAAATAGAGGCAAAGTACTTATTCATTTATATAAAGTTTAGTGCCACTTCACCGAATACTAACCTAATTATTTTTCATCCTCCCCACTATTCCCATAGAGATCCATGCTTCGGACAACTTAAACCATATCACAATGTAACAGTCATTATATTCCAACATTTACCCACTCAGGCAAATTCTCACGAAAAGTGCAAAAACAATCAATTAATTATGTACCGTTTGGTGTTGGTTCTTCATTTTCAGTTTCAAGCATTTTTATCCTGCTGCTGGCTGTTGCTCATTTTTTTATTTTTGTTTTTTCTTTTTTCTGCAGGTATCACTTTTCTTATCTGAATGCTTACACCCCAAGTTTTATTTATTTTCTAACGACCGACGACACGACGAAAATGTACACACAGTGAAGAGATGAAAATTTTTAATTTTGTTTGATTTTCTTCTCCATCACTCGGTGCTTTCTTTACCTTTTGCCAAGTGTTTACAAGCTTACAACATTCTATATAAAGCCAACTTCATTCATCAACTCTATACTGAAGATAAAGTGTAAATGAAAGTCCTGCGGGAAAATGTGCACGTATGTATGCATGAGCTTGGTGTCCGTTTTAAATGTTTCTCCTATGTAAGTATTTCAAATTCGAAGAAGAGTTTTAAGTGGATTTTGCCTTTGGTTGTTAGGTAATGCATTTACTCCATCGTACAAATTGTTAGAACCAAAACACTCCTACCAACATATTCATTGCAATTCAAATTTAATTTATTGTGGCGTGGACGAAACACTATAAATTGAAGCTTCAGCATTCAAAACTTTGTTTAGTAATTTTAGATTTTGTTTTCGATTTAGATTTACAGTTTATTCCTGGAACAATAGTTCTTAATTTTAGCTCTGAAAGATTTGAATTATTAGTTTATTAACCTTATCTTGTTAAGACACTTTTGAAATTTAATCTTTTTTGAAACAAACTTAAAATCTCAGTGAACTCATCAAATTTTCTCTGCACGCACGGCACGACTATTATAAAATGTCAAAAAGGAAAGCGTTGATTACGTTTTAGGTATGCATTGCAGCATTATGCCAGAAACAACGTATTCCTTTCGCTACACGATATGGTATGTGGTTCAAGTTTTAACCTCATCTGAGCACTGCATACATTTGTGCTTGGAAAAAAGTTCTAACTGCACTGCAAATTATTATGAATGTGCATATATACTAGCTTACTTTAATAACATTTTCAGTAAATTGCCAAAGGGCTTAGAGCGGTCGCTCACCTGATGGTGGTAAGCTGATTTATATGGTTTAATATGGAAAATTTACCAAGTAGGAGCATTTTCCTATGTAAACACCGTGTACTTTTGACTTGAATCGCAGCAACTAGTTGGAAGAAACTAATTGCTTAATGCATGGTTAATCTTAATAGGGTTTGAGCTTCTTTGTCAGAAGCTTTTGAGAACTTGGAAGTTTGTTTTTTTTTGCAATATTTAATACTTTGTCTGGAATACTGTATTGAAATAAAATTATGTTTTTTGATACCATTTTTATAGATATATATTTATTATTAATAGTGTTGCGGTAAAATTTACCAGAACAAGTTTCACCTGCCTATTCTCTATCCTTAACCATTTCCAGCCTTTCTTTTTTTCCGTTGCAGCTCTAAAATGCTTGTAGAGTTAGTATATACCTGGCGTCCATCAGCCAGAGACCTACTCTTAAAATATTTCGGAAAAGTAATAAAAATAGGTTTCGAACGATTTGTCAATTGAGTGGAACAGTTGGTTCCAAAATCCACGAACTTAAACTACCAAGAAGACGGGCGGTCTCTTGCCGAAGGTGCCAGCGGATGAGCTAAAGAAGTAAGCAAATCAGGCGGACTCTTACTTATGTCTGAACAAAACTGGCATTCAAAACATTCTCAACTTAGTTTAAATTAACTTAACGTAAATTCAATATTTTGTAAGTAAAATGGGTTGTTAACGTGTTTTTAAATTATTAAAACTTAATATTTTAAATAGTAGATCTATCGGAATTGATACGAGAAAAAGAGCTGATAAAAAGTCTGGATTTGATAATATAAATTCCTCTCTCACCTCGAAGTGTTAATTTTTGGAAAGATTGCTTCGCGCTTCAAATCACTCGCGATTGGCTTAGAGTAACTAGGAGAATGCCTAGAAGGAACTTTTTTTTCGGTTTTTGTTCTTTAATAATTTAGTTTTAATAATTTTCTCGAATAATTTAGTTGAAAAGTTTCTGAACTCAGCCATTTTGTATTCGGCAAGTTTTGGAAAGACATGCAACAACTTGCTGAATCATTGAATGTGTGGGTGAGAGTAAAGTTTCGATGAGATTCGACAACGGAGGAACGGATGTTTTCAGGAAGCCGTGATCCCGTGACTGAAGATCTCAAAAACGATTGCCTGGTTGTATGAATGTTTGAGAGACTGGAATGGCCGAGGTAGACAATAGGTTTTGCATGGAAAGTCCTGTCTTTGGAGAACTTTACAAGCGAGAAGATATTTTTTGAAAAAGTCGAGACAAATTTTAAGGAAAGGAAAGATTGAGTAAAAGTATTGTTTTTTTGAGGAAAAATTATAGAAAAAGTTTGGAGAAAGAAAAGTAGTGATTCGAAGTGGAGAAAAGATGAAATGAACGCTCTTCAAAAACCTTATACTGACAGTTCTGTTGAAGAAAGGGATACCTGATTCACTTGATACGCTTTCGAAAGAAAAATTCTTTAAGAAGTGAATGGAGAAGGAGATCCAACCACGAACTCTATGAGTTTTACCAAGATGTATAGGTTTAGACGAAAAATTATTAAAAACACATTGGCACGGTCATATCGAACAAATTGACAAGAAAGCTCCATCCAGGAGAGCCTTGGAATTCAAGGTTTAAGGTGATAAAAATACCAAACCTTCGGTAAAAATTCCATGATATTTCGGATGCCATAGAATTGTGTAGATGATTGGAAACAAAGAGCTTGATGGGAGATCATCCGTGTTTCAGGCTGAGACCCTTCTAGGTTGAGGAACAAAATTATTTGTTTTAAAATTTTGACATGCAATATTATTTGACCATTTAATGAAAGTTTTTGTCCACAAAATTTTATTTAAATCCGTTAAGTAGAAGATGGGACCATTATAAAATATCTACTATTGATTTTACATTAAAGTAAAATATTTTTTAAATATGTATTCCACAAAGTGCTAATAAGACGCACCAAGTTTCAAAAAGTCAATTGATATAATGAGTTTTGAAAAAAAAAATTGATATATTTTTAAAAGGTGTATTTTGAAGAACTTTAGAAAGAAAAATTTTTCTGTTGTGGAGACGCGAGTAAGCAATTTCAAGCGATTCTTAAAAAAAAAAATCAAGTTATCTTGTATGAAGAAGTGCAGAATGCAAAAAATTATTAATTAATTGCACCACAAAAACTAAAAGACAATAAAAGAAAATTGCACAATAAGTGTGAGCGAGAGCCGGAGCGAGACCGAGAATTTGTTCACAACATTCTTATATACCACCAACAAAACCAATTTTCTAGCACTGACTGGAAAGATTATGGGAATGTCCAATGGCAGCGTTCAGTGCTGCAGAAAATATTGATAAGTTGTTCAGTTCTTTTACACTATCAAGACTGCTTTTACACGATGGAATAAATTATTCTTGCGATTTTTTACTTAATGGTGGAGTACATCCAAAAATCGTATGCAAATACCCTGGCTCATTTTGCTATACAAACATTTTATGCAAAAGTCAATTTTTGTTAAGTGGACTGTCATACGTGATCGATAATAGCCCTGGTTTTTTGCAAGCCCTAAGGAAATTGGATGACAAAAATTATGTCGGTGCTCATCAGCCCAAGTGTTGGAGTTTAATTAAGCACAGAGAAAAACTTTGTTAACTGCATGAATTCCATACGTGTTATCGATAGTTTAAAAGGAAACTCCATGTTTTTTCTGTGATTGGCTTCGGTAATCCCCGGTGTCGTTTTTTTCGACCAACTTCATCCATGCTTGCAAAAAAGCTATAAGCTGTCAAAGCGCTTATAACTTAAACGTCGAGTGTTGTGTTAACACATTTAAGCTAGGCGCTGATAATTCTCTTCGTTTAGCTTAGCCTGAAGGGGTTGTCCTCTACCTGCGTGAATGAATTTGTAATCGATAAATCGTATGCAAATGCCACTTCTCTTGGTTCAGCTTAGCCCCAATTTTATGCAAACGTCACTTTTGATTTCAACGCATTGACAAGTAAACGTTTAGTGTCTACTACACGCCGATAACACAGTTTGTATCCGCCTTTAAGTTACGTGCCGAAAATTCTATGCGTTTAGCTCAAAACGCTGCGGTTCAAAGTGTCTTCCAATTGCCTTAAAATCATCTTTTTCTGAAGCAGTAAAAATTCAACAAGAATCTCAGAATTTTTAGAGGTTTTTTAATCTATCGACTTATTAGCCATCCGTCAATGGAATTTGACAGTTGATGGCTTGAAATGTAGGAGGCAAACTATATTTTGACAGAAAAAGTATATTTTGATACAAATGTCATCCAATTGCCTTAAAATCACTTTTTTCTGGAGCACTAAAAATTCATCAAAATTTTCAGATTTTTTAGAGATTTTTTATTCCATTGACGATGCTTATACCAGCTTCACGTGAGGCAACTCATTTTGACGCCTCTTTTTTATCTCATTCCTATTCATTGGAAAGAAAGAGATGGCAAAGTGAGGCGGAAGTTTTCAAAAAATTTAAAATCTTCTGCCTCACTTGGCCATCTCTTTCTTTCCTAGAGAAGAATGAGATAAAAATAAGAGACGCTAAAATGAGTCGCTTCACGTAAAGCCAATATGAATACTGTCATTGACATCGTAGCCATCCGTCAATGGAATTTGACACTTGATGGCTTGAAAGATAGGAGATGAACTATATTTTGACAAAAAAGGTGTATTTTGATCCAAATACCACCAACTGCCCTTAAATCTCCCTTTTCCAGAGCAGTAAAAATTATTCAAAAATTTCAGATTTCTTAGAAGGTTTTAATCCATCGGCATTGAAGCCATCCGTCAATGGAATTTGTCATTGATGGCTTGATATATAGGGGGTGAACTATATTTTTACAGAAAAGTATATTTTGATACAAGTGTCACCCAGTTGCCTTAAAATCACCCTTTTTCGGAGCAGTAAAATGTCATCAAATTTTTTTTAATTTTTTGAGGTTTTTTAAGCCATTGACATCGTAGCCATCCGCAAATGGAATTTTAAAGTTGATGTCTTGGTGGATAAGGGCCGAACTATTTATTCACAAAAAAAGTGTAATACGTTCCAAATGTCAACCAATTGACATAAAATTACCTTTTCCGGAGCAGTAAAAGTACAAATGTCATTTTCTTAGGCTTTTTTAATCAATCCAAATTGTATTGTTTTTAATTTGGATCAAACTGGATTTGGTACAGTTTTGCATTGAATTCGATGAAATCGGAGAGATTTTATTCCATCAGCGAAATCCAAATGAATAAAATTAAGTCGGAAATAAATTCAGTGAAATAGAAATGACCGAAAGATCGATTGATTGAAATGATTGAATCATTTTGATGATCGACTCTTGAACGATTTTCTAGAAGTTTGCCAACTAGACGATAGTATAGTGTTATAAGCTCTCGAGTGTTGAGGGCTGGACGTACTTGTTTAATTTTAATTCAGCTCACGTACCTACAAAATAATTTTTAATGAATATAGCAAGTACCTTCAAGATTTCTTAAGTCAGCTTAAAATGAGATTCATATGTATTCTCATTCCCTTAATTCTTGGCAAAAAGGAATAAAAATTCAAAGAAAACATAAATTTTTAAAAATATTTTGGATCGTGACAATTTAAAGTTTAAAGGCTGAATGCATGACATGGTAGACAAAATGCCATACACAACATGATTCACATACACAAGTTTCTTAAAATTTTGGCAACTCCAACGGTCTTAACATGCACTACGGAAAGAACTTTTTCGACAGAAAAACGTCTAAAAATTTACCTAAGAAATTCTACCGATAGAGATAAACAAATTGAGACTAAAACTGAAGAAGTTATCATATGGGAAGAATCTATTTCTCATAGGAGTGAGTTTTGCGCAAAAAATTAAATGTTTGACGTTTAAGCATAGTTAACAGTTCCCATGCAAAAGAAAAATCAATTTTTTCAAAACAATTTTCTACTTACTTTGTGCTTAATTTTGTATAATATTTTAGGCGCAATTTTATTTTTATATTTATATTTATTTATGCCTTTGCCTAAGCCACCCATTGAGTCATTAATTAACCCCTTATTAATAAAGTATAGGCCAAAAACAATTTGCATGCAAATAATGCTGTGAGGTGAATATATTTTTTTTGATTGGGAATGTAAATATTTTTTAATCACCACAAAAATGTCACTGACATTTTTTTGACAAAAAATGCGTTTGGAATTTGTATATTGCTTTGATATAAAAAAAAATCGTTTACAGCACGGACATTTTTTCTTTGAGTACAACTTTTTTTTCATCGCCAAGTTTTTTTTTACTCAAAAGAACTCTAGCCCCCCCCCCCCCCAATTATTTTCTGGCTACGGCCTTGGCGTAGAAGGCTGATATCCATAGTGTCATCACACATCGATGACAATAGATTTTTAACAACTGATAAATAAAGTTATTCATTAACTGGAAGACTGTTCCTGAGTTAACTCGGGCATGCGGAGTTAATTTATTTTCAGGGTTAGCTACCTCTGATTTAACTCTGAGTTAACCCTGAACTGAAGTACTGGCCTTTACTCCGGACAAGCACTGAAAACAAAGCCTAAAAGATACATAGCATGTAGATAGATAGATAGATAGATAGATAGATAGATAGATATAGTGTTTATTATTCAAAAAGAAATTATTTACAATGCAATTCAAAAATTAACAATAAGGCAGTGGAATAAACCGTGTGCCTGAGTTGGCAAACTGAAATGACTTATGATACAAATTTTTACTTTTATATTTAATTATGTACATTGCTTACATTACATTTTTAACAATTCAACAATTTAATAATACTAATTGTAAGTGAAAAAAGAAGTGATTACAATAAATAGATATAAACTTCAAGGGGATTGTAAAACAATCACTACTATTACTGAAAATTATTAATGATATGCCACCTGTATCAGGCGCGGATCCAGGATTTCGCTCAGGGGGGGGGCAATTTTCGTAAGTTTCCAAAATCTTGATGAGATCTACAGAAAATTTGAGTACATTTCGTACCGCTCTACAAGCCTGATTACACAAAGCAATACGAGTTAATGTGTATGAAATTTGAAGATAACTAACTCTTTCATAACTGCCACAGTATCTCGAACAGCGGGTACATTGAACTTTGTGAAATGAAGTTTTGCAGTTTGTAGCTATAGAATGATGTCTTTAAAGCGTTTTTAAGTTCCCTCTGGATTTGCGTAACTCCACAATTATGCTCGGAAACCATAATGGCACAGTGGTATGTTCCTATTCGGACACAATGACGTTCGAGTTTGAGTGAAATTTCCAGCCTCTTCTTTAGCAGGGACAACCTAACCTAACCTTGCCAGTAAAAGGCCATTTTCGAGAACGTCATCAGCATCAAAAATGCATTTTGCGGAATTTTCTCAAATGCAAACTGCAAAAGTCAAATACAAGCTTTACTGCATAAGCATTGTGTTCAATAATGAAGTTTGTTAAAGTCACAAGTTCTAAAACATCATGTGTGGTGAAATTCTGCAGTAAAAAATCGAGTTGGCCACAAAAATATTGAGAAGCTGGAGGTCGTATAGTGGAAAATACAAAGAAAAAAAACTCTAAATTAAACCTTTCTGTCAGACCGCCTCGATTCATCCTTCGATTGTGACTAACTTGCGTTATACATTTCATTTACAATATATTTATCCCTCGTTAAGTTTTAGTAAAAATGTTTCAAAATCTCAAACCATCGTTTGCAGAGTTGCCAGACTTATGCAGTTCGATACAATAGCAATATTCGCGTCAAAAAATGACGATCATTTGACAATCGAATTGACGTTGACTTGACGTTTTCAAAAGCGGCCAATAACACCTATCCTTAGGAGTAAAAGTTCCATCCAACGTCTCTTCGGCAGTGACTGCTGTAGTCGTTCCTGGTTTCTCTCCAATCTTCTTCATTGGATTCGTACTCTTCTCGAGCTCGAAATACAGGTACATTTGCATACTCTTAAGGTGCATATCCATTTTAGAGTAAAAAGACGGTGAGCAGCTCTGAAGAAACTCTCGAGAGTAAAAACACGAAAGTGGACATAAACACCGTCATGAATTAAGCTCACCAGAGGGGAAGAATGATATCCGAGAGTCGCTGTCGAAAGTTTTCTATTGTGAAAGTACTCCCACTATGGAAACGTATATTTAAATATTTATCATAAAAAGAACTCTATCACCCTCTGTTTGAAATTTGTTGGTATTTCTCAATAAATTTTATACACAAATGTAGTTTATTTTTCCAACTTTAATTAGATAACTTAATCCTGTAGATACCAGCATTTGAAGCAAAGTTAGACATTTTAAAAGCTAATTAATTCGACGTAATTTAAAGATTTAATTTGCTTTGTAAATTAAAATCAACTTTAAGTTCAATAATTTAGAAAAGTGCCCCTGTCGCCTCTCCCGTTACATTTATGTAACTATAAAAACCACTTACAAATTTGATGAAGAGGGATGGAGCGGAGGTGGGGCAGTAACTTTTTAAATCATTATATTTCAAATTGTGAAATGTTTCATTGACAACATTTAAAAAAGTGAAATTGAAATTGATTTGGGATTCAATCTGATTCCTAGTATGAAATAAATTGACTTTTCTCATAAAATGTTATTGGTACAATAATCTAGGCAGACATCTATCAATTGCAATTGCAATTGCACCCATTGCCCTCCCCCTGTATCCGCGCCTGACCTGTATGCTAAAGCATTTTTTAAAAACATGTATAGATCCATCCAGCTTCTTCCGCTAAGAATATCTATAAAATCAAAGTAGGAAAGATATACGTTACCGAAGTAGCGTTTGCGCAAACCAGCAAATATAGGGCATCTACCTACGAAATGATAAGTATTTTCAATTTCACGCATGTTGCAAATGGTACAAATCGCCTCAGCGCCACGTCTCCAAGGTTGAAAATGTTAAGGTAAAGCGTCACATCTGGCTTTAAAAATCAGACTCATAGCATCAACAGGCATGCAGTCATTTAAATACAAACTGAGCAGGCCAAGGTTCTTATAATTAGTATGAAAAGACGCTTGTTGTGAATCTTGAGAGCATTTATTTAGGAAATTAACACCAATAACTTTCACCAAATTAAGTAACTGCTGCTTCCAGAGGGACACTTGCACGGAACCTGAGTCGAATCGGCAGTTAAAGTTTGAAGCTAGTGTGAGCCAGGATTGAAACCACAGCAACTTATTTGTAATGATGTATCTAGACAAAATATTTGGTAGTCGATAGTGGGGGTAGCATAAAGTTCTTAAGACGAAATCAATGTTTGATTTCAAGGTGAAAGGGAACATTGAGATCAAACCGGTTTCCAGAAACAAAACATAAGAGGGGGTTGTAGTAGGCAATTTTAGAACCTTTTTAATAAAGAAACGAAGAACCGCCTCTACATCATCAAAACGCTCATAGCCCCAAACCTCAGACGCATAGCACGTTGTTGTTTTAGTGATTGCATTGAAAATTTGAAATTTTGTTGATAACGTAACGTTAGGACGAGAAAGAAGTTGGTTCCATATGCAATTTATTGCAAACTTAGCTGTAGATAGTTTGTAGTTCACGTGAGTTCTAAAAGACACTTTAGGTGTTAAGACCACTCCTAAATATTTGTATTCAGACACAACCTCAATCGGACTAGAATTGAAATGCCATTTCTCCTCATTCGCTCTTCTCCCTCCTCTAGAGAATACAATTATTTTAGATTTTTCTAAAATAATAGCATGTATGTAGTTATTTTTTGAGACAAATCATTAAAGGAGAATAACATAGGTGCCTTCCAAATTCTGTAGCATTAAGAAATTTCATTCTCAACTTAAGTCAAACTGTTTCAAGTTTCAAAATTAAAGACTCTTGTTCTGCATTTGGCAGGGTAAATAATAATAATACCCAAATTAGAAAAAAAAGAAAAAAATCAAATAAGTACATGCAGAAGTACATACCTGGTCTTCTCCCAGAGGCAGGTACTCTTATAGGTATCAACAAATCTCTAAAAAGAAATTTTAATTTCCGTTCGAGAATTGTGTTCTTTGAATCTATATTTCAATTTATTTCAATTATATTAAGTTCTTTTCTTCTGGCACATAACGACAATGACTATAACAGGACGACAAGGACAGTCAATTTCGGGGATGTCCCGACCAGCCTGATGGTCCTGGCGGCCAGTGTCGCTGGTGGCAGTGGCGAAACCGGAACCTATTTGTTTAAATACAATAGGCACAGTCCGAAGTCATATGGTTTCATATAGTATGCATGCATACTGCAGATGCATACCTTTCTCAGACTCTGTATACTCATGGCATGTGCGCAATCGAATCGGCCAAGGAAATGGTAATTGAATTTTCACGTGAGTGGACAAATTTAATGCAACTAATGCATTCAATTTTTATATACTGAGTTCTTTCTCTGCAACGCAGAAAGGTGCAACGAAAAATTCGACCTACCTGTGTGCCCAAAAGAGGCCACCCCATATCATTCCACATCATCCACGTCCATGTCCAATGACCGCGTCTATATCAGAGAGGGTTTCATTTCAATGGGGACTAGCTGTAGCTAGCTGCTACTTATGCTCCGGTTATTATTTGGGATTCTGACTTTCGACTCCATATTATTTTTTTATAAACGAAAACTTGATGGACCATTTTTGTTTGTTCACCTTGTTATGGAATATAAACTCCTTATGGCCGAATGGTTGTACACTTTTATGTGAACGGGGAGGTATAATGGCATTATGTCATAAGGTTGTGTTCTCAACCCAAGGACGATGAGCGATGATATGACAAGAGGGGTAGTATTGTGTTTGTGGGTTAGTGAGTGCGAATGGTGGGTGAATGGGTTAATGCATTATTGATTGATGTTTGCTAATGTAATTTTGACTGATTATGTGGTGTCGTGAAATAGACAACGAGGCAATAAATAATAGTATAATTATTATGCCCCATGGTGGAGAGGAAGAGCATCAGCTGTTGCGGTGCTTTCGTTGTGTATAGGTGGAGATCATTTAATTAATATTGTTTGTCCTTCTCTTCAATCAAGTTACAATTTCAGTTTCATCATTAGGATATAGGTTGGTTTTCTATGAATCGTTAGAATTATGTTCATACATAGGTATAAGTTTATAATAGTATCCGTTAATCAGTTATATGAATAATTTACTTAATAGCATCTGCCACCCTTTAATGTGAGAAATAAATATGTCGCTTATTACTTTGTGAGTACTTTCAATAAATTTATATTATTAGCGATGTGACCCGATTTTATATCAAACCTACAAAAGTCAGTCATAAACGTAAATAAAAAGATTTTAATTGAATCAAGAAAATCAGAGGAAAGGGTTCTATAATAAATTCTCTAACTCTCGTCTCTCTTCACATGAAAGGCCAGACAAACCTGAGACATGTCAAATTTCTATCCTTTAATCGATCTCGAGAACATTAAATTTTTCCTTTCAAAGAGCCCAAGTCCAGTGCCCACGTTCTGTTACTATCACATCGATAAAATTTACCAAGAATCGATGAAAATTGAAACAAAATGCATGAGTTTTCTTCCACGTTTCAACATTTCTCGACCGATTCTATCGATGTGAGAGTAACAAAACGTGGGCACAGGTTTCCCTTTCAGCTTATCATCAATCATTCGGCGCCTCAAAGAAGAGCTTACAATATACTGCGGGTTTTCTAAAGCGTGTGGTTAATTTGTTTAATGTGTGAGTAGTTTCGCCGTCTTTTTCGTCAAACCGAAGAAACAAACATTTCATAGGGAAACTTTTTCGCTAGATCTCTCCTCTGGTGTCGTTTGACGGTGTTCACATTGGACTGACTCCTCCGACTTATTTTGACATTCATCCAACTTCTTTTGTTCAGACATAAACTAATGTGAACACCAACAGACTCACTTTGAAGTTGAGAAGTCGTTTAAGTCGACAAATCTGAGCTCATTGAGGGATTAATTGATTTTTTTTTTTATATAAAAACTTTAATTTCATTTGTTTAAAATATTTTCAAACGAAATAAAATTGAATTGTGTAGTATTTGTTTGCCAAAAAAAAAGTACAGAGAGAGAAAGCAGTTGTCACAAAAGAAAACGTCAACAAAAATCCATAGATTTTCAAAAAATTTTAAATATTCTGCCTATCCTTTCCATCTCTTTCTCACCATGAAGTGGGAGTGAGATAAAGTACAGAGACGTCAAAAAAAGTCGGAGGAGTCAGTCCAATGTGAACACCGTCTTTGAAGAGTTAATATTTACTCCGTTACCACAGGCCAGTTGCTTGATACTCTTTTTTTTGCTGCTCTTGTTTTGCACTGCACCGTTGGTTCTTCCCTTTCTTGTTGCGGCGACAAGGATTAGAGCTCGACATGTCAAATTAAAATAAAACTACGATCCACCCGATGTTGGTCGCCTTAGCATAGATACCTGTAGTCTCGATCACGAGAGCTTACAAAGGGCACTTGAGCAAGACGCTCTCCGCTGTGCATTCACCTACCACAGATTGGTGTCAGCAACAAGTGTTCTTTGTATCGCGATAGCTTCAAAGAGACAGCCAAACCATACAACAGGCTTCCAACCACCCTCAAAAATGAACCCATAATATGCTAACGATGCGAACCGCTGAAAAAGGTGACAGCACATGAAAACATGCTGCAGCGTAAAATAAGAGCAGTGAGAGAAGAATATCGAGCAAAGAGAAGAGAGGAGAAGAAAAGACTATACGTAGAAAGAAGAGGGCGTACGCAGCCTCTCAGCTCAGAGAGATCAAAGGCAAGGGGCCTTGTGATCGAAGCAAAACCTAGAAGTTTTATAAAAGTGCAAAGCAACTGGCTGCTGGCTTCAAAACCGGAAAGTATGCTCTTCGAAACAGCGCAAGTAACCAAGTCACGGAATCACAGGAAATAGTATGAAGATTTATTCAAGTAGCATTACCAGCCGCTGCTAAATGGACATCCGGTAGAGCGAGAAATAGGGCAAGAAGAAAAATCCAACTCCGGTCAATGAAGACCCAGTACTTCACGCAGTATGGAACGGGTGGAGTTAGCTATGAAGAAGCATAGACCAACGAGACCCCCGGATCTGATGGTCTACCATCAGCGAAACTTTTCAAGCACGGAGGGGATGTGTTGAAAGGATGTCTGCATCAGCTCAGGAACAAGGTTTGGATTGAAGGAAGCATGCCGTGGTCTTTCAGTTTCGGATGTCCCATCTACAAAAAAGGCAATCTTATGTATGTCCTGAAAGAATTATTGAACCTTATTAACGTGCGTCGTCGCATAAAAGCTCCTATCCAACGTGAACGTATTAAGCCGTTCTGCAACATTATTATTGGAAAGTATGATTGTGGATTCTGGCCAGGCAGATCCTGGAAAAGACCTATGAATTTCAAGTCAAGACTCACCATCACCATCTATTTATTGACTTCTCGTTCTGGGGCTAACAGTGGGCAGGAAAGGGCTATTAACACTGAAGGCACAATTTTCAACAGATCTGTAAAACTTCTAGGGTATCTCAATAACATCATTTGCCACCCCCAACACTCCGTTATAGAGTAGTTGATGAGTTCATCTAATGACGAAGAATTACCCTAACAAACCTCTGCTATTTATCTCGGTTTTGGGCAGCAAATGGGTGGTCCAAAACTCCCCACACGTAAGACGATGTCCCAGTTCTATTTATAAGCCCATTGTACTACCACAGTCCTCCTTTATAGTGCCGAATATTGCCGATAAGCAAAAATAGGGAAAGAAAAATTCTTTGACTCATATTTGGTCCTGTGTGCGAGGAGGGTGAATGGAGGAGAAGATAAAACAGTGAACTCTATGAGCTGTGTCAAGATGTGAATGTAGTACAGATAATCAAAACACGTCGACTACATTGGCTTGCCCATATCAAGCGAATGCTCCAGCGAAGAGAATCTTTGAATTCCATAAGCCCCCAGGTTTGAGGAATTACCAAATCTTCGGTTCACCGCGGAAGCAGGAAGGCTTGGCCTATAGACGACTGGAAACAGCATGCTCAGGATCGTAGAGGTTGCCGTATCTAAGATTGCAACCCTTCATAGATTGGGAGTCGGATAAATAAGTAAGTTTTTCGAATTTCTTCATTTGGGCATTTTGCAATTTCGTTCGACAATCAAGTTCTGCAGCAGGAACTTTGAAACCTTACATGGGGTAAAAAAATGTTTCACATTTTAAATTAAATAGTTTTTGGCAAGACTTTTTCAGTGCAATCAATAATTGCAGTTTGAATAGATCGCTTCAAAAAATTAAAATGGCAAAATGGTAGGTTTTAGTCCTCTAATTTTTTAGACTTTAAGGAAAAATTAAATTAAAAGTTCAGTCTGTTACAAATGTTTGGAATACAAACTCCATTTTTTGTTCAGGTACATTGACAGTTTTATTTCATAAATATTTGAATTTAATTTAACTGAATTGAATTGAATTGAATTGAATTGAATTGAATTGAATTGAATTGAATTGAATTGAATTGAATTGAATTGAATTGAATTGAATTGAATTGAATTGAATTGAATTGAATTGAATTGAATTGAATTGAATTGAATTGAATTGAATTGAATTGAATTGAATTGAATTGAATTGAATTGAATTGAATTGAATTGAATTGAATTTAATTGAATTGAATTGAATTTAATTGAATTGAATTGAAGTGAATTGAAGTGAATTGAAGTGAATTGAATTGAATTGAATTGAATTGAATTAAATTGAATTGAATTGAATTGAATTGAATTGAATTGAATTGAATTGAATTGAATTGAATTGAATTGAATTGAATTGAATTGAATTGAATTGAATTGAATTGAATTGAATTGAATTGAATTGAATTGAATTGAATTGAATTGAATTGAATTGAATTGAATTGAATTGAGTTTGGTTTAGTTTAATTAAAAATTAAAATTGAATTGAACCAAATTGAATGGCATTGCATTGAATTGAATTGAATTATTAATCATTTTATTTCAAATTTTTGACATTGCCCTTATCAGGTACTTGGCTGCTTCCCAGAAAGAGTATTCGCAACGTAGAAGTGCTCGTCTTCTTTTCAAAAGTCTACAAGGTAATGATTTTTGAATTTCTACAGATTCGTTTTTTATATTTATTGTTATTACATTAAACATTGCCATCTGGTCTGTGAGTCTTGAGGTTGCTATTTTCGTCAAGGGTGTTTCATCTCAGCTTTTCTTCTGTTTAAATAAGGTTAGTGTCCTCTTCAGCATTTTGAATATTATTGTCGAACTATACAAATTTTCTAGTATTAGGTGCCATTTATAGCCATCATTGACACAAATCATTGACAATTTAGTTCATCAATTTTAAGGTGTTTAACAAGCAAAATCATTTAAAACTTTCACGGACGTCTTTATCAATATTCCTAGCGGAAAAATTTCCAAATAGGCCCAATCTTCCACATAAAAGACCTTGAATACTTCAATGACCACAGTAAAGTAGTTCAATCCTTGAAGTAATAAAACTCACTTAAGTGAAATTCTGGGCCAAAATGAAATCTTTTTTGACTAGAAATAATAATTAAGGTAGGAGCTTTATTTTGCCATCAAAATAATCTCTAATTTCGCTTTCTAAACGTCTCAAAATCAATCATTAAAATTTTCAATGATGAGTTTCAATGATAGCTATAACTGGCGCCTTAACAAAATGAGACTCATCAGTATCGACGACGATGGGCTCAAATTTTCCAATAAACAATAACCAAAAATGCAACAAACAAAAGCAATTATTTCGAACACACCTTTAAAATATTGAATCAGTAAAATTTTAAAAGGCAGGGTACAATTAAAAAAAGATTTTTGAAAAACGGGGTTTCAAAAAGTAGTGGTATTCCCATCATATCCTTCCGAAATCTAGTCATCTCCTTTCTCTTTTGGTAAGATCAGATTGTGAAATATATTATTATTTCTTAGCCAATACAGAGGAAATAACAAAATTTAAATATTATTTGAGGATACAAATATTTACTAAGCTTTAGGGGTATTTTTGCTGGTAGCAACATTTACAGGAAACTTCAAACAAAAAACCAAAGTTTATTTTCGATAAGAATGCTATAAGGCAATTTGGTAAACTTTTTGAGTTTATCATCTTCTGTAAGAATATAATATATGTAGGTACCTTCAATACACAGCCATCGTTTGGCTTTTTGATTTCCATTCATAGTGAGACCGTACCGTATGTGTTATAATCAAATTTTATGTTTACAATACCCGGTTTCTTATTGCTTTACTCTTGTCCTCTTACATATACATATTTCATTCATTTCCACAAAAAACACATCAGATAGAGGTAAGGCAATACAAATAAAAAATATCCTTTCCAAAAAAAATTATATCCAATCAAAGTTTTATTGGCCCTCGAAAAAAGTTTTTGCCATATCAACAAAGATCTTAGTGTAGAGCAATCAAATATGGCATTTTGATAAAGCCATCCCTTTGGCTGGGGCAAGGATTGTTAAAACTTCATACACCCATATCAACAAATTTGTATCTATGCTGGTATAGGCTGCCCCATTGTTGGATGAAGACAAATATTTTTATGGAAATAGGTCCTTAAACTTGCTTATTTGGATGTAGTTTAAGATAAGGTGGTTGAATTTAATAATAATATTTAATATTTGGGCATTATGTAAACACCTACATCTTCATATTTTGAGGAATCGAAAAAGTTCGGAATTTAAGGAAGCTCACAAACAAAAATGCCTAAATTTTAAGCTATAAAAAAGCACCTGCAGGATAGGATATGAGTTTGCATCAGAAAGCATTGATTATAATGGTGCGTGTCCATTTGAGAGTACTTTCGCTAGTAAACTAGGACAGTTACTCTCGGGTGGCTGTCCATTTGAGAGTTATGTTTTTAAAATTTTGATAGGTAACGAGAGTTGCCTGTTAGAACTTTGAGATTTAATTTCCTGAGAGTACTTTCATAATTGTGTGTATTTGAAAGCCATATTTTTCTGCTAGCTTTCGGTTGTAAAGCCTGGTTTATACATCCATGTGAAGTGTAGTTTTCATAGAAAAAAATACTTTTTTCCTAGGCGTGAAAAACTGTCAAAAATTAAATGCAATTATTTTGGCGACAAGGAGGAACAAATTTGACTCGAAACAAATGCAACTCAATGGGCTTTTTGCAACTAAATATTATGACGAAAACTATTTTTTGGAAAACCTTTTGGTTCATTAGTTATTGATGTTTCATTTTAAATTTGATTTCACTTCGCTTTGAAGTATAAACTAGGCTTAAGAAGTAAAAGTGAAATGTAGATATTACAAGCTTTATTTACTAGGACTCTTTTAAAATAAAAAAACACAACAAAACTATAGATTAAGCCGTGGATAGACAGCTTTGGTAGTTCAGTGCAGAGTCCAAACTTACAATTTAGAGCTTCAAACTGAAGATGCTGAACAATTCAGACAATTTTGCCGTTTCTATCATGAAATGATTTATCAGTAGTTTTGCACAAAGTTTCAAATGACTCATAACTTATTTCTCTATGAACTGATTCGTCTTTTCGAATGCCAATTTTTTTTTTTGTCAAATTGACTCTTGATAGCTATTTGGAAAATACGAACTGTGTTGGAGTTTCAGGAGTTCATCTCTGATAATGATCAAAACATGTGTCCACTTCAGAGTATTCCTCAAAAAGTTCATACTAGGGTAAAAAGTCAATTCGCCGTCAGTTACTCTCAAGACTAGCTATTTCCCTTTGCTGTTATTATTTTTTTCTTCTCAAATGGCCACTCACTTTTAGATAAGCAACATATTTTGCCATCAAATCCAAACAACCAAAATAATACATTTTGTCAATACAAATTGTTGCAGAAGTGAAAGACAGAGAAAAGTGAAGTTTCTTAAAATTTTCTGTGTGGAACAGTAATTGATATATAGAAACTATTTCATTTATCACCTCTGGTCAGAGCAGACCCCGTCCGAACAGGGTGGAGGGTTCCCTCCCTGATGGCAGACCTGTGACATACAGCTCATCTTCCACCAGTGAGAGAAACAAAAATGCCTCACGCGGCGAGAGACGGGCCGCAGAGAGAATAGTGAAAGTCATTGGAAACATCCCATTGACCGATCTAGACTCGAAGCAATCCGCTAAACTCGCTTGGGCTAAAAGCACCCTTGCTAAACCAACGACCAGCAAAGGCTTCACGTCAAGGCGACAACGGTCTGTAGAGGGAGCCACTCCGGACCCCAAAAAACCAAAGGTACATAACACCTCCTACACCAAAAAAGACTTATCCTTTAGTGACGTGCTAAAGGATAAGACTATAGCAGCTGTTATCGACAGAAGCAATGTGGATGGTATGATCTCTTCTGATCAATGGACGACGGTCTCAAATAAACTACAGGAGTCCTACTGGACTCTTGTAATGGAGAATCCGGGTGAGCCTGTTGTGTTTGAGGATGCAGGGTGGCACCAGGGTCGGGCCAAACTCGTCGCCTTTGATGACCAGAGATCATACGATCTATATAAACTTGCTGTCAGTAGATTAGAGGGGCTATGGCCTGGCACTAAGCTCGAAGTCGTCGCAAAGGAAGACATTCCTTGCAGACCTAGAGCTCGCATCAGAATCCCAGCAAATCTAACCTGCTAGGATACCATTTTGAAGATGATCAGGTACGGTAATCCATCTCTCCCGACTCACGACTGGAAGGTCGCGAAGCAAAAGGATCCAGTTGGTCCTTATAGATCTGCTATCATAGTACTCAATAAAGAATCTCTGGCTCCTCTAGTGTCGACTCAAGGTGTCATTAGGTTTGGATGAACTACCGCTATCCTGAAAGTTTATAAAAAAGATGAGGAAACACCTCCACCTCTTCCGACACAGATCATATCTTCAGTGGAGGAAAATACTCTCTGTATCGACCAACCAGCAATGGAAGTAGATACACCGGGTACTTCCAACGCGAGGATATGCTCTCCTAACCCGCCTCCTGAGGCTTCCAAAATAGCCAGCTTCTCTGACATGGAGACTGATCTGCTCAGTGAGGATGACCTCCTACGGTCACCTTCTGAGTCAGAATCCGAAGAGGGTTTGGACAAAACCGTGGTGGGGGCTGATCTGAAGAACCGTAGCGATGATGCTGCAATTACTTCAGATTAACCTCCAGCACTCAAAACAGGCTTCGGCCTCCCTTCTTCTCCACATCAATAAAAATGGGGAAGATGTCGTCCTGATCCAGGAAACCCTGGATTTACGAATCCACAATTCAGGGACTCAGGACTTCTGGATACGACTTGCTGAATGTATCGGATAAAGGTGACCCTAGATCCTGCATATTGGTAAGAAGTAACACTAACGTATATTTACTCCCTGATTACAGCGATAGAGACGTAACCGCAGTCAGACTCCAGACAGATAGAGGTACCTACTGGATTGTGTCTGCGTACCTCAGCCACGACCACCTTGGCCCTCTCCCTGGCGACACGCTAAAGAGGTTAATCGCTGATGCTGAACGGCAAAAAGTCTGCCTCATTATTGGATGTGATGCTAACGCCCACCATACAGTTTGGGGTAGCTCCGACATAAACGATCGAGGTGAGTCACTTTTTGATTTTATTCTAAGTACTAACCTCATTGTAAGCAACATCGGTAATAAACCAACATTCATAACCAGAAACCGGCAGGAAGTATTAGACATTACTCTTGTCTCCGACTCTATTCATCAAAAGATCACGAATTGGAAAGTATCAGAAGAGCACTCTTTTTCTGATCACAGATATATACAATTCAATCTAAACGATGAAACTACAAAAAAGATAGCTTTCCGGAATCATCGGAAAACTAACTGGGTAAAATATAGAGATACTCTTAGCAGATTAATTAAACCTGACCTTCTAAGTATCCCCGTAAGCAGAAAAGATCTTGACAATAAAGTCAATGATCTTACTTTAGCTCTCAACAAATCAATGGACATATCCTGTCCTCTTATTCAAATAAGAGGAAAGAAGAAGCCTCACTGGTGGAACCCAGTGCTGGAACCGCTCAGAAAGGAATGTAGGAAACTTTTCAACCGAGCTAAATATTCCAAAGAAATTTCCGACTGGGACTTATATAAAGAATTCCTTAAGATATATTAAAAACAATTGAAGAAAAATAAAAGAACCTCCTGGAGAACCTTCTGTAACAAAATAGAAGATTCCTCAGAGGCTTCAAGATTAAGAAAAATCCTCTCGTCAAACCCCATAATGCCAAGTGCCCAGAAAATTATCAACGGCTCTTGGACTAACTCTTGTGAGGAATCACTCGACTTGCTACTAGATACTCACTTCCCAGGTAGCTCCCAAAATATACGCAGTTCTGACTCAATAGAGTCTAACAATATAACAATAAATGAACTAGGTCTGATTACTAGAGAGAAACTCAAATGGGCAATCGACAGCTTCGATCCATATAAATCAGCTGGACCTGACGGTATAATACCAGCTGAACTGCAAATGGCTTCAGACATCATCATCCCCATCCTTGAGATAATTCTGGAAGCATGTATGAACTTAGCATACGTACCATCTTTATGGAGAGAAGTTAAAGTCGTATTCATACCCAAAGCCGGTAAAAGCTCTCATGTAAATCCGAAGGATTACAGACCTATCAGCCTATCATCATTCTTTCTCAAAACTTTAGAACGACTGATTGATATCCATCTGCGTAGTGTCATAGAACCTAATCTTTTTTCTCCGGCACAACACGCTTACCGCAAGGGGAAATCGGTAGAAATGGCCCTGCATAATTTGGTACGTACTATTGAATATTCCCTTCATCATAGAGAGTATACCCTGGTTACTTTCTTAGATATCGAAGGTGCTTTCAACAACGTCAGCAATGCTGCAATTTTAACCGCGCTTGAGAACTTGAACGTTGACAGCTCACTTAGGGAGTTAATCAGCCTCATGTTGAGAAGTAGAATAATCAACTCAACATTAGGTGACTTCTCTGTTAGAAGATCTGTCAGCAGAGGCACACCGCAAGGTGGAGTCCTATCCCCACTCTTATGGAACATCGTTATCAACGAACTATTAGTTAATTTAGAAGCGGATGGTTTCAAAGTAATTGCATATGCTGATGACGTTGCCATTGCAATATCAGGAAAGCATCTTCAAATCATTATAGAATTAATGCAAACCGCTCTCAACAAACTACTTAAATGGACAGACAAATGTGGACTAGGTGTAAATCCCCACAAAACTGAACCTGTCCTCTTTACAAGGAAATATAAAATTCCGAATATAGACCCTCCATCAATAAATGGTATCCCACTTAACTTCTCAGATGAAGCTAAATATCTAGGTCTGATTTTAGACAAAAAGTTGAGTTGGAAACCAAATATACAAGAAAGAGTCAGAAAGGCCACAGTGGCACTTTTCTCCTGTAAAAAAGCTATTGGAACCAAATGGGGCTTGTCCCCATATATCACCCACTGGCTATACACAGCGGTCATCAGACCGATACTCACTTATGGGGTGGCAGTATGGTGGACTGCTTTAGATAAAATAACTTATCGTGATAAGTTAAGCAAAGTGCAGAGATCAGCTTGCATGTGTATCAGCGGAGCTCTCCGTTCGACACCTTCCGCTGCCTTAGATATACTGCTTAACATTTCACCCCTCGATATATACACTAAACAAGTGGCAGCGAGCACAGCTATTCGTCTCAGAGCCATCTCTCAATGGTCCAATAACTCTATTGGCCATACTATCATTCTGAACAAATTCGAATCAATCCCTAAACACTCCGACTACACCATCCCTCAGCCGATTTTTGGTAAAAATTTCCAAGTCACAATTCCAACAAGATCCACTTGGGATGATGAGGAATTCTTGAAAGATGAAGCAATTCATTTCTACACGGATGGCTCAAAAACTGAAGAGGGGGTGGGTGGTGGCGTGTACTCAGAACGACTAAACATTAGTCTCTCTTTCCGTCTCCCTGATCATTGTAGCGTGTTCCAAGCGGAAATCCTGGCGATAAAAGAAGTTTTATCTTGGCTCAAAGAAAACGTAATATCTACTTTAAATATCCGTATCTTCTCAGATAGCCAAGCGGCCCTTAAATCACTAGGCTCTGTTTCTACAAACTCCGTAACTGCCGAAATTGTCGATCGTCTCTAATGGAGATGGCAGAACAGTTCAACATTCACCTTTTCTGGGTGCCGGGACACAGAGATATTCCAGGAAACTGTAAAACCGATGAACTCGCCAGGAAGGGAACTACTACACCAATATTACCTGACAGGGTGAATATTGGAATACCAATCGCTACTTGTAAACTTATGCTTAAGCAAGATTCCATGTTGATGACAAACAGCAGATGGATAGGTATCACTACTTGTCTGGCGACAAAACGGATCTGGCCGACACTGGATCCGAAGCGATCGAAATGTTTGTTATCTCTTAGTAGATTGCATATTAGCTCCACAATTGGTGTCATAACTGGACACTGCCTAATAGGCAAACACGCCAATAGACTAGGCGTTCTTTCAAATGACTTCTGCAGAAGCTGCATGGACGAGGAGGAGGAAGAAACTATCCCACACCTTCTTTGTTGATGCCCTGCTCTTTCTCAAAGACGTAAAATATACTTAGGAAATTTTTTCTTTGACGATCCCAGTAATTTAAATAAAATCGACATTCACAGTCTCCATCGCTTTATTAAAAGCTCCAATTGGTTTAATTAGCAAGGGTCATCTTGCAATCTTTATGTGGTATCACAATGGGCCTATTCTGGCCTAAGTGTGTCAGTAGTTTTCCTGGCAGCCACCTTAACCTAACCTAACCTAACCTTACTGTTTCATTCTATTCACCTCTAGTTTAGTTCAATAAAACACTAAAATCGGTTAGAATGGAACTCTGAGTCAGTGGAAAATTGACTTCATCTTTCGGTTGTCAAATAAGAATAATATATTATAATCTATATATTATAATCTCGCACTTAAAAACAGGTGTGTTTCACTTGAGAGTACTTTCACTGCAAAACTCTTGAGAGTGACTCTTGGAGAGCAGTCTACCCCTCTGTGAGCTAATCATCAGTCACTCAGATATTTGTAGGGAAAGTGCGTACTCTCTAATGGAAATGTTCCTTAAAAGAAGCTTTGAGTTTTGAAATTTGCTTGTTCAAAAGGCTTGTATAAACATTTTATAAACATTCTAGAAGGGGTCCATAACATTTTGTATATTTTAAAGGTAAAATCAGAATTTTGATAAACAATCAATTTTTTATTCGCATCTCTGATTGGAATTTCTAATATTCTTTTGAACCCAAGCCTTCTTTTTAATTAAAGATTAAACAGAGAATAGTTAGGTTAAAGTTGGGTAACATGGCACCAGAAGGCAATTCAAGGTGATTTTTGATTTAAAGATGGGATAGAAAGCGAAAAAGTGTTTGTATGTATGTGAAAAAAAAAAAAACAAAAAACAGTATAAGTATGTAGGATGGGGGTCCATTGCCCCTCATTTAAGAGGAATGGATAATTTCAATGAGAAATCGGACAATACAAGCAGCTTTTATTTATGGCTAGAAAACCGTTTTTGATGCTGCGAATCAATTTATTTGTATCAGTCACCAAGATGGAGGGGTCTGTTCTTAACAACGTGTTTTTTGTGTGCAAGACAATTTTTCAAATGCCCAGGATCCAGGAATTGTTTTCGCCTGAGTTGCAACTAATTGAGCTAAAAATGTCTGGTTTCAGAAGGACCCTGGCAACTCATCTTCCTAGGGAGTAATATGAACTGCCCCTTGCACTCTCCTGATTTGGCCCCCGCGATTTTTTCCTGTAGGGATACTTTAAATCCCTATTTACACCGATCGTCCCGGACTATGGAAGCTTTCAAAAACATCATTCGAGTCCATACATCCTCAAAATTCCTGTGATTATACTTGAAATTTTTCAGAAAAAGGCTTACAAATTAGTCAATGTTTGGTGTGTCGTGGCCGTCATTTGGTCGATTTATGTAAGTAAATAAACGAGTAAGATAAAAAATTGGGCATTTTTAAATTATGTGCGTTTTATTGATTTTTCAAATATTAAGCTTTACTTTAAACTCGTTTCCTAAGGGCTTTATTACACACTGGGGTTAACTGATTCATGGGTCTTCTTACAAGACAACGATCTCAAGCATACATCGAAATTGGTCAAGGAATGGTTACTCCATGGCACATCTTAGCAACTAGAAGACCTTCCGCGATCCCCAGGCAGGCACGTAGCCAGAGGGGGGGCTTGAGGGGCTGAAGCCCCACCCGAAAATCTAAACAAAACTTTAAACCTTTCTAATACATTAAATTCAAATCTATAAAAATAAGGAGACTATCCAGGTAGGAATAGTTTATTTGAATTTAGCTAAAGTTCTCAACTACTTGAAAATACTTCGTTAAAAAGCAAGAGACTATTTAGATATGTTTACAATTTTGTATTGAATTTTGAAGACTCTTTTGGTATTTTATTTAACTCTAAAAGCTATTAAAATGAGGAGAATATTCTACATATGTATACCTACATTTTATTTGATTTGGAATTGGGATCAGTAAACGACTTCAGTTATTGCCAAAAAATTGCAAATTAAAAATAACCACAAATTCTATAAGATTTCAGAGTAAAACAAACCAAAATAAATAAAAATAGTGATATGCGCGTTACCAAAACATATGATTTAATATAACTTTCAGCTTGCGGAAATTTTATATTTATGTGTTATGATTAAGAGCAAAAAAATATTGGAAGTTCCGTTTAAGAGATATTTAACAATCAAATTTGGATATGAAGAGTTTTGCTGCAAATGATTGGATATGGTCAATTTCCCCACCATTCCACCCTCTCACAATTGCACCCTTTAATATGAAAGCACTCCAATACTTTCCAATCTTTAATGATCCATTTAAAGTTTTTTACAATAAAAACCGGTGAATGTTGTTATTTTTGAATAGATGGTCAACCACAGATCCCTACGTAATACATACGGAAGAATCCCACAAAAAAGTATAAGCTCTCATAGTATTTTATGAACCCGGGGATAGTTCGGGTGAATTTTCACGAACTTTGAATTTTACCTGATATTTTTGTTACGGCATGGGAGTTTTAATACTTTTTTTGGATTCGTAGTATAAATCTATTATGCCGGAGCGTACGATAAGGCTATTAAATTTTTATCATTATTAAAACTCTTTTGGTTTTGTTAAGCTTAGGTTTTTAAAATTTAAATTATTTGAGTCCAGATATCCAGAATGAAATCCTGGAGATATGTTCTGATATTGTAACAACTGAAATAACTAAACGGGCTTTAAGTTCAAGTTGTATCAGTATCCTCGCTGACGAAACAATGGATGTTACTGGGTGGGAACAACTTTCGATATGCCTTTGATATATCGACTGTTTAACAGGTCCCAAAAGTTGTATGATTCGGGAAGATTTTGTAGGTTTTGTTCCTGTTGATGACTAAACTTCTGAAAACTTGACAAAAACCATACTGCAGCGATGTGAAGAGCTGTATCTTGATATGAAGAATTGTGTGGGCCAAGGTTATGATGGAGCCGCAAATATGGCAGGTCTCTTAAGTGGAGTACAGTGCAGGATAAGGCATGCAACAGTATCCAAACGCTTGGTATGTACACTGTGCAAGCCATCGCTTGAACCTGGCTCTGTCTAATGCCATGTAAAGTCCTTCAATTCAAATTGCCTTGGTGTAGTAAGTGAAATAGATAATTTCTTCCACAACCATTCAAATGCAAATATAACTTTCTAAACTGTCATTAAAAAACACGCACCAGAGAGCCGAAAAACGACTTCTACGCCTTTGTGAAACAAGAGTAATTGAAATGCATGACAGTTTTATTTCCTTAATAGAGCTTTTCAAATGCATCTCAATAAGTTTTGAAGAAATAACGAGCAGAACGTGGGCGATATGTCTTCGAAAGCATCAACACTTGGCAGCGATCCAAAGAAGTGATTTCCTAGTAAGCCTCATTGTGACGCTGCCCTTATCAGTTTTCCTACAGAGCTATTTCTGCAATCGACGGCACAAAAGAAGTTTGGAGTTCTCTTAAGAACATAAGAGGAAATGCCAAAAATTTTTTCAGAGAGGCTTTTCAATCCGCATATCGCAAGCTGCCGAAGACTTATTTGAAGTTCAATTAAGAGATCCAAGAACTTCATTGAAACAAACACTGCGATCCAATCCAGAAACCTCTTCTACTGAAGCCTATTTTAGAGTGTCTAAACTGATTCATTGCAAAAATTCGTTAATACAAAATCTTACGGACAGATTCATGGACAACGAAGACGTTCTACCATCGAATCGTTTCAAGCTCTTTTCCCAGGTTTTGCCGCAGTTGAGCGAGTGAACAAAATGGAAAAACTAACATATGATTTTGATAATACAATTTCTTTGTCAGCTGTGAAATCTGAGTACATTCTTTGGTGCGGAAAAATACTGGCGAGGGATCTTTCTACCGAAGTTTTGAAATTGCTTCATATAGGTATAGCCTTACTATAGAGGTATAAACTTCTTGCTTACGATTTTGGCCACGCTTCCAGTGACCACAGCTGGAGTTGAAAGAACCTTTTCAACTATGAAAAGGATTAAAATAGTATCCCGAAGCGTTATAGGGAATGAAAAATTAAGCTCTCTCGCTGATATCTGTTCATTCGCATATTAAACTAATAAAAATCAATAAATTGGTATAATTTAAGTTTTTTGTTTAAAGAATTTCTCGTAAAATTTGGAAGCAAGCCCCCTCCAAAACAAAATCCTGGCTACGGCACTGTCCCCAGGCCTAGACCTCATCGGGAATTTGCGAGATTATCTGGATAAAAAGATCCAAAAGAGGAAAATATTAAGCAAAAAGGCACAAAATTCAATTTTATTTGAAGAGTGGGAAAAAAATCCCAGCCGAATTGACAAGGAAGCTAGCAGAGTCAATCCCCAGATGCATAGAAGCTGTCCCAAAGGCGAAAAGGAAGCAGACGAAGTATTGCTTTTAAGTTTTTTGCTTTAATTGAAAAGTGTAGGTACACTTATTTTGACGCGATAAAAATGAAGTATTTTTCGGAATTTTTTTTGAAGTTTTACTATAACATTTTTGTTAAGATTTATATGCCAATTAAATGAAGAAAAATTGCTTTAAAAAATAAGATAAGTCTTGTCCTAAAAGATCAAATCTATTTGCTTCAACAAAATTATAAAAATGCAGAACCGTTTTTCTTCACCAAATTTTCAAAGTTAAACGAACAAGTTGTTTGAAGAAAACCACAATTCCCTTAGGTGCGTGAAGTTAGCACCGCCATTTTGGATTAAAAAAAAAGGTTGTGCTGCAATGTGCCCAACTTGTGCTGCTCTGTGCCGTATTTAAACAAAAAAATCGTACTAAGGGTTTGGTTTTTAGAGGGTACCCATTTTTTTAGCGTGAAGTTAGCACCGCCATTTTTGATTTTCGAAAAAAAAGTTGTGCTGTACTGTGATCAACTTGTTCTGGCGTCTGCCGTAAATATTTTTGAAAAATTCGCAAATTTGCAAATTTTACGAATGAAATTTTTGCGAAATTTCAAAATTTCGTAAAAAATAAAGTTGTGCTACAGTGTGCTCAAAAAATGCTACTAAAAACCAAAAAGAAAAAAACAAAAATTAGCATAATTGCATCTATTATGGCCAAAACAAAACTTTGTCAAGGGCTGTAGCGTGAAGTTAGCACTGCCATTTTCGATTTTCAAAAAAAAAAGTTGTGCCGCATTGTGCTAAGCTTGTGCTGCCTTGTGCCGTAAATATTTAAAAAAAAAATCGCAAATTTGCAAATTTTACGAATGAAATTTTTGCGAAAATTCATAATTACTAAAAAGTGAAAGTTGTGCTGTTTTCTGCTCAATTTGTACAGCCATATTCCAAAGAGATAAAAAATCCCATATTTGTAACTTTTATGCCAAAAAAGAATTAATAATTTTTTTTTTCGTAAGTCTTACATTTTTCTTAAAAACTAAAATGTGCTATTTTGGGCTCAGTTTGTGTTGCCATATTCCAAAAATATAACAAAAAAAATCGCATATTTGTAACTTTTACAGCCAAAAAACAGTTATGCGAAGCGTGAAGTTAGCACCGCCATTTTTCATTTTCAAAAAAAACCTGTACTGCCTTGTGCCGTAAATATTTTTAAAAAATTTGCAAATTTGCAAATTTTACGGATGAAAATTTTTCAAATTTTGTAAAAAATTAAAGTTGTGCTGAGCACAATACAGCACAACTTTTTTTTTTGAAAATCAAAAATGGCGGTGCTAACTTCACGCTAAAAAAATGGGTACGCTCTAAAAACCAAACCCTTAGTACGATTTTTTTTTTAAAATACGGCACATAGCAGCACAACCTTTTTTTTTGAAAATCCAAAATGGCGGTGCTAACTTCACGCACATAATTCTCTTAGACCCTAAGACTTTTTTCACAGTTTTGCTTCTTGTCTTGAAAGGCAATAAAGAGTAAATTTTTCCAAAAATTAAAAAAAGAGATTAAAGTTTTTTTTTTATTATTTTTTCATACATTCATATTTGATCGAAAATTCAGATGGTATTAAATAATTAAAAATATTTTTTGATATTACTGGAAGTCTTATCAAAGAATATACGGAATTTTGCTTATAAGGGACTCTAGACCCCTTATTCCTCCATGCATTAGCCACTGCTTAGCACCGAAGCCCGTTGGTCAATGGTAAACGATAAAGCAGACGATTTTTGTATTTAGATTGATTTTTTCTGACGTCACTACCATCACATATATACTCAAGGCCGTACGCAAGCTTTCGATTAGGAGGGGGTCGGCAAACTGATTAAAAAAATAGTTTCATTACAGAAATCTTACTTTGAAATGTTTTCAAAAGAAGACAAGTTGAAAAATTTATGAAATATATTCTGATTGGGAGGGGGCAAGCACCCCTAACTACCCCCTTGCGTATGCCCTTGTACATACTTAAGAAACATATGTCTGTACTTCTATCTCTATTGGGTTTTCTGAGTTAATTCCTCTTATCAGAACTTGCTTTACAAAGCTTCACTTTAGAAAAACTAAAAGAATTTTAAAATATGTATTTGTAACCAAGAAAAATGCTCTAGAAAAAAAAAAACAAAGAGGTATTTTGATGTTCTCTATACTTACAAGTGAAAAGTTTTATATATATTTTTATTTTGTTGCAATAAAATCTTATGTAAAGCCAAACTTTCATTTCAACAACTTTTAGAAAGAAAAATATAGATTCAAAACACCTGCTTCACATTATTTTCCTTGGACCTTTAGTTATATAGTGGTTATAAGGGCGTATCCTAAGGTAGTCTCATATTACCTACTATATTGTCTGGGTACATTTTGTTTTTATTTTATTTTTTAAGATAAACCCTTTATTTTGTGTGTTGAGAAAGGTAGCATGTGTGCAAAAGACGGAAAATTACTATTTGAAGGTATTTCATGATTAGGAATTGTTGGGTTCAAGTAAACAATATTATGGGATGTATATATGAAAACATAAGGAAATAAGGATGTGGTGAAAACTAAGAACTGTAAAACTATTTTCTTATTAAAGAAAATACCTACCAATTTCCTGTTGAAAATAATTTATGTACCTACTAGAACACATTCTTTTACCTTTTGCTATGTGTTTTTTTTTTTTGTTAGAATTGAATTAATAGGGTAGGAAAAAGGTAAATTATTTATTTAAATTTATTGGGTTTAGTAAGCATAATGATTTATATGGATTGTAAGCTCTCAGGTATAGGGCTAAAATATCATTGAAAATCTTGACAATATTTCTTTAAAATGAATAATGAAAGAATTTTAATGAAAATTCTCATTCAAGGACCCAAAACTAAGAATGTTTCACTTCTTTAAACATGTAAGAATGTATTTAAAACAGTTTTTCAAATGTTCCTTACCAAAATTTTAATAAATTTTTATCAATTAGTAGACATTGTATAATATTGGTACACTCAGGCGTATACGTGCTTTTTTTTAATTTTCTTTAATTTTTGTTTTGTGCACCTAATAGCTATTTGCTTTTGTTAGGGTGCCATGAAATAAAGCCCAAGAAAAAACTCTTCCACTAATGAAATTCGCCAAAAGCATAAAATTTGTTACTGCAATCAAGAATCAAAATGGTCCATACAAATATCTTTGTTCCAAGGATTTTTAGTTAGGAGAAGAGAAAAATCTGTTAAAAAAATTGAAAAATTGTACCGAAATTCCAATTGGGTATAGTTTAGGTATATATCCAAAATATGATTCATGAATTAAGGGTATTTTTGAATGTTAAGTCTAATAAAAGCAAAATTTGAATATTTAATTTTATTAACCTCAGAACTTATTTTTTTGTCCAACTTAGGTGAAAATGTGAAGACGGTTGAAAACTCTTGCTGCATTATATTTTTGTAGGCACCTATCCTGTTGAAAGTTTGATTCATGGCAGGGGACAGTACTGCGGGTAGAGGGGAATACTAGTACTAGTACACCAAAATTTGTTTGTATGCTTGAAAAAAATCAAAAGTATTAAAGAAACATGAATTTATTTCTAAATATTTGTATTTTTTATGATGCAAAAATCTCAAAATGTAGTATTATTTGAACTGTTGAAAAGTTCTTGCTTGAAAAACCGATGATTAAACCCGTTAGTCTAACATAAATGTCTTCATCACCATCAAGTCCTGTAATCCCAATTAGGGCAACTCATAGGGCGCCAACAAATCATTTTCATCCAGCAGACCGTAAGCATGTGGATACGAGTATTTTAGCTTTGCCCACGTATTTTGCTGGAAATCTTTTTCTACTTATTTTATTGTTTTTCTTGGTCTTCCAACCCACCATGCACCCTGAGGATTCATTTCAAAGGTTTTCTTTGCAATTTCTTCGTTTGGCTTTCTCAGTGTGTGACCAATCCATTGCCATTTACGCTTTTTTTATGGTGACGTCCAGCTGCTTTTAACTTGTCTAGCGCCACAATTGATATAATTTGTGGCCAGCGAATCTTTAGGATGTGGCATAGACAGCGATTCAAAAAAGCCTACAATTTCCTCGAAATGGTAAACGTGACCTTCCAGGTTTAGCAAGCATAAAACAGCACGGATTTGACATTGGATTCGAAGAATATCAACTTAAAGCGTAAGGAGATTTGACTGGATTCCCAAATTTGAGACAGAGAGCCAAAGGCGGTGCGAGCTTTATTTATTCTACTTTGAACTTCCAGATCAGGACCACCATTTGCTGAAACAATACTTCCAAGATAGTGGAATTGTTCAACCTCTTCAACTGGCGTCTCCTTTTAAAAAAAACACTGATGTGGAGAGCGGCCTGTGAGCACTATGTTTGTCTTTTTGTTATTTATTTGTAGACCTCTGAACTCTCTTTTCAACTTCAGTGTTTGACACATCCCGTTCAGCCCGCTGATGTTATTTGCGTAGTCTAAATGACTAAGCCTTTCAAACGGTCCCCATTGAATGCCCTGTCTCTCCGCTGTTCCATCGCCAGTAGAAAGACAATTGGCGATAGAACATCCCCATGTCTCACACCCTGTCGAACTTCGAAAGAGTGGGATAAGGGTCCATTATGTAAAACAATACATCTTGCATTGTTGTAGGACTCTCTTAAAATAACAACAATTTTTTGGGGAAGTTCCCCTACCAAGAAGTGATCTCATATATACATTCACGGTTGACTTGGTCAAATGCCTTCTCAAAATCCACGAACATGAGGTAAAGTTGTGATTGAAACTCCGCTGACTGCTGAAAAACGATACACAGTGGTGATATTGTCGACACACGACCACCCACTGCGGAAACCAGCTTGCTACCTTTTGAGTGTTGACTTTATTCCAACTTTTATCCGTTCGAGAATGATGGTTGCCATTACTTTTGAAAAAAACGGACAAAACTGTAATACCAAGCCAATTTTTGCAATTCTTTTAGTCACCTTTCTTAGGCAACTTAACAATCACACCATGCTTCCAGTCCTTAGAAAAGATTTGGTTTTCCCACACAGATTATATCAACGGATGTAGAATACTAGTCGTTCTGACGGGATCAGCTTTCAGAAATTTGGCTGCTTTAAAGTTTTTGAGAAGAGTTATCGAAACAGTTCTTCAAGGAAATGAAAACGCCTTTTGCATTAAATTCTGCAAATATCATCCATATGAGTCGTAATTAAGAAGCAGAGAAAAAGGGCGGTTCTCCAGAAATTAAAAATAAAACCATGGTACAAATTTGCTCTTCTTTATAAAATTTTATCTAAATCATTCAAACTGTTTCTGAAAAACCAGCAATAAATTGGGTGTTTTATCAGTAAGTGGTTTTTACTATAGCCACTTTCTAAGGCTTTTTTGTTCATAAGAACAAACTTTGGAAATGTCATAATGCTAAGCTTATGTCGCATTTTTTGTCACATAATTATTACTTTTTTAGTTGCTGTGACAGAAAATTGCAAGTGCGTTCCTTGCCTAAATCTATATAGTCATGTCTGAGAAATCAAATATGCGATGGGAAAAGTGAGCGTGGCAGTCAAATATTTTCATATTTAATTCTCGCTCATACGAAGAACGAAAACTTAATGAAAATCGTGAGAGTCATTTCCCTGAAATCTATGAATATGAATAATAAAACAAAAACGAATTTCGGAAACGTTAATTAAATATTCAGAGCCGTTTCTGAAAAATCAAGTAATAAGAAAAGTAAGCGTGGAAGAAAGCGGATTTTTATAAAAATCATTTTCTACATTGTTTTTACTCATACAAATAACGTCTGAAAATTTCATCGGAATCGTTAAAGCCTTTTCCGAGATACTTCTTAATGATCAAAGAGGGAGTAGCAATAGACAAATATTAACGAATATTTTTTAATTTGTTTTTCTCGTAACAATAAACTCTGAAAATATTATCCAAATCATCAGATTTTTTACCTAGAAATAGATGCAATAGAGTCGTTTTCCAGAAACTAAGAAATAAGAAAAATGGCCGTTGCAGTGACTCATTATCTGAGTTTCCTATCATTATTTGTCGTCACTATATGGTAGAAACTACGTAATTAAGCAGCTTCCTAAGCCCACAATTTTAAAAATCAACCTACACTACCACATATTTTTAAATTTGAGTTGAGTCTTGTCCATATTAAAGATCCCTCTGATCAAAACCGTAAGCGATTATTATCAATAATGATATTTTATAGGAAGATTGTACACTCAGGCGTATACGCACTTTTTATTTGGTAAACCTTTTTTACTTTTTGAGCATAAATCCAAAGAAAATGTTGACTTTTTCCACAATTGAACATTAAAGGCCTGATTTTACAGATAAACTATTTGTTAATTTTTTACAATGCCCATATGACCAGAGAACTAGATAGCCGAAGCTATCAAAAGGATTTTATAACCGAACTAATGGTTAACAGCTGCATGATTATATGTGAAGGGAGAGGGATCTCAGTTCTAGTTTGGGTACTGTTTGAGTTTTTTGCATGCTTTTTCTTATTGCTTGTAGTTCTGCTTGAAAAACATTTGTTCATTTAGAAAATCAAAAAGACCAAGTGACATTAAGGGACTCAGAAAATATTCGTATGTAAAATGCTAAAAAAGGAAAATATATTAAAACTTAAATCATTAAACCAACCGTAATTATCAAGTCAGAAAAGGAGTCAAATAATGATACCCTTATGCATCTGACAATTACTTAAAATGAGAATGAAAAGTTTGTCATCCGTTTTGAAACCTTTAAGTTCAAGGTTATGAACATACATTGTACACCCATAGAATGTTTGAATATCTTATTAAGCAAAACCCATTATCGCAGTCAGTTCCATTTGGATGTTTTCATTCCTACAAAATTGATGTCTCTATACATTAACACTATACAAAACCTTTTCCGCAATGACATTGACTGTGACTGCTTGTGTGCCACATTTTAACCGCATTTTGTCAATTTTATCAGTACCAAAGTGCACTTCTTGTATGTTGGACATTTGCTCATGATCTCAATTCACGCCCACTTAATTAAATTTATTTCTTGGAACTACCGAGAATTATTATCTCAGGGCTATACAAGCAAGCCAGGTGAATAAGCAGACGGCATAAGCTGCAGCCATATAAATATATGCATCCACTATGCAACACCATCATTATCATCCTCATCGGCAATGGCACCTCGGCTCGTGTTGTCGTGTCTTCTTGTCATCTGACCCAATTTCCAATGACTGATGCAAATCCACTTCATTATCGGTTCCCTTTGATGCACAAAGTTATAGCCAAACTCGAGAGTAGGCAGACATTAAAATTTACCATCAGCAGGTAGGAATGCATCCAGTGTTTGCCATCATCGTTTTATCTGAAAGAAAATTGGTAATGCCATCATATCCTTTCATGCAGAAAAATGCGGATATTGCACATTGCATAGCAATATAAAGAGTTTTTTTTTTTTTGTTTTATTTGCGCCCAAAAAAGATACTTTTTTAATTGAATGCCACTCAGCACCATGGGATCTGATCTCCTTTCTGCACCACCCACCACGCTTCATGCCACGACTTTCTCGTCGTCGTCATCGTTACGTTTTGGGATTCTTTAGTTTTGAAAAAAAAAAAAACAATGCTATGAGCGTAGAGCTATGACAACGGAAGAGTAATACTTCAATCATTTGTCTCTTTGAGTTTTCAGTTGCTGAAAACTTAATAAATTTCTCATTTCTCAATTCTCAGCATCAGAACAGCACCCAACCCGAATCCAGTTAGGTATACCATCAGCAAGAAGTGCCAGTGTGAAAGAACACGATCTCAAGGGAGTAGATACTTAGTTATTGCATCCATCCATTTGGACACAAATGGAATGATACAAATGACTGCACTCTCTGTAGTTGCGAGTTGAAGATTTAATATTTAACATTTTGCATTTAGCTTGACTTTGCTGCTGCAATATCGTTCTTTTTTCTTCTTCTTACCCCGAAAAAGCTAATAAAATTGATTGCATTCATTTAGCTAACTATCTGTTTTGTTTATATTTACACAACGAAAGTGAATGATGGCAAAGGGAGTTTAATGTACGAAAGAGATACACAAAGATACAACAGAAAAGGCAAAAGGGATTGTTAGCTTGTTTGTAAGTACAAAAGAGGCAGTTCTTCCTTCCGTTGTCATCGTCATCGTCATCGTCATTGTCAGTCAGTCACCATCTGTTTTGTCTTCCGCCCATGGTTACCACTTGAAGAAAATTTCTATCAACATTACTAACAAAATTCATACAACAGTTAAAAAAAGGATTAAACGATTGATGTAGGATGAGAATAAAAAAGTTCCGTCAAACTGCATCTATCACTACGGAAATTCAAAAATGCAATTATGCAATAATTTGATGCTCATTTAATGCTAATTTAGTACCACAATCCCACCCCGGTACTGAATTCCATTCCCCTCAAACTGATGGGGAACACTTTAACACATAAAATTTCAAAAAACTAATTATGCAATAATTTGATGCGAATTTTAGGCTGTTCAAATGGTGGAACTTCAAGTGCGTCAAGTCTATCCTTACCAATTAAGAACCACTCAATATCAAGCGAGCTGCGTAGACATTTTATACTGTGAGAAAGCCACTTCCGGCTATCAAAATGAGCCCGTAATTATACTCGACTAGAAGTGAACCTCTAAAGTGTAGTTGACTCCATTTATTCTTGCTCACGTCGAACAAAACGGTTATATACTTTATAATTTACTAGATGTCGCAGCCTTATCAACCGTCATCATTTTTTGACAGTTCAATCCACCTAGAAGTACCAAAACTTTGTTCAGAAACGAACTGGCGGACAAGAGGTTGGATTCAGAACTGAATGACCGTTCACATCCTGAAAAACAAAACAGAAAAGGAATAACAGCTTTGGAGTTTGGATGCCCTTCGCATTATGAGGAGAGTTTAAGTGGTCTTACGAGAAGTCTCCAAGAAGCTTCCTGGTTAAAGGGACAGATGTCACCCTTGTCCAACATCAGAAGACATAACACCCAGAACGACATGTGATTGCTGTGGTTATTAATGTTGCCCTCAGTACACAAAAAGCATTATGCATGAAATATCTCCCTGAACTCTGCCAACCATAGATGCCCATAGGATTTTATTTAGAGGGAGACAAATTTTCCACAGTGGGGAGGGAGAAATTATGGTCTCCGACATCCTATATGGTATTTTCCAGAGCCTTGAAGTGGGGAAGGTGATCCTCTTGCCCTTTCTGAACGCTTATGCTGCCAACCTCTTAAATCTTAATTAGTATACCCATGTTCTTATTGAAACAAATTACTTAGTTAGAAAAAATGTGTTTTTTGGTAAGACTTCAATCATGAGGTTCAAATGGACTCGATGTCAGATTTATTGACTACATATTTCCAAAAAATTATTGCAGAACAATCCGTAAAATTTCATTGATCTTAAAAATATAAAAATAAATAAAAAGATTGAATTTTATTCACTGAATACTAATCCCAAGCCAAAAAAATCAAAAACAAAAGAGCTATGAGTGTTCAGAGATGATTAGGGGTGCAATCGTAAAGGAGAGTCAACTACTGATTTTTATAATGTTTTCAAGTGCAGCAATTCTCCCCAAGATATTGTTGCACTTTTTACTTGCGCAAACGAAATTGAATACTTTTAACGTGATTACAATAATTTTGAAACACGACCAGTGCCCGACAAACAAAATGAAACGTTAAAAAAAACACACGAAGCCAAAGACCAAACTGTCGGTGAAGAAGGCGATTAAAAACCAAGCGAATAAAAATGCAACAGGCAACACAAAAAAGTGCTGCCAACACAAAAAGGTGCTGCGAACACAAAAAAGTGCTACCACGGCTATGCTCAGCAAGGGGGTGGGTTCACGAAGTTGTTTTTAATCGACGATTAAAAATTATGATTGATATAAAATTTGATTAGCAACTTCCAGCCGTCAGAATTGTCAATTTTTTTTTTAGATTCGATCAGATTAGGCCTAAAGATAATTTCCAACACAAAAATTTAAAAACCGAGCACTAAAATTATTTCTAATCACTTGGAAACATTTCTCAACATTTTGGACTATCTTCTTAAAATTTTGTACAAACCTGTATTGGAGTCATTTTTATATAAAAGTATATTCATTCAGCCACTTCTTTTAGGTCATTTCAAATATAAATTTGACTGAGTTTCTGACTTCGACAGTAATTTTTTTTTTAATTTTGAAATTTGAGACCATGTTCTGGGCTCTGGACCTTTGGCACCTCATATGAGGGAAATTTGATACAAAAATGCCATCTTATTGGTCAGTAATTGGGCAGAAAAGGTTAAGTGGTCCCAGAAATTGGTCAGCCCTAGATAACTTGTAATAAAGGCTTAAACTTTCTCAAGGTCGCTCAAGGTCACGTGCGATTTTTGGCACCTCATTTGTGGGAAATTTGCAAAAAATGTAAACCATCTGAAAGATTTCTAGATCGTGATAAAAGGTCAACTGTTTTCAGTAATTGGTCAGCAATAGATTTTTTCTATGAATTTTTGAAGTTCGTTTCAAGGTCACAAAAAAAACTTTTGGCACCTCATTTGGGTCTTTCAAAAAAAGAAAGTATGGAATTTGAAATGCCTCTTCACGGTTGTAAAAGGTCAGCCTTTTTCAGTAATTGGTCAGCTATAGATTCTTTTATACGATTTTCGTAAAGTTTTTTTTTTCAAGGTCATGAACGAGTTCCTTGAAAAAAAATAATTTAAAAAATCGTATAAAAGAATCTATAGCTGACTGAAACTACCTGACCTTTTATATAGATCTTAGGGCCTTTCAGATGGTATTAAATTTTTGCAAATTTCCCTTGAATGAGGTGCCAAAAATCGTTTTGACCTTGAAATAATTTTTTAAATTCATTAAATATTTATAAAAAAAAATCTATGGCTGACCTATTACTGAAAATAGTTGACCTTTTATCACGATCCAGAAATCTTTTGGATGGTATAAATTTTTTGCAAAATTCCCTTAAATGAGGTGCCAAAAATCGCTCGTGACCTTGAGTGACCTTGAGAAAGTTTAAGCCTTGATTAAAAGTTATCTAGGGCTGACCAATTTCTGGGACCAGTTGACCTTTTCTGACCAATTACAGACCAATTAGATGGCATTTTGTTTTAGCAAATTTTCCTCATATGAGATGCCAAAGGTCCAGAGCCGAAAAGTTGGCCATCATTTTAAACATGATTTACAAAAAAAAAAAACTACTTTAGTGGACTTTCGTTAGATTTTGGGGATAGTTCTAAGGAATTATAAGTATATATCGGGCCCTCAGCCATTCTCAAAACAAGTAACGTCTTAGCTTCGGGGACCAAGCGTCCTCCGAGCCTTGCTTTGTATAGTATTTTTGAGCAGAACGTCCATCTGTCAATTGGTTTTTTTTGGATTCGGGGACAAAATGCCACCCAAACTACTTCGGTATTGTAGCAGACTGCCCACCCGTCTGTCAATTAGTGAGCGGAAAACTCATCCACTTTATATACATATCATCAATATTGTTTTCTTCAACAAACTGAGAGAGAGAGGACCGATGGCTGATGGACCATGGCTGCCCTTCTCCCTCTTAGCATGTTGAAAGAAACACCTGTATGGAAGGAAGATAAATGAAAAGGCGGAAGCAAGGAATTGGATAACTGAACAAACAAATTTTGTCACAGCAAATTTTACCGTGACAATATTGCAACAACAGTCAAGCCAAGTTTATCAGCTTATTCTGTTTTTTTTTTTTTTTTTTGCAGCGTATTCTGCAAGTCTTATAGAGTCTCTGCCAAAATCAATAAAAACATCATCAGCTGTTTTGACCAGCAAAGCCACTGCCACAACCATAGAGCTATGGAGAGACGAAAAACTCATCAATTTCAGTGTTAAGTTCAAATGCCAATCCAATATGAGACCTATACAAGTGACGTCCTCGAGAGAAGCACGAATCTTCGGATATTAAGCGGCTGCTGCTGGCTTACTGAACAAAGATACGCATTTGATACCCAAACCTAACTTTCTCATGAGACTAATATACATTATGCTTCTTTCTATCTCTATTGTATTTAATGCATATTCTTTCACAAATCAGATATTAGACCTTTCGACTCTTATGTACCTAGCGACTAAGTCCACGAAACTGGTCAGCTAACTATCAAACTCTAACAACCCATATTCCTATCGGTAGAGCTAAAAAATCATTGCCTAAATTATAACCACTATAGCACTTCTTAAAATAGGCATCTTCTGAATAATTAAATTGATGCATACATCGATTGTCTAGAACTAACAGTTGAAAATTCTTGGTACGACCATGGCTGTAAAGAGGCTATTAGATTAAAAGAATTAAGTTTCCGATGCTTTAAAAAAATCCCACTGAGGAAAACCGAATAAAATACCGACGAGCCCGGAATACCTGCAACGCTCATATTCAAAAAACGAAGTTCTTACATGACCAAAATGTACGGCAAAAGATACTGCAATGTCCGAAAGGCAGTAAGAGCTTTTGGTCATTTGTAAAAAATATTAGAAACTCTTTGTCGTCATCGGTTCCAACACTCGTTCACAATAACACTCCTGTGGTTAGCTCGCAAGGAAAAGCAAATCTGTTTGCTGCCCTTTTTGCTGCGAATTCGACCTTGCCACACAGTGTTATGACTCCTCCTGTACTTGAGCGCGTAAATGCTGCTGTGGGACAAATCTTTTTCGCACTCGTATAGTCGCAAGAGTCCTAAAAGATCTTGAAATTCACAAATCCGCTGGTCCAGATTGTATATCCCCATTAGTTCTGAAGAGGTGTGCTTCAACACTGGCAAAACCATTACGTAAGCTTTTCCATCTTTCCTACTCATCTGGACTCTTTCCGAGTAGATGGAAAACAGCATATGTCCAGCCAGTACCTAAAAAACTATCGACCAATTGCACTTACATCCCTTCTCTCCAAGGTCATGGAAACGCTGATCAACAATCAGCTTAAGAAATATCTTGAAGAACGAAAGCTCTTCAATGACCGGCAGTACGGCTTTCGTAGCTATAGGTCCACTGGTGATCTGATGGCATATCTCACCGAAAAGTGGAACCAATCCTTACATCATTTTGGAAAAACAAAGGTAATTGCACTAGATATTTCTAAAGCATTTGATAGAGTTTGGCACGAAGCTCTTTTATCGAAAATGCATGCGTTTGGTATCGATGAGTCTCTCCTTCTTTGGATTAGAAGTTACCTGTCAGACCGTTCAATTCAGGTTGTTTTGGACGGTTTTAAGTCTGATATCCACAAAATAAATGCTGGTGTTCCCCAAGGCTCCGTTTTGTCTCCGACGCTCTTCCTTATCTTTATAAATGATCTCTTGTCTGAAACTTCTAATCCGATGCATTGTTTTGCTGACGATAGTTCTCTTAGCTTTTCATATTCGTTCCCAGATTCACAACCCTGCGCTTCAGTTATGGAACTGAAACGACAGCATATGATAAGCTCATTAAATTCCGATCTAGACAGCATCATACAATGGGGTATTAACAACCGTGTGGAATTTAATGCTTCGAAAACACAAAGCTGTCTTCTATCCGCTAAGCGAAATATACCACCCATGTCATTATCCATGAATGGCACTTGCATCAAAGTAACCAAAAAGCTTTCCACTGTCGGTATGTGCATTACTGATCATGTCTTATGGAATGATCACATATTCGATGTTGCAAAAAATGCAGCAAAATGCTTAGGTTTTCTTAAAAGATGTAAGAAACTTTGTTCCCCTTCTGATCTGGCTAACATCTATAAAGCGTACATCCGCCCAAAACTTGAGTATAACTCCCATGCCTGGTCAGGTGCCCCTATAACACATTTAAGCTTTTTGGATAGAATTCAGAACAGAGCCCTTAAGCTTATAGGTGATTCAAACATTACGGAAACTTTTGTTTCGCTAGAACACCGTCGTAATGTTTCCTGTCTCACACTGGTTCTATCGTTTTTTCTACCAACAATGCTCAGACGAAATAGCCAGTTGCATTCCCCCTCTGAAGCAATTTCGCCGTAATACTCGTCAAGTTATGAATGCTCATCAGTTTACCCTTGAGCCAAACTACGGACATACTGTCAAATATAGAGGTTCTTTCTTTAGCCGTACTACTCGGATGTGGAATGCTTTGCCAAACTCGATTTTTCCCCTTCATTGTGATGTACAAGCATTCAAGATCAACGTGCATCGGCATCTCCTATTACACCCTCTCCACTTTTCCTAAACGCTCACGCTGTGTTACATCATAACATTATAAGGGTATTCATAATCCCTTGAGTGTGTGCAAATTATAAAAAAAAAAAAAAAAAAAATGCACTGGGTAACCAAATACAGCCCAAAAAATAAACGGACAGATATTATCACTATTCTGACTTTATTAGACAGCACCACAACATCTATAGTTCCAGGAGAAACTACGGTCAATCAAACATAAACCAGTTTCTTCGAGAATATCAATAGACTGATGGGTCAAAAAATGAGATCTCCTACGGCTCAAAAACTGAGCAAGCGAATCCAATATTTTCTTTCCTTACTTATGTGACAGCAAAATTTCTGAGGAATTCTGTTCACGAGACTGAGATTACTGAGGGCTCTGAGATCTCATTTTTCTGAACTCCCCTAATGCCTGAGACAATTGTCACCAGCAATAGAGAGGCAACAATGACACAATGAAGCATTGTCTGTCTGTTTCGGAACAAAATAACGTCCCATTCTCTAGATGGTTCATTATTTTTTGACGAAATTGAGGCATCGAAACATAGACCTTGCTGTCTCATTAAGATAGTTCTACCTACATCTATCCTGTGAATAACAGTTCAAATATGACCATCCCAGAAGAGAAAGTGGAGAAAATCAACAACTGTAATCCAAAAAAAATAGTACCTCATGGCCTAATGGTTAGTGCGATGGACTGTCATGCGAAAGGTGTGGGTTCAATACCCCGGCGTGCCACCTAAAAACAGAAATGTTTTATCCAAGGTACTGCCTCTTGCGAGTAACTGACAAATCCTCCAAGAGTATACTTGTCATGAAAACTGTAGGTCCCCTCCATTCCTCCCAACAAAACGCACATAGGAATGGTTGAGAGTTGTAAGTTACTAGGCCTTGGTTCTCCACGAGCTGTTGCGCCAGCCAATTCATTTATTTATTTAATCCAAAAAAGTCAGTTGGACTAAATGTTGTATCCAACTTGGTCTTAAAGAGGATACCACACACAGTTCTGATTTTCTTAGGAGCTAGTGTTTAACAATGTGGGAAACATATACCCCCATACTCAATTTTCACATGATAAAAAGGGTGTTAGTGGGTCCGAAACATCTATTAAAAAAAAGTGCCAAATTTGAACGTCTGTTAAAGCTGTTTTGTGAAGAACATAAAGAAGACCATGGTCCCAATTCCACAAGCGTTAGTCTTTTATGCGATGTTTTCGATTCCGCAAGATTGGGTTTTGATATAGTAGTACATAATGTAATGCACTTAGAGCCAACGATATAAAATGTCAAATCATTTGCATAAGTTGTTGACAACAATTGTTCAAAATTACAAGCTATAAATATTTCTAGAATTCACACTTTTTCCCTCCTACCAATAGGCATTGATATAAATCGGCGTAAAAAATGTACGTCAAATTTTACACCTGTTCGAAATGTGTTTAAAGAGGGAAGACAAACGGCTAATGGTTCAAAACCTCAAAGGCTATTATTGATATGACTTACAACTTTACGCAAATGATTTGAGTTTTTATGTCGTTGGCTCTTATATATACTATAAGGGGAACATACGGATTTAGAATTTTTTTTGCTGCGGCATCATATAACACAAAAAATGTTGAAAAACACGGATCTAAGTCATCATATTCAACAACAATAAATTGTATCAACCAAAACTACTTCCCCAAAAAATGGAAAACTGCGAAAATGATATAGTGATTCCAAAAGAAAGCACCAGGAATTTGATCTTAAACTACAGGTCTAGAACCCTCTTCAAAATTTTAGTAAGGTTTGGATTAACTCATATGAAGCTCAACATATTCAGTAGGAAAAGGAACATCATCCTTTTCACATAGCTCGTCTTTTGCGAAAGCCATTCTTCAATGCATTCTCTCCTAAGACTTCAATACAACATCACGTTAGCCCTAAATAGTATTGATTTTTCTAAATGTGGTAACAACATTTTGACAGTGTATGGATAGAAGCTCTTATCCACAAATTTCATTTACTATAGTCTTTCTCCTAGAGCTAATCATTAGTATTGTCTTTTTTTCAAAAACTTCTTCTTGCTAAATATCAGCGCTAATTCAGAAGTGATGACTAAAAGAGCTGGAGCTGTCCTTGGCTCAAAACTCAGATAACTTTTCTACAGCATTTTGAGATCAGTTATCAGATACAGCTTTACGGTTTGGTTTTCAATATCCATCAAGACAGCGCTATAAGGGAACTTCAAACCCTTAAAAGAAAAATTCTAAGGATCTACAATGAATTGAACTTCAACCAACAGCGGCAAAAAACATTGCAGGAACTAATATCTTTACGCAGAAGTGAAAATGATCCCACTGGACATAAATATACTTACTTCTTTCGACAGCAAAGCCAGTGAGAAACATCAATTACTGTGATCAATATTAGTTTACTTTCACTTAACGATGAACAGATGCACACATCAATTGAAGATCTGATGAAAACCACTATTTTGCGCTTCTCCAGTATCCTAAAGATAACTTTGATTGAAATCTGGTAATTTTTTTCTACTTGATACAAATACTTTATACCTAGAAACCTTGATTAAATGAAAATATCACAAAATGAGTTTTGATATATGTAATTAACTTATGCAACAGATTAACAGAAGTTAAAGTTTTAATTAAATCACCTTTAGGCTCTCTTGCGGAATGAAGTTTCTTGAGTTTTGTCGGCTTTCTTCCGGAATGGCGCGTGGTCGCCGATATGTAAAAAGCATACAATGAAGTTTGGTAGAAATCCAACATAGTGGTTACCATGCTTCCGTCTTCCATTTATTTATTCCCATAGTGGTACCACTCCCATACACTTAACCGGACACGAACCAAGACGATGATGACGAAAACGTATATTATAGTCGAGAAGGAGCATGAACATCATAAGGATCCCTGTTGGTACAATTGTTTGAGCGTTAGTCACACTCGCACACAGCCTCCGCCATCATCTTGTGTTGAGAGTATACAAACAGATTCCTTATATATTTTTTTTGTTCGTGTTATTTCTTCTGAAAGAGGGTTTCTCTGCCCACGCTACTGCTTGCCAAGAAGGTATACATCATGAAGGCAAAATGGTTTTTATTCAGAATCACGTACTCCTTCAGGATATGATTTATATGCCTTACTACTGCAGCTGATAGAACAGCTTATCCAATATAACTTGCTCCTCCTGATGTTGCCTACACCGCGCGCTATAGGTACTATAGTTGTTTACATCATCCCATCAACAGGATGGTATTAATAAAATAACAAAATAACTGGGCGCAGGAAAAATTGACAAAAATTTTAAAATAAATTTGCAAGATTTGTATATAAAGTCGCACGATGGCAAAGAGCATTGTTTTAGTGAATCCTTCGTTCTTGTTGATTCTCACTTTATCAAGTTCCTAACTACCGCTTCAATTTAATTTAAGTTAATTTTGTGTATAAACAGTAGATAACATTCATGTACAGGTTACAGGATGATAGTGATGAATTTCATTACATTTCTTAATAAATTTTAGTTTCTGGTCAGGAAGATAAGGAAGAGCGAGTACTTAAAGAGTGATTCTATAGTTTTTCATAGTTTTTCCACATTCTACGCTTAGCTGATAAATAACGAATTGTTAACAAATATTTAAAAAAAATAGGTTCAAATATGGGGGATGATGGAAAAATTATCATAAAATATTTAAAAATTTTATTACCGTTTGTTATTCAAAATACAAACATGAATTTGTATAGTAATTAAATTGAATTTTAAAAGCATATACCTATAAATTTATGCAATGCTCTTCCATTGAGCTGGTAGATTTATGAGGATTATTTGTTGAATAATTATTTAATAGTATGAAAACAATACTCCCAAACTAATTGTGTGTGGTTTCAAATAATCCTTATATCCTTAACCTTTGCAATAGAATACATTGAATTACATATGCATACTATTTATTTTACACTAGTCAACAAAATAAAAGGAACACATTTTTTTCAATTTTTTTTAGTGTTTTTTGAAGAGCTGTATCTTTGTGACGAGTGGTCGTATTGAGTTGAAACAAAAAGCATTTTACAGCTTTTTATTATTTGTTTCGAAAATTATTTGCAAAAAAATTGTTTGAAGTACCGTTATTACGTTATTGCAAATAATGAGACGAGACAAAAAAAATTATTTTCTTACATTTTTTTTTGAAGGTCCTCATTTCTATGGATACATTGTTTTGAGTCAATTAAATGTAATGATCAGATACCTTGTTTATTCAACTTTAATTCAATTTTTTTTTTATTGTCGTGCAATTTTTTCTTTGCATGGTTATTTGACTTTGAATGAAAAAAGATACTTTTAGCCTTGATTACCAATATCTCAGCAAATAATGACGTTATAAGAAATTACAAGACAGTTTTGGAAATCTAAGAAAGCGTTTTACAAGACTTTTTTAAGATTTTGTAAAAATTATTGTTTTTTACCGTTCACCGTAAGTTTAAAAAAAGTACTAAAAACTGACGTTTTGTGGTCTTTTCGTAAATCTTTTTTTTCTTTGCAAATATTGATTGCATGGCTTGCGTTGGTATGTAAATTTTTAGACTTTTAAAGCATCAATATTCTTGTAAGTTTTCAAATCGATTCATCGAACCGTTTTTCCTCACCAAAACTTCAATGTCTTACATACCAGGTAAAGGAACAAATTGTGCTGTTCCTAAGCAATGCGTAGTCGTCATCAAAATGACAAGAAAACCGCAATTCCAGTAGATTTTTTTTTCACAGTTTTGCATTAGTTAGATACTTTTTTGACTTGAAATGAAATAAAAAGTACATTTTTCCAAAAAAAAAATTTTTTAATTAAAGTTTTTTTGTTTGAAAAATTTTATTATTTTAATTTTATTATTTTAAAAAATAATTTTTTGTCTCGTCTCATTGTTTGCAATAACGCAATAACGGTACTTCAAACAAATTTGTTTGCAGATAATTTTCGAAACAAAAAATAAAAAGCTGTAAAATGCTTTTTGTTTCAACTCAATACGACCACTCGTCACAAAGATACAGCTCTTCAATAAACACTAAAAAAACATTTAAAAAAAATGTGTTCCTTTAATTTCGTTGACTTGTGTATATAAAGTTTCCATTATGTATGAAAGCAAAAATTTCAATATAGTTTAAATTATATACATATGTACATTCATATGTATACATAAGGGTGGTCGTTTTGTATTTTTTTTTTTAGTTTAGTTTTATATGTATTTGGACGAGTCTAATTCAGTTCCAATTGAAGAAAACAGAATTCCCTAATTTTTTTTTCAGATTTTTATTTTCAACCCCTATAGTTGCTGTAGGGATAAATTAAACTGCCTACTTTTTTTTGGATACTAAGTGATTTGCGTTAAATCTGCTATAAAATTCCATAGGTTGGTTGGAAGTAGACAAGAAAAAAAAAATCCTACTTGAGAGCTTGAACAGGAGGGGAAATTTTACTAAAAAAAATGCATACAATAGAAAAATATTAATTAAAACAAAACAGCAACACTTACAGTATTATTTTATAGCTTTTTGGAACTGTTCTGAAGAGGTGTTCTTCAACGCCGACAGAACCATACTGCGTAAGCTTTTCCATCTGTCCTACTCTACAGGTCTCTTTCCGAGTGGATGGAAAACAGCATTTGTAGAGCCTGTCCCTGAAAAAGGCAAATCTTCTTCTCCCTCTAATTATCGTCCAATTGTACTTACGTCCCTTCTTTCCAAGGTCATGGAAACGCTGATTAATTATCAGCTCAAGAAAAATCTTGAAAAACGAAAGATTCTTAATGACCGATAGTATGGCTTACGTAGCAATAGGTCCACTGGTAATCTAATGGTATATCTCACCGAACAGTGGAACATATCCTTACATCGTTTTGGAGAAAGTAAGACTATTGTACTTGATATTTCAGAGGCATTTGATATAGTTTGGCATCGAGCTCTCTTATCGAAAATGCGCGCATTTGGTATCGATGAATTTCTTCTTCTTTGGATTAGAAATTACCTTTCGGATCGTTCAATACAAGTCGTCTTAGATGGTTACAAGTCTGATATTCATAAAATAAATGCTGGTGTACCCCAGGGCTCCACTTTGTCTCCGACTCTCTTTCTCATTTTCATTAATGGCCTCTTGTCTGAAACTACTAATCCATTAAATTGTTTTGCTGACGATAGCACCCTTAGCTTTTCATATTCGTTTCTAGATTCACATCCCTGTGGAACTTCAACGGCACCGTTTGGTAAGCTCATTAAATTCTGATCTTGACAACATTGTTTAGTGGGGAATTAAAAAGCGTGTTGAATTTAATGGTTCCCATGAGCGGTACTTGCATCGAGGAAACTGAACAGCTCTCAGTCCTGGGTATGTGCATCTCAGATCACCTTTTGTAGAACGATCACATATTCAACATCGCCAAAAATGCTGCAAAGTGTTTAGGTTTTGTTCGAAGATGTAAGAAATTCTTTTTCCCTTCTGATCTGGCTGTAATCTTTAAAGCCTTCATCCGACCCAAGCTTGAGTATAACTCCTACATTTGGGCAGGTGCTCCTATAACTCACTTGAAACTCTTGGGAAGAATAAAAATAGAGCCTTATTACTCAAACAAATACAACTCTGATACATCGCCACCATGTTTCATGTCTCTCATTATTTTATCGTTATTTTTATAAGCAATGTTCTAGTGAAAAAGCCAGTTGCATTCTTCTCCCTTAAACAATTCAACCGCAATACTCGCGCTTTTAGGAATGCCCATCAGTTTACCCTGGAGCACAATTTCGGACGTACTGTCAAGTACAGGGATTCTTTTTTTAGTCGTACAACACGAATGGGGAATACTGTACCAGGTTCTGTTTTACCCTTCCATTTTTATATTCAGAACTTCAAAACCAATGTGCATCGGTATCTCCTCTTAAATCCTTCCCTATTTTCCTGATCGCTCGCACTTTGTCTCATCATCTTAAGGGTAGTCAAAACCCCTTTAATGCACGCAAATTATAAACAAAAAATAGGCGCATTTAAGAGCGGGTAGGGTGGAATTTTATCAAACGGAAAATCTAGGTACATGACACATAATTTTTGTGCAATTTTTAACGCTGTAGTAAATGAAAATCAAAGACCAAACGATTCGACTATCCCATTCGTCAATAATATTTGAGGGCATGATTTTTGGGTATATTCTAAGAAAAATCATATGGGGGACAATTCTATCCCCCCCCCCCCCCCTTGAGGCAGGGCAGGCAAATTCTGAAAAATGGCTTTAAATGCACACAAAAATATTCAAAATCAACGATAACACATACAATAGCTTTATTGAAAGTTTATACGGGTGAGTCTACAAATGATGGAATTTTCGGCGGCTGAGCTGATATACATAAAAAACTGTTCAAGTATTTAAACTGATTTTTTAATAACTCTAGATCTGATTGATATCTATGTACTTGCCGTCAAAATTATTAAGATCTGATATACTTTCAGTATTCAAAAAAATATTCAAAGTCTCTAATTCTAAGTCCCCTGACGGCGGCCGGTGGGTGCTCTGCCCATATTCGAACAGCAAAATTTTTGCAGTTCTTTTATTTAAGTTCCAAAACCAAAATGAACCATCAACGTTAGATAAATATAACTTTTTATAATATAATTAAATGTTCAGTTCCCTGGAACACCAGTTTTCAAAAAAATGCCATACAATTTTTATTTTTTTGACTGGCTGCTTTCAATTAAGTGAAAGGACGTTTAAAAGTTCAACTGTAGATAGTTTTTAAATAAAGAAACACTTGTAGTTTTAAAATATAGAAACATAGTTTTGATTTTTATTTGTAATATGATCAATAAATAAAAGGTTTTTTATTATTGATCCTTCAAAATACCGTTATTACCGATCATATAGGCTACTCATGCTCTCAAGCTTTTAATTTGTTTGTGGTTGGTCTCTAAGTCATAAAGTCTTATAACTATGCTGCCGAACGTAAAGAAAAAAGGACGTATTTCCATCTTTGTAGTTTCTCGCCTTCAAATAAAATAATTTTGAAAATTTTGAAAGACGATTTCTTATTTAAGAAATAATAGGGCTGTTCCTTTACTATGCATTTCAGTAATTTTCTGTGCATTTCTGCGCATTTCAGTCCAAAGTTCTGTCAAAGTTCGCATATAAAAAAAAAATTTGGCACAAATTTGGACCAAAAATCGCAGAAACTCAAAGTAAAGGATCAGACCTATTATTATTTACCATGCGCATAAGTTTCAGTTATTTTAGGGATTCCTTAAAAAAATGAAATTTCGACTTTTAAGCTTAGCACAGCCCATTGGCGTTATTACGATTTTGTTCTGGGGGAGCGGGAAGGGTCAAACTATTCTTTAATCGACTACATTTTGGGGCAGTTGAAATTTTTTTCCTACAATATGTTTTGGGTGGTTCTGAATCTGAATCTGAACTTGAGGTTCGCGACTAAAAATAATTGCAAAAAATTCATTTTTTGGGTTTTTTCACTTATAGCTCGAAAGCTGTCAATTATTCGTAAATCACATCTAAAAACAATCGAAAGCATACACAATTTCCAAAAAATCTCCGTTTAAGGTTTTTTTTCTATGACAACCTATTTGGACTCAAGCGTTAGCTGAAAGTGGAAGTGTTTTTACTTTTCCGAAAAGCCACTTGAAAACACTAATTAATTACACTGTGTGACAAAATTTGAATTGTAATTTGAAAATGAATAAAAAATATACTTTCCCGATGTCGTTTGATACTCTGGCCTCAGTATTGCTCTAGCACCTCACGTTTTTGAGATATTTGCATTTTTCGAATAAATTTCTATGGTTATTCTGAAGTATGGATATTTCCCTTCAAGAATCTTTTTCAATCTTTCAAATACATGTCGTCATTAATCTTTGAAAAATCATTATTTTGTTTTGAGCTTTCGTCTTAAGCTTACTAAAACTAAGCTTACGCAACAGCATTTGTCCTGTGCAGGCGTGGATACAGGGAGAGGGCAATGGGTGCAATTGCCCCCCCCCCCCCCCCCCCTGGGCAGTAACGAACGAAGCATAAAATATGAATTTAATAAAATGTAATCAAAAAAAGGTTATTTCGTTACACGTTTATAAATTTTTTTCTTGGCAGCGCAGAGTTGCAGCAATGAGTGGTTGTGCGTTGGCTGATTGCTAACCAAGTTCAGCTAAGAAAAGTTCCGCTATGCACAAATAGCATTCAGATCGACCGAGTGGAAAGCTTATATAACTTCGGTTTTAGACTTTTGATCTTCAAAGTTAAGGTCTTTTATTAAAAGATAAATGTCCGGCTACGTTACTGTATACCATTTTATGAGAAAAATCAATTTATTTCGTACTAGGGAATAGGGTGAATCCCAAATCGATTTGATTTTCAGTTTTCAAAATGCGAATGAAAAATTGCACAATTTGAAAAATAATGTTTTAAAAAAGTTTTGCTCGACCTCCAACCCTACTCTACAATTTGTTTAGTGGGTTTTAATAGTTAAATGTAATGGGGAGGCGGCAGGGGCACTTATCTTAATTTTCAAACCTAAAGTTAAAAAAAAAATAATCTTTAAAATACGTCGATTGTATTAGCTTCAAAAATTTCTAACTTTGCTTCAAGTCCTTAGATCTACAGGATAAAGAGAATTAAAATTGAAATAATAAACTTAACTTGTGTATAAAAGTTATTGAGAAATACCTAAAAAAAATCATACTAAAAAGATGATAGAGTTCTTTTTATGATAAATATTTAAATGTGTGTTTCCATTGAAGGAGTACTTTCACTAGAAAACTCTCGAGATAGAGTGACTCTCGGATATCTGTCTTTCCCTCTGGTGAGCTTATTTCATGACTGTGTCTGTGTCCACTTTCGAATTTTACTCTCGAGAACTTCTTCAGAGCTGCTCACCGTCCTTTTTCTCTGAAATGGATACGCACTTTAATGTCGTTTTCGATTGGATTTTCTTACTTTTCTACTCCTTTTTGATTCAAATCGAATATGAAAACATCGTGTTGTCACGTGCTTACACACACACAATACTGAATGACGCCATTTTATAAAATGGTTTCTTCAAGCATTTATCACTTTTGACAAGTAGTCCGACGATAAACTATTTATGTATGCGGGTGTTCCAAATCTGCTCCTTCTTGAAATCGGAAACAGAAAAAGACTCCGAAAACATTACTCGGAACATCCAATCGAAGGCTTTTGGAGTAGTAGGAGTTAAAACGGAGTGGGGAAGGAGTACTCCGAACGTCCAATCGATAACGACATAAGAGTATGCACATGTGTTTCGAGTTTGGTGCTGCACGCAGCGATGCGTGCAGACGTGCTGTACATCTATTAGGCATAAGATACGTTTTTTGATACTGGCGAAGAGTCCGAATCCAACGAAGAAGATTGGAGAGAAACCAGGAAACGACTTCAGCAGTCACTGCCGAAGAGAAGTTGGATGGAACACCTAAGGATAGTTATTTTTGGCCGTTTTTGAAAACGTTAAGTCAACATCAATTCTATTGTATCGAACTGCATGAGTCTGGCAACTCTGCAAACGATGGTTTGTGCTTGAATGAAACATTTTTATTAAAACTTAACGAAGGCTAAGTATATTGTTGATGAAATGTATAACGAAAGTTAGTCACATCACAATCACAATCGATGGCTGAACCAAGAAGGTCGGACGAAAAGGTTTAATAAAAAGTATTTTTTTTCTTTTTGTTTTCCACTATAATCATTGTGTTTTATTTCAATGTCGGAAAGATTGGTTTTGTATCGATGGACGAACGACTAACGCGTATGAGCAAACGATATACGGTTCATCTTGGCTTTGATCTATAATTTTAGTTTAGCTAAAATATAGCTATTGTCAAATTATGTCACTGGTTTTGTTTGCACAAAATCTTTTTCATTAACGTCTTTCAATTTTCTTGCAAGCACATTTGACGTTTATGAACACGTTCTCCGGCTTCTCAATATTTTTGTTGCCAGCTCGATTTTTTTACTGCAGAATTGCACCACACATCATAGGTTTGTTCCTTGCCGACTTTCAAACAGTTTAAAACCGCCAGATTTTGTCCGAAGTCGTTCCACACTTGAAAAATTGTACTGGTCCGCACCAAATCTGGCGGTCTGAAACTGTTTGAAACTGTTTGAAACTGTTTGGGACTAACCAAGGAACAGGGTTCATTTTTTCGAACATGTGACTTTAGCAAACTGCATTATCGAACACAATGCTTATGCAGTAAAACTTGTATTTGAAATTTGCTTTTGAGAACATTCTGCAAAATGAATTTTTGGTGCTGATGACGTTCTCGAAAACGACCTTTTACTGGCAAGGTAAGGTTAGGTTTTCCTAGCTAAAGAAGAGGCCGAAAATTTCACTCGAACTCGAACGTCATGTGTCTGAATAGGAACATACCTCTGTGCCATTATATTTTCCGAACACAATTGTGGAGTTACGCAGATCCAAAGGGAACTCAAAAGCGCTGAAAAGACACCATGCTGTAGCTACTAACTGCAAAGCTTCATTTCACAAAGTTCAAAGTACCCGCTGTTCGAGACACTGTGACAGTTATACTTTCTTCAAATTTCAATCTCATCAACTCACATTGCTTTGTGTGACCAAGCGGTTTCCTGTAGATCTCAAGATTTTGGAAGCTCATGAAAATTTCCCCCCCCCCTGAACGAAATCCTGGATCCGCGCCTGGTGCTGTGCACACCCCTCCTAATCTAACCTAACCTAACCTACTAAAAGGGTTTTGCAGGAACAGTAAAAATACGCCAATATTCAACTAGCGCTTGAGCTCCAATGGGCATTTTTGCATCATTTTTTGCATTTTTTTCCATGTTGTGACATAAAATTTTAGCCGAAAACCTCAGATTCGAATTCAGCACCCGCAAAATATAACTAGGACAATATTCAACAATTCACATGGTATAAATATACAACATGACTAAGCTATTGATTAATGTGGTAAAAATAGGAACCATAAATACAAAATCTTAGGATTTCAAGATAACAAAATATGTTGTACCTGGGCGAAACGCAATATATGGAGAAGAGCTCACTTTTTCTTTATTTTAACTTAATTCATTCGCTCCACTCAAACAGAAGAATATTATTTTTAATTATTTCTTCAAAATCGTAACTAACAATATTATTTCAATTTTCCTCAGCAAGATAAATCGATGATCTGATTAACGTCTATTAAACGATGTCACTCACACTGGTCACGGCTAAAACTTTCATGCAGTTTTAAGTGATTGTTTGATTTTTTTTTGTATGCTCTGGAGGGGGATGGAAGGGGGAAAATCTCAATTATGAATTCCATTTTTTTTGTGTCAAAAACATAAAACAAGCAAGAAATGGGAAAAGGACCTCAAGTTTTTTTTTCATTTCTCAAAAACTATGAAAGACTTTGACATTTGGGTTTCCTGACTAAAAATTAATAAGAGCATTGAATATAAAACACAAAAATAGTACTTAATTACGCAAAATTTTTTAAAATATCAACTGAAAAAAAAATACCATGATTTTTTTCAAAAATTTTGATTTTGAAATCTAATTCATCAAAAACTTGAAGAAAAAAAAACAGAAAAAAGGCTCTGGACGTTTTGCACCGTCAGCTATTTTCAGTAATTGGTCAGCCATAGATTTTTTTATGAATTTTTAATGAATTAAAATAAAATAAAAGTTATAGCGATTAACTTATTTATTTAAAAATATTTTTGCAATATAAAATTACAAGAAATAAGTAAATGAGATAAGGCATTAACAAACAAGCCATTAGCAATATTTAAGGGAAATTTGCAAAAAATGTATACCATCTGAAAGTTTTGTGGTCGCACTATTTTAAATCGCATGTGTTAGCGCAAGCATCTAAGTGCGTTTGTTTCATTTTAAGTTTCAACAATCGCATCGCCAGAAAAATGGAACAAATTTTAAACTTCTAATTGTGGCGATTACTTGCTAGCATTTGCGTTCATTCTCATTTAAATTCATGTTCTCTAATTCAGGCGTTGAATAGTCGCACAGTAGAAATCGCAAGTGCGTTCCTAGCCTGAATTTTAACAATTTTGGATGATTTCTCGGTAGCATGTGCATTTATTCTTATCTTAACTCATGTGTTCTATTTGTTGTGAACGGATGGTTGCGCGATATAAGTTGCAGGTGCAGTCCTAGGCTAAGTTACACAATTAACAATAAACATGCAATAAACATAAGAAATAAAAAAAAAATTGGTGGCGCAACAGCTCGTGGAGAACCAGGGCCTAGTGACTTACAACTCTCAACCATTCCTGTGTGTGTGTTGTTGGCTCAGGGTACCTACAATTTTTTTGCTGCATCCGATCGGATAGATAAGAAGTACTTATTCATGATAAGTAATACTCTTGGTGGATTTGTCAGTTCCTCGCAAGATTCAGTACCTCGGGAAAAATATTTCTGTTTATTTTAGGTGGCAGGGGCTTCAAGTATCGTGATTTTAATGTACGATTATAATCATTTAATCTTTATGAAATCTGATATTTCAAAATTTAATTTAATTTTTGGGGTTATTTTTCATCATGAAATTTTACTGTAAGAAAAAGCACCAAAACCATGAAAAATCACCTTAGTTCATAAAAAAAATCTCTTTTCTTGCTTTTCATTTTTGGGCCATATTTATTTTGTTGTTTGATGGGAACAAATTTCATGTAGCCTGACGAGGAATATCAATACAAAACCAAAACAAATAAAAATTACAAGCCAATCAATTTCTTCTAACCCCTCCCTCCAGTAAAATTTATTTTGAAGTCCATCAGCATCATCAAGTCCATGTAACCCCGATTGGGGCATAGGGCGCCAACAAATCGTTTCCATCCCTCACGGTCTGCAGCTAGACATTTTAATTGTGGCCACGTCTTTCTCTGGGAGTCTGCTTCTGCTAGAACTGTTGATTTCCATGTGGTTCTTGGTCTTCCAACCCGCCGTGCACCCTGAGGATTCCATTCAAAGGACTGCTTTGCAATTTCATCGTTTGGTTTCCTCAGTGTGTGACCAATCCATTGCCATTTACGCTTTCTTATGTCAACGTCCAGCCGCTCTTGACTTGTCCTGCGACACAATTCCTCATTTGATATTATTTGTGGCCAGCAAATCTTTATAGAATATGGCTTAGACAGCGGTTCACAAAAGCCTGCAATTTCTTCGAGATGGTTGTCTTGACTTTCCAGGTTTCGCAAGCATATAAAAGCACAGATTTGACATTGGATTCGAAGAATCTCAACTTTGTGCGCAAGGAGATTTGACTAGATTTCCAAATTTGGGACAGAGGATCGAAGACTGCGCGAGCTTTATTTTTTGATGAAACAATACTTCCAAGGTAGTTAAATTATTCAACCTCTGCAACTGGCGTCTCCTGTATAAAAAATACGGTGATGTGTGGAGCGGCCTGTGAGCATTATTTTTGATTGACTTTTTGCTACCAGTCGACTCTCCTTTTACCTTCAGAGCTTGACACATCCCGTTCAGCCCGCTGATGTTATTTGCCAAGAGACACATATCATCGGCATAGTCTTAGTGACTAAGCCCTGCCTCTCTGCTGTTCCAACGCTGGCCTTCAAAACATCGTCAATTGCCAGTAGAAATAGAATTGGCGATAGAACATCTCCGTCGGATAGCTGTCCATTGTGTAAAACAAAACATCTTGCGTTGTTATAGGACTCTCTTATAATTGCAACTATTTTTGGGGGAATTCCCCTGCCAAGAAGTGATATCCATATACATTCACGGTTGACTCGGTCAAAGGCCTTCTCAAAATCCACGAACATGAGGTAAGGCAGTGATTGAAACTCCGCAGACTGCTCAAGAAATATACGCAGAGTGTTGATATGGTCGACACAAGACCGCCCACTGTGGAAACCAGCTTGATGACTCTTGAGTGTAGACTCGATTCTAACCTTTATCCGCTCCAGAATGATGGTTTTCGGTTTGACTATCCGGATGTACCTAGGTGATTGTGTTGCAAGTCTTATGTTTAAACACAGTCCCACCCAGTACAAGACGATAAGCGTTACAAAAATCGACTAGCAAAACCCCATTTTCATTCCGTGACCCCAAGCCATTTTTCTCCATCACGCGTTCCAGACCGTAGTTGTCGGATCCGACTTGAGCATTGATATCTCCCGTGACAATTATGATGTCATAATATGAGTGTAGAAAGCGGTTTTGTCTTCCTCGGTCGCTTCATTTGTGGGGGCGTAGCACTGAATTATTGTTACGTTACGAATTTTTGAACGGAACCTTGCTGTCATTATTCTTGCAGAAATGGGCGCCCAGGATATAAGACTACGCCTCGCTTCTTCGTTCAACATAATTCCATCCTCTCTTTCTTTCTCCTCTCTCTTTCTTTCTCCTCCCCTGAATACAGCATTCTCGTTTGCCCAGAGTCAGCTCTGTATTCAGCTCTTCCTCTCCACCTAATTTCGCGCTTATGCCCAGCATACTGATCTTAAGGTGATCTTGGGGACTCAATTCCATTTGTTGTCATATTTCATGTATAAGATTTAGGGTGGTCCTTAAATTGGACATTGTCTTGGATAGCCCACGTTGAAAAACAATTTCTCTAATTTTTTCAGATTTTTATTTCACCCCCCTGGTCTTCCTTTTTCACTTCAAGGTACAAATAATGGAGTAAGGGTGATTCTTTTAACACATGACAAAAAAAATCAGAATTTATAGATTAGATTCAGACGAAAAAAAAATCGCATTGGAGGGGGGGGTCTATTTCCCCCCGTTCAGGAAGGAGGGGTAATTTTCTAAAAATTTGACCCAAAATAGAAAAAAAATATTTAAAAAAACGGGACCACTTACAGTGGCATGCTATTGCTTTTTTTAAAGCCATGAATCCAGTCTCTAATATGTTTTTTAAATCAAGTTTTATTGTAAATAGTTTTTGAAAAAAAAATTTTCAAACTTAAAGATAAAAACAAAAATAATATTTTTTTACGTTTGAAAATTATTTTTTTTCAGAAACTATGTATTTACAATAAAAACTTGATGTAAAAAACACATTAGAGACTGGATTCATGGCTTTAAAAAAAGCTATAGCATGCCATTGTAAGTGGTCTCGTTGGTTTTTAATATTTTTTTTTCTATTTTGGGTCATTTTTTTTAGAAAATTACCCCTCCCGCCTGAACGGGGGGAAATAGACCCCCTCCGGTACGATTTATTTTTCGTATGAATCTAATCTATAAGTTCTAATTTTTTTTCGCGTGTTAAAAGAATCACCCTAACTCCATTTTTTGTACCATGAAGTGAAAAAAGGGTGACCAGGGGGGTGAAATAAAAATCTGAAAATATTAGGAATTTTTTTTTCTCTATTTAGAGTAATTTAATGCCTATCCAAATTGGAATTTCAAAAAAACCCAATATAAGGACCACCCTTATAAGCATAAAATATATTCTTCCACCATGGTGTTTTCCGAAATACAACTAATAACATACATAAACTCAGATTTGACAGGCACACCCGCCTTTTGTATGGTCAAACACATAACTGCTCGAGGCCGCCCACTATGGGAAAACAGACGCCTTTTGTAGCCGCCCAATGTGGGTAACAGACGCTACTTGTTGCTGCCGTTGGCATTTCAACAAAAAAAGGCTCCTCCGCCACCAGACTATCATGCCGTTGACCGCCACCTGCAGTTCATCCGACTTTAGGGGGCCTTTAACCAGCCCGAGGACAAGTTTGTGCCCTGACCAGCATAGCTGGGTTGTCTGCTTATCTCGGCATCCATTCGGTCTCCTTGCACGTTAGCGTTACCCACTCTCTACCACGCGGAGGTGTGCATAAGGATTTTTCTTTCATTTGGAGTCCAACACAACTGAATTGGACGTGCTAAAGCCAATAGACTTGAAGAAGACTACTATTTTTCTCTTCAAGTAATTTTTTTAATATTCATGGGTTAGGTTAGGTTAGGTTGAAGTGGCTGCCAGTCGTGGGGACCGACACACTTAGACCATGAGTTGGTCCATTGTGATACCACAAGAATCCAGGAAACCCTTTTCCCTACTCGGTGAACCATTTGGAGCTTCTTATGAAGCGTAATAGACTGCCAATGTCAAAGTTTATCAGATCACTAGGATCATTGAAGTAGAACTCACCAAGGTGAAGTCTTCGTCTATGAGACAGAGCAGGGCACGTGCATAGAAGGTGAGGGATCGATTCTATCTCCTCCTCATCCATACAGCTTCTGCAAAAATCGTTAGCGAATACGCCAAGACGCGTTGCGTGCTTGACTATGAGGCAGTGTCCGGTTATAACACCAATCATGGAGCTGATGTGCAATCTGCTTAGAGATATCAAACGCTTAGATCGTTTTAAATCCATTACTGGCCAGATTTGTTTTGTTGCCAAACAAGTGGTGATATCATACCACCTAAGATTTGTTCTCTCTAAGGCATCTTGCTTCAGCAAAAGTTTACATGTAGCGATGGGTATACCTATTTCTGCCTTACTAGGTAGAAGGGGTAAAGTTGTACCATTTTTAGCGAGTTCATCGGCCTTACAATTACCTGGGATGTCTCTATGCCCCGGCACCCAACACAGGTGAATATTAAACTGTTGTGCCATCTCCAACAGAGACGAACGGCAATTTAGGGCTGTTATAGAGTTAGTAGAGACCGATTCCAGGGATTTAATAGCTGCTTGACTATCCGAGAAGATGCGGATATCTGTAGTTGATATCACGTTTTCCTTCAGCCAAGATAAGGCTTCTTTAATCGCCATAAGTTCCGCCTGGAACACGCTACAATGATTAGGAAGACGGAATGAGAGACTTAATTTAAGTCTTTCTGAGTACACACCGCCACCCACCCCTTCATCAGTTTTCGATCCGTCCGTGTAGATATGAACCGATTCATCATCCAAGAAAGCCATATCCTCCCAGAGGGTTCTAGAAGGAATGGTGACTTGAAAGTTTAAACCGAATTGTGGTTTTGGGATGGTGTAGTCAATGTGACTAGGTAGTGACCTGAATGAATTCAGAATGATGGAATGGCCAATATTATTGTTGTACTATTGTGAGGAAGCTTGTAGGCGTATGGCTGTATTTGCAGCCACCTGTTTTCTAAATATATCGAGGGGAGTCAGATATAGCAGAACGTCTAGAGCAGCAGAGGGTGTCGTGCGAAGCGCACCACTTATGCATAAACAAGCCGAACGTTGTACTTTGCTTAGTCTGTCGCAGTTTACCGCTTTATCTAGAGCAGTCCACCATACTGCAACACCATATGTGAGAATCGGTCTAATCACCGATGTGTATAGCCAATGAGTAATACGAGGTTGAAGGCCCCATTTGTTCCCAACGGCTTTTTTGCATGAGAAGAGTGCCACTGTGGCCTTCTTGACTCTTTCTTGTATATTAGGTTTCCAACTTAACTTTTTGTCTAAAATAAGACCCAAATATTTTGCCTGATCAGTAAATGTTAATGGAACACCTTTAATAGAGGGAGGATCTACATGAGGGATTTTATATTTCCTTGAGAATAGAACAAGTTCTGTTTTATGAGGGTTGACGCCCAGACCACACCGGTCTGCCCAATTGGTTAGCCTATTTAAAGCGTTTTGTAAGAGTTCTTTTAAGGTGGTAGGATGCTTTCCTGATACGGCAATAGCAACATCGTCCGCATAGGCAATCACTCTGTAACCCTCCTCTTCCACTTCCAGGGAACCCTTTCATTTTTTAACGTAACTTTTTGCCCCTGCGTCTTCTAGCCCCACTCTCCCCTAATTATTTAGCTTCTATTATTGGCTTTATTGTGTTGTCTTATCCCAGCAATTTCAAGTCGAATGCAAAGAAGAAGCAGTCTTTTTAAGTGCTTAAAATCTTTTGAGAACCTTTCTGATTTAAAATAAATAGGTCTGTCTATTTATATAGAAATACTATGAACTTAGGTTATATGTGAAAAAAGCAGTCTCCAAAAATAAGTATGTTGTAAAATTCTTATTTATTAAAAGACTTTTTAAATTTAAAAAAATTAAAAAAAAGGATCGTAATTTTCCCACTTCCCTTCTAAGTTGGAAGGACCAACTTTTTCCCTGGTCTTTAAAGTTTTTTCTCTTATTTTTTCTTTTATTTCAAAGGTTATTCTCATAATAGCAATAGCAACGCCTTAGAATTACAACAACAAGAAAATTATCGCCCTCTGATTGATGCGGCCAGAGCTCGTTAATTAAAAGTGCTGCGGCCCCTTTTATTTACAACTTTAGTGCCATTATTTTTCTCGATGGGAATTTTACGCTCTTTTCGTTTCCCTTCTCCCATTGCTGTTCTTCTTGTAATATTTTGCTTAAAGCTGTTAAGAAGTGAATAAACGCAAAAAAGGACTCGTTTTCTCGTTTATTTATAGGTCCTCCATGCTTCATCTACCCACAAGGATGGCACGAACAGAGAAATTATTGTTTGTTATTTTTTGTTTGGTTTCTGTTTTCCTTTAGGACTAACAAGCAGAAAGATTTTGCCATCTTGGACAATATTTTTTCATCAACTTTGATGAGATAATTATTGTGCACACCCAGAATGGCATATGAAATCGAAAGTTCACAGAAATATCCTTAGTAGTGCTGATGTATGGCGTTGATCCTTTTAAGTATACCAACTTAGAGTGATTGACAGCATTTTGGTCTATCGAGGTCATCGTTGGCTCGATTCTTCCTCTAACTCTATTGCTTGAAGTAAATTGTTAGTGAAACTAAAATAAACACGAAGCTCTGACAATTTTTCCACAAAATATCGCTCAATGTCACAAGGAAGAGAAAAGTCCAATTTTCAAAGTTTTCTCAGGGATTCAATGAAATCCAAAACTCTGGTGGAAGTGGAAGTATAATTCCCAGCACGTTTGTTCTGTTACAGTCCATGCCCAAAGATCCTTTTATGCGGAGAAAGTCACACTGTGTCGTGGTAGATGTTGAACGTCGACGCGAGCGACCTTCACTCCCATTGCGGCAAGTAATGAGAATATAATTCACAAAAAAAAAAAACACTCTTCTCCTCTTGGTCTTGCTGGTTATGCTCCCAGCTCCGGGTAGATGATACAGTATCAACCAAGGCGATTTATAAAAATGTAAATCCTTTTTATATGTTGCCGCGCTTCTGACAGTTTTTCTTTCCTTCAGTTAACTCATTTCAATTCACTTGATTCGTTTACGTGGGCTACTTAAGATTTAACTGTCATTGTGTATACGTTTGAGAGGATGATTGATATCCTCGAATTATATTGAAGAATTTTTAAATATAAATTTAGAAGAGCGCGCGACACGCGTCAGTCGCAGCAAGCTGCTTTTCTATTTTTTTTATTTCATTTTTGCAACAAAATTTGATGGGCGTCTGTCATTTAGAGTATTTATATTGTTTTAAAGTCCTTGTGATGGGTTTAAGCTGATTTGCTTGGTTTATTGCTTTTAATTATGCAAATGACATTGTTGAATAAGGTTTTACGAACTTTTGCTTTTCTTTTATTTAGAATTTACATACAAAAAAGAAATAAACGAATTACTGTTGTTATTCGCTTATTAGGGTCGTAATTCTTGTCCCACAAGAATTTTTTTTGTTCATAGACTTTTTCGGTCTACATAAAATGTGAGTTTAATTTTTTAATTTGGTAAAAAATGTTATTTCATTGGAAAAGAAATATAAAAACATTTTAGGGTATATTTAAATAAGTTTATCTTTTAACATGACAAAGGTTCTATATCAATTTCAGTAATATAAGAAATTTAGACCTTAACGTTAATTTATTTTTGCTGTACATACCTTCTCCTCAGATATCTTTAGAACAATTCTTAATTAAATATTTATCTTCAGTAAAACCCGGATGAGTGCCTCTCCATACTTTTACTGAAAGGTAGGTACTTATCCGGGTTGCACAGCTATAAGAATAATATTTTATTTACAAAAACGCTTAATTGAGAACAACAGAAACATTTTATTTAATTAAAAAACAGACAAAAATATCACACTAGGAAGTGCATTGCAACTATAGTTTAAGGTGCCAGTTATAGCTATCATTGAAACTCATCATTGAAAATTTTAATGATTGATTTTGAGACGTTTAGAAAGTAAAATTATTTATTCTTTTGATGGAAAAATAAAGCTAAAGACCTAATTAATATTTTTAGCCAAAAAAAATTTCAAATAGGCCCAACTTTCCCCATAAAAAGACTTTTCTTATTTCAATGATTGAACTACCTTACCAATGATCATTGAAAAATTAAAAGTCAATTTTTGTGGAAAGTTGGGCCTTTTTGAATTTTTTTTTTGACTAAAAATATTAATTAAGTGCTAAGCTTTGATCGTCCATCAAAATAATAAATGATTTTGCCTCCTAAACGTCTCAAAATCAATCATTAAAATTTTCAATGATGAGTTTCAATGATAGCTATAACTGGCGCCTAATTCATAAAAAACTTACCGAGATATAGGGGCCCCAAGATTCAGAGTACTTGACGTGTGTAAGAAAGTTTTCATTGAGATACATTCGATAGACAATTTTAATAGGTTCGCTCATTGCAGTTAACCTAGGGAATTTTCAAAAAACACCAAAGGATTCTCAATTGTGAAATAAGCAAGAATCAACATTTTCTTTACAAATCAATAGAAACAAACAACAGCTTCCATTTTCTATTTCTATTTGTTATTATTAAAGTAAAAAAATGCTTTGGAGCTCATGTCACTCAGACGATTTATTCTTTATCCCAGTTCGCCCCAGCCAGAAACCTAGATCTCCTTCAAGGGTAGTTCTGGGCGACCCTAGGTGTCAAAAAACAAAGAATTTGCTCGTCAGGGCCCAGGAGAATTGGAAGAAAAAATGGTAAAATTAGGAAATATCTTTAGTACAGTAAAATTAGAATTGTAAATGGATTTTGCAGGTCGTTTCGGGGGTAGGTATACAACTTAAATCTAAGTTAGCGACCTCCTACCTCTTGCAGGGGCGGTACCACGCCCACCTGGTTTCTGAAGAAACGGCTACCCCGATACGGATGAAATTTTCATAACTTGTTAATATGGTAATAGAAAAAATAAAAAAAGTCCGCCCACTATTGTATATCTTCATTTCTCAGAAACTGATAAAATTTTGAGACTTTGTTCATACCAGCGATATAAAGATTTACGAAAGCACTTTTGGTTTTGTGAAACCCACAGGGTATCACGCTCCTCTTTCATGTATATTTATTAATTTCTTGGAACTGTCCTAGGGAGTAACTAGTCAGAACTACTCACACATTCAACACATAGTTGTCAAAGTGTTGTCAAATATTGCAAAAAGTAAATTTTTAGCTAAAAAAGTAAATTTCACACACTTTACTGTTTCGAAGAACAATTATTTTCCGTTTAGAATATTATTTTCCCATTTTCTTTATTGAAAATTATCATACTCGTTCACATTTGTGTCCGCCAAGTTTCCAAATGTGAAGATTTCGGCATCCGCATGTGAAGTTGCACATATACAGAGATACGAAAACTTCAGAATCAAACTGCATGTGCCTGTTTGTTTTATTGGCGTTCCGGATCGGAGAGTTCTTCCGAATTGACAATCGAAAAGGCCATTAGTAAGATCCGCCCACTGGCAATCCGACTTTTTTTCTATATTGCCTGTCTAAGACGGCTATTTTGGTGTGTGTAAATTTTTAAATCTTGTTTTTGCGTGTGAGACTTAGTATAATTCAGACCTGTGTACTTAAAACATAAGTACAAGTACAATTACCTTGTACTTGAAATTTTTTAAGTACCAGTACAATATTCCTTGGTACTTTTACTTAAAAATATCAAGTACCAGTACCGGTTCTTGTACTGGTACTTTAATTCCACAAAAGTACTTTAATTCCACAAAAGTACTTGAAATGTTTGTATTGATTACTTTTGTACTTATGATTTGTACTTAAATACTTTTCAATTCCTTTTTAATTCCAAAAGTACTTAAATTCCCTTTAATTACTTTTAATTACTTTTCGAAAAAAAAATCTGGAAATAAATATGTTTTAAACCAAAATCGCCGTTGTCGACAAAAAGTGGTTTTCAGTGTCGTGGTCATTGCATTCACGGTCTCACATTGACTGTTTACATGGGGATCTGTTTCGTGGGTTTCTCGGTATGGTGTCGCTATAGTCTCGCCAATTTTTTTTTTTTTTAAATAAAATTTTCAAAGAGGTTAAAATAAGCTAAAAACGTGGTTCAGAAATCCAATCGTAGTTTCCAGTGTCATGGTTATTGTTTTCGTCTTGTTGTAGTTTCGCACTGCCAGTTTTTTTACGATTATAGTCTGGAATTTAGACGGGCGACTATGGTTTGAATCTGATCTGGACGGACGGCTTTGGTCTGGATCTGGGCGGATGACTGGTCTGGATCTGGACGGACGACGATGTTGCCTCCGTCGACGACGATGGTAGGTATGACAGGGTAGGGTCTGTGACGGAAGTGGATCTGGGACTGGGACAAAGGTTCTGGAGGTGGGTTTGGAACTGGGACAAGGGATACATTTTTTCTTTTCGTAAAATTTATTGAAAAACAACTTTATTTTTTTTTTTTTTTGAAAATACATAAAAAACAACTATTTTTGCAATTTTTTTAACAAATTAAAACAAAATTTTTTTGCGCGAAATATTTGTTGGAGTTAAAATTAAGACAAAAAAAACTTTTTATTTACTTTTTACCAACTTTTTTTTATTTTTTAAAACTGGCACTTCCTAGATCACGAATATGCATTTTATAAGTCGCTAGGACGCTTAAATTAGCCGCAAATCAAGTTTAAAGGTGTCAACTTTGATGCCTCTAGGACGCTTAGCTTTGCCGCAAATCGCGTTTAAAGATAAAAGTCGATTTTTCACTAATGCGATGCATAAATTGAGCGCCAATGTAAAGTTTGCTTGAGCAACAGTAGCCGGGGTGGCGAATAAACAGTGAGGTATGTATGGGCGGGCATGCTGCCCCCCTGCAACCCCCCTGCTTGGGCTCACTATAGGATTTGGGGTGGATGTGAGGTTGGGTGTTAGAAAGTTTCTCTTGCATTTAAAGAATCTGGATTTAAAAAAAACTTTGAATTTTAAAATAAAGTTTAAAGGTGTAAACTTTGATGCCTCTAGCACGCTTAGTTTAGCCGCAAATCGCGTTTAAAGATAAAAGTTTATTATTCATATAATGCGATACATCAATTGAAAGGTTGCACTTCCTAGATTATGAATATGACGCTTTTAATTAGCTTAATTGCCAATGTCAAGTTTTCTTGAGCGTGGCCCGCTTCACTGGTTCTCAGGATTTTAACCCTCATTTTACATTAAGGTATGCAACCCCCCTGATAGGGCTTACTATAGATTTGGGGTGGGTGCGATGTTGAGTGTATGCAAAGTTTCTTTTGGATTTACAGAATCTGGACTTATAAGTCGCTAAGACGCTTAGTTAAGCCGAAAATCCAGTTTAAAGGTGGAAACTATGATGCTTCTAGGACGCTTAGTTTAGCCGCAAATTGCTTTTAAAGATAAAAGTCGATTTTTTGAATATATTCATTCATATTCTTGCAAATTGGTGTATATTTGAGGCCAGCTTTGCGGTAGCCATAAGCGTGTCTCCAATATTTTGTACATTTACATGCTATTAGTCGAAAACGGGGATTTAGATGAAACAATTTTTTTTTAATTTTTTTCTTGTACATAAGAATAAACTCTCAGAATTTCATACAAATCGTAGGAGGCACTTTTGAGAAATAAAGAAATAAGAAAAGTGACAGTGGGCGGATTTTACTAAAACCAATTTGCCAATGTTTTTCTCGTCTATAAGAACAATCTCTTAAAATTTCATGGAAATCCTTGGAGCAGTTTCCGAGAAACAAAGAAATAAGAAAAGTAGGCGTGGCAGGGGGCAGATTTTACTTTAACAATTTTTTAATTTTTTCCTTGCTCATATTAACATATTATGAAAATTCCATCCGTATCGGTGCAGCCATTTCTTCATACACCATGATTGAAGAAAAGTGGGGGTGACACCGCCTCTGCAAGGGGTAGGAGGTCACCAACTTAGATATAAGTTGTATGCCTATCCCCGGAACGAACTGCAAAATTTCAGCCTGCCGCTATTTTTTTCCATTTGGTCAGTAGTAAAATTTCTCTATTTACTGATGGACTACTTATAAAACTGAACTTCGATGGAGAGCTCCGTTTTACTTTAACTTCATGCCCAGTGTAGTTGAACAAACTTATCAAAACTTCATTTTTCGATGGACAACATTTTTTGTACAAATCGTATTCGGGTTCATCTCTTTATTATAAACTAAAGTTTTTGGTGGAAGAGGTAAGCAAAAGACCGTTTAAGAGGGAGTGAGTTTTGCATATGTTTTCAAATAACTTATTCGAATTTCATTTTACAACGAATAATAGAGGAACCAGAAACTTTCATACAGTTTTATTATCTTAATAATGAGCTATCATTCAAGTCCAAAAGTTATAGCGTTTTAGAATTTGACTTTTGATTTCGACCGTAAAGTGACAAGCAAATATTTTTGGAAATACATATCTAGAAAACTGTTCCTTTTTTCAAAAATCAAGCTGGTTTAAATTTAAGCTCATAGAATTCTACACAAGAAAGATTATGACATTATTTCTTTATAGAGCAACAGATTCTGGGAAAAACGTGCACAAACGTTACAAAATTATTATTGATATCTCTTCAATACTCAAAATTTGTTTTCTCGTACAAAAAATCGTTATAATCTTTATTTTGTACAATTTCATGAGCTTGGATTTAAATCTTTTCAACAAATTAACGATTTTTGAAAAACATAGATATAAAAATAGTTTTTTGTCGCTTTTACCGTGCAATATGCTGGTGCAAGCAAAAACAGTTTATATCTAAGGCTGAGCCCCTGATGTTAGGAAAAAGGGGACTCCTAAAAAATTTTTGATACGGGGAACCCAAAATGCTCCCTACGCCACTGTTGATATGTGATCCGAGGAGCTTATCTAGGAAGGGGTGAAAACCAATTTCAGCAAACAAGATAATCCTCGAAGTTACATTAATATTTTTATTTGTAGGCACTGCATGTTTTATCACTAAGGCCCCCGCTGTGGACTGCAAGACTTTAATTTTTTGAATAGTCTTTAATGAAGCTTTCGACGCCTATACTTTTTGTTGCTATCACTCACACCCAAAATCTGCTGTGGGCTCTTAGTCTAATATAATTATATCTCATAACTTCTTGTGCCTGGCTTTCGATTCTTGACTCTTTTTTAACATTTATGTTTTTTTATTTTGTGATTTTCACTCCTTTTTGCAATGATTTAATTTTTCCAAGTGAAAACCAATCTACTCTATCGAATATCATCATTCTACAAGAAACAAAATAGCTCCACATAAATAATAGCAATTCTGAGATTGTGCGTGGATGTCCCACCTTTGAATGAAAAACCTTAAATTTTCTATTATTCTGTATATGTTCGTCAAGCTCTATCGTGCTACCAATTTTCATCGCTCTACAAAAATTAGAAGGACACTATACAATTGATAACAATTTTAAAAAAGTAGGTGGAGGCCATGTCCCCTGAGCGTAAAATTCTTAAATTTTTACTTTTATCCTTATATGAACTTCAAACCCTAAGGATCTACCAATTTTAGTCGTTCTACAACAATCGAAAGTGCTCCATATAATATATAAGAATTTTTTTAGGAAGTTGGTGCACGCCCGGCTCTTTGAACAGAAAATTACAGATTTTTTTTTCTTTGTGTGTATTTCAGGCACTTCCCTTCTACTAAATTTCATCGCTCTTAACAATTGGAAGGGCCCCATATAATTTATAAGAATTTTTGCAAAAAGTGGGTGGATGCCACGACCTCTAAATGAAAAATCTTGAATTTTCGATTTTTTCTTTGTATGGATTTCAAACCCTACAGCTCTACCAATTTTCATCGCTCTATAACAATCGGAAGTGCTACATGTAATTTATACGAATTTTTGAGAAAGTGGGTGGATGCCCCGCCCCCTTAATGCAAAATTGCAGATTTTCGACTTTTTCTTTGTATGCTTCACAAGGCCTACTAATTTGCGAAATTTTAAGGCTCTGATGTGGTGTCGAGAAAAGTGCTCCATACTCTTGACGATCTTTCAGTGAGTGAGCGTGTGAGTGTGTGATGTGGTCAGTCATATCTTAGGAATTACTTACTCTAAAGAGATAAAATTTAGTAAGCTGCCTGTGTGTTTGACCAGCTCAGCAAATACTACGAATTTGAAGTTTCGGACTTTATTCGTATACTGTAGTTAGAGGAGGTTCGAATATTACCTGAGTTTGTTCCTGTCAAAAGGGTGTAGTGCCACGAACTTAATTGGCTGGGCCCTACAGTGCCTTTTGAGTTGTACAACGTCCACAAAAAATTGAATTAGAGCTGAATTACCAAGCTATCTGACCATTACAATTGATTGACTCAAACAAAAAAAATATTAATAAAAAAGGAGGACCTTCAAAAAAAAAAAAAAAAAAAATGTTTGTCTTGTGTCATTTTTTGCAATAACGCAATAACGGTACTGCAACAAATATTATTTGCAAATAAATCTCAAAACAAAAACATAAGGCTATAGAATGCTTTTTGTTTCAATAACTCAATACGACCACTAACTACAGAGATATAGCTCTTCAAAAATACTAGAAACAAATTTAAAAAAAAAAACTTCCTTTAATTTTCTTTTAACTAGTATAATCTAATGGAACAAATTGCAGTGAGCTCATCAAATGTTATCATTTGTGGTGACTTTAATTGAATCGGTCATTTCAAAAACCACTTAAGTCACAAAAAATAAAAAATTTCAGGAATCAATAAAAACAGTTTAATTAAAAAATAAACTATTTTAAAAGGACTTTTTTGGGCTCAATATAGTACTAGAATTTAAAAGAATTGATATACATATAACAAAATATTCACAGTTTTTCAATATTAATAATGAAAAAAGTCTGAAAACCCGTTCTTGACTAACGTGGTTTTAGCAAGAAACGGGTGACTTACGTTGTTTTAGCAAGAAAAGGGGATCAGCAGTATACAATAATTTAAACAAAATGAAAGTTTGTTTTAATCATACTAAAATATTATCATATTAACATGTCACATGTTTTAATTTATCATGTTTCAATATATTTAATTCGTAGATATAACTACTTCCACCATCTAGTAGTGCTTGCAAAAACCACTTAAGTCAATCGACTTACGTTGTTTTTGCATGGAACGTTTATGGTGAGGTATCATTTGGAGAGGAAGGAATGTTTGGACCGACGTAATTTTTTCTCAGAATATGCATCTTCGTTTAAGGAAGCATTTACAGCAAAAAAAAGAATTTTTGAAAAAAATGTGACTTAAGTGGTTTTTGAAATGACCGATTCAATTGTAATATTTTAATTGATAAAAGCTTTATCGAGAACATGAGCTCTTTTGATTTAAGTTCAGTAAATCTATCAGTGCCCTCTCATTTTACTCAAACATCTAGTACGCTTTTGGATCTATTTTTTGTTAGTAATAATGATGGGGTCTTGTTTTATGACCAACTTGCTGCTCCTGTTTTTTCGCATCCTGACATTATCTTTCTAATATTTGATTTTAATACAGAAAGCCATCAGGAAAGCCAAACAATTCAATTTAGGGATTTCAAAAATATCAACTGGCTATTGCTTGAACAACATATTCGCACTTTACCTTGGGCAAACATCTATTATATGTCTTCACCCGACGATCAAGTTTTGTTTTTGAATGAAAACATAACCAATCTTTTTAATGCCCATGTTAAAATCAAGACAAATAAGATGAGAAGTAGTGTAACCAAACCATGGTTCACAAATGAGATCAAAGAACTCATGAACAATCGTGATCCAGCCTATCGACGCTGGAGACGTACTCGAGTGGTAGAACTTCACATACTGTATAAAACATTGCGAAACAAAGTCGTCGAAAAAGTAAGAGCTGCGAAAATACAGTTTTATGCTAACCGCCTTAATGTAAACTGTGATGGTCGTAAGATGTGGAAAAGTTTTCGGGAGCTAGGAATTGGGAAGCAACGACTTTTTCTACAGAAAAATATTGACGAAAACGAACTGAACCAGAGATTCTTGTGTCCACTAAGTACTGGATCTTCGGGAGTATTTGATATAATAAATGACCTACCCATGGCGTCCTCGGTGACTTCATTTAGTTTCTGAAGAGTAAACGATCTAGACGTTCTAGAATGCATACTTTCTGTTAAGTCGAATGCAGTAGGCGTAGATGAAATAAATCCTGTTTTTCTTAAAGCCATATTGCCATTTTTGCTACCTTTGTTAACCCACATTTTTAACACTATACTAACGACTGGAATTTTTCCACAGCAATGGAAACTGGTGAAAATCATACCAATACCAAAAAATTCGTTGTGTGATGACTTCCGACCAATTTCAATTTTGCCTTTTCTTTCAAAAGTATGTGAGCGCATTTTACAAAACCAACTCAATGAACATATAACAAATAACAATTACTTAGTTAACATTCAATCCGGCTTTCGACCAAAACACTGCTCTTTTGAGTGTCATTGAAGAAATAAGGACTGAACTTGACGACGATTGCGTTTCATTTCTCGTCCTTTTAGATTTTTCAAAAGCATTCAATATGGTTAACCATTCATTGCTCTTAAATAAGCTGTGTCGTAATTTCAACGTTTCGCCAGAAGCGGTAAAATTGATTTCCTCCTACCTGAGCGATAGAAAGCAGGCCGTATGCCTGCAAAACCGTTTCTCTGAATTTCTCACTATATCAAGAGGTGTTCCTCCAGGGATCAATTTTAGCTCCGCTTTAGTTTTCACTGTATATTAACGAAATATCCTCAATAATCCTTGAAGCATCTTAGCATTTCTACGCTGATGATATACAGATTTACAAAAGCTGCCACCTGGGACTTATAGAAAATTGTGTCTCTTCAATTAATGATGATCTTGAGCGAATATTCGATTGGGCCTCTAGCAATAGTCTGACTCTAAACCCAAATAAGTGTAAATGTGTAGTTATATCAAAAAAATTATTGGATATATCATACTTCCATCGATAATACTAAACAGTTTCCCCTTAGAATTTGTAAATACTTCCAAAAATGTAGGCGTGGTGTTTAATAGAACTCTGACATGGAATAACCACATCAATTCAATAGTGGGGAAAGCATATGGAGTTCTTAGAGCTTTATGGACCGTCCAGCAATTTACCCCAATAAATTTAAGAACCGTTCTTGCCAAGACTTTGGTCATCCCGGTTCTTACATATGGATGTGAAATATTTTACACTGTGGTTTTGCTAGTAAGGCAAAACTAAAAGTAGCATTTAACTGCACTATTCGATACATATACGGACTTCGTAAATATGATCATGTCTCGTATCTATCTAACAACCTCCTTAAAATGTCCTTTGAAAACTTTATCCAGTATCGTACTCTGATATTACTTTTTAATATTTTAAGAACACGTCAACCAACATATCTTTTCGAAAAACTTCGGTTTCCAGCATCAACCAGATTAACTTCATTAATACTCCCTCGGTTCTCTTGTCTCACATCTGAGAAACAGTTTTTTATTGCTGCAGTTCGCCTCTGGAATTCACTCCCATCCTATCTGCGAGAGCTAAGCAACATGCAACATTTTCAGAGTAGATTAAAGCATTTCTTCCTCGAATAAAGCAACCACTAACTTCTTCTTTTTCCTTATACAAATCTTCTTTTACTATAACTTTAACCTTTTAATTTCAACCTTTTTCAATTTAAATATTGTTTTTCTTTCTTTTTATTCTTATAAAATTGTAATCAATTGTATATTATTAATTATTATAATTCTTTTCTCGCTTTTATTAATTTAGTCTTGAACATGTATATAAAATCATAAACTATCACTAGCTTATAAGATTTATCTTACAGTGTTAGCTTTTATACGAAACAAACTTAAACTTAAACCTAAACTTAAACTTAAACTTAAACTTAAACTTAAACTTAAACTAGTATAGTTAGCACAGGTAAGTAGGTACAAATAGAATGCTCTCATACTTTGAAGCGGTTTAAAATACTTTAACTTCACTACTTTTTATAGCCAAGTCGGCAGAGCCAAAAAAGACTTTCCATAATGCAACACTTACTGATCAAATTTTTTGATTCGAATTGATAGGCTTACTAAAAAATGGCGAGGTTGTAAGTGTTGTGCGTCAGTCGCCACTTTGAAAAACGCGTTTTAGCCAATGTCTCCAGAATAGTTATTCATACAAAAATATATTCAATTTTTTTTTCATAGGAAATTTAATCATCTTTTTTCTGAATACAACATTTTTTTAAGTATATACAGTAGGGTGTGTCATTTATTTCAACTCTGGAATTTCCACATCTAATACCTTCCAAAAGTTGCTTTACATATTAAAATGAAATTTTTCATTTGGAATTTTCGTTTAAGTTATTGGCTTTGGCTCGCTAAAAGAACACCAAAAACGTTTGTTTTGGGCTATTGATTATCTCCTAAAAAACAGGGCAGTAAGGAAATAAGACGTTCATCGGATTTTATTGTAACAATCTTCAAAGGGGTCATTGAAGATGAGAAAACCACGGAGTGCTTTTAAAGTAGAGGGTGCATTTTGGAGAAGGGGGGTGCAAAAGCACCCTTTTTGGTGTTTTGCATATAACTCGAAAACGGAGCCAAATATCGTGATAATTCTAAAAACCTTTTTTGTAGAGAATAAAATTTACTATTTAAGTTATTGGCTTTGGCCAAATAGATTTTTGAAAAAAATAAAAAAATTTTTAGTTAGCTAAATAAAAAAAAAAATCATTGTAAAAAAAAGTGAAAAATCGCATTTTTTCTTTTTTTCTTTTTACTTATTTGCTTATAACTTTTTTACCAGCCGAGATAGGTATAGGCATTGCTCCATATAAAGAAAGATAATTAAATTTCCTGTAAATAGAATCACACAAAAAACGATTTGGATTAAAATCGACCGAGAAATAGTCGTTCAAAGTAGGCTGATTTAAAGTTTTTAAGGCTTTATAAATGGCATTTTTGGTTGTGGACTTATAAGATTATACGCTCAAACTGGGTGTATTAGTGAGTCATGACCAGTTAAGTCAAAAATAAAAGTCAAATTTCAAATTTTTCACAGTTTTAGGGTTGCCATCTATTTTTTTTGTTAATTTAAAATAATTTCCAAAATCAACACACTTGCTCTTACAAAGCCGGGTTTTGAGCCCTATGATGATTTGTACAATAAAATCCCATGAACGTCTTATTTTTATATGACATAATCAATAGCCTATTTGTTGCAGCCCCGGATCTATGGAGGGGCAAACCGGGGCCTGTGCCCCAGGTGCCAGCTTCCAGGGGCGCCATATCCATGTGCCTAAAGAATAATAATTTCCAACACTTAATTAAATGATATGTGGAAATGGATTTTCAAACTGTATTTTTCCGTCAGCCTTTTAACAGTTTTTTCTACCATTTAAACTTAAAATTATTTCATACTATGTACCTTAACTCAAAACAATTTTTGTTTGCTTTTTGTGCAACATCGGCTGCAGGATTTTTCAAATTGGGTTTGGATTATCTGTGTCAAGATTTGTCTATTGACTAATCTAACTTAAATAATGTTTGAAATCTGCTGAATAGGTTATATCGAGTGCAAATTCATTAAAAAGTATTATTCTCCCGGTTCCAAGAAATCCAATTTAGTACGCTGTTTTTTTTGTTTAATTCAAAAACTGGAGGAGCGCCGAAATTAAGTTTTAGCCCCGTTTCGTAAAAACTGAAGATCCGGGGCTGATTTGTTGTATTCGAGAAATTAAAAATTAGAGAAAATTGAAAAAAAAAAATATTTTAAATATGTCGAAAAAACGTTTTTTAATGCTTTTTTAGATATGAATATTTCAAAAAGGATTCCTTACAAAAAAAATTTGAGTGTCATTTTCTTTTTCAGTGACATAAAATTAGTCTATAACATTTTTTTTTGGATAAGTCAAAATTGATTTAAGAACAAATTATTAATATTTGTCTCACTTGAAAATTGTATAAAAATACAATATTCAGTGATTTCGATTTTTGTATTCAAATTTGTATTCAAATTTGTATTGCCTTAAATTTGTTTCTTTTTAATTGTTTGTATACTTAATGCAAAATTATTTAAATTAGTTAAATCAGCTCAGATTAACTACAACCATATCCAAGCAATAGACAGAAAAAGTACTAAAAACACAGTTTTCGAAAATAAACCTTGTTGTTTAGTGAGCCAAAGAACCATCTATGTAGTTTCAAAATTTTTTCACATATTCTTATTCCTACGATTCTAGTGCAACTTTTGGCACATTTTTGTTTGCCATACTAAAGTGACACACCCTAATATACAGTCTGAGATTAAAGTGCCTTACAGCATGCTTCGACGGTTGCTGTTGTGGAAAAAAAAAATGTTACAAAGTTGTATAACATATAATTTCCATTAATTTTTGTTTAAACGTTTTTATTCAACGACGTAGATATGGTTCAAAAGTTATTGTTCTCTAAAGTCGGAGTTTTCACGGCTATAGACCAGAGGGAGGTGGGTGAACGTTTTGCTCAAATTTTGTGGACGTACTATTTGCATCAGTGCAAACTCCACGGTAGGCACCTGGAAGTGATACTGTGTGCCTTCGACCACTATAATGCACTTTCAAAACCTATAACTAATTTGCACAGTATACATATAACGGGTGATTTTTTAAGAGGCTTAGAACTTTAAAAAAAAAACAACACAAAAAATTCGAAAAAATGAATGAAATATTTATTTGAATCGATAGTTTGAACCTTGCAATTTAATGTTTAAAGATAATTTCATGCAAATGTTGACCGCGGCTGCGTCTCAGGTAGCCCATCCGCTGAGTCCAATTTTGGCATACTCTTTCACACATATCGGCCGGTATCTCACGAATGAATGCATGGATGTTGGCTTCCAGTGCGTCAATCGAAGCGGGCTTGTCCCTATAGACATTAGCCTTGACATACCCCCACAAAAAATAATCTAATGGTGTCAAATCGCACGATCTAGGGGGCCAATTGACCGGCCCGAAACGTGAAATTAACTGTTCACCAAACTCGCCTCGCAATTGCGCCATTGTTTCGCGTGCTGTGTGGCATGTGGCACCGTCTTGTTGAAACCACATATCATGCAAGTCAAGAACTTCCATTTCGGGCAAAAAAAAGTTTGTTATCATCGCTCGGTAGCGTTCACCATTGACAGTAACGCTGCGATTCGCATCATCTTTGAAGAAATATGGCCCAATAATGCCGCCGGCCCATAAACCGCACCAAACAGTGGCTTTTTTGGGATGCATTGGTAGCTGTTGCAATGCTTCTGGCTGATCTTCACTCCAAATGCGGCAATTATGCTTATTTACGTACCCATTCAACCAAAAATGAGCCTCATCGCTGAACACAATTTTTCGATAAAAAAGCGGATCCTCGGCCAGCTTTCCAAGAGCCCATTCACCAAAAATTCGGCGTTGTGGTAGGTCGGCTGGCTTTAGATCTTGCACCAGCTGTATCTTAAAAGGCTTTACGCCCAAATCCTTCCGCAAAATTTTCCACGTAGTGCTGTAACAAAAGCCTAACTGCTGGGAACGGCGCCGAATCGACATTTCGCGGTCTTCTGTCACACTAGCTGATACGGCCGCAATATTTTCTTCACTACGCACAGTACGTAAACGTGTTGGTGGTTTAATGTCCAACAAAGTAAATTTGGTGCGAAATTTGGTCACAATCTTCCGAATAGACTGCTCAGAAGGTCGAGAATGCCGACCATAAAATGGAAGCAGCGCGCGATGAACATTTCGAACCGAGCACGAATTTTGATAGTAAAATTCAATAATTTGCAAGCGTTGTTCATTTGTAAGACGATCCATGGTTAAATTGCAAACCAAAATGAAGCTGTTTGACAGTGACACAAGGTACTAAACACACGTCAGCTGTCAAAACCAGTGTTGCCAAAACCAAACCAGCTAAAAAATCACCCGTTACATACATATTCGTTCTGTGGACTTATTTCTATTAGTAAAATATACATAGGTTTAACCTATGCGCAAATAAGTTTCACGCAAGCGGAAATAGATTTAACCCAAACGCAAATATAACTAACCCAATCGCAATTCGATTTAAACAAAACGCAAATATATCTAAACTATAATCAAATAATTTAAACTATCCACAGATCATTTTAACCAACTGGTTTAGTTATATTTGCGTTTGGGTTAGATCTATTTTCGCTTGGGTGAAACTTATTTGCGTTAAGGTTAAACCTATTTGCGATTTGGTTAAATTTGCAAATGCTATATATGTATTGTTTCAAAGGAAATTTCAAATTGGATTGCTTTCTACAAACTCAATTGGTTTTCATCTTTCTAGAGAAGTGATGAATTTATTTTGCTATCACATTTTTTTTTTTTTTTCATTCAAAAAAGTAAAACTGTTTATTAAATCATTCCAAATCTGTTTTGGCATCTGAGCATGATTGAAAGACAAACATTTGCACATTTATAACGTTTTTATTAATCTTATATATAAAAATCAATCGTTGTGCGTTAGTCCTGCAAAAACTCGAAAACGGCTGGACTGATTTGGATGATTCTTTTTGGAAAATGTTTGGTATGAACCGGTGGGTGTTTAAATGAAGTTTGGTCTAAATCGGTCTTGCGGTTTGCCAGCAACGTGTAACAACACACTCTGAGTACCTGTTTTATATCAAAAATAAAATAAATCAATTGAGTTTGAAAATAAAAATTTTGAAATTTCTTTTGACAATTATGTACATACATATGTGTGTACATAAAATAAATAAATAATAATAATAATAACACAGATATGAGAAGCTTTTACGTGGACGCCTAGCCTAACGCCTATATTGCAAGCCCACTCTGCCTTACGAAGTTAACATATGTAAGCGTCAATCACCGCCGTCAACATCGTCACAAATCTTTGATAATATAGGTATGTATGTAACATATGTAGGTACTTTCTTTGAGTGTCCAGCATTCCGATTTTCTACTTCTTATCCAAGACACGATCCGTTAATTATAAATTTAGAGTATACCTATCTTGGTCAGGTAGTTTTACCAACTCTATTCTGGCTGCCCGTGAATTTGGACGTAACCAACAGCCACCACGAGAATATCGAAGGGTCAACCCGATATCACCAGACAGTGGGCTATAATTGGCGGTGCGTCTTGCGATCCAGTGGTTTTCTTCAAGTCTTTCGACCCACAGTGAAGCAGGGACGGTATGAAAAGGTTAGACAGTTCATTGGGTTGGGAACAGTTCTTCTTAAATCATGTCCTAACCTACTGTAGTTAGCCGTTAGAAGAATATGTTTCAGAACGGATTCTGTATTTAATCTTGCCAAGAAATCTCGCAACTGATCTGTGTACTTCCTTACAACCTTCAGTTCAAACTTCACAAGTACGTTGTTCGAGAGCCATCGCAAGGAGGTCCCCTTTTAGAGCACTCATGATAAACAAACTTAATGGTTCTTCAATAAAGAAGGTCCACAAGTCTGAACATCAATTAGTGCTCCAATTCGGCTCAATATAATAATACACTCGAATCCGGAATTAGATTATTCTAGGACCCGTTTAGTACAAACGTGGTTCAAATTTTGATCTGTGGTTTAGTAGCGTATCTACCTATAGCTAGAGATGGCCTGATAAATTGAAATGAGAAGAAAATGGTAGAAAACTTATATAAGTTTATAATGTCAAAAACGGTATCAGTGCACTGTACAGGATATTTTTTACTATACAAAATGGTAGTTTAGGGAACAATAACTGAATTTTGAGTGTAATTTCTGTGGAATAATTCTTTGAACGACATCGTCTTAGACAAAAAACAATGTAGGTACTTTTGAGCTTTGTGTCTTTTTATTTTCACAAAGCCGGTTCGATTTTAAAAATTTAGTTTTTGTTTGAAGGTTTAAGGCTTGAAATGGCTTTAGAGCTCAATATTTTTCAAGTTATAACTATTAATGGTGTGAACTGTGAAACGAGGTAAAAAAAAAAAACGGTACACAATTTTAATTTTTGTTTAGTAGAAATAAAGGATGGTTTAGAGCTTAATATTGTTAACCTGTTGGATATTTATAGGTTTAAATGAGAACAAAATTTAATACTCATTTTTGTAGGTGCCATTAATGCTTAGTATTTTCCAAATTAAAATCAAAATTAAAAACTGCACGGCATACATATGCAGTTATAGACTTTGAACAAATATTTATAAAAGACCCTATCTTTTCCAGCAGTTAACGTATTGATAAGTAAGCTAACTGTTCGACATGATACAGACTATAGATTGAATGATATCTATTCCCTATTAATTTGGTTTGACTTTCAAATAAATTGTCTGTGTATGCATATCTTCAATAGGTGTTACTGATGTTATTAAGTAGTTTTCTTTGAGAACATTGTATACGGTAATTAAGTGACCAATAATTAATTAACGTTTCGCAAAATTTAAAAACGATCATTTATATAAATAAACAAACATTTTTCTTCACTTCTTTTTCTTGCATTTATCTGAACAAGTTTGTAATAAAATTTTATTTTTCTATCCATTATAAATAAATGGAAAAATATTATGTATACAAAAGTATTTCAAAACTTCATCATTTGCTGTAAAAGAGGAACATGGTATACTATATACCTACATACATAAATAATAATATGAAAATACTTAAAAGTCGCCGTCTAAAGCTACCGTCAAATCAATTCTAGGTGGTACGAAGTTCACCGGGTCAGCCAGTTTAATAATAAAAAAATAATCACTTTCAAATCTCATTATTATCTTTTTTTATTGGTCTGAAAAAGTACCTACATTTTCACATACGAAGCTTCAGCGTCTTTATACAAAAAGAAGACTAATGCATATGTATATAAGCCACAAGGGAGATGGACAAAGTTTTAATTGTAACGCAGTAAGTTCCAAAAATCTAAAAAAAAAGTTTCAGTGATTATGTCTGTGAAAAGAATAGATAGTTAAAAATTTCCTAAAGTTTAAATATAAAAAAAAACACTGAGAATTTTGAAAATTATCTTAGGAAGTATCTTTACTTGATAATACGTCCCCCTCATGCCACGCAGCATGATTGTACCAAATGTAAATGATGCGATATCTTTATTGAACTTTCTACTTGACGAGAATGAAGTCTTTGCTCATCTAATGACCAAATTGATATTTGAAAATATAATGCTCTCTTGGATATCCATACAACACTAACAGCAGTTCTGGAATGTGGAATGGAATGGTAGGAACAAAAATATTCTATTCATCCTACTGGCATGAGGGCGAGGAGGACTATAGTGAAGTCAACATTAACATTGATGGATGTGATATAAAGTAAGCAATTGCAAAGGCATTCGTAAGGAAACTTTCTTAAAGATGAACCTATGGACTTATTCATACATTCATCATCTGCAGTAGATACAATTGATGGACAATTTTTTGCTTATTTTCAACCAAAGTTTGATAAAGCTTTGCCTTCAAAGGAAACATTTAATTCTTCTAGAGTCCATATCAATTCATGTACCTTTTTAATCTTTTTTTAGTAAAAATATTCTTGTTTTATAAAATATTTTAAAATATGGACATGGTCATAGACACTTTAATCCAAATGTCTAACACAAACAAAGGCAGCTGTTTTATAATATGTCTCTGATGAATACATTAAAATTCCTTTTGCTTTTCAGCAAAGATAAAACTATCTTGTAGACACTTCTTTGTGTCAAAGCAACGACTCACTAAAGTTTAACTACAGCTACAATAGGAGATCCCAAAAATGTATTCAAGCGAGTTTGGAATGCGATGACAACATAAGATTTTTGCTTCTTAAGAGTAACCCTTTTATAAGGCCAGAGGGATGTAAAAATCTTAATAATTTGAATTATTTACACTCTCAAAAAAAGCAAAGGACCTTGCCAGAACTTTTGTTATTTAAGTTGCTGCGCCAAACAACAAAGTTAGCCTACATAATTTATAAAAATGAAAATTTAAGAAATTAAATAAAATACTCGTATTTATAAGTTTATGGTCCAGACAAATTAAATTCATTTCCTGAATAAGGTAGTGGATCTCTAAATAGTTTACAAGCTGAAACTTTGTGTGCATTTTTCAGAACTCTAATAATAATAAAAAGTTCCGCTATCTTCGATTTTTGGATTCTACCTATTTGTATGTCATTCAATTTTTGAATTAAATTGAGTTTCGACTGTCAAAATAAAAACTTTCAAGCTATTTTTATCTTAAATTAAATTAATTTGACAGATAGTCGGGGGAAGAAAAAATTTAGAGAAAAAAAATGACTTATGTTTGAGATTTATAGCAACGCAGAATTTCACCCTCTTCAGCATATCCAATTTCCTCAGAAATTCCCTCATTGGCTTTTCATAATAATCACTTTCAAAGAAGGAGATGGGCAGAGGAGACGGATATCTACCAAGCTGAAATATTTATTTTGGTACTGGTTTGTTGAAGAAACTTAAAACTAATGTTTTATTTGTCATGAGAAACAAGAATCCATAGAGCTCATATAAATATTTTTCCGAGAGGGTCAGATCGAAAAATTTACCAGAAATGGTAGGTTGATGAAAGTTTGTTAAAACTTGCAGACATTTTTTTATTTTTTAATGAGAATTAAAAATCAAAAGAGGCCTCACATTCTGTAAATTTTGTGTTTTTTAAGAGGGCAAACATAAAGACAATGCAAATTCATGAAAAAAAGTTATATTCCTTTCTTAGCTTAAATTACTGTATTTCTCGTAAGGATAAGGAATAGAAAATAGAAAAACATTATCCTCAAAAACCCACCCTTAAGTCCAGTTAGGAACATTTCTAATGATTTTTCTTAGAAAATCATTTCTTATAAATTTTGGTGTGTTATTTTCGAATTTTCTCTTTGCAACCCAGTATCTCCAGTCTCTGCCTCTTGTAACACCATTAAAAAAAATCATAATTAAATAAAAATTTTCAGACTTTGTTTCAATATTTATTTAATTTTTGCCTGCCTCTCTTTTCTCATCCCAAACTATTGACGGAGTTATTTTAGCTAGCTTAAATATCGTACCTTATGCTTTTTAGTAGGGCTCTTGATTTTACCCGGGTAGTACCAGTTTGGTTTCTCAACTTACCGGGTAGAAAAATACCCGGGTATTACCCAGGTACCCGAACCTAGACCAAAGAAAGTGAAAATGAATAAAGTGTGTATTTTTAAATTTTCGCGTACCCGGGTACTCGAATTATCCGGGTACTCGAGTACTCGAGTTCTCGGGCACCCGGGTACCCAGATACTCGGGTATTTCGGGCACTCGGGTACTTCGAGTACACGGGTATCCGGGTATTACCCGGGTAATACCATGGTATTCGGGTACCCGGGCGGGTCTTCGGGTACCCGGGTTTCAAGAGCTCTACTTTTTAGCAGTTTTTTTCTCATAATTTTCATGTCGTTGTGAACAATTTTCTTAAACCCAAAACCTCTTGAGAACATAACAGCAAGTAGGTACCTACGTTTGATCCAGTCGTGCATTTTATTTATTTAAATAATTTCATACCACTCATACTCATACATACATGTATGAGTATGAGTGGTATGAAATCTCTCAAAACCAAAATCTCAAATAATGAAATCTCACAATTTTTTTAAAAAACTCGGAAAATGAAATCTCGCAAATTAATAATACTGTTTCTCGTATCCTTACAATAAGTACGAAATCTCGGTTTTAACAATTTCGCATTTACATCTCGCATCATAAAATTTCGCAAATATCAACTGAAAATTCCGAACTTAAAATATTACATGTTAAAATCTTGCTAATTTAAATTTCGCAAATCCACTCTCATAGTAAGATATTGCTCTTTGTTTCGCGAAAGCTCCTGGGGATAAGAAACTCGAAACAAAAAAAATCTTTGGCTTTTATTGTTTCTCAAAACGTATTTTAACATTAAAAAAAACTCGAAATTACAGCGGATGGATATATAATTTCTATGTTTTGTTTTTTGTTCTATTAGCAATATTTAAAATATAAAAAATAACAATAATGAATCAAAGTGTGGTCTAAAAGTAGGAAGGCACTCGATTTAATGTGAAGTAGTTAGGAAATTAAAATTTAGTTGCATCACAACAATTAACCTTAAATAGCATAAAAAACATCGCATGACAAAATTGAATTTCTTACAACTAATTAACGACTCATTAATGGTAAATTATCAAGAAATAACATACTAAGTTTTCGAAGCTTTTACCTCTTTTCAAAAAAAACATAGAAAACATAGAACGACAAGCTCAAAACTATCACAGATAATTAACGGCTAGTTAGTGGTAATTTATCAAGCCATAAACCATCTGGTGTAAACAGTTTTTACCCCATTTTCAGGTAGTATGTACTTTGCTAACTTGATGTCAAGCAACCAAAGAACCCAAAAAACATAGAAAACATTCCACGACAAACTCAAAATTGTCACAACTAATTGTAGAATAATAAGTGGAAAACTATTAAGCCATAAACAGTTCGGTATTAGCAGTTTTAATCCCTTTTTAAAGTGATGCTTTGCTAACTTGATATAAAGGTAATGAAGAATCAAAAAAGAAAACATAGAAAACATTGCACGATTGAATTTAATATTTCACAACTAATTTATGACTAGTTAAAGGCAAATTATTAAGCCATAAAACATAAAGTATAAGAAGTTTTTCACGCTTTTCGAGTAGCATTAAGTTAGCAAAGCACCCAAAAAAAACATAGAAAACATTGAACGACAAATTCAAAACTGTCACAACTAATTAACGGCAAATTATTAAGCACTAAAATATGAAATTTTAGAAGTTTTTACCACTTTTCAAAACAAACAACATAGAAAACATAGAACGACAAATTCGAAAATGTCACAACTAATTAACGACTAATTAACGGCAAATTATCCAATTGACAATCATCAAGTGCTTACAATAACTCCAAGTTGGTAGCCGCCGGATACTGGTCTTGGCTTTATGCCTTGACTTGCTAAACTTGTAAGTGCGAATGTTAATCAAGGAAAGAATTGCAACATCAAACCCATGGCCCTACAGATTGGAGGTTAGAGCGTTGGGCTAATGACCCGACCACAGTAAAAAACCAATTGTTATGAGAGACCCCCCTCAAATGGCAACCAGACCTGAAACGAAAATGGACTAGACGTTTTTAAGCAGCATTTCCAGCAACTACTTAGTGGGCATTGTGTAGAGGAGGCGACAGGGGAACATAGAAGCATGAGATCAGTCAATAAAGATCCAGTCTCAGCACCCAGTACTGATGAGGTTAACAAAGCCATCCACAAGCTTAAGAACAACAAATCCGCCGGCTTGGATGGCCTACCTGCAGAACTCTTCAAGAGATGTCCTGGTAGGGTGCATGCACCAGCTCATCAACCAAGTGTGGGAGGAGGAAAGTATGCCCGACGACTGGTCAAATAGCTCCATATGCCCAATCTACAAAAAAGGTGATCCTATGTCCTGCAAGAACTATAGAGGCTTATCCCTGCTTAATGTTACCTACAATAGATCCTATCCAACGTACTATGTGAGCGTCTTAAACCTTTCTGCAACACTATGATCGTTACGTACCAGTGTGGCTTCATGCCAGGCAGATCAACGATAGACCAAATCTTCACATTGAGGCAAATCCTGGAAAAGACCAACTAATTTCAAGTCGAAACCCATCACCTATTCATCGACTTCAAAGTCGCATAAGATAGCACAACTCGCCAAGAGCTTCTATTGGCGATGTCGGAACTCAGAATCCCGAAAAAAAACTGATCCAGCTCTGCCGCATGACGTTACAAAATACGCGGTGCAACGTGCAAATGGGTAACAGCTCATCCGAGCTATTCCAGGCGTGTACAGGGTTCAGACAAGGAGATGCGCTATCATGTGATTTCTTCAACCTAGTCCTGGAGCAGATAGCGCACAAGAGTGGTGTTAACATGGAAGGCACTATCTTCAACAGGTCTTCTCAACTGCTTGGCCATGTGGACGACATCGACATCATCGGCCAATCCAAGAGAGCTGTACTTGAAGCATTCACAGCTATTGATGAACAGGCGAAACGCGTTGGTCTTAAAGTTAATGGGGACAAAACAAAGTATATGCTATCAACAAACAAAGCCTCATCTGTCCATCGCTTTGTCCCCTTTCACACGAAGAAACAAGTTGCTGGGGATTTCTTTGACGTTTTCTTTTAATCTCCTTAAAAATCTCTTGTACCTTTCACACGAGGAAACAAATCTCCAGGCAATTTTTGAAATTCCCTTTGAAAGTCTATTGATTGAACACACCTAAACCTAGAATAGAAAGGAAATGTCAAAAAATCTCCTCAAATCCTCGACCGGGGAGATTCTGTTCACCCCTCTTTCCTCCTGCCCTTCTCATCTAGGAACTAAAAGTTGCTGGCAACTCAGTTTCCTTGTGTGAAAGGGCACTTAGGACAAAACGTCACTGTTGGTAGCAGTAATTTCGAGTTAGTCAAGGAGTTCACGTACCTCGGAATAAACGTCAATTTCACGAACGACACCTTAGTGGAAATCCGACTAAGAATTACCATGGCGAACCGCTGATACTTCGGTTTGGCCAAACAAATGGGTTCAAAATTCCTTTTCACAAAAGACAAAGTGCACGGTATACAAAACGCTAATTTTACCAGTTCTACTCTACAGCGCGCGCCAAGTGCCAGACGATAAGTAAAAAAGGGGAATAGATACTGGGCACGTTCGAGAGAAAAATTCTTCGGCAGATATTTGGTTCTACATTTGCGAAGAGGCGATTGGTGGAGAAGATTCAATCGTGAATTGTACGAGCTGTGGATGTAGCCAAAAGAGCCAAAACACGTCGACTACACTGGCTCGGCCACATCGATCGAATGGACAACAACGCTCCAGCCAGGTTCGAAACGACCAGGAAGACCGAACTTCCGCTATAGGGACCAGGCGATCACAGACGCAAGAGCGCTTGGTTTCGACGACTGGAGGGAGCGTGCGAGGGACCGCAACCGATGGAAGACTGCAATATCTCAGGCAGAGACCCTTCATGGATCGGGAGCCGGATAAGTACCTATCACATAAATGCCTAACATGCATAGGTACGTAGACGTACATACCTCTATTTCTTGGGAACCAACATTTTGAAGACCTTTTCATGACGGGTGATTCTCTGCCAACTGTTATTCTTTTTTCAAGAATTTTAAAAAATTAAAACTTAATGGAAACAATTTTTATTTTGGTTTTTGTCTCTTTATTTAGCCGGAGTATGTATGTACTAAAACTTGAAAAGACGATAATGAAACTCTTTTTTTATTTTTTATTTGTTTTTGACCATATTTTTTTTGCGAATCCATATTACCAGCTATGTTTTGACCTCTTGACATTTCTACTTCGATTTTTTACTTGCGATATAGGCACTATAGGGCATGTTTTGGATTCGTGCTAAAAAAAAATTTGAGATAACAATCAAACATGACATTACGATGATAGAGAACACGAAAAAAGTGTGTGCCACAATTCTGTCTCTGTTTTTATTTAGAACTACAGCCTAAACCTTAACCAATGATGCTATTTTCTTCAAATATTGAACTTAACCTCTTCAAGGATACTGGCACATATGTGTACGTTTGGTTTTTCTCTCTGTACAATTTTTCTAAATAAAAAAACTTAAATTTCTTTTACAGTTCGTTACTATAGAAACCCTTCATGGTAAAAAAACAACAAAATATTATTTGGCAGCACTAGTAGCGTTTTTATTAACTATGTAATTAAGTAAGCCATACAATTTTAATGTGTCCGTGTAATTTGAAGAAAAAAAATTATTTGTTAAAAAAAACTCAAGGAAATTAGTATATATAGTATTCATTAAACGTATTATATTAATTTCAAGTCACTTTTTAAATTGTAAGCTCTATTTTAAAAGAAAAAATAAAAGTCCACATGTGTGTACGGTTATCGTTGAGGGGAAAAGGTCGCCGATCAAAATCCCGCAAATCGAAATCCCGCCAAATAAAATAACTAATTATGTACACGAATCCCGCCAGTCAAAATCCCGCCGATCGAAATCCCGCCGCAAGAATCCCGCCAGTAGCCTGCTACTATTTTGCGGGATTTTCAATACTTTTTTAAAATAATCCCAACTTTTTAGATACTTTTTCATACTTTTGAAACAATATTTTATATTAGGCGTTTTCCTTTGGAGGTGGCGAAGTACTTGCAAGTACTTTGCCAGCTTTTTTCAATGGAACACATCAAACTGCTTTCACATGTAAAATTTATCTACTCGCGCATGAGAGCATGTGCAGTTGGTAGTACTAGATTAGGGTTTTCATCTACTCGTAAGTACTTCACCACCTCCAAAGGAAAACGGCTATTAATTAGTGAATTTATTTTTATTGAAAAAAAAGTATATAAGCAGTTGTGTATTGGCAATTTGGCATTTATGTATCTTCAGTTCTTCTTAGAACTCCGTAGAGGTAAGACCTCGAGGTAATTAGAGAGATAGAAATTGGATTTTATTTTGGTTTTGTGGGGACGGGTGACAATGACAACGGGATCAGGGCATATGTGGGTCTGGATCTGGACGGAGGTGGGTCTGGATCTGGACATAGGTGGGTCTGGGTTCTGGACAGAGGTGGGAATTTTTTTTTCGGTTTGGGTGATGGGGAACGGTAGTCTAAAAGAAGACAGAGGTGGGTTTGGATCTGGACAGAGTGTGGGTCTGGAAGTAGTTGGGATTGTTTTTTTTGAAAAAAAAAAATTATATAGAAATATAAACTTTTTGGAAATTTTTTTTTTGAAAAATACATATAAAAAAAACAAGATTTTTTGAAGAAAATTTCAATGAAAAACTAAACTTTTTTTCAATTTTTTTTTTCGGTTTTTAATTTTTCTTCGAAATATGAATGATAGGTACAGTTGCTCAAGAAAACTTGACATTGGCGCTCAATTGATGCATCGAATCATACGAAAAATCAACTTTTATCTTTAAACGCGATTTGCGGCTAAACTAAGCGTCCTAGAGGCATCAAAGTTTACATCTTTAAACTTGATTTGCGGCTAAACTAAGCGTTCTAGCGACTTATAAAATGCATATTCGTGATCTTGGAATATGCCCGTTCCCAAAAATCAAAATAAAATTGGTAAAAAAGTTTTTCTAAAACTTTCAAAAAAAATATTTTCAGTTCTTACGGCTAATCTTTAGCGATTTTTGTTGTCTTTTTTTAATTTTTTTTTCGAATTATGTGTGAATGATATTTTTTTCTTTAAATGCAAAAGGAACTTTGTATACACCCAACCTCGCACCCACCCCCAATCCTATAATGGCATGCCCCCCGATACACACCTCGGTGTTTATTCGTGTGTATTTGCCATCCTCAACTAATGCATCGCATCATACGAAAAAATCGACTTCAATCTTTAAACGCAATTTGCAAATTGCATAAGAAACAAAAATATTAATGAGCTGTCGCATAGTAGTAGAAACGGCGGGATTTTGATCGGCGGGATTTTGATCGGCGGGATTTTGATTTTCGGGATTTTGATTTCCGGGATTTTGAAAAACGGGATTTTGATACGCGGGATTTCGACATATGGGATTTTGATTCGCGGGATTTCAACCCCAACCCATCGTTGAGCAGTACTTTTTTTACTTCATAATAAATAATATTTTGTTCTTTGTATTTGCCCCAAAGCTATTATGCATTAAAGCAAAGTTTGGATAAGTGGCCAAATAGTTGCAAAAAGACAAAACAACAAAATTTTATATAAAAAAGCTTTTCATTTTTTGAATGAAGCAATCGCCAATGCGTGGATTTTGCTTCATGAAGGCAAAACAAAGTCATATCCGTCTAGAAGACTTTTAAACTACATTGGCTAACACAGAAACTCAAATTAATGATCAGGATTAAAAACTAGGCAGACCCAGTTCTGCATGGGAACCACCTCCTGAAAAGTTAAAAGCTGGACTAAGGTTCTTACATAAATCAGAATTTACTCCATTGGACATTTCCCAAAGAAAATGCAACTGAAAAGCCCTCCAAGGTGTCGTGAAAAAAATTACATCAAAACAACTCGCATATTTGCGAGAAACGTTACGAGCCGATGTGCCCAGAATGTATGAAATCTTTTCATTCATAGTGAGAAGAGATCCGTTAAAGCTAAACGGAATCATATGTGTAGATTTTATATTTCGTGAAAAAATATTTTTAACTGGATTTGGTTTTCATGTGAAAAATTCGTCCTTGAAGAGGTTAAGGTTTGTTTGTAACTCTCCAGAGGGAAAATAAAATTTTTATTTTTAGCTCCAAAAATAACGGTACCTACTTGTTGAGGAAAAGCTTGTTTATCTCTTGTTTTTTTTATTTTCTCATTAACGGCTTAAATGATTTCAATCGAATTTTTATGAAAAAGCTTCTTTAAAATTTTAAAAATATTGCATATCAAAATTAAAAAAAAATATATTTTGGATTTAAAAACAAATTTTTTTTGGAAAATTTAATACTTCTAAAACGGGTTGATGAATTTCTTTGAATCTAGGTATTGAAATATGTTTTGATATTTTCCAAAAATGTTCATCCCAAATTTCTTTTTAAAAAATGTTACTAAAATTTTATTAATTAATTATTTTTTATGATAGCTGCTCCAACGATTCTAAATTGTTTTTTTGCATATAATCCTATTTATTCAAGTAATAAAATGGCATACTTGTACTTGAGCGCTAAGCTATTTTACTAGGTATTTATTCAATCAAAGAACGATTTAAATGCTTTTTTTATGCTTTTTATATTTTGGTACCTCCCAAAGAACCATTATTTTTATTTTGGTTTATCTTCAAAACGATATTTATGATTTCAATAATTTTTTTTTTAAGCAGAAACTCCTACAAAATATTAACATTTTTTGCGCAACATTTCCCAAAAAATATTTTTTGGAGTTTTAAAAAATGTTTCAATTTTTTTTTCTGAAAATAAAATACCTACTTCGAAAACAACATGATGATCGACCTTTTTTAATACGTAAGAGTTTTTTATAACTTTCTAAAATATTTTAGGAAAAATATTAATTTTTTTTAAAGAACGGCGCAACAGCTCGTGGAGAACCAGGGCCTAGTGACTTACAACTCTCAACCATTCCTGTATGCGTGTTGTGTTGGCAGGAATGGAGGGGACCTACAGTTTTTTGCCGATTCCGAACGGCTTAGTGAGAAGCACTTTTTCATGACAAGTAAACTCTTGGAGGATTTGTCAGTTGCTCGCAAGAGGCAGAACCTTGGATAAAACATTTCTGTTTTAAGGTGGCACGGCTGGTAATCGAACCCACAAAACCATACAAAAATTAAAAAACCGTTAAGGATAATATTTTTTTCTCAGAAACGGCTACTACGATTTTGATTTATTTTTGTTTTTAGGCCAAAATTAGTTCGAAAAAATATAAAATTTAACACTAAGCAGCTATTAGTAGTACCTACCTCTCATAGAATGCTTTTTTTATTATATCCGCTGAACGGATTTAGATAAACAAAGCGAGCTTTTTATATAGAAAAATCATTTTCTTAGATTGGTAACCAAAATGGTGTTTTAGAAGTTTTAAGTTGAAAAAATATGAAAACCTAACAGGATGGAACATTAACTGAGTTTGGATTCAAATTCAGAACTTAAAAAGCTTTCAAAATGTCTAGTCTGGCTTCATACAAAGTCTAGTATGCTGCTGATGCAAAACAAAATGTTAAGTTGGTCTCCAACAAGACATCGAAATACTAACGAAATCACAGCGGAAAAATATTATTTATTAACAGTTTCACCAATTCAAAAATAGTAATCTTACTGATAAGTATTAACACAAACATCTGAAATCATCACCACTCAACCAATCATTCAGAGAGATAATTAGTTCATCCTCAGCTGTCAGCTCTTATCATTGACGAATCAATTATTTATTACTTTTTTACCTCTTAAAATGCAACTAGTTTAAGTCTATTCAAATCAAGTAAATAACTAACCATTTTTTAAATAATGAATTAAAATACTGAATTAATGTTTTTGTGAGTTACTTACTGACAGGTATCAAATATATCCAGGAAAAACATTTTTCACAAGATTTATCGAAAATAACAATTGCGAAAATAGTGGACTGAAACAAGTGATGCGAAATTTATGTATAAATATTGGGGATCTTTTCATTTTTCAAAGATACTACGTACTACATGCCAGGTTGCAAGAGAAACCAATCTCTTGTGAATGCAATCATTAAAAATCATTTAATTGAATTCAATCAAAATTCATTAAACAATTCTGGTAAACGAAAAAAAATAATGTAATTCAAAAGATTGTTAGCAAAATAATATAAAAGAATGAATATAATGCAAATAACGCATAAGTTCGCCAAAAATTGGATTCAACTATTTGCTATCATTTCAAATGACAAATGAATGCTGATTACAGAATTTGAAGTTGCAGTTTCAAGGGAAATCAATGAATGCAATATTTTAAATGAAGTCGTAGAGGATAACATTCACCAAAAATTTCATTCCTTACAACTCCGGTGCATAGCTATGAATGCAAGATATGCAATTTGACTTTACTTTATTTTAACAATAATTCTGAAATAATGCCATATACAGTCTATGAAAAAACATTAATTTTGCTTTATTGCTAACGATTAGCTCATGTTTCGCAAACCAACATTAAAAGGAAAAACATCATAATTCATAGCGGAAATTTGATTTAATGAACGTGTCGAGCAATATGCAATACCAAGGTCATCTGCAAAAGCTCTGATTTTTCCTATGAATGGAAGAGAAAATAGAGAATTTATGTAAATAAAGAATAAAATTGAACCAAGCACAGATCCTTGAGGAACTCCTAAGTGGCTAGTTTTAGTGCAACTAGTGATGTTTTGAATTAAAACACACTGTGTTCTATTTTTAAGATATGGTTCGAACCATTTATAAATGAAACCACGAAAACCAGATATCTACAAAAAGTCTAACACAATATTGTTTGCTGTCTAATCCACTTTGCAGAAGGCAACTAAAGTCCAAGGATCATCTTCAGTAGAGAGACCAGCCCGAAACCCAAATTGTACTGGACTGAAAAAATTTATTTTGTGAAGATTGGCCAGTAATCTAGTTTTTATAAGCTTCTCAAATAATTTTGAAATTGAAGAAAGCAGGGATATTGGTCTTTTATCATATTAAAAATCTCTTCGGAAAATAATCAAATATTTTCTTCAATGAAAAACAACATGAAAATGTGACGTGCTATCGATTACTTTTTCTTTTCATTTGTTTTCCTATTTTCAGTTTAGATATTAGCCACACATCTCTTTTGCCGCAATTAATAATGCAAGTTATGGCAACCCTGTATTAATAAAGAGAGACAGGCTATTGCAACTAGACTAAGAGACAAACTTCCTATCTTCCCTGTACCTACAAGGGAAGTAATGAATACAACCATGATCGTAGTCCCATTTATGAACGCACATCAACAATAGATAATTTACAATAAGAGTAAATGCATTTCTATTATGTTAACTATATACTTCTAACGTTATAAACAGTTTATGTATAGGAGATATGAGGAAAGAGGACTTCGAGGACAATATTCAGCTTCAAATTATGCGCTCCGGCAGCCATCATCAGAATAATAATAATAATTGCTTTAGCCAATGCAATCGGAATTTTCCAATTAATTTAATGCAAATGCAATTACAAGCATAGCATATACTATGCAATTGCAATTGACATAATGTCGAAGCCCGCATCCTAATTAAACACAATTTCAATGGTTCACTGGCTCCATTTAGGAGAGCAAATAGGTATATAGGATAGGAAAGAAGAAGAGAAAAAAAAACTACAAGAAATATTATGAGAACCGACAGAATTGTTGAAAGGAAAGGAAATCCTTCTGTTATAGAAGCGATCCTAATGCACAGGTTGGATGGCAGCAGCGGCAGGCAGGGTATATACATACCTTGACTGATGATAGAAAAATCCATCATGAGGGTGAGCTCCCAGGATGCTGTGTTCTCTTTTCAAGGACGCTAACGAGTGTGTTGGATGGAATCCGTTTTAAATTGCTCAAAGGCTTCAGGTCGAGGTTGGTTCTTGGTTGGTGGCGGTGTGTGGTTGATTCTGTGCTTTGAAAACTGCATAGATGATGGTGTTAGATAAAAGCACAAGAGCTTTAGCAGATGCTTGATTAGATATTTTATTTCTGTAATGGCTGATGGAAAAAAAATCATCAAAGAAAAAATGGGGGCGTAAGATACCCCTTAAGGTATGGAGCAAAATGCAATAACGTCTATAGATTGTGAGTGCCTTTTGAAAGTTTAGGATGTTAAATTTGTGAAATTGAAAAATTTCTCCATTTAATGCCTCTTATTTAATTTTTCAAAGCTGCGGTTCTACTTTTCTTTTGCTAGCAGGAAGTAAATGTTCATATTAAAACTGGATTAATTTGTTGAGTTAATTTCTAAAGTCGTAGCCAGCTTATTTGATCTGAGGACTTACCACTTTTATATCGTTAGCGACGATACTTTTGATGAAATTTTGCATTATGTTTTGCATAATTGAGGATGTAATTTTGGTGTCAGCCTTGCGTGCTTTAATTGTAGGCAAGTAAATTTACTAGATCTGGGTAAGACGGTACGGCCCTTGATGGAGCTCAAAAGCAGTATGGACTTTATGACTGCTAACTTAGAGGTGCGGGTTTGAGCCCCAACCTAAACAGCATTCTTGTCTATATTCCCTCAGCTTATAAACTGGATGCCACCCGTGGGACTTAGTGAGATAATAAACACTTAATTCTCAATCTACTGTGCCAACACAAATTCTTGCCTATCCTCCTCTTCCTTCTAACCAGAGCCGTGCAATTCAGGTTGCATTAAGAAATCCCAAGTCTTACAGGCAAATAGTGAAAACTTAAAGTTAGAATAAGTTATGTTATGTAACAGTATGTTGTGGTCCAAGGCCTTATTCAACATTCTTCTCTCAGCTAGTGAGGTCCCTAGCTAGTTACCTTTGATTAACATTGGATTGGCTGCACTCTGTCTCTTTGGGGTAACGAACTTAATTATCCGGCTCCCAATCCATGAAGCGTCATAGTCTAAGATACGTGCGTCGGTAGCCTAGCATCCTCTACGAACCCGAGCACACTGCTTCCAGTCATCTAGACAAAGCCTTATAGTATCCGCATGGGCTTGATCTTAAAACTGATAGTTCGGTGTTCTTTGTTTTCTTGAACCACGGGGCTAGTCAAAGATTCTCTCGGCTGGAGGGTTATTGTCCATTTGCTCGATGTGACTGAGCCAATTTAGTCAATTTTTTGGACTACACATCCACATCTTGATACAGCTTAGAGTTCATGGTTGTATCTTCTTCTCTATTCGCCCTCCTCGCATGCATGGCCAAATATCCGTCGAAGATTTATTCTTGCAAAAAATCCCAGTATCAGCTTTCCCTTTCTACTTACCAACCAACACTCTAAGGGCCATAAAGCGGGACAGGTAGTATAAAGTTTTATAGAGCAGGCACTTCGTTTTTCGAGTGAGAAGTTTTGAGTCCAATTGTTGACCCAAACTGAAGTAGCAACGGCACCGGTTGGGTAATTCTTCCTCGGATCTCCATTAAGATGTCGTTCGTGAGATTGATGTTTACTCCGAGGCAGATTAAGTGCCTTACCTCATCGAAGTTGTTGCTATCAACATTGACGTTTTGTCCTGATAGCATGTATTTGGTGTTGTCCACGTTTACTTTTAGACTAACAAGTTTCGCCTGTTCTTCACTTGCCGTGAAAGACCCTTTAATGGCCTGTTGGAAGCGGCCGATGGTTACGATATTATATTGTTAACGCCTGCCCTGCACGCTACTTGTTCCAGAACAAGATTGGAAAAATCACATGATAGCGCATCTCTTGCCGAAACACTGTGATGCGTCTTTGAAATAGTTCGGAAGACCTTTACCCTAGCTGCAAATTTCATTGCGTATTTTCCAATATCACGCAACACAACTGGATGAGCTTTCCCTGGATTGCAAGTTCAGCAATCAAAATATAGAACTCCTGACGATGAAATACTACCTTATACGGCTTTGAAGCCGATGAATAGATGGTGAGTCTCAACTAGAAATTCATTCATTATTACAGGATTTACCTGAGAAGGAATATTTGGTCTACGGGCTATCTGCCTAGCTAGAAGCCACACTGGTAGCTGATTATAGTCTTGTGGAATGGATTATGGCGCTCACACAGTGACAGTCAGTTGGATAGGATCTTTTATGTGACGTTAGGGATATGCCGCGATGCTCGATAGTTCTTGCAGGACATATGATCGCTTTTTTTGTAGATGGGACATATGGAGCTGATAGGCCAGTCATCGGGCATGCTTCCTTCCACCCAAACAAACTTGGTTGATGAAATTATAAATGCACCCTTTCAACACATCCCATCCGTGCTTGAAGACCTCCGCTGGTAAGCCATCAGATCAGGCGCGTCGGCGGCGGCCTTGTTGTTCTTGAGCTTCTTAATGGCTAAGTCTACCTCTTCTCTCATGGGTGGTGTGGTGGTACTGGGTTTTCATTGACTGGAGTAAAACCGAAGATTTTTCCTTTAGAATGTTTCCTTTAAAACAGCCATAAGTATTTTCATCCACATTTGACAGGGTTATTGCTGATAGAGGGCCTCTTGCTTATCAATTGCTTTCTTTGTCGAAAGAAACCATCAGAGTTCTTCACAAATGGGCAGGGATACAAAACTGAGCAATACACATTACTCTATATGGCTTATCTCTCTAGATGGTTACGCGGCCATGATTTGTTGACGAAGGGCCCCAGGCATTCACATAATAAGGCGATGGTTAGAAGACTGAAGCCTCTTAAGTTGGTGCAGTCTAAAATCCTTTCATTGAATACGTTTTCCTCTGACCATATTTTTTAGATGACATTATGCATACTCCTTACAAAATTATAACTTGTTGCTTTGAAGAGTTGGGTAGCAAGGCCGTCAGCAGCATCAGTAGCTTTGTTACTACCAAGCTCTTCTAAGCAACAAGTTATAATTTATACGGAATAAGGGGTCTTTCATCTTCGTAACCTACAATTTTTACTTGCGATTATAGGTACTATAAGGCAAGTTTTGGATTCGTGCAAAAAAAAAAATTTGAGATAACAATCAAACATGATATTACGATGATAGAGAACACCAAAAAAGTGGGTGGCAAAATTCTGTCTGTCTGTCTGTCTGTCTGTCTGTCTGTCTGTCTGTCTGTCTGTTCGTCTACAGCCTAAACGGCTCGATCGATTTTCTTCAAACTTGGTACTTAGTGGTTTTTGGTGATTCTGCCGACACGTTTTTTTCATTTTTTTTTTAGAACCAAAAATAACGGTACCTGTCATACATTTTTTTTTGGCAAATTTACATAATCGTATTTTTCTCAAAAACGGCTCGACAACTTTTCTTAAAAAAAATTCAATAAATTTATTTTAGTAAAGGCTTTCTTTAGGTGGAAAACCATTTTTCAAAAATGGTTATTAATGGTACCTTCCAAGGAACCATTTTTTTAATTTTTGGTTTTCTTCAAAATGGTATGACCGATTTCAATTATTTTTTTTATACAAAAGCTTCCAAAAAATGTTAATAGTTTTGTGTACCAACATTTTTGAAAAAATATTTTTTGGATTTTTAAAAAATATTTCAAATTTTTTTTTGGAAAATCAAATATTTCGAAAATAGCATCATAGATTTTTTTGAAACTCGATATTTAAGACTTTTTTAGTACTTTATAAAATATTCTTAGAAAAAATTTTACATTTATGAAAAAATAACGGTACCTTCCATACAAAAGTGAAAAAACCGCAAAGGAAAATATTTATTTGCTTGAAAACGACTCCTACGATTTTGATTAAACTTTTTTCATATACTAAAATTAGTACGATCTACCATCAAAAATTATAAAATTTTACACATAGCAACTATTAGTAGTACCTGTCATAGAACGTATTTTTTTATTTTGAGTTTTCTCGTTATCAGCTTAACGGATTTAAATGAATTTTTTTATATACAAATTTCAGATAAGATTAAATAATATTGCATATCAAAATTTTCAAACAAAAAGTTTTTGGATTTTTAAAAAAAGTTTCAAATTTTTTTTTTGAAAATTCGATATCTCAAAAACGGGTTGACAATTATTTTTCAAATTTTGTTTTTATATACACATAAATATATAGTTTAAATCTGCATACCAAAATTTGTTCTTAAAAATGTTTTAAGAATTTTATATATAAAAAATTAATTTAAAAAAAAACCGCTCCAACGATTTTAAAATTTTTTTTCCCATATAATCATATTCCATCATGAATTAAGATGGCATACTTTTTTTTCACCTCAAACTGTCAAAAGAGTTGTTTTAGCTAATTTAAATGTCGTATTTCATGCTTCTCTACATTTTTCTCTCATAATTTCCATGTTTGTACCTATATCCAATTTTCTTAAACTCGCAGTGTCTTGAACATAAGAGCAAGTACGTGCGACCCAGTCGTGCATTTTATTTATAATTGGTAGGAATCATTTTCCCATGTCTTAAGAAACGACTGTGATTCTACTACAAGTTTCCCTTGATCATCCTTGCTAGCTTTGGTGTTGGCCTTGTACGTTTGAGAAGTTATTTTTTCGAGCATACTTGATGCTGGAGAAACGTCTTCGATTGCCTCGTCATTGAAACTCAAGTCATGTTGCTTAGGTCTGCCTTCAATGACAAATTTACACCTAAATAGACGCTGTTTTTGTTTTCGGCAGCAGTCGTAGACCGTATTTTTTGTTTTATTCTTTGGCCTGGCTAGGATAGATACATTGTATGAAATTAATGCATAGTAGTGCAGATATTAGTTTTCGCTTTCAATATTAGATAAGATGTAAAACTAGAAAATGTAGATCATGTTGTAGTTGTGCGCGCGCAGTACTGGTGAGCTTAAGATTTTTGCTATATAAGAAAGATTTTTGCGCTTTAAATTTTAAATGTACAGTGATTGTGAAACTGAAAGTAGTGAATTTAATTATGAGACGTGCAAATCAAAAAGTAGTAGAGGCAGCAGCAGCAGCAGCAGCAGAGACCCATATGGGAACTCAAACGATGACAGCAGCAGCAGCAGCAGCAGCAGCAGAAGAGGCAGTGATATAGGATGCAGTTATAGAAGACAGCTCAAGCGACGACGAAGAGACTCCAATAATTCCGTGTGGTCAGAAGATGTCTTCGGAATTGGACGACGACGATTTAATGTTGGAGGAATCGCAGCAGCAGCAACAGAAGCAGCAGCCACAGCAGCAACAGCAATCATCATCGACAACGAAGACGACAACCAAGAAGAGGAAATCGACAGCAGTCAGACGGAAGATTCAAGCCACTCAGAATGGGGTGGCACCGACGACAACAGCAACAGCAGCGAAAAGGAATCGCAACAGCAGCAATGTACCGCAAGTTATAAATATCAACAAAATAATACGAGACCAGGAGCCGAAGGACAACGACACGCTTCTCTCATATCTGGGATTAGTGATAATCATTTGGACAGACAGCTTCTTAATGAAGGCCCCGAGAATTCTCAACCAAATGTTGGACCAAGCACTTCTGGCCAGACAGTTTGCTTCGAAGAGGATTATATACGAGATCACACAAGTGGTTTCGTATATAATCGACGAATTCCGACGCCGCGGGACAAGCTTAAATCTATGTTGTCTAAAGGTAAGTAAATTAAATCGATTGTTATTTCTTTTGTTTTTAATTTTTAATTAATAATCTTAATAATAATTGACTTAATTTGTTTACAGGATTTCGTGAGATGCCTTGCCGAAGGAGAATACTACACGATGTCTACGGAGCCGTGCATAACAGTGGACTGCCAAAATTGGATTTTGCAGCAATACACAAGAATTTCAGCGGAAGCTACCTGGCCATCAGCGAGCACGGAAACCACTACCACATCGTACATGATTTCATCCATTTCTTGGATGATGAATGATGATGATATCTAACTCTTTGCAGCAGGATAGGACCTTAGTTGATTCGTTGGCCACACGTCGCCTATTACCAAAACCTTACAGTCTACATATACATATCTAAAGTTCTTCGTCTTATTTCATTCGCTAGGTTCGTCAACGGCAGATCCGTCTGTAGATATCCGTGACTTGCTATTGCTACACAACTTAATAGATTTAAGTGGTCTGCAATTCATTCTAACGTGACTTTATGACCTTCAATCTAGAGGAACATAGTCTTAATGTTAGTCCTAAACAGGCGCGGATCCAGGAATTCAGCTTGGGGGGGGGGGGTCATGAGATTGAAACATCATACCTAATTTGAACTGAAACTTCTTGAAATATGTACATACATATATAGCCTTGAATTTTCTACATATCTGGTGATTAGAAAAAGTCCAATCTTATCATGACTTCATAATAGTTGAAGGCATGATCAGAGATCTTTGCCGCTCTGTCGCTCACTACGTGACCAGGCCCTAAGACTGTATCAGACTCCTGCTTAGAGTAAAAGTGCACAAATTTCTTGCTGTTGGAAAACTTATTTATCAACAAGATTAAGCTCCATTTCATACTTTTCAGACAATTATGAGAGTATGATAAACATATAAGATTGGAAGCAAAATTTGCAATTGAAAAAAAAATTTGACGTAACTAAAAAAAGGAATAATTCAAGTGTCAATTTGAAACAAAAAGCTAGAAATAATTGCAAATATGTGGTGAAATCCATGCCAATGCCGAAAAGAAAAAACTGTTGTCAATGCAAAGAGGAGGGTATTTTCTTACATGGAACTTTTTAAAAAATTTCGTTACAAATTTGAGTACTGCTCTAAATTTGTATGGAGTTTTTCAATGCGTTTTTCCAACATTCCGTTATAAATCCAGGTATCTGCTATAATTATTGGAATTTTATTAATTTTATTAATTATGGAATTTTTTCAAAGCCTTTTTTTTCAAAATTCCATTTAATAATCCAGGTACTGTACCAGGAGTCTGTTATAATTGTTTCTAGTAAAACAGAGTATAATGATTTAAATATAGCATTCGCAAATTAAATTAACCAAATCGCAAATAGGTTTAACCTAAACGCAAATAAGTTTCACCCAAGCGCAAATAGATTTAACCCAAACGCAAATAGAATAAACCCAATCGCAATTCGAATTAAACAATTAACAAATCATTTTAACCGAAACACAAATTGAATTAACCCGGGGATCAACTTGTTATTCAAGCACGTGTGGTGAAGAAATGAAAGGGCTATAACAGTGGGAATAGTTCACCATAAGATTATAACAAAACCTCATTTGTCAATTCAACTAGTTCTGCGGATTTTTCCAAGAACTTGCCGAAAAAATAAAAGGCCAATCCCTTTATCATAGGTATTCAAATTATGGATAATACCAAAATCAATTAGACCCAAAAAGTACAACTGGAACAATAAATCAAGCCTTGGTTAATTCAATCTGCGTTTTGGTTAAAATGATTTGTCAATAGTTTAAATTATTTGCGTATAGTTTAACTATATTTGCGTTTTGTTTAAATCGAACTGCGATTGGGTTAGTTCTATTTGCGCTTGGGTGAAACTTATTTGCGTTTAGGTTAAACCTTTTTGCGATTTGGTTAATTTAATTTGCGAATGCTTTATAAAAGAGGCAGACGTACTGATTTAGTCAAAACTGTTTTTCTTTTTGCTTTTGAAATACAGGAGAGTTTGTAAGGAGTTTTTTAAAGCCCTTTTTCAAAATTCCGTAATAAATCCAAGTACTGCAACAGATGTCTGCTATAGTTTTGTTTTAACAAAATAGAGTATAAGGGTTCACATAACGGAGAGGTGGACATATATATGGCTTTCGTTAAAACATTTTGATTGTTTTTGAAATATATCGGAGCTTGTATGGAGTTTTCAAAGCCCTTTTTTCAATATTCCGTTATAGATCCAGGTACTGCACCAGGCTTCTGCTAGATTTGTTTTCTAATGAAAAAGAGTACCTTTACAAATTTATATGTCAGAGAGGCAGACATATTGCTTTAGTACAAAATAGGCTGTCTTTGCTTTGAAATACAGTGGTTGTGTATGGACATTTTTTAAAAATTCCGTTACAAATCTGGGTACTGCAGCCAGTATCAGCACATAACTTTTTTTTAATAAATTCAAATTAAGTATTAAAGAGACAGACATATTCCTTTAGTGAAAATTGTGGGTTTTTAAACTTTGAAATACAGTAGAACTTATATGAGAATTTTAAAGTCTATTTTTTAAATTTAATTAAAAACTAAGAACTTCACCATTTGTCTGCCAACATCTATTTTCAAATATAAAAATTAACAGGAAATACAATTTATTTTATTTGAAAAGAAGCAGTGAAACGTGAATGGAGATTTTTCCTTATTTTTTGTATCTCAAAATTCCGTTAGAAATCCAGATACTGCAACTGGTGTCTGAAAATTATTTTTTTTTGGTTATATTTACTATTTTGTATTAAAATATAAAAGACCCTATGCCTGCCTTTACTATTTACTATTTTTGAATAGAAACAACTTTAAGGTCTAACATTGAAAAGGGTGGATATACTGCTATCACGTTTTGAGGTCGATTTTTTTTTACTTTTGTTACCCCGGTGGAATGCCCATTTCACGCTCAGGAAGTCTAATAGAACTGCTCCACTTATCGTACAGAAATACCGTAAACCTGTCGACTACACTGAGGGAAAAAATGCAACTTAAAATCTAATAGAAAAGTATTTGATTTAAAGTTGAATAATATTCAATAAATCATATTTAATTTCAAGTTGAAAGCCTGTTGATTTAAATAGGCAACGTAGATTTAACAAAGCCAACTTAGTTTCAAAGCGAAACGTATTAAATTTTACATAGAAATCAACTTTTCGAACATTTAAAGTACACTCAACGTAGTTTCAAAGTGCAAGATGCTAATATTTTTCGAAATCGAATTTTAAATTTCCATGCACGTACTTTTAAAGTGTTGCATAGTTAGGCCAACGTAAAAGTCAGATTTTTTAATTACTTTTTAATTTATATTTTAGCTTTCGAGAGCGCTTCGTAATTTTACGAAGTATCTACAAAACATTTGTGAGCAAAATTAACGCGCACTCAAAATTCACTTACATTTAATCAAAAAAAAATTATTACTTTTCTCATATTTATTTTTGTCATTTGCTTAATGAATTAGTTTCAATTTTCTTTTAAATCAATAACTGGACGAAGTTGAATTAAAGTTTTAAAAAAGTATTTTAAAATTTTTTTGTATTTCAATGAACGATGCTTGTACTTTAATCGAAATTGATACATATTGTTTTGAAGATGGATGAATTCAAATCAACGATGATGACATCTCAAATGAAGAGAAAAAATGTTAAAATCATATTTATTTTAAAAGAGGGAAACACTTTGAATTGATGTCATTGCTACTTTGAATTTAAAATTTTCGTCTTCGATGCCAAATCGTTCCGAAAAATATTTAAATCAAAGTTGTTTCCGTTGATTTTACGTTGTTTTTTTTCTCGGTGTACTGGCTCTTAGACTATAATCACCGCATATGAAAACCATGACTGGTCACTGGTGGACACCCTATATATATATAGGGTGCGCGTCCAGGGCTACCAGTAATTTTTTAAAAAATTTATTTCCTTTCCATATCATAACGAAGTAAGAATTTGCTAAGGAAAATAGAAGCCAACCATTACATTACATTAATATATCATGGCTGTCGTATAGTTTACTAAAATATATGGATTACCCAAAAAGTTTATCTCTGTCTTCTAATGTGTTGAATAACAAGTAAAAATTGTTCGTATTTCTTCTTTTCTCTGGAGCTCTGGGGGGGGGGGGGTCATGACCCCCATGACCTCCCCCCTGGATCCGCCACTGGTCCTAAAATGGGGAGTTAAACTAACCACTCTTTATAGCCCTGAGCTGTGAATATGTAACTAGTAGTAGCCCATAAAAGGTGTGCACTTAGCAGCTCAGCTTGACAGGAACTGTAGACGCTATTGCTGATTCCATCTGGTTAATTTTTCTACTGGCATCTAATCGATAAACCAAGAACTTTCTCATTTGCAATCCCAAACAACCCTTCACAATCAATATATCTTTGTCCCTAATGCGTAGCATCATTATTGTTTGCATAAATTACTTAGCTATGAGGAACACCACTGCGATAAGTATTTAACATTTTCCCAAAAAAAGGAAAGTTTAACATTAAATAACCACTTCACGTTAGCTCAATTAAAATAGCACACATTTGCAAGTAAGATACCAATAAGCCAATTTCTCTAGGTTTAAGTTTGGTTTGGTCACACCTTGTGCCATGGAAATACAGACATAACTCTTCTGAAACATAGTTTTTGGAATTAAATCTTTTCACCAAAAATACCAGAAGAGTTTGGACTCAAATGGTGAACTTGGTTCAGAAAGGTCAATAAGCTTGATAGAGCTGAAACACTTTAAAGAATTAAATTCCATCAAATATTAAATCACACTTCTTACTAATTGTAAACAGCGTTGCCATAATGGCATTATAAATGCTAAATCTAGCATAATGCAGGAGTGAAAAGCATTTTGAAATTTTAAAATTATGCCAAATGCTTTTTTGGCATTATCTGTCTTTGTTTGGCATTATAGAATGCTAGATTTTATTTAAAAAAATTATTCAATTATGTATAATCTAGCGCCAAATTGTTAACTTTTTGATCTTATGAATTTCAAATGTGATGATATGACGGCTGACTGAACTACATTTCAGCCGATGATGGACTTCCTTGGGCTAATGAATAGTCGTTGGTTAAGCATTTCATTGCACCACCAAATTTTTTGTTGGGTCAGTAAATTTGTTTTATAAATTAATGTAATATTATGTAGTTGATTTATGAAATAAATTCAGGGGCTCAATGGAAAATTGGTTGTATAACAAACAGTTTATTTACGTATGAATGACTATTCACTGGCGCGACGAAGTCCACCATTGTCTGAATTCAAATATACGCAGGGATTCGGTTCAGTGTAAACAAAGATGTTTCAAATATCAAGCAGAAAATACCAAGCCAAAGCTAGTAATGTTCAAATCAATTATATTTTTTGCTGTTAAGAGATTTTCTGAAAAAATAAACATTGATATTTTGTGCATTATGTATTTTTAAATGGATCTTGAAATCTAGCATTCTGTTTTTTGGGCTTCCATACGATTTAGCATTATAAAATTTGAAATCTAGCATAATGAAATTTGAGATTATGGCAACACTGATTGTAAACTTATATTTTATTCATCTCGATTTATCAAACAAAAATGAACAAAAAGGCTATAAGTCCCAATTGTAAAGATAAATTCTAAAATTTTCTTGAAAAATAAAACTCTTACCATAACAACGCAATCATTAAAAATTATCTCTTCTCATTGTAGAATGTGGGCTCTCATCATATTCAAACCTGAAGCATCCTCATTTATCATTCAAGTCTCAAAAGGTTTTGCTATTTGACTATATACCTACAATACAAAAATAAAGCATTAACTTTGTGATTCGTTTGGGTGCATAAAATTAAAGAAATTCGCTCCTTCTAAATGACAGAATGACAGGATCATTTCCATTTGTTGTATTGGAACTTTGTGCAAAGCTCACTTGAGGTCAGAAGAGTCCTTCTTGCATTTAATCACCATTTGAGAAGGCATATCCTTTACAATGATGGTGTTGGCTGGGTGTAGCTGCATTATTTCTGTTCTCAAGGCTTCTCGAAGCAAAGAAAATCACTTCATGCGGTGACACATCAGCCACACAGGTGCCCGACCTCTTTGCTCTTGGAGTCTCTGTGTTTACGGAGCACTCTATGTACGGTATGTTATGATGAGATGCATGATGGTGTTGCCTCGGCTGGGCTGGTTGGGTTGGTGGCTGAATCCAGGAAAATACAGGAATATGTTTGGGCATGGGGAACGATACACTCATTTTATGTATTCAGCCCTGCTTTCGAGAGCGAACAAAGTAGCTAATAGGGTGCATAGCAGTTGAAGTTCCACAAATGCATGAATGTGGATGTGGATATGTGGTGTACACCACCTACCGCCACTGCCACTGAACTATACCTACTTTTGTTTTGTTCTATTTGTTTACTTGTTTGAAAACTGGGTGAACAGAGCATATACCGTATAAATATCAACTTCACACGAGAACGTAACCCACTATACAGCAAAAGCAACAGCAACTGAAACAGCAACAGCAATAGCAATACAGAGATTGAATCCTGACGCAGTGCGATCTTATTTAAGTGGTTAACTGGAGGAATCATGATTACCGGGATCTAGGGGTATACTGCGGTTGCAGCGGTTTCAGTGGCAGCAGCGGCGGCGGGCGGCAAAGAAACTTTTGGTTTCTGGCTGCATTGAAAGCAACTCATATTACATGAGAGTATACCTAAAAAGTTTGTTTGTGTTTCCCTTATTTTTTTTTTTCAACTATTATTTTGTATTTCAAGAGAAAACGATTCATAGAAAAACTCCAGACGGAGAATGCAAGTAAAGAACAAAAACTTGGCAAAGTTCCAAAGTCGTAAGAATGTGTCCATTAGCACAGTTATTTTTTTTTTTTTTTTTTTCATTTTGTTTTAAGAACTTTACAAAACCCCTCTCTTGATTACATTTTGCAATAAATTGCAGCTAAACTGGAAGGGTTTTGTAACTTGTTTCAACTTTTTGGTTTAATTAACACTTCGTCCTTTTAAAAATAATGATTTTTTCTGTTTCAGTATAAAAATTAAACTTTTATCGTTCGTTATAAGGAAAAAAAGTCTTCATTCAAAATTATACTCTATTGCAACGAACTTTTATACCAACAAAAACATTACACTTCTTGAAAAGTTGAAACAGCAGCAGCCGATATTAATATTCTTTCTTAAAAAAAAAAGCTGAAAAAAAAATAAAAAAAATTAAGATCTTGTAAATTCAAAAACTTAAAATTATATTTCTGCAGAATTCATAATTTTTGCGGCCATGTTCTCTGTAACTTAATTCCGATAGCGAGACTTTTCTTGAAATTTGCAAAATGAAAACAAGTTGATTCACACATACAATTCATCAAATATGCTATTTGTATACCTAAGTTGAATCGATGTGAAAATATTAAAAAAGCTGGTGAAAAAGCAGCTAATTGAACACTAGAAAAACATATTCAAAGGAGAGTATGGGCATTTCGTCCCATATATTGTAACACTTTGCAGTGCAATAGTTATTATGGGCAATTACCCTTTCCCTGCACGAGATACAGACTAAAGCCCACACAAGAAAAAATAGCACTCATTGAGACCTTTGTGCAGGAAAAGAGTTATAGAGTGCAACAGATATTATGAGCAATTACACTTTCCCTGCCTCTACCGACAAGCTTCTACCAGCTGGCTCGGTCTCTAGCTATAAGTTTTCATGTTTCGCATGCAAGGTGGTTGAAGTCTTTTACCACTTGCGTGCGCCATCTGTTACGCTGTCATCCTCTTTTGCCCCGTTCCATGGGGTTCGATTCAAAGACTTTCCGGGCCGGAGCATTGATGTCCCTTCGATCTAAGTGACTCAGCCATCTCAATTGTTGGCTTTTCACTTTTGTGGTTAGGTCGGTGTCGCTGTATAGCCCGTACAACTCGTTGTTGTTGTACCTTCTTCTCTATTCCCCATCTATGCAGGCGGGACCAGATCAACCGGAGAATTTTCCTCTCAAAATAGCTTAAAGCATTCTCATCCACAGTTGATAGTGTTCAATGTTCATGCCTCTGCACCATACAACAGGACCGGGACAGTAAGCGTCTTATAGAGGGACACTATAATTGCTCTAGAGAGGGCTTTGCTTCTTAGCCCAAAGAAACAGCGATTGGTAAGAGTAATTCTTCGTTTGATCTCAGCACTGGTACTGTTCGCTGAATTGATAGCGGAGCCTTGGTAGACAAAGTCTCCGACCACCTCAAAAGTATAGCTGTCTATATAGTGACGTTCTGTCCGAGATGTCGTTCTTGCTGACAGCATATAGTTGGTATTGCCTTCCTCCTCAATACTCACCAAATCATCACTGAAATCATGCTTTGTTGTTCCGGTTATGTCAATTTTACTTAGTCGAGGTCGGGCGGACCGAATTGTTGACCTACGTCGTCCTGGTTGCATGATGCAATCTGTATGGTAATGGAATTCTGTTCGTCATCGCCACGCACCGTACTACAATTAGCAAAAATGATTTTTCCATATCCTCAGCACCCACTGCGATTCTACAACGATGTTCCCCAGATCATCCTTGCAGGCTACGGTTCAAGCCTTGTAACCCTGGGAGATTCTCTTTACTTTTTAGTAAATCTTCCGAACTTCATTCCTGCAATCGCATCCCTCTATATCTCCGATTACACAATTCTCATGCTCTTTGTTTTTCCTTCTGAGAAGCCGTTGTTCCTCTCTCTTCTCGCGAGTAGTTCTGGTCCTTCTATGTAGTGCTGTTTTGTATGCCTGTTGTTTGGCATGTGCTTGCCTGCGTTCTTCGTCGAACCAAGGGCTTAGCTGTGGAGGTCGTGTGAGGCCCAGCGTGTTAGAGGCGGGATCTCTGACGGCTTCCTGGCAAGGGCGCGACCCCATTGGAAAAGGAGGCAATTTCTTGCGTTTGTAGCCGTCCGACGTCGGACTTTCTCAGAGTATTTCCCTGTTTCGGCTTTTGTCCGAATATCCTTTGCAATACCTTGGCTACAAAAAGGTAGTGGTCCGAGCCAACGTTGGCTCCTCGGAACGTTCGGACATCCTTGATACTGGAGGATTGCCTTGCGTTGATCACAATCTGGTTGGTGGTTGATTGATCAGGTATTTGCCATGTCCCCTTGTGTATATCGAGATGTGGGAACTGCGTTCTATCTACCACAACGATTCGCACTGCAGCAAAATCGATTGACCTGAATCCGTTATAGTTCGTGGTGTCATGTATGTCTTTCGATTGCGCCACCAAGGACGTCATCTCTTCCCAGTTTGGCACTAAATTCACTTAAACCAATCTTAATGCTAGGGCATTGCTCTTATATCTTGTCCAGGAGCTCGTAGAACTCGTCCTTGATGTCATCATATATCTCCTCTGTGGGGGCATGCGCATATATGAGGCTGACGATGAAGAATTTAGCCTTGCTCCTCGTTCACATAGTCGAAACCCAAGATTACTTGCCTAAGTCTACCTCTAACGACGAATACACACCCAAAAAGTCGCTGACTTTATTGTCGGTTACAGCCACCGTCACAGTCTTTCATTTTTCTGCTGTCCGGGCCATCCCATCGCACTTCATGGATGGCAGGGATGTCTGCTTTATAAAGATAAAGAACATTCCACGTGCAGTTCCGAAGTTCGTTGTCCTTATTTCGTTTGCTTGGTTCATCCATAGTTAATCCTTCTGACTTGTTGTTGCTTCACAACAAAATAGCTAAAGGTGGCTGGAAGTCACCCCAATGGCATGACTCCTACCTGGAGGACAAGAACCTTTAGTATTGCTCGAAAGGCGGGGAGCAGGATTAGCAACTCCTTAAAGGCCTGAACTCAGAATTTGTAGTAGTAGCCCGTATAAGGATTTCACTAATTACTACAACCTGACTGGAACTGTAAACACCACCGTTGATTCCATCTGGGGAATTCTTCCACTACCACCTTATTGAAAGGAGGAGTGCTGTAGTGGGAACACTCCTGCCCCCTTTCTCGTTTGCTAGATATCCAGTTTCTTACCGCCATGCTGTAATGTACTAGAGCTCCATCTTTTTGGTTGATTAATTATATGCTATAGCCAAGGAAAAGTTGTCAAGCAAGTTGATTAACAGCATTTTAAAATTACTGTTTGTCCAACAATTCTAAGCCAAACATTACAACCAAAGAGGTGTTGGGATTTATTCTGTTTTTTTTTTTCTGTTGTGTAGATTGGTGTTACGTCTATTTGCAAATTGTGGAAGTTATTTACTCCATCTTTGGTAAACTGATGTGCTTTATTCGGGCAAAATATCTTTGCAAAATAATTCTGTGGTGTTTGGGAGAAACATGATAACTCCATTTCAAAATGTGCGTCTTTACTTCCACTTTACATCCAGTTAGAGCCTAAACGAGTGCACCGATTTCCTTCAAATTTGTAACATAACTTGAATATAAACATGCTCATAACTTTTCCAAATTTGAAAAAAAAATCGGTAAACCCGTCTTGCTTCTAGCTCGAAATAAATTTAAAATGGAGTTGATCATGTTTCTCCCAAACGCCACAGAACTCTTTTCAGTATCATTTCCAAGTAAAAATGATTGACAAAATTCTGCTTTCAATAGTTTGTCGTTTGAGGCTAGATTCTGTACCAGCGTGAAGTGGTACGGGTAAATTTTTGTTATGAAGCACTCTTCATAATATACTTTGGGGTACTTGAAGTATATTACCTATCCTCCTTGTACTTTGGGAGGGTGGAGGGATTACGTTGGACCAACTCCAAAACTCTTTCATATAATTTTGCTGATCCATCAGCAAATGATCTTTGTGCTTCACGATGTCTGTCCGCTAATAATAAGAGAACGTTCAAATCGTGAAGTTTTATCTAGTTGACATTCAAATTGAAAATATATAATTTTATAAAAAATCCCAGCCTTTTATTTAAGGTTCGTAAAACAATAAAATATAATTCGTGCTCTCGTGAAAAATCAAAAGGGAATTTTAGGTTTTATTCCATCATTCTTGACTTTACTTTTTGTTCCTTTCAAATAAAATCCGTTTTCACTATCGAATACAATCGCCTAGGATCTGTAAAATATGGTTCATTCCCGAATCTATCATGTGAGAACTTTTGAAGATCCATTTACGAACCGTCCAAATAGAAAAGAAAAAAATTAATTTTACCAAAGAAGAAAGTTTTGAAACTTTCCCACCCATTTCAACAAAAATTATTTAAAAAAAATGCTTCACAACCGTAGTGAATGGATACTCGATGAAGAATGGATCTTTTTAGATCCTCGTTCGTGAGCGAACTATAAATTTGTATGCACGGAAAATTTTATCGTTCGCGAAACACATTATATTTTGTATGGTTCGTGAGAAGATCTATAAGAAATGATGAAGATCCGTATTTTATAATTCTCGAACGATGTCTTACGAACCCTGCTTTTATAATTCTTTACGTAGGACATATTTTGCGTTTAAGTAACAAAAATCATGAGTGTCAAGTTAGCAAAGCAACTTTTCATCACATACTGTTATCCTGTCGGGTTTACAATTTCCAAAACCAGCATGAAGAAACTGGGAGTGTTCGAGAGGAAGATCTTGCGGATCTGCACGGGACTCCACTTCGACCAACGGCGGCGAAAACATTTCCGCAACAAGCGACTCTAGGAGGCATCCGGAATAACACCCCTTGACAAATACATGAAACATGATCAGTGCTGCCAAAATACTGACGAACAACCTAAGCAATCATCCAAACCCTATAGCGAGAACCATCACAAGTGAAGAGAGATGCCCCGAGCCACTATACCTTAATGTGACAGCACTACTGGATGAATCATCTTCATAGTATTAAATAGTATATAACCATCAATCACAATCTTTTAAATATTTTTTATAAAAATAAAACAATGTATAAAAATAAGCCCCTTATGTGCCAAAACAAATTAAAATGTCAATGTAATAATAATATAAAAATAGAATTAAGAACCAATTGTACATAAATATTAATTTCCGTTCAATAAAAACTAAACTACTCTAAAAGCAAAGCAACTTTGACGAATTGAAAAATGGGTAGTTGGATAATCTGCCGTTAATTAGTTGTGGCAATTTCGAATTTGTCGTTCAGTTTTTTCCATGTTTTTTTCATCAGAAAAAACTTTTTATACCTGATAGTTTATAGCTTAATAATTTGCTGTTAATTAGTCGGTTATTAGTTTTTCAATTTGATCGTGCAATGTTTTCTACGTTTTTTTGGTTGCTTTGCTAACTTGATATCAAGTTACCAAAGCAACTCTCACGGATCGAAAAATGGATAGGTGCATAATTTATTTATTTTAGTCGTTAATTAATTGTGACAATTTCGAATTTGTCGTTCAATGTTTTCTATGTTTTTTGGGTGCTTTGCTAACTTGACACTACTCGAAAAGCATGAAAATCTTCTTATACTTAATGTTTTATGGGTTAATAATTTGCCATTAACTATTCATTAATTAGTTGGGAAAAATTGACTTCAATCGTGCAATGTTTTCTATGTTTTTTTGTATGTGTAAACATCTTAGCGCTCGGTATGGGTAAAATTGAAAATCGGCTGTAACGGATATGGGCTCACCGTTCCGTTTTTAACCATTTTGCTTGTTGTAGGTAAGTAGAACTCTGTAAACTCGAATAGGTAAGGTAGTTTTCATTTTATACGTAATGGTTTTGGTATTTGCAAAGTGGAGTGAATTCCTTACAGCCCGACTCCACAGTAGATAATTTCTCTCAGATTGTTCGTCTTGACATTAAATATCTAATGGAGTCACTCCGTTTCATATCTTGATTGGATGTCAAGATACAATCATATCTTGACAGAGATTTTGTTGCTTTTTTCTCTAGAAATTAAGTTTTTATTTCATTATTTTGTATACATATATGCTGCTTTTGATGTTAATCTCTGCAATCGCGGGTGGCAATTTTGGTTTGTGATATTAAGTGTTATTATCAATTTCTTGATTTGAAATGTCATAACATGATTTGCCAAGTGGCGCATTCTTTTATGTTTCTCTAGTTGGCTGTGGTTAATGTGTTAAAAAGAAGTGTTGTAATGTCATATTAAAAAAAGTTACTTTGAATTACTTTTCATTTAGGAACGACAAAAGCTAAAAATATGGCTGATCTGTCAAACAAATTGGGTAAAAAAAAAGTCGAAATAGATTTGGAATTAAAAATCAAGAAGAAATTGTGATTTCATTATTGAAAAGAACTTTTATCAGCACTTCGAAAATGCATACATTTTTCAAATTAAATTTCAATTAACTTCATTCTAGCACAAAATTGAATATTTAAACAAAAATATTTCCAATTTTTTTTATCATTCATTACTTGCACAGATAAAAAAATGTCGCAAAACCTGGAAAAAATTTCCAAACTTACTATCGACGGTAAAATCAATAAAAATACAAATATATTAGCCTTATGATTTTCCCCAGATCAGATCTGGATTGTATATGCATACATGTATTACAAAAACAACACAAAATCAGACATTGCTTTTGGATTTCGATTTACAAATTAATTCTGACCATACACCCTTTGTACTTTTTTGCAAAAATGAGTTTTTTCTCTCACAGGTAGATGGCTTTTTATGTTGAAGATAGGGAGAAAACAGAAAATAGAGAATAGAGTAGAGAGAAAATACAGAAAAAAAAGGATAAACGGGGATCGGATAGGTATATAACACTCTTGTCGCACTGGGATCCTGTTTGTTTTATTATGATAATCTAATCCGGATCCGATCTGGGGGATAGTAAAATTAAACTATTACATATTACAAAAATGAGATAAATTCCAAACCAAACGATCGAGAAGCAAACAAAAGATAACTCAAAATGAAAACATCATGATTTCAGCTGCTTTTGACGGATTAACCCAGTAGCGTATCAAGAAAAATTTTGGGGGGGGGGGGGCCACCTGAATAATTTTCACAATTGCTATTCACGTTCACGAAATAAAATAAAAAAAAATATAGAAAACAGGCTTTGGAGGGAAAAGTACGAAACATTTTTCTCTCTCTCCTCTTTGATCGAGAGTGAAGCGTAGTGCTGCATGCTGCGGTGTTGTTGAAAGTACTATAGTAGCATTTTACTGCTCTCGGCAATTTCGTACTACCGTCTCCCCGTTTCACATTCAAAAAACTATTTTTTCAAAGTTCTTGTATCCAAAACATTTTACACAAACAGCAAGGTGTAAAGTCAACCTAAAAAAAAAATTATTTCGTTTTTAAATTTAATGTAAATATTGAAGCAAGATTTTTAAATATGAATGTTTTTAATATTGCAATTCTTGTTGCAATAATTCAAACTAAAATGGAAGATAAATTTCTGGTTGTTAGTAAATTCAAATTGAAAGTACTTAGTCAACATTTAATATTTTATAGAAAGTTATGAATTATTCAAACGAAATGTTTCAGTGTTTTACTGACAAATACTAGTATTTGCGAATAACTTTTTTTGTTTTTTGTTGAATATTTAAAATGCTCATGTTTTTGGACCTTTGTTATGCTATGTTATTTTTTTTGTTAAAATCACGCATTGTATAGGTTTTGTGCTTATTTTCTTAAGACGCTTCGGCTTTATATAACAATAATTGTTATTTTGAATGCATAATATTAATCTAAGGAATTCCGAACGATTTATTGAATTATGTGGTTTGACTCAAAAATCGGTCGATAAATAAAGAATTCCGAAAAAAGTTACCCCAACCCTCAACGTCAGCTAGGGGTCTAACTCAAAAAAACAACCGTTTCAGAACTTGGGAGGCTCGAGAATCTGAGCTCCCTCTTAATCTCTAAGATTTACAAAAAAGTTTCAGTTAATCATGTACATTATGATGAAACCACCTAAATAATAATATGATCTTTAAGGCTTGGGGGAGGCCCGGGCCCCCTGCCCCCCCCCTCAATACGCCACTGCATTTCAACTCAGTATCAAAGAGATGAGTTGGAAAAATGTACCCAAAGTTTCTTTTTGACACTTTAATTTGAATCCAGGAACTAATTTGTGACGTCATAAAGTTAATTGAAGTAACTTAATTTGTGATGGTTTATTTGCGGAGGAGTTTTCTCGGAAGGAGTTTTTTAATGGGTAAATTCTTTATAATTTGTGTCGTGCAACCATTTTGTTTTAGCGCTTGTATTACAGATTCCTAATTTTTACCATGCGTGGTAATGACCCGATCACTTACCTTCAGGTGAAAACGAATGTTTACACATCTTCCACGCGAGTCCCGGTACTCACACATTTTTTTTTTAATTCCTCATTAGCTCATATCAAGTTAGCAAAGCACCACCTTAAAAAGGGATGAAAAGTGCAAATACCGAACTATTTATGGCTTAATAGTATGCCACTAATAATTAGTCTTCAATTAGTTGTGACAATTTTGAATTTGTCGTGCAATGTTTTCTATGTGTTTTGGGTTCTTTGGTAGCTTGACATCAAGTTGACAAAGTACTACCTGAAAATGGGATAAAAACTGTTTATACTGGATTGTTTATGGCTTAAGAATTTACCATTAACTAGCCGTTTGTGATAATTTTGAATCTATCGTTGTATGTTTTTTTTCGAAAAGTGGTAAAAACTTCCAAAACTATATATGTTATTCCTCGATAATTTGCCATTAATTAGTCGGTAATTAGTTGTGAAAAATTCAATTTTGTCATGCGATGTTTTCTATGTAATTTTTGGTTATTTGTTAAACATACATAAGCATTGACGGAAAATTATTATTAATTGCAAATCAACCACGTACCCATTTTTCGATTAGTGAAAATTGATTTGGTAACCTGAAGCCCATAGAAAACAAATCACCCTAAATTAAATAGAAAACATCGCATAACAAAATTAATTAATGGAAAATTTTGAAGGAATAACATATTAAGTTTTGAAAAAAAAAAACATAGAAAACATAGAATGACAAAATCAAAATTATTACATATAATTAACGTCTAGTTAATGGTAAATTATTTAGCCATAAACAATCTGGTATAAACAGACTTTACCCCATTTGCAGGTAGTACTTTGTCAGCTTGATGTCAAGCTACCAAAGAACCTAAAAAAAACATAGAAAACATTGCACGACTAGTTCAAAATTGTCACAACTAATTGAACATAAATAGTTCGGTATTAGCAGTTTTAATCTCTTTTTAAGGTGGTGCTTTGCTAACTTGATATGAAGCCAGTGGCGGATCCAGAGGGGGGGCTATAGGGGCTGAAGCCCCCCCCCCACGGCTGATTCAGAAGAGAGTTAGACAAACAAAACTAAGATTGTGGCTACAAAATTTACATGTGAGCTGTGTTTTTCCAAGCCCTAGGAAAATTGAATGAGTTGTTGTGCTGAACCATATTATATGCAAGCTGTGTTTTTTTGAAGCCCCAAGAGAATTGGATGAAAAAAGACTATTATTATATAAAAAATAAAATATACGTACGTAAGCTCTATTTATTTCAAGCCTTAAAGGTATAAGACAAAAAGTTGAGGCTTGGTGCTAAGCCTTTACAAAGCGTTTTCCTAAGCGTGCAAGGGATTCAGATGAAAACTACCTATGACACTGTTAGGGCTAACATATTTGCATAATAGCTGTGTTTTTTTCCAGACATTAAAGAAATCCGAGGAAAGTAGGCAAGAGCTAACAAATTTGCATGGAAGCTGTTGTTTTCCGAAGTGCAGGGAAAAAATTAAGGCTGGGCCTTAACAATTTGTTTTTCCTAAGCACCTAAGGAATCGGACTACACAAATAACAAGTTTGGGGGTAGAGTGTATGCATACCTAAATGCTGTGTTTTTTCCAAGCCCTTATATTGAAATTAATGAGGTTGACTTTCATGCTATTATTTTTACCTAGATATTGCTTGGGTATCGATATTTCTTAAAGACCAAATTAAGTTTGACAAAACGAATGAATGTTAGCTTTTTCTTTAACTTCCCTTGATATTTTTCGGACTTAACTAAGCCCAGATAACTTTTGGGGCTTAAATTTAAAAACTAAGTTTCTGGTGTAAAAAATCACCCTGATTACAGAATCCGACGAATGAGTCAGGCTCAATTTTGACATTTGGATCACAGCAAAAATGTCAAAATTCAGTCTGATTCGCTCCGCAGTTCATTTGACGGATGCTCTAGGTGCTGCTTTATTTCAGATTGTTTTCGTGTGTCGAAGGATATTTTGACGATTTCAAAGACTGTTTTAAGACGAAGCGATTTTTGATCTAAGAATTAGTTTCTCTTTTGATTTCCTTTGGGCTCTAAAGAAAGATTAGAGAGCTCTTTCCGCGAGCAATGAGAAAGAATTTCAATTCAATTCGAACTCGTTTTTGAAATGTAAAAATCAGGTGTAACGGTTAATTTTTTGTTTTCTTTAAAAAGTGTTATATACATTTTCGTTTTAATATAGACCCAATACTCGTATAACTATAAATAATTCGTAATGAAGGACAGACAAAATTTTTAAATTTTACAGAACAGTACAGTACAGAACATCCAAATTCATTTTTTTCCCCCAAATTTACAAAAAGTGGACTGAAAAACATGATTAAGCTAATTTATTGGAATAGCTTGTACAAAAAATTTGAAAATTGTTTTTTTTTTTTGGATTGGGAGCTTAATTACCTTTCATTTTTGCCTTTTATAGCATTCCTTCTAAATTTTAGGAATTAGATAGGTGAGATACAAGGGGGTACGGCGGATTTCGATTAGGTGGGAGCAAACTCATTAAAAAAATGGGTTTATTACAGAAACCTTGCTTGAACATGTTTCATCAAAAGAAGAAAAATTGAATAATATATAAAATATATTCTGATTAGGGGGGCGGGGGGGCAAGCATATCTAGCTGCCCTCTTGCGTACGCTCTTTTGTTTAAATTATTTAAATTTAACTTTCGTACGGTTCTTACGTTAGTGTCAAAAACAGAAAAAAAAAGTTTGCACTGTGACTCTTTTTAGTTACTTGTTAGAAAGTTTCTCAAAATTTCTCATTAGTTGGAAATAATATGCTTTATTTAAATACGTAAATGAAATGTTTAGCTAAGCAAATCTTAGACAGCCAATCCAAGTTAAAAAATTTTAGGACATCAGTAACCTACAAAATTTATCAAAAACTTTCGGCAGGTAGACGGCTGTCTAAAGTTAAACCAATTACTTTAAGGTGAGGTTTTTATAAACCCTACAAAGAATATTCTGATATAAGAAAGGTACCTACTACCTACTTATTTAAAGCTCCTATAAACATATCCTTACACCTTTTTAATACGATCTGTCTTTGTGGAGAAACTGGTTAAGGCGTCTTTTCGAAATAGCAGCTGAAGAGCTTACTAATTACCAGATGTTCCATTTTCAATCATTAAATTTTGCAGAATTTTCCTATTAAGTACCTACATACATAGGTATGTATGTTTGCATTATACAAAATCTTTTTTGGATTCAGCTGCCGACTAGCCTACTTTCTGAGAAAAGAAAATTTGGGTTGGTAGGGCATTCGTATATGATTAAAGAATTTTTCAAAAGATGTGTCTAAGGGTACTCCAAGCCCCCCCCCACAGCCAAATCCTGGATCCGCTACTGTATGAAGCTAATGAAGAATTAAAAATAAACATAGAAAACATTGCACGATTGAATTCAATTTTTCACAACTAATTAACGGCAAATTATTCACCTACCTATTTTTCGATTCGTCAAAGTTGCTTTGGTAACACTCATAGAATCAAAATAACCCAAAAATAGGTACATACATAACATCGCACGACAAAATTGATTTTTCACAATTATTTAACGACTTATTAACGGCAAATTATTAAGCACTAAAATATTAAATTTTAGAAGTTTTTACCACTTTTCAAAACAAAAAACTTAGAAAACATAGAACGACAAATTCAAAATTGTCACAACTAATTAACGACAAATTATGCATCTATCCATTTTTCGATCCGTGAGAGTTGCTTTCCTAGCTTGATATCAAGTTAGCAAAGCACCCGAAAAACATAGAAAACATTGCACGATCAAATTGAATTTGTCACAACTAATTAACGGCAAATTTTTAAGTCATAAACTATCAGGTATAAGAAGTTTTTACTGATTTTCGACAGGGTGCTTTGCTTACTTGATATCTAGTTAGCAAAGCACCCAAAAAAAACATAGAAAACATTGAACGACAAATTCGAAACTGTCACAGCTAATTAACGTTTAATTAATGGCAAATTATCCAACTAACCATTTTTCGATTCGTCAAAGTTCAACCCCAGGAAAAAAATCGACTTTTCATTTTAGTATAGCAAACTTTGAAAAACAAAAAAGTCTTATAGAATTCACAAATGATATCTTGGGGGGTTTGTTTGTTCACCGAACTCACAGGAAAATCCATGAAAAAATTCGTCTGTCCAAAAAAATTTGAACTTTACTTTTTATATAGCAAACCTTAAGAAAACAGAAAAGGCCTCCAGAGCATGCCCAAATAAAACCTCCCTCCCAAAGGATTTTTTGTCACACCTTAGTCCTAAAGTAAAATTGGCCAAAACCGACAAGAATCTCCGTTATCTCCTCCGAATTATTGACATTGATTGAAATTTGATTTTTCTATTCATGTTACAGTCGCAGTCTGCATGCAGCATCAAAATAAAATAGTGAAGCAATTTCTGTTAATATTTTGAATTTTTTTTTTTTTCAAATCAATTAAGGGAAAATATGCTTGCTAAGTAATAAATCAATTTTTTCGGTTCAACACCACTGTTGGGAAATTCCTATAAGATTAGATCCATATCTAAATTTTTTTTATAATTTAGTTTCAGTGGAGTATCAGGATGTGTTACAATAATTAACTTTTACAAAATTCAGATTGAAAAGTTTTGCTCCAAAACTCTAGTATTTGTTTAGAATTGTTTCCCGAAAAAAAATCCTTTTTTTTCATTATAATTTGTAAACATAGTTAGTTTTGGCACTCTACCATATGATCCTTTTTTTTCCTTGGTGCTCCCACATTCGCCTTGGTGTTGTTCGTTTTTTTATAAACTCCATTTTGAACAATTTGTGGTACATTTGCCGGAAGTTGGTTTTGCCTTTTTTTATCATCTGAACTTGTGTTGTGTGCTCCTTTGACTGCAGATCCAATCAGTGACTTCTAGAGCCCAGACTCAGTCAATCAATATGGTGAGCGTTAAAGGATTTTCTGTGAGAGAAAAAAAAAAGAAGGAATATTGTGAATTTGTGATGACAACGGCTCCATATACAAATAGACTGCTGGTTAGAGGTTGGTTGTGTTGAAATTTTATTTATTTTCATTCGAAAAAAAAGAAAATCAAATTTCATTGTTGTGTTGTGAAAAATGTTGCCATAATGAAACTTTTCGCAAATATTTGCTTTAAAAAAGTATTGAGTGGATTTGAATGAACTTATCCATCATCAGAAAAAGTATAGAGATGTTTTTTTTTTTTTTGTTTTGTTCTCTTAGGGATTTTACTGCCATGTTTTAACTGAGATGGATTATTTATCTATATGTGTATTATATACAAGTATGTTTTTTTTCTTTTAATTTTTATTTTCGGGCTGCCAAATAGGATTTTATATTTTTTATCGACAAAAAAGGATGAATTGGGAAAATGTATTGTGAAGAGTATAAAAACAATATATGGAAATACTGGATGGTTCGTTGACCACAAAAAGAAGAAGCATGACAATGTGCAATGTGGCGTGCATGTTATTGCAGGTTTGACGTAGTGGAATAAAATGTTTTTTTGGGAGGAAATATTTTCAGCGATTGGCGAAAATGGAATTCATAAAAGCATTGTGGTTTTATGAGAAAACCCAAGCCAAAAAGTTGGCTTTTGAATACTATTATAAAGGTATACAAAATGTTTATATGTCGAAATTCCACCTCAAAATGAAGCATATCGTGCGTGTTTGAATAGATAGACGAGTACCAACTCTGTTAAAATTTTAAACAAAGGATTAATTTCAAAACATGTTTTATTCTTTTTACAGAACAATAGTATTGCTATGGGGGCGACACTGTCTCAGAGGCACAGGATGTGAGTGTGGTCGTTGGCATACCAACCTAACAGGACCCACTCCAAAGTTCCATATTCACAGTTGTTTGATAATAATTCCACACTTTTGCTTTCTGCTTCTTCTCTTTTGATTTAAGGTCTGATGTTTGGGATTAGGTCTTCAACACAAGAATTAACAAAAACGCACTACTATAATACAAAAAGAGTTGTCTGGTAGATATTTGCTAAGGACATTGAGTCTACGGTTCACGGTCAATGGTTCACACTACTTCTTCTGATGGTTTCATTCTTAGTCGCACTACCCGAATGTGGATTTCCTTATCTGACTCTGTATTTCCCTCCCTTTTTGATATTCAGAACTACAAAAACCAATGTGCATCCTCTTGAATTTTTCCTTATTTTCCTAATGGTCGCACTGTGTTAAATCATTTAAAGGGTAGTCAAAACCCCTTTATGGCGCGCTTATTATAAAAAAAAACTACCAGCTTAGAGGGCCTGATGGGATAATTTAAATTACTTGTGCTATAAGCCAAAACTTTAGGTTAGGTTGGAAGGGGTGATAATACGGCAGGCCGCACCATCTCACTCGGGTCTCATTGGATCCATTGCGCTCCCCGGGGTATAGGTGGTTAGTGAGGAGGGATAGGGAGGGAGTTAATAGGAAGTTTTAGGTGTGGGGGGCCTCCTTGAACCATCCTGAGTTCTGAATGAAAAGCCAAAACTTTATTAACGTAATTGTTCTTATTCTGGTGGAAATATTTAGTAGATGTTTGAATATGACAGGGTATTCTTGCGGGCCAACATGAAGTAATGCAGCTATCAAGTTGACATCAATTCTTCAAAGTTCAAACTGAAATGTTTAAATTCCTTGTGTGAATTCTAACTTGAAGTACGGATGTTGGTAGGTGCTCAACAATTAAATGAAAGCAATGAACGGGAAATTTACTTACTCATTCAGCCCCAAATCCATTAAGGGTCATAGCCTGGAACGCGGCTGCCTTCCATCCTCTACGATCCCTAGCACGCTTCCAAGTCGTCTAGACCAAGTCTTTTGAAATTCGCAATGGCTCATCGAACCTGATGAAGGCTGGGTTCTAAGACTCTCTTGGCAGGAGCATTTTGTTTTCCATGCACTCGAAGTGACCAAGCCACTGTAGATGCCACATGTTGATTAAGCTCATAGAGTTTGCGGTTGTATCATTTCCTCTATTCACCCTCCTTGCACACAGGTTCATATATCCATCGAAGAATTTTTCTTTCGAAGGAACCTAGTATAATCAGGACTCTCTTTTTGCTCATCGCCCATCACTCGGCATCATGAAACAGAAGTAAAAGGATATTGTAAGAGCGTCCTTACATACGAGTGGTTTTGAGCCCATTTGTTGCGCCAAACCCGAAAAGAACCCGTAAGGTGATTCCTGAACTAGTTTCGCCTGGTCTTCAATTGATGTGAAAGCCTCTAAAACTGGCTTTTGGGAGAGGCCGATGATGTCGATATCATCAGCATACCCTAGAAGTTGGATATATCTGTTGAAAATAGTGCCTTCAGTGTTGACGCCTGCCCTGTGCATTATTTTCTCCAGAACGAAATTTAAGAAATCACAAGAGAGCGCATCTCCTTTTGCATATTTGGATTTGTTGGGAGGAGCATTTCTCTAGTTGCACCTTGCACATTGCATTGTGTAGGCGGGTACGTAGGAATGGCAGCCACGAGCATTGCACTATCTCGGTGACCCAATGCGCCGTTTTGATACCATAACTCGTTTGACCTGTGGTCCTGTGGATGAAAGTGGATTAGAGTAGGGGTTTGTGGACAAATACCATCTGAGGGTCATCTTACACGCCCGACTTTGGCACCAAAAAGCCAGACTGGGCAGGTTGTTGGTTTATTCAAAGCACGAATAACGATTCCCGAGGGGGTCATTAAGTTACATAACTGGATGCGACATCACCGTGAGCCTCCATCAGCTCACTCCGCATTACGTGAGGATCCCAGTGAGTGTCACCGACTACTCATAAAACCAGATATGCTCCTTGGTTTGAATTTTAATGGATGTGTGAATAGGGTATGTTGTGAGCCAGCACAAAACGACAAGAGGTGGGTCAAAAGACATTTACGTGATCAGGTCACATCCTGCCCCGAAGCCAACTAAATTATGCCAAGCTAACCAGATAGCAGAATGGCACGAAAAGCCACACCAAATGACTGTGCTCTCATTTTGGCCAGAGCAATACATTTACAAAGGAAATGAATGACTGATGGTCCCCACAGCTACTACAGTGAGTATTTTTTTTTTTTTTTTATAACTAACGCGCACTCAAGGGGTTATGACTACCCTTAATATGTTAAAGATTAAACAAAGTGCGAGCGTTAGGAAAGTAGGATAGGATTTAAAAGGAGATACCGATGCACATTGGTTTTGAATTTCTGAATATCACAAGGGGAAGGAAAAATAGAGTAGGGTAAAGCATTCCACATTCGTGTTGTGCGGCTGAAGAAAGAATCTCTGTACTTGACGGTACGCCCGAAATTGGGTTCAAGGGTAAACTGATGTGCATTCCTAGAAGTACGAGTATTACGGCGGAATTGTTTAAGGGGAGGAATGCAACTGGCTATTTCACTTGAACATTATTTGTAAAAATAGCGATAAAATAATGACAGACACGAAACATTGCGGCGGTGTTCGAGAGATGCGAATGTTTCCGTTATAGCTCTGTCGCCTATCAATTTTAAAGCTCTATTTTGAATTCTATCCAAGACCCTTAAATGGGACTTAGGAGTACCCGCCCAAATATGAGAGTTGTACTCAAGCTTTGGACGAATGAAGGCTTTATAGATTACAGCCAGATCAGAAGGAGAAAAAAATTTCTTGCATCTTCGAAGATAACCAAGACATTTCGCAGCATTTTTAGCAACGTCGAAAATGTGATCATTCCACAGAAGGTGGTCTGTGATGCACATACCCAGGACTGAAAGCTGTTCAGTTTCCTCGATGCAAGTGCCACTCATGGATAGTGGCATAGGGGGTGGGTTTCGCTTCAACGACAGAAGACAGCATTGAGTTTTCGAAGCATTAAATTCTACACGGTTTTTTGTTCCCCATTGGACAATGCTGTCGAGATCAGAATTTAATGAGCTTATCATACGCTGCCGTTTAAGTTCCACATCCGAAGAACAAGGAAGTGAATCTTGAAACGAATATGAAAAGCTGAGTGTACTGTCGTCAGCAAAACAATTTAATGGATTGGAAGTTTCAGACAAAAGATCATTTATGAAAATAAGGAAGAGAGTCGGAGACAGAACGGAGCCCTGGGGCACACCAGCATTTATGTTATGGATATCAGACTTGTAACCATCCAATACAACTTGTATTGAACGGTCCGAAAGGTAATTTCCAATCAAACGAAGAAGAGATTCGTCGATACCAAATGCACGCATTTTCGATAAAAGAGCTTGGTGCCAAACTCTATCAAACACTTTTGAAATATCAAGTGCAATAATCTTACTTTTTCCAAAACGATGTAAAGATTTGTTCCACTGTTCGGTGAGATATACCATCAGATCACCAGTGGACCTATTGCTACGAAAGCCATACTGCCGGTCATTAAGAAGCTTTCGTTCTTCAAGATATTTCTTGAGCTGATAATTAATCAGCGTTTCCATGACCTTGGAATGAAGGGACGTAAGTGCAATTGGACGGTACGAGGGAGAAGAAGATACGCCTTTTTTAGGGACAAGCTGGACAAATGCAGTTTTCCATCCGCTCGGAAAGAGACCTGTAGAGTAGGATAGATGGAAAAGCTTACGCAGAGGTTTTGCCAGCGTTGAAGAAAAACTCTTCAGAACAATGGGAGGGATACTATCCGGACCAGTGGATTTGTGTATATCAAGATCTTTCAGGACTCTTGCAACTGCACGAGTGCGAAAAAAGATTCGTCCCATGAAAACGTTAGTGCTCTCAAGTACAGGAGGAGTCATAAAACTCTGGCAGCGTCGAATTAACAGCAAACTGTGCTGCAAGCAAATTGGCTTTTTCAGGTGAGCTTACATAGGGAGTGTCATTAAAGACGAGCGTTTGAACAGCGGATGAAGTAGTGTTACGAATGTTTTTTGCAAATTACCAGAAATTTTTACTACCTTTGGGACATTGTAGTATTTTTTGCCGTAATTTTTGGTCATGCAAAAATTTGGTTCTTTGGATATGGCCGTTGCAGGTCTTTCTAGCTTGTATGAACTTATTCCGGTTTTCCTCAGTAGGGTTGGCCTTATAACAACGGAAACTTACTTCTCTGACCTTGATAACCTTTTTACAGCTCAAATCAAACCATGAGTTTTCTTTCGGTTTGATAGACTTTATCCTATTCGGAACAAAATTTCTCACCCCGTAAAGAATTAAATTTGTAATCACATCTGCACCGGAGTCTACGTCACTATCGAGGAAGCATAGTGACCAGTTAAAGTTCCTGAAGAAATTGTTGAGACCGTCCCAGTTGGCTTTCTCGTATTGCCAAACGGTTCTCTTAGGGGTTTTCTCTTTAACTGAGGTTTTTGGCACGAGAAATTTATAGATATGACACAATGGTCTGATGTGCCTAGAGACGATAATGCACTGATAGTGTTTTTATCAGGGTCAGAGGTAAGGAACAGGTCTAGGGTGTTGGCGGATTGACCTACAACGTCAGGGATCCGAGTTGGCTGAGTATTGTACGGAATACACAGCCTCGCCGCATGTTGTCCTACTGGCATGTGCCCAGTACAATATGCAACGACCCTGGCTATATTTTGCCTGGGTCTACATATCAGATCAGTTGTTTGAGATTTATTATAGGCGGGCCAAATTTGTATGGATATTTTGCAATTATTGGTTAAGCTGTTCTACCTTACATTGGATTCACTTAGGAAAATTGAGAATATATTGCCCTAAACAACTCCAATGGGAATATTGACTCTTTTTTTGCAAGTGAGCTATGAAGGGCCGAACCTTGCCTGGCAAGCTCATCTGCCTGTTAATTTCCCTAAATAACTCTGTGACCTGGAACCCAGATAAGGGTGACTTTGAGGTTGATATTTAGGCTTGCGAGCTCATCACGGCTTTGTTGGACCAATTTAGAGGATAATGTAGTCGAAACAATGGCTTTAATAGCTGCCTGACTGTCTGTTAGGATAGCTGTACTATGATTTTGGCTCGGGTCTAGTTTAAGTATTAAGCATGCCTCCCTAATTGTAAGTAATTCCGCTTGGAATACACTTCAGAAATTGGGTAACTGAAAGGACCTAGAGATGTTTAGAGTCTCAGAGAAGATTCCTTAACCAACACCGCACTCCATCTTCAAGCCATCAGTATAAATAGTTGTTTCGAATCTCTCATAACGGCCACGGCGTCATTATCCCAGTCTTTTCTAGATGGGAAAATAACTTTAAAATCTTAACTGAGGCTCACTGAAGTGGTGCAGTAGTCATTGGGAGTCCTAAAGATTTCAGTGGGAATCAAATTTGTAATATTGCCATGACCATAAGGTTTGGCAACCCAGCAATTCGATTCTTTGAATCTTAATGCACTGCAAGAAACTAGATATTAAATGTGTAGATCAAGTGGTAAAAGGATCAGAAAAACGCTCAAGGCATTCGTTGGACAGGATGGAAGAGCCCCTGTGGTACCAACGCAAGCTGTTCTTTGAAACTTTTTAAGTTTATCGATGTTTTATGGTTTGTTAAGTGCGGTCCACCAGACAATTGAACCATAAGTTAGAATCAGCCGTACCACAGCTGTGTACGTCCACAACATCATCTTTGATTGAAGGCCCACTTTTTACGAAAGGTTTTGCTACAGGCGTAGAAAGCTATGCAGGCCTTCCTGTCCCGTTCTTCAATATTTTGCTTCCAGCTTAATTAAGAGTCTAGGATAACACCTAGATATTTTTCACTGGAGGATAGTGAGAGTCATTGACCGTTTAGTCGGGGTAGAGTGAAGAGCTGTATTTTAGTTTTGGTCGCAAAGTGTTTTTTAACTAAAATACAAGTTCTAGGCTTATTTTGGTCTTGTGGCTTATAAAAAAGATCGTATTGGCTGTCTTGGAGGCCCTCACTCTGGGGACATTTACCCACGGCTCTTGTATAACGCCGACGTCAACATTTTCCTCCTTAGGAAAACTCTCAGATTATTTGAAACACATTTAGAGTACTCTGCAGAATCTTTATCTTCGCATTCCTAATGCCGAACTTCAGTTTAAAATCGGCCTTCTCGAGGGCCCCATGGCTTTCTTTGCTAATCATCAAAAGAAAAGATCCGCTGTTCTTCTGCGGTTCTTCTGCCTTGATGACAGTCCAGTAATGCATAGGAACCAGCGGATTTAGTCTCTGAAGACCGGGGATCAGCTCATGTCCGTTTGGTTTGACACCCATGAGGGGCATGAGAGCTCATCCACAACCGATACTTGGAGGCTTTCTCTGACAACCTCACTGAGATTACGTGGTTGCACTGCTCTAGGGGACGGTGATTTTACATTCTTGTTTGGACCGGTCTAGCTAACTCTTTTTCGGAGGCTTGTTTGTCTCATCTTGAGATCTGTTACGCTTGACGGCCTTTTCGTGGGTACTCAGAAGATTTTTGTATTCCTCAACAATCTTCTTATACTTAATCTTATCAGCACCGTCCTTCTGGGCCCTTCCAGGTGCCTCATCCCTGGCAATCTTGCCTAGAATAAAAGACGCCTTCTTGAAAAGTACCTTTAGAAGAGCGAACGCCGATTTTTTGCTTCCGCGTGCAGTGCTGCGAGTTTGTCGGAATGGTGTTTATCGGTTTCGGAGACACAGGGGTACTGTGGCTCTTACTGCCTGAGGGTTTAGGTTGCTCAATAGCACCAGAACTACCGGTACTGCTTGAGTTCCCCTTAAGGGTTTCCTGGTTGGAGGCCAAGAGTTCATCCTCTGTGTCAGCGGATAGTAGATAGCCTGTCATGTCAAAATCGTCCATAGTGAAAATAAAATTAAAATAAGGTTCCAACGAGTAGGTTGGAAAAAGAGGTCAGCCCCGGCAGAGCCAATATAAAGGGGTAAAGCAAGAGTGAGACGGACCCAGCCACTGCATCCGAATGAGCTCATTTAATGACTGGTTTACCCCCAGCCTTCCATTTCTTCGGCACGGATTATGAAAAATCACTCACACCACCACTTAAAATTAGGGACTCGCATCTATGGTCAAATCGAAATTACTGAGGGTTGAACTATTGAGGAGTAAAGGAACACCTCAGCAATTCAACCTGACCTTAGGATAAATATATGGTACATGGTCAATCTGCCTGTGGCCAGATGCCACATTAGTATTTGCCGATTATCCTGTTGAAAAATGGCTTAATACGCTCACACACTAGGAGATGATCCTATATGCGACGTTCATCAGGAATATGCCTCTATACAGTCATCGCAGATGCTTTCTTCCAACCAAACTTTGTTGATGAGGCACATCTCCTCCCTGCTTGAAGAGCTCCACTGGTAAGCCTTCAGATCCGGTGGCCTTGTAGTTCTTAAGCTTCTTTGTAGTAAAGTCTATCTCTTCTCTATACTGGGTCTACATTGACGGGAGGTGGGTTTCTCTTCTTCTCCTATTTTCCGCTCTACCTGATGCACATTAAGTAGCTGCTGGAAATGCAGCTTCAATACATTACTGTTTCGAAGAGCCTGCGTCCCAGTTTCAAAGACTCTTCGATCTTCTTTAGCTGGGAGGCTGCTCACATCCTCTTCTTTTTACGCAGGGTTTTTATCTCATCTCTTCTCCTTGCTCGATAACTCCTCTCTCGCTGATCTTGTTTTAGACTGCAACATATTCTCATGTGCGACTTTTGACACGTTTTTCAACTGTACGCATTCATTATCATGCCACGGGTTCTCTTTCGGGGGTGGACTTTTTGATTATATCGCGAGGGCACTGGTTGTAGACGTCTATGGTAACAGGTGCATGCACAGTTTTTTAGAGTACTCTCTGTAAGCTTTGGCTCATCAATGCATGTTCGTAGTTTCTTTTCATTTGACAGTCTACCTCTAAGCCTTGCTTGAGTCGACGTTTGCTACTCAAAAATTACCCAACGTCTAAAATGTTAGAGGTTTGCCTTTCCGTCGAATTACTCAAGTGCCAACAAATTCAAATCTGGAGTTTATTTTGTTTGAGGCATCCTTTATTTTATTATATAAATTTGATTGTATTAATTATATCTGTACAAGTGTACAGAACATTTAAGGACAATGAAAAGTTCATCTGATAACCTCGTTTCAGTTAATTAAGGAATTGTTTGACTTTTAAACATTTCCAAGAAAGTTCTTCTCGACTAAAAAAAAAACAACCTCCTACTCAGTTATATGTCTTCTTTATCGAGAGAAATAATTGTAAACTTAATTCATTTCTGTTAACAGTTCTTCTGTTTTCAATCCAACACCATAGCATCAAGGAAAATTGTTCTCTGTGGCCTAATAAAAAGTTTTGGCTGCACAACTTCACTATTCACTCAGTAGGTAACTATCATTGAAAGGATCTCTTTATATTATAGTTGGCTAACAATTGCGTCTAAGAACACTAATCGACGAAGACGACGACGACAACGACAGAAAATAGCTTTCTCTCTTAAGAAAAGGACTTCCTTTGTCCCTACCCCAACTCCGAGGTCATTGCATGATGGGGGTGGGGGCCCTTATTGTGTAGGAACATCGTTACTTAATTGCAGTACAATTTGTCGTGCTACATATATGTATACGCTTGTCTTGCAATCTTAGTCACGAGTGTACACTGTATAGAGTACATGTGTAGGCTTTCCTTATAGACTTACCCTAAAGCAGTTTATCCTGGCAAACGTTGTCTATAGTTATATAGAATAATTGTTTCTTAACAATATACATAGTCCTGAACTTACTCTCTCTCTAAGAATGGGCGACTTGCTTTATTTATATGGGTAGCATGAGGGGGTACTTCACATTTTTGTTATAATGTCCTTCTCCTTGCTTGCTTGTTGTAATGTCTACTTTTGCCACCTTGACAAGGAATTTCACTAACACGTGTCAATGCTATTCTGGGTGTATAATATGCAAAGTGAAAGCTTGAATGGCTTGAATTTTAAGACCATTATTATGGTAAATAAATTTCACAATGCTCTATTGTGCCCCCATCAAAACTTTAACTAAATGAATTCGTTGTTGGTTATTTCTGTTTTTGGTTTTTATTATATTGCGTTTTTGCTCGATGCAATTTTGAAATTTGTATAACTTTTTCAAAAATTAATTATCAGCAGCTATTGCATTCTTGTAAAAGCAATTTCAGATTTTCTTTTGCTCATTGCATCGACTGTATAACAATACAATTCAATGGAAATGAAATAGACGGACATGTCCCCATTCCGATTGTTTGGCGAAGACCAACTGTTATAGGAGTTCAACAAAAATGGAAAAAATTAAGCCTACAAGTGCACTTAGAAAAAAAATTACTCGGAAATTATTATACAGCGAATATTAAATTGTACTGCCTTTGAATTGACAGCTAATTTGCACGATGAGAGTGGAAATGCGTAAAATGTCAATCAAAACTTCACTTTATCTATCATTGACACTGAAAAGTTTTGGAATCGTGTTAAAATCTTTTTCAAGGAACTACATCATTTTGTTTTTATTGACAAAAAGTCATTCAATTATAGCAATTATCAAAAACCAGATAGGAGATGTTGGCTAAAAGCTATTTCTATGTGACTTAACGCCATTAGTTTATTTTGTTTAGGAATTCGTTAAGTCTCTGGTTTATACGGCCAAGACAACGACAACGATTGCAGCCTTGGAAGACACTATTAGACGTGTGTGATACTGACTACTATGTTGACCAAAAGTATACCAAAATTGGATCTTCAGTAGTCGTGGTCATCATTAACATGAAGTATCTTATCTTTAAAGGTGGTTGGATGTTGTAGGAACAGGGGGCCTCGAGCTGTATCCTACACATCAAGTGCTTACAATACCTCCAAGTTGGTAGCCGACGGACACTGGTCTTTGGCTTTATGCCAGGACTTGCTAAACTTGTAAGTGCGAATATTGATCAAGGAAAGAATTGCAACATTAAACCTATGGTCTTACAGATTGGAGGTTAGAGCGTTGGGCTAACGACCCGACCATAGTAAAAAAAAAAACAATTGTTATGAGAGAGACGCGAGAAGCCTCGGATAACGACCCCCCTCAAATGGCAACCAGACTCGGAACAAAAATGGACTTTGACCTACGAGTATGCACCTGGAATGTAAGGACACTCTGCACACCTTACTTGCTTAGTTACTTAAGGTGGCGCTACAGTCCGGGGTGGACCAGGACCTCAACCAACAAGCTTCTTCCAGCCGGCTCGGTTTCTAGCTAGCTGTCTCAAGTTTCGCACGCCAAGTTGGTTGAGGTCCTCTTCCACTTGCGTGCGCCACCTTTTACGCTGTCCACCTCTACTGCGTTGTCTGGGGTTGGATTCAAAGACCTTCCGGGCCGAAGCATTAGTGTCCATTCGCTCAAGGTGACCCAGCCATCTTAGTCGCTGGCTTTTCACTTTTGTGGCTAGGTCGGTGTGGCTGTACAGCCCATACAGTTCGCTGTTGTATCTTCTTCTCCATTCCCTATCTATGCAGACGGGACCAAAAATCACCCGGAGAATTTTCCTCTCAAAACAGCCTAACGCATTCTCATCCACCGTTAGCAGTGTCCATGCCTGTGCACCATACATCAGGACCGGGATGATAAGCGTCTTATACAAAGACAGTTCACTTGCTCGAGAGAGATCTTTGCTTCTCAATTGCCTTCTTAGCCCGAAGAAACAGTGATTGCCAAGAATAATTCTTCGTTTGATCTCAGCACTGGTATCGTTCACTGAGTTTATAGCGGATCCTAGGTAGACAAAGTCTCTGACCACCTCAAAATTATAGCTGTCTATAGTGACGTTCTGTCCTAGACGTCGGTGTTGGGTGTCCTTTCTTGTTGACAGCATATATTTCGTTTTGCTTTCATTCACCGTTAAACCCATCTTCTTGGCTTCCTTCTCAATACTCACAAAAGCACCACTGACATCACGCTTTGTTCGTCCGATTATGTCAATATGTCGTCAGCGTAAGCGATTAATTGGACGGACTTTTGAAAGACTGAGCCTCTAGTGTTGACGTGAGAGTTTTGCACTATTCTTTCAAGAACGATGTTGAAGAAGTCACATGACAGCGCATCGCCTTGCCTAAAACCTTTTTCGACATCAAAGGTGTCGGTGAGGTCTTTGCCGACCTTGATGGAGCAGCGTGCATTCTCCATTGTCATCCTGCACAAACGGACGAGTTTGGCAGGGATGCCAAAACTAGACATTGCTCTATATAGCTCGTCTCTATAGATGCTGTCATACGGGGCCTTGAAACCGATGAAAAGGTTGTGGCTATCGATTTGAAACTCCTGGGTTTTCTCCAAGATCTACCGTAGTGCGAATATTTGGTCGATGGTGGACTTCCCTGGCCTAAGGTCACACTGATATGGACCTATCAGGTTGTTGACGAATGGCTTCAGGCGTTCACAAAGTACGGCAGAGAAGATCTTGTATAGGCGATATTAAGAAGACTGATGCCTCTGCAGTTGGTGGAGTCCAGAGGATCGCCTTTCTTGAGGGTCGGGCAAACAATGTTGAGGTTACATTCACCGGGCAAGCTTTCCTCCGACCATATTTTGCAAATGAGCTGGTGCATACTCCTTACCAATTCAACGCCAGCTGCTTTGAGTAGCTCAGCCGCAAGGCCATCAGCTCCAGCAGCTTTATTGGACTTAAGTTTAGATATGGCTATCTTCACTTCGTCGAGATCGGGTGGACGGAATTGTTGGTCTACGTGTCGTCCAGGTTGAATGGTGCAATCTGCATGGTAGCGGAATTCGGCTTGTCATCGCCGTTATAAAATTTGCAGATATGATTTTTCCATATCCTCAGAACCAACTGCGATTCCACTACGATGTTCCCCTGATTGTCCTTGCAGGCTTCGGTTCGGGTCTTGTATCCTTGGAAGGTTCTTTTTACTTTTTGGTAAAACTTCCTAACTTCATTCCTGCAATGACATCCCTCTAATTCCTTGATCGCGCGCTTCTCATGCTCTTTCTTTTTTCTTCATGTGTTTCTCTTTCCTCTTCTGCTCGTAGAGCTCGTGAGCAACTCTGGTCCTTCTATGCAGCGCCGCTTTGTATGCCTATTGTTTGGCTGCATGTACTTGCCGGCATTCTTCGTCGAACCAGGGGTTTCGCTGTGGTGGTCGTGTGAGGTCCAGCACGTTAGGACCTGGGGATTTATTGCGACTGTAGCCGTCCAACGTCGAACTTCCTCACAGTATTTCCCTATTTTGGCTTTGGTCTGGATATCCGTAGCATTACCTTGGCTACAACGAGGTAGTGGATCGAGTCAACGTTGGTTCCTCGGAACGTTCGGACATCCTTGATACTGGAGGTGTGCCTTGCGTCGATCGCAATATGGTCAATCTGGTTGGCGGTTGATTGACCAGGAATTCGCCATGTCTGCTTATGTATATCGAGATGCCGGAACTGCGTACTAGCTACCACGCATATGAGGCTGATGTTGGCAAATTTAGCCTTGATGCGAATTGTCGTGAGGCGTTTGTTCACATAGTAGAAATTCAAGACTTCTTGCCTAAGTCTGCCTCTAACAGTTTTCTTTTGCCGGCCCATCCCATCGCACTTCTTGGATGGTGGTGAAATCTGCTTTGTAGCAGTCTAGGGCTTCCGCTAAATGTTCAGCTGCACGTGGTCTATAGAGAGACAGAACATTCCACGTTTAGATCCGAGGTTCGTTGTCCTTATTTCGTTTGCTAGGTTCGTCAACAGGAAATCCGTCGGCTTGTTGTTGCATCGCAACTAAATAGCTTGACGTGGTCGGGAAGTCACCCCGACGGCACGACCCCCAACCTGGAGGACCAGACCCTTCCAATGTAACTCCAAGGGCGGGGAGCTGGATTAACCGCTCCTTATAGGCCTGAGCTCCGAATATGTCGTAGTAGCCCGTATAAGGTGTCCACAAAGTAGTTCAACCTAACTGGAACTATAGACACCACCGTTGATTCCATCTGGAGAATTCTTCCGCTGCCGCCTGGATACAGGAGAAGTGCGTTAGTGGGAACACTCCTCCCCCCTCTCTTGTTTGCTGCCTCCTAAAACCATCCCCAGGGATTGGAACCCCATCTTCAGTTAAAGGTACTATGCACCCGATGATCATCACGGGGAGGTGAGATTAGGAATTGATAGACAGAGGTTCGCTTTAAAAAAAAAAGCTTGTGGACGCTTGTGTCCTTTTGAATGCACCGTGTATACCCTTTGAACATCAGATATTACGAATAAGTTTTTCAATATAATTACAATGTTCAAGGAAAAGTGTTAAAAAAATAGATTTTATCAACAAAATTGCTAAGAGAGTTTTGAAATAAAATATTTTATTTGTATATTTGAAATGTACCTAACCTATAAGCAAAATTGGAACGAAATACATATATGAAAATAAATCAAAAATAGTAAATTTTTTTCTATTAATCTAAAAATACTATAAAGGTGTCCGTTATGTGTATTTTTCACCGAAAATCAAGAATGCAGCTTTTTTGTCAAACATTAAAAAACATAAATGGTAGAAAGTTTGATCAAAATCCTTGGAGCCGTTTTAAGCCAAATTAAAAAAAAATCGAATTTATCTCTGTACGAAATTTTAAGCAAATCGGTCCACCCGCTTATGCTCTCTAGCTGAAGTGCAGTGGACATGTAGACAGAGAAACATGGATGAACAGACCCACTGGCCGTCGGACGCCATGATGGAGATCCTTATACTTACATGAGCGTATGAAGTTAGAAGAAAATTTTTTTAAACTAAAATTAAAAAGCATCTACCACATAATTAGTTGCTAATTAATGGCAAAATAGCAAAAACAAATTAAATGCTGTTTTGTTTTGATCGGGGAATAAATTGGATTTTTGCTAAGTTCATATGAACTTAGCACTACTCAAAAAATTAAGGTAAACGATCCAAAAACAAATTGGTTTTTAGAAGTAATAATTTGCTAATTACTGTTTTCTTTTTATTTTATTTTATTTTATTTTATTTTATTTTATTTTATTTTATTTTATTTTATTTTATTTTATTTTATTTTATTTTATTTTATTTTATTTTATTTTATTTTATTTTATTTTATTTTATTTTATTTTATTTTATTTAATTTTATTTTATTTAATTTTATTTTATTTAATTTAATTTTATTTTATTTTATTTTATTTTATTTTATTTTATTTTATTTTATTTAATTTTATTTTATTTTATTTTATTTTATTTTATTTTTTGTATTTAAATTGTACGAGTATTTATTTTTTTTAACAACCAACTCTTTTCGGATTGCTTATTTGCATTTCTGATATAGTTGTTCTGCTAAGTTCATATGGGGTTAGCAGGACACTCATTTTCGCAAACCAAAAACCCAACTGTTTTTAATGCAAGATTATCTGACCTTCCGAGGTAAATTGAAGTTAACGCACCAATTTGCTGAGTTAATTTCAGAGTTAGGATTATCGGAAACAAAAAAAAACAACTGGATATTTTGTAGATGTTGTATACTTTTCCATGTTATTTTTTCTGATGTATGAGATCAAGTTCCCATAATGTAACCCAGATGGAAGTAGAGATTTCAGTGAAAATTTATATCCCTTGTACCACAAACTTCTCAACACCAAAAATCTTGTCCCTTTGGTCAATTTTCTGTTATTTTTGTCCCTTTTGTTTAAGGCTGATGCCAATGCTGATTCTTTGCTCGTTGCTCCAGTGCCTTTCAGCAGCAGTGTATAGCAATTACAAGTAGCTGAGCCCGAAACGAAAAGTCCGAGTGAGTGCGGGTTTATATTTCGTTCGTTCTATATACACTCCTTTGCCTGAATTTATGATAACCCATTTTAAGGACACTGGTTATTTAGGTTATTTATTTCACTTAAAATGAAATGGATTTTAGTGGGAAACAAAAAGGACACAAAATAGAAATAATAAAATCTTTTCTAGTTTCATTTATGGTTTTTTTTTTTTGCTTTTGTTTCTTTTTATTATTATTATTTTTACTTTTTTTTGTAGTTTTTATGAAGGAGTATAGAACGACACGATGGCGATGAGGACTATTCCCCAATGGGTACAATTAAAGCTCCTTAAGAAACCTATATCTTGAGAGCTCTGAATTGGATTGAGAGAAAGAGAAGGACTCATCGCCGCCCGTCATCGTCGTCATCGGATGCTTAATGTAGGTTGGCATGGCACGGCCATCATAGTATGGTAAAGCCAAGCCAAGCCCAGCCCAGGAAAGGTATGAATTCGGAAATCCTTTCGCTTTTATTTTGCTCCAGTAAAATTCCCCCAAGGGAAAATAATCCTTTTCATTTTTGTTGTTTTGTGCAACCTACCTGCAATGCCTGTTTGCTGCCTTATAGTATAGTAGGTATAGTCTCTCTGCCTACTGCCTCCTGCTTGGATATGCGATGGGCCTCAACTCTGACTATAAAACTTGTGGATATTCTGTGTGTGGGTTATAGTTTTGGCGGTGAAAAGGAAAGGAGGAGAAGGCAAAGGATTTTAAGTTATGAAAGGAATTTGTTTGAATGTGTTTCGAAATGAAACCGTCTTGTTACCTTACGGATAAAATTTTTATATAACTGTTTATATTTCAATGGAGATAGAAAAAGGATTGTATTTTGTGTATTTGGAAGGATTTTTCTACTATTTTTGTGTATGCGGCCGAAACGAGGACGAATATATGCGAGAAACCAGGATGTTGTTGTTTCATAAGGTTGTTGGGCACTGCAGCTGCAGTGAATATCTACCTACTTTTCTTTTAGACCCGTTTTCAGTCAAATTTTTTTTTTCTAAATATTTTTCTGAGATGTAATGTATATTTGAACATAAATGGATTAAGACAAATAGCTACATTTTCGTATTTATTTTGTTTTTTTTTTTCTTGCTGTAGGTAAGTTAATGCTATTTGGCAACGGAAAAACGTTTTGGAAAAATCTTCTTGATGGAATTATCAAGAAAGAGTTCAAAACAAAAAACTAAGTACTGAGGTAGAACTAGAATTTGAGAACTTTTAATCCAGCTTTCAGTGAGATTGTATTGAAATATACCTACTTATAAAGAAAAAATAAGCAAACACAATTTAATTTCGAAATGATTAGGTACTTAGAGAAGTAAAAGTTTTCTTCAACTCCAAACAGCCTTTATCTATCTAACCGTGCATTCTATACCCTTGACAAATAAATAGGAATTCAAAAGCAAAGCTCAAAGCAGCTTACATTTCGGCAAAGACTTATGGGACAGACCTCTGCGGCTCTATGCTGTGTTATGGCGTTTTTGATGAGTAATACGAGAGAACATTTCAGTTCTTATGAATGTTTTTCGCTGAAAATCAAATCTAGGGACTCTCTGCTTTCCAAAGGAAGAACACCAGTCTCATGATGACCAATCGAAAAGGCCATTAATAGCAGTGCCGTTCCTAGCACGTAAGCCACCTGGGGCAAGCTCACCGAAACCGGCGCCTGGGGCAACTGCCCCATTGACCCACCCCTAGGCACGGCCCTGATTAATAGAACTTTATGTACCTAATAGGTCATAGGTGCCTACAGGATCTTTTTGAATTGGGAATACACTTTTTATATGGTGACAACCATTTTGACAGCTGACAACAGATTTGTGCTCAGTTTGGTTTGACTTTTCTACAACTGCTAGATTTCGTTAATTTTGAAACATTAAACTTGTTTATCCACCTCAGTGGTATTCAGTTCAGGAGGAGTTTCTAACGTTTTGTTTAACAAACAACTATGAATTATGTTGTAGTTTTTAAGGCGATTTTTGAGAGTTTTAGTAGACAACCATCCTGTACTAGCATTTTTTTTTTTCAAGATCAATGCAAGCATCTGATCGAGCGTTACAAATAGGGCTAACATGTTACTCGCACCGGAACCTCGTCAACGTACTGCTGCTAGTACCCGGGAGTAATCACAACAGTGTCGACAGTGGTAGACTTTTTATGAATTGAGATTTCAACAGTGTTGACATTTTTAAAGTTGACATTCTGAAAGTCAGCATTTTGATGAGATCATAATTAAGTGAATGATGTTTACAAGCGAAAATGTTATACTTTGGGCTCGCGACTTTTAGTTATTTAAGTACATTGTAACAAAGCGTTCCATGCTTCTCCACTTTATCGACTTTGGGAGGCGACAGCACTGTTTTCCTGGCAACCATTGTGGATGCTTAGCTTATATTTTATTATCCTAATTTTACTGGTGAACATTGCGCTTACTACATACAATTCATACACACCATTGACACATAACATCACAGAAAAATCTGGCTCTGGACCTTTGCCACCTCATATGAGGGAAATTTGATTAAAAAAAATGTCATCTAATTGGCCAGTAATTGGTCAGAAAAGGTCAGCTTTTATCACGATCTAGAAATCTTTCGGATGGTATTAATTTTTTTGCAAATTTCCGATAAGGGAGGTGCCAAAAATCGCGCGTGACCTAGAGCAACCTGAAGAAAGTTTAAGCCTTGAATACAAGTTATCTAGGGCTGTTGATCTTTTCTAACCAATTACTGACCAGTTAGATGACATTTTTTTATCAAATTTCCCTCATATGAGGTGCCAAGGTCCAGAGCCGAAAAATCTACAGAAAAATTCCTTTTCGTTCATCACTTAAACAGTTTATATTCAGTCATTACTGAAAATATAAAACGAAGACCTGCTTGTTGTACTAGTACGGGAGCCGACCGTTAGATTACCTATCTCATCGCGGCTATATAGAAATTGGATGCCAACCGATAGCTTAAGTCCCAACATTTACAAAACTGCTGGTCGGACAAGCTTCATCTGGTCGCAAAGGTTAGAAAATCCACTTTCAGGTTGCATTTTCCGCTAAATGTACCTATAACATTAGCAACTTACATAAATGGGGTACTACCAAAATGAAAGCTAAGACTGTCTTCTACACGATACCAATGGTCGGGCAGACTTTTTTTGGCTGTTGCGACGGGTCCGACCATTTTTTCTAACCATTGCGACCAGATATAGCTTGTCCGACCAGCGGTTTTAAAAATGTTAGGACTAAAGCTATCGGTTGGCATCCAACTTTTGCGTGGCTGCGATGAGATAGGTAATCTTACGGTCGGCTCCAGGACTATTCATAGAACGAAAATTTCCCTTTCGTACAAACGCAAAGTCAGGCGACAAAAGTAAATTCTATTTTATTTATTAGTTTAACTCTGATCGTAGACTAGTCGAGACGATCCAGGCATTTAGAATTTAGATTTACTTGCTTTCTCGGAGCTGCCCTGTACCCATGTTCTGTAACTATCGCATCGATAAAATTCATCGAGAAACGATGTAAACTGAAACAAATTGTATGAGTTTTGTTTCATTTTTCAATGTTTCTCGACGAATTTTATCGATGCGATAGTTACAGAACATGGGTCTTGGTTCGAAATCCAATGCCCTAATTCCCACCAGGGGCTTTTGTATCTGCTGATCTTCTAAAGCAACTTAGCCTGCTGTTTTGAGCGCCACTAGGGGTGCAGCTGTTTCTGATGTACCAGAGCATTATAGCCTGCTGTTTTGAGTGCCACCTGATATGAAATCTGCTGATGCTCAAGAGCATCTAAGCCTGCTGTTTCGAGTGCCACAAGGGGCGTAGTACCTGATGACGTTCCAGAGTGTTTCAGTCTGCTGTTTCGAGTGTCATCTGGGGAGTAGTACCTACTTACCTGCTGGGCGTAGTACCTCCTGATATACCATAGCGTTTTACCCTGCTTTTTTGAATGCCAAAAGGGGCTGGTGATGTACACGGTTAAAAATTCTGGGGTATTTTTTAATACAGCCTTTGTATTACAGCCGTATTCAATACAGGAAATATTACTTTTTAATATTCCGTAAATATTAAAGAAATTTTCTAATAACTTTGTATTACATTCTAATAGATTAGTATTAAAATTGTTATTTTTAATACCAAAAAGATTAAAAAGTAATCGAATGAAATAAAATAAAATATTTTGGCACTAAAATTTAATAATTTAAGTATATGCGTACATTTGTAATACAAAAAGTATTGAAATTTAATACAAATTGCATTAAAAGAATCGGGACGCGTGTATTTTTAATACAAAAAGTATTAAAATTTAATACAAATTGTATTAAAAATATCGAGACTCGTGTATTTTTAATACAAAATGTATTAAAATTTAATACAAATTGTATTAAAATATTCGGGATTCGGGATTCGTGTTTTTTAATACAAAAAGTATTAAAATTTAATACAGATGGTATTAAAATAGCAAGATGCGTATACTTTCAATACTACAGTATTAAAATCTAATACAATTTGTATTAAAACAGGAAGCCATTACAAGCAAGCATCAGCCATATTTAAATATGAATATGAAGCATATGTTTTTAATACCAAAGTATTAAAATTCAATACAAATTGTATTAAAACAGCAATAAAACAATAAATAAACAATTTAAATATGCATTATTTTGAAGGCGCGTTGAAATATTTCGAGGTAAAATATACATATTAGTAGATAAAATTTCAATCGCATTAAGATTTTAGTTCTCATATATGTGAAAAAATAAATATAATAATGCCTCCATTAATTGACTTGAAGATAAATACTCTTAGAAAAAAGTCTTTGATTACTATTATTTTTGTAATATATTTTGTATTAATTTTTATGAAAAGGATCTAAAAATTAAATCTCAAGAAATAAAGTATTATATTATAATACCTTTGTATTATTAAAATATAATACAGATTTCGTATTCCTTTGTAATATCTGATATTATTAAGTTTTAATATATTTTGTATTAACTTCCAAATTTTAATATTTGTCAATTATTAAATTTTAATAAATTTTTGGTGTTGTCATATATGTAACCCAGAAAATATTAAAAAGTACCCCAAAATTTTTAACCGTGTACCAGAGCGTTTAAGACTGCTGTTTTGAGTACCACCAGAGGCGTTGTACAAGCTGATGTTCCCTGGTGTTTTAGCCCACTGTTTTTGAGTGCCACCGGGGGCATAGTACCTACTAATGTACCAGTTTTTCAGCCTATTGTTTTGATTGCCACTAGGGGCGAAGTAGCTGCTGATGTATCAGAGCGTCTTAGCCTTATGATTGGATATTCAAAAGGGGCATATAGTACCTGCTGATGTTCCAGAGCGTCTTAGCCTGCTGTTTTTGAGTGCCGCCAAGAGCTAGTAGCTGCTGATGTACCACAGCGTTATTAAAGGCTTCTGTTTTGAGTGTCAGCTTGGACGTAGTATCTGCTGCTGTACCAGTGTTTTAACCCTGCTGTTTTGGATGCCCACCAGAGGCGTAGTATCTGTTGATGTAGCAGAGTGTTTTAGTCTGCTGTTTTGAGTGCCCCATGGGGTGTACTACCTGCTGATGTACCAGAGTATTTTAGTCTGCTGTTTGGAAAGCCACTAGGGGCGTAACTGCTGCTGATGTACCATCATCAGAGCGTTATAGCCTACTGTTTTGAGTGCTAGGGTGTCTAAGCCTACTGTTTGTGAGTTCCACCTGGGTCTTAGCACCTGCTGATGTACCAGAGCGTTTAGCCTACAGTTATTAGTGCGACAAAGGGTGTAATATCATCTGATCTCATCATGACCTTGGACATCAGAATACCTAATAGCACTAAGAGTTTAATAGCCAAATTATCAAAAGAAGAAGAAGGTCTTATAAATTAAGAATATTGCTTTCAATAAAGATATACATATTGTAATAAGCTTCTAGGACCTTTTCCTCAGAAGTTTAATTATTACAAGAACACCTATAGTGATACCGGTTTATCGGAACGTGACTTTTCAGCTTCAAAACGATTTCCTCAATTTAATTTCCTTCAATATTGCATTTTATTAGTGAGTTTTGCTTTTGAACCGACGATACCTTTAACAACCTTGCCAAGATCAAACAAATTTCATCGCAAACCCAATCTGAAACTTAAGATAAGCAAAGCAATATGACAATGTATAGAAGGAGAAGAGATCTACGAGCAAGAATTGGGGAAAGGAACACTGGCTTCTCAGATTTCAGGGCCAGAACCGGAGTGGAGCCCGTAAGATCAATAAAGGAAACATCTTAGCAGTATTCACATTCAGGCAATGCCGAAGATGTGATGCATCATCCAGCTACCTCCCCTGGCTGTGATGGATATATGTTTGATATGCCTTTTGTTGAGATGGAGTGTGCTGTTACGAGATATGATATTTATGTGACACCAGCCCTCACATGCTTTCGAAATTATCTAGGTAGATGTTGACGCCTGACACTTTCTATGAATTCATTTCATTCATTTTGCAACTGCACATGTCTATATTGAAGAGCTAGTAATTTGAGTCCTTTCAGATGCACTCCGACGATGACACCATCAACGATGGTAATGTCATTTTAATTGAATATGACGTCAGTATTCTTCTCGGAACTATCATTTCCTCAAAACTTTAACTTGATATGTATGTTTGATCACCAACCTCTCTTCATCGCCAGAAGCGTTCCAATAAGTTACTGGACAACCTTGAAGAATGTGAGACAAATTCTCCCCTAGGCAGCAGCTGTTGGTATGAGATCTTCTTTCGGTTGTTGGGTTGGATGATATTCCTTTAAAGGCAGAAGATTGAATCGTACCTGCCAACAACACGCACACAGGAATGGTTGAGAGTTGTTAATCATTCGGCCCTGGGTTCTCCACGAGGTGTTGCGCCAACCAATTTGTTTTTATAGTTGTACAGGTATGGAACTCTGAAAGATTGCACATCCTGTGTTCGCGGGGGAGTTTTGCACTATGCTATCAAGAATAATGTTAGGTAAATCACATTATAGCGCACCGCTTTTTCAAAAACTTTTTTTTTAATATGAATGGTATCTGTGGCCATTCATAATAATGCCACGGGCATTGCTATGCATAAAGATTATCCATTTGCGGCGCGTGAAAGAAGAAGGCGCATAGTTAAAATAAAAAATGAAATCGCGTTAAAAAACCCGAATTTGAAACTTCAACTGAGGGGAGAGCAATCAAAAATAAATGATAAATATAACTATTCCATAAAAGAAAACAATAAACTATCATGTAATGAAGACGGAGGAATGGAGTTTATGGAGCAGCTACTGTATGACAGTAATCAGTAATGACAACAACTGCGAAATGTCAAATCATGCTGGAAACACAAGTGAAGGCGAGTTCAGTAGCTCAAATGTAGCTAGAGCTAATGAACGCATTCAGCCCTTTTAATTGTAATGCCGTCAGCCACGTAAACCAAAAAATTAAACCTAATCTTTTCATTTATTATATAAATATTTTGTCATATAATGTAGCAGGTTTAGCAAATAAATTATTATTTAACGATTTTTTCACATTTATAAATAGCTTTGATATATTTATGTTGTATGAAACATTTGTAGAAAACAATATGGAACGCTTTGAACATTTATTTAAAAACTACGAACTCATTTGGATACCAGCAGTTAGAATTTTCACAAAAGGCAGGGCCAGTGGAGGATGCGTGTATGGGGTTAAAAAATGCCTTATGAAGGAAAAGGGCTGCAGCTTTGTAAGGCTTTTCGAACGAGACCTTATTGAAATAAGTACCGAAAATGGAAAAATATTTGTGGTTTCAGTGTACATCAACTGCAATAAATGGATGGAGGATTTTACGAACCTACACAACTTTTTATTAGATTTCAATAAAGAAAATGTGATGCTTATAGGCGATTTCAATGGAAGAATTGGAGTTACACATACGCTGAACGTTGAGCCAGAGATGTTACCTGAGTCAATAGCAGAACTGAGAGCCGCAACAGACAAAGTAATCGATGGGAACGGGAAAAAACTTTTAGAAATGTGTGAAACCCTGGGACTGGTCATACTGAACGGTCGTTCTAAAAGTGATAAAGACTTTTTTGAGGGGTACTGCTTGCTCAACAATTGATTATTGCCTCACTAAAGGAATGTGCCTCCAATCGGTTCAAGACTTCGAAGTGAAGGAGTCAATCCACTCTGATCACCAACCAATAACCGTAAAGTTAAACACACAAAGGGGAACCCTTACTGACACAAAAATGTGTTTGCTTCCAAAACTGCAATGGAGAGAAGAGAACGTGGAAAGGTACTCATCAAATCTAAATCATCAGCTCAACCTGATTGAACACAGCAGCATCGAAACAGTTAGAGGAATAGACATTCTCACAACCTGCATCTCTGAAGCTGCTAAACCTCTGCAATCAAGGAGAAAAGTAAAAGGAAAGCAACCTTGGTACGACTGGGAATGTGAAATAGCCAGAAAAAAATCATTCGCTTTTCTGCGCATACTAAGGAAAGAAGGTTCCATCTACGCAAAACAAATGTACCTTGAGTCAAACAAAATATTCAAACTTACCTGCATGAAGAAACAGAAAGCTCATGTACAAGAACTAGCTTCGATGCTCAGTAGTGCAAGGGACAGTAGGTCATTTTGGAAGATTGCAAAAAGTGTGAATGGCCTGACTATGGGACGTGGCATAAAAGTTGAAGCTCCGACCTTAGCTGAATACTTTGAAAATCTACTGAATGCGACACTAACCGGAGACAATATTCAGTTCACAATGCCCTTTCTGGAAGTTGAAGCTCTCGATCGGCCCATTACTTATTTGGAAATAATAAGAGTTGTAAATCGCTACAGTCCAAACAAAGCCCCAGGTGAAGACCGCATTCCCTATGAATTTTTCAAAAATGCGACATCTCAATTCATCATCGAACTCACAAAAGCTTTCAATTTTATCTTCAATACTGGCGAAATACCATCAAGTTTTAAGAAAAATATAATTTTTCCAATCCTTAAGAAAGGTGACCCAAAGGATCCAAGTAATTACAGAGGAATCTCCTTTCTCAATGCTGTCACAAAAATATTTACGGGTGATATTTTGGAAAGGCTCACTGAATGGGTGCAACAAAATAATTTACTGAGTGAATACCAAGCTGGGTTCCACAAAGAATACTCTACGGTTGATAACATCTTCTCCCTCACGAGCATCGCCCGAGAATACTTGGATAATGGAAAAAAGCTGTACGCATTCTTTGTGGACTTCAAGGCTGCGTTCGATCTAGGTCTGTCAATGAAAATGCTTAGAGTACTGCACAATTTCTACGATGGAAATCTGACTGCGGTTTGGGATGGAAATATTTTATCTGAATGGTTTCAAACGGAAACAGGAGTAAAGCAGGGTTGTCTTCTCAGCCCTCTATTATTCTCACTATTTTTGATTGACCTTGGAGAATTCCTGCCAGGAGGAATAATATTTGCTGGAGTGAAGATAAAACTTCTGCTTTACGCAGACGATATTGTTATACTGGCAGACAATCCAAACGGGATGCAATTGATGATAAATAAGCTGACCAAATATTGTACTTTGTGGAATCTTCAACTCAACACCGGTAAATCAAAAATCATGGTTTTTCGAAATGGGTCGGGAAGATACGCGAGAAATGAGAAATGGACCTGGCAGAACGAAGAACTGGAGAAAGTCAGAGAATATAACGGGTGATTTTTTAAGAGGTTTAGAACTTTAAAAAAAAAAAAAACACAAAAAATTCGAAAAAATTAATGAAATATTTATTTGAATCGATAGTTTGAACCTTGCAATTTAATGTTTAAAGATAATTTCATGCAAATGTTGACCGCGGCTGCGTCTCAGGTAGCCCATCCGCTGAGTCCAATTTTGGCATACTCTTTCACACATATCGGCCGGTATCTCACGAATGAATGCATGGATGTTGGCTTCCAGTGCGTCAATCGAAGCGGGCTTGTCCCTATAGACATTAACCTTGACATACCCCCACAAAAAATAATATGATGGTGTCAAATCGCACGATCTAGGCGGCCAATTGACCGGCCCGAAACGTGAAATTAACTGTTCACCAAACTCACCTCGCAATTGCGCCATTGTTTCGCGTGCTGTGTGGCATGTGGCACCGTCTTGTTGAAACCACATATCATGCAAGTCAAGAACTTCCATTTCGGGCAAAAAAAGTTTGTTATCATCGCTCGGTAGCGTTCACCATTGACAGTAACGCTGCGATTCGCATCATCTTTGAAGAAATATGGCCCAATAATGCCGCCGGCCCATAAACCGCACCAAACAGTGGCTTTTTCGGGATGCATTGGTAGCTGTTGCAATGCTTCTGGCTGATCTTCACTCCAAATGCGGCAATTATGCTTATTTACGTACCCATTCAACCAAAAATGAGCCGACCATAAAATGGAAGCAGCGCGCGATGAACATTTCGAACCGAGCACGAATTTTGATAGTAAAATTCAATAATTTGCAAGCGTTGTTCATTTGTAAGACGATCCATGGTTAAATTGCAAACCAAACTGAAGCTGTTTGACAGTGACACAAGGTACTAAACACACGTCAGCTGTCAAAACCAGTGTTGCCAAAACCAAACCAGCTAAAAAATCACCCGTTAAATACCTAGGTGTCCTCATTACGCCTCAGCTCTCATTTAAGAAGCACCTACAAGACAAATTGGTAGAAGCCAAACGCGCAATAAATTGCAGCTGGAGTGGAGTCCTCAGCAAAACCAGTGTTGAAACGAGCGCTAAGTATAAGGTATTTGAAGCAGTGATGAGATCTATTTTATGTTATGCAGCACAAGTTTGGGGTATATACCAATTTGAAGAAGTGGAGAAACTGCTTAGATACTTCCTCAAACGTATATTTAGGCTGCCATATAACACCCCAAATTACAGGCTGCACCTTGAGACTGGTCTACCGCCATTACACTTGTACACAATGAGACTTCACTTTTCATACATCCGGAAAGTTATGATGCAACCTACCTATCGCCTCACATACATAATCGCCAAACACCTCCAAAGCAGAAATACGCAGATCTTCAGTGAATGGTCAAGATTAGGGCGGGAGCTTGATGTAACAATAATGGATGAAAATAATACATCCTTAAGAAGAACACATTTATAGCTACTGGAGAAAATTGGAGATTCCTCACGAGACAACTTTCGTATGCAAAGTCAAATGAGCCAAACAAGGAATACTTATAAAATACTCAAACATGAACTCGGTTCCGAAAATTATTTCCACGATAAATACAACCTTGACATGATATCCCTTATTTTCAAAGCCAGAGGTGAGCTTTTACCCCTCAACTACTTGCCACATAGGACGGATGCAAACCCAGAATGTTCTTTGTGCAACCTAAGAATAAATGAAGATATTCAGCACTTTATTGGAGTATGCCCTGTTCTCAAACCGATACGAGTATCAATCTGGGGTAGAAGCCCATTATCACATGATGAAATGTTACGAATACTGAATGGAGAAAACTGGAACTGCCTTTACTCATACATAAAAACTGCCTTAAATTATCGTCAACAAATATTAAATGAAGCCTTTTAAATAATAATAATTAGTGAAATTTATATTTTTAATTTTAATGTGATTAGCGATTATTCAAACTTTAAAATGAAGAAAATAATCTCTTTTTCGGCTGACCGCAAAAGCCAATGCTAAATTGTGAACAATGTTACTAAATTTATACTTAAAGAAATAATAAAATCACATATTACTACTACTGGTATCTGTGGTGAGATCTTTGCTGACCTTCGTGGAGAAGAGTGCGTTCTCCATTGTCAAGCCTGATTCACAATGCGACGAGGAAACGAGACGTGAGCGTGACGAGATCCCGTCGTTGCTGTCAATTGAATTTCAAACAATGAAAGTATATGGAGATATACACAATGGTCCTTACCAATAATCAAATTTAGCAACGAGTTAAATATTTCAGTGAAATGAACCATAATGTTATAGATACCAAATAATGAACCATACATAGCATGTTATTTTTTTCGGAGGTCATACCACTTATGGTTTATTGTTTAGAGCCCAATTTAATATTAAGGTCGTACCATGTCCGGTTTATTATTAAGAGTCCATTTCATTATGTTCTATTTCAATGAAATGTTTAAGTCTTCGCTAAATTTGATTATTGGTAGGGCGCAATGAAGCGTTTCTCGTCGTCACGTCACGCCAAGAATTCGAAAAATTGAAAAAAAGACGCGACGAGACGACGATTTTATTTTTTGACAAGTTATTTACATAATGGAAGTATTTTTTTAAAGAAAAAATACGATAACTTGAAATTAAAAGATCAAGTTATTCCTAATCTGTTATCTTTAAAGCTTTTTTGGACAATTTTTATTATTTTTTATTTTTAACAAAAGAGCTTTCGGTGTAAAGAATCCCGCCGCATTGTGAATTGGGAAACGATTTTATAACTAGAAAAAGATGACAGCGAATCACGTCACGCTCTCGTCTCGTTTTCCCTCCGCATTGTGAATCAGGCTTCACTGCTAAAAGCTATATTGTTAGGGGTTAGGAGTGTTCACCATTTTAATATTACAAACAAGCTCAAAACGTTGCAAAGCAAGACTAACAATTCTACCAATAATGGATTTTTCTGTCATTGATGAATACCAAAGATTTTGGGCGTATGTGCACCCTAGCTGACTTGAATGTTGCGCCAGATGGAAATCCAACAAATATCGAGCTGGAGCTGTGAATCAGCAAGCGTTATTCTGGCGCACCTAATTTTATTCATAGTGAAAAGTTAAGATATACTGAGCACATCACCTGTCAAATTTTGACACTAAAACAGTGTTGCCAATTTGTAAACCAAACCTCTATAAAAAAATGCTCTTTACTAGGATAAAAAGGCCACAAAATCCCCCTTTAATACTTCCATATAAGAGATTAGTTTTTAACAGAAATTTCGTCTTTGCCGAAAACTTTTCTTTAATTTTTAATCAAACGCTTCTGCCAAGAATGAAAAGGTTTAGTCGAAAAATATACATTAAATACAAAAAACTTTGCAAAAATATTTTTCCTCTAAAATGAATCAGTTTTATTTTCTTATGCAACAACTACATATTATTTTGAAAAAAATACGTCTCTTATATTCTTGAAGAGGTTACTTTTTCAACAAAGTTTGTTCAACCGGATTATATAAAAATGAATAGAAAAACAAGAATATCACTGTAAGAAAGATGATTCCTGTATATATGTATGTACCTCGAGGTAACCTTCGAAAAAGTTTTTCATTTCCATACGATTATCTGGTCCTTATTAAAAGATTTCTACAAAATCTTTTTTTAAACTTTATAATCCCAAGTTGCAAAAAAGTATAGTATAACTGCCGATTCCGCAACATTGCATGAATAATTTCATATAAATAACCAACTTTGGCCAGTGCTATTGCTACCAGGAATTAATATAACAAAGACAAAAAAAAAAAATAACATTTTGCTGCGTCACAATACCCCCAACTCTCATAAATCAGAGCCACCTCCTCTTACCCGAACATAAATTCAACTCACTGGCTGGCTGGTTTGTGTGATTTTTTGCTTCCTTCGTAAACCATATTCAGCAGATCATTCACCAAAACTTTTCCATTTATTCCGGGATTTTGTAAAAACTTGGTCCAGAAATCAGAAACAGAGCAAAGCCACAGCATCCACCACATTCGAACTGAGATAAGGTAGACGGGCGGCATCGGCTTCTGCATCAGCATCAGCACAGCGTAGACAAAAACTCTCCAAGTGTAGGTAGTATAAACATCAGGATTTGTATAAGGATTGAATTAATAGCCTGAAATAACAATAGAAAGATTGCAGAGAGATTGTATTAATGCAAATGGATACTGTTTCGTAAATCTCTCTTGTGATAGCCTTATATACCGTGAAGCAAGAGCACACTCTCTGGCAGCAAGTCACCATTTTTCAATACTTTACAACCACAATTTCACATTAAAGGCAAAACGCTGGCTCTTATACAGCTCGAGCTGATGCCTGATGCCACTTCACCGAAACGATTTTGCTTTTTGATGTATTTTAAAAGATTTTTGTTTTGTTATTATTTTTTGTTTTTGTTTCGTATAAAAACTTTTGAAAGAAAAAAATAATGAAAAATGAATCGAAACAAAATCTGAAATAAAAAGCAATTAAGAAGAAATAAATCTATAATTTTAAATTTTTGTTCCATGAGAAGTGTCAAAGAAATAATGCACAACACATCAGTAGGAGCCGGAACAGCCATGAGGTAATATTTCAAAGGCATAAAGCTACTCATTCGTACGTATGCTTTACGGTTATGAGAGCAGGATTGCCAGATATTTAAATATTTTTCAATCACTAGACAGGAGTCAGGCTACTACTATAATTAAAGAAGATATAAAATGTGTGTGGACTAAGCTTACTTTGCCTTTTTTGTCGTAAGAAACATCGACTTTTTACAAACGTGTCTCACCTCCTGATTTCAAATATGTAGGTATATGTTTTTAGGTATTTTATTTTTGTATTTTGCCTTTTTAAGCCGTTAGTGTCATTTATTGCCTTTTTTTGCCTATTTTGCCTTATTTGCCTTTTTGCCTCTTTTGCCTTATTTGCCTTTTTGTCTTTTTTAAAAATTAAAGTCTGTTCTTTTTAAGGTCGGAAAAAATCTTTAAAAAAAAGACAAAGTATTGAATGCCTGTATTCGCATATTATGAAGGTACTGCTATTTTCAACTAACATTAGCTTTGTTCCAAACATAGGCGAAAATTGTCAAAATTGTTACTATTTGGCACCAATTTTTGCCCAAATTCCTTTTCCACAATTCAATGGGTATAGTTTTGGGAAGAAGAGATGGCTCACCAAAAAGTAAAACATTCTGTCCAAGAAATTTCTTTGGACAGAAACATTGTTTTCTCTGTCTGCTTAGACGTAGGTCAATTTGACAAATTGACCAATTTTTGTTCAAAAATCTCTCGAACAAAGCTAATATTATCATCAAAGAATATCAAAGAAAATTTTGAAAAAGTGAAAAGGCCGATGATGGCAATGAAGTGTTGAAGAAGTTCACATTCATCGTCAGGAGCTCTACTGTATGGCGGTGGCTGAACTTGGCATCCCGAAAAAACTGAACCGTGACATTGGAAAGTACAAGCTCTGCAAACTGCAATGTGCCACTAGGAACTATTCTAAACATGCATAGGGCTTCGGCAAGGAGATGCGCTATCATGTATATTGATCAATCCCTTTCTGGAGCAAATAGTGCGCAGGGCAGACGTTAACACTGAAGGCACTATTTTCAACAGAGCTGTTCAACTTCTAGAATATATCCTCATGCTCGAGATAACGAAGAGGACCAAACTTCCGGTCTAAAGACCAAGCCGTAGCGGATACCAGAAGATTGAAAGCACGTGCTTGGGATCGTAGTAGATGGACGGCCACCTTGTCTCTGGCTTTAACCCTTCATGGACTGGCAGCTCGATAAGTTAGTTGGTAAACATCATAATTCATAACATGATGTCCAACTTTTTTTTTAATGTAATCTTACTTACTTACTTACTTATATGGCTCCCGATCCATAAACGGCCTCTGCCTGAGATATTGCGGTCTTCCATATCGGTCCCTCCAGTCGTCAAGACAAAGCGCTCTTACATTTATGACCACCTGATCCCTGTAGCGGAGGTTCGGTCTTCCTGGCCGTCTCGAACCTGGGGGCTGGGATTCGAAGATTTTCTTGGCTGGAGCGTTGTTGTCCATTAGCTCGATGTGGCCGAGCTAGTGTAGTCGACGTGTTTTGGCTCTTTGGACTACATCCACATATTGGTACAGCTCGTACAATTCACGATTGAATCTTCTCCTCCAATCTCTCGAAAGTGCTCAGTATCAATTCCCCTTTTTTACTATTGTCCAGCACTCGTCGCCGCCGCCGCCGCGGCGGCGTAGAGTAGAACTGGTTAAATTGGAGTTTTGTATAGCGTGCACCTTGTCTTTCGCGAAAGGAGTTTTGAACCCATTTGTTGGGCCAAACCGAAGTAGCACCGGTTCGCTAGAGTAATTCTTCGTCAGATTTCCTCTAAGGTGTCGTTCGTAGAATTGATGTTTGTTCCGAGAACACCTTGACTACCTCAAGATTACTTCTACCAACATACAGTGACGTTTTGTCCTAGGCGATGGACAGATGAGGCTTTGTTTGTTGATAACATATACTTTGTTTTGTCCTCATTCACTTCAAGACAAACGCCTATCGCCTGTGCATCAATAGCTGTAAATGCTTCAAGTACAGCTCTCTTGGAACGGCCGATGATGTCGATGTCGTCAACATCGACAACCAGTTGGGAAGACCTGTTGAAGATAGTGCCTTCCATTTTAACACCACTCTTGCGCACTATCTGCTCCAGGACTAGGTTGAAAAAATCACATAATAGCGCATCTCCTTGTTTGAACCCGGTAGACGTCGTGAATAACTAGGACGAGCTGTTACCCATTTCCACGTTGCACCGCGTATTTTGTAACGTCATGCGGCATAGCTAATGGATAAGTTTTTTTCAGGATCCTGAGTTCCGACATCGCAAATAGAAGCTCTTGGCGACTTATGCTATCATATGCGGAAGTCGATAAATAGGTGGTGGGCCTCGACTTGAAATTCGTTGGTCTTTTCCAGGATTTGTCTCAATGTGAAGATTTGGTCTATCGTTGATCTGCCTGGCCTGAAGCCTCACTGGTATGTGCCGATCATTGTGTTGCAGAAAGGCCTTAGACGCTCACATAGTACGTTGGATAGGATCTTGTAGGCCACATAAAGCAGAATTATGCCTCTGTAGTTCTTGCAGGACATAGGATCGCCTTTTTTGTAGATTGGGCATATGGAGCTATTTGACCAGTCGTCGGGCATACTTTCCTCCTCCCAGACTGGGTTGATGAGCCTGTGCATGCACCGTACGAGGACATCTCCTCCATACTTGAAGAGTTCCACAGGTAGGCCATCCGAGCCGGCTGATTTGTTGTTCTTAAGCTTGTGGATGGCTTTCTTTACCTCTTCAGTACTGGGCGCTGGGACTGGATCTTCATTGACTGGTCCGTCTCCTGCTTCAATCCCGCGCATTCATCATCATACCACGGGTTCTTTTTTCTGGGTAATTGATAGCCTATGGTGGTTTCGGCTGTCTCCTTAATGATGTCGCGATACTGGTTCCACTGGTTGTTGACGCTTGTGGCTGGGTGTACGGCAGAGAGTTTCCCGGTCAATTGCTCACTGTAGTCTCTGGCTTTCTCAGAAGTGCTAAGGCATTCAATGTTGAATTTCTTCCTTTGGGCGGTCTTCGTTTTCTTTTCGTTGGACAGTCGGGCTCTGAACTTTGTCATAGCAAGAAAGTAGTCAGAGTGCACGTTTGCACCTTGGAAACATCACACGTCCAAGATGTTCGCTGCGTACCTTGCGCCAATAAGCACGTGGTCGATTTGGTTGGCGTTTCGACCATCTGGAGATCGCTAGGTTGCTGTGTGTCGTACTCCGGACAGGCTCCGTCCAGGAGGTCGTAAAACTCCTTCTTGTTAGACCCCTAATCTTCATCGGTAGAAGCGTGTGCAGTGCACATATTAGGCTGATGTCTTGGAAGGTAGCTTTAATGCAGATCACAGCCAGGCGATCGCTCATAGGCTTAAAATCGATGACTTTCGATCTAAGTCAATTTCCCACGACTAGTCCGCATCCGCAATGCAATCTTTAGTGACTATTATAAGATTGCATTCATTCACTTCACTTTGAGACTGCGATTTCAAATTCTGCAATCAGCATTCATTTAACTTAAAAAGATTGCAATACTTTTTCCCCCAATCATCAATTGAACGCAATCATTTGAGAATGCGTCCATCCCCAAATGATTGCATTCAATTGATTGCTGTAAGATGAATAGAGGAAAAACCGATTGTAATATTTTTAAGGTAAAATGAATGGTGATTGCAGAATTTGAAGTCGCAGTCTCAAACTGAAGTCATTGAATGCAAACTTTCAATTGAATACAATAAACTATTGTTTATGATTGCATTCACACAAGATTGCATTCATTTACGAGTACAACCCTACTATCCACATGCTCATTTACCTTTCCAAAACTACCATTTCCTATAAATTTTTCTCTCAAAATTCCAAAACTTATATAAATAAAAAAAAATTTTGTTGAAATTGGCGAGCATTGTCTGATTTATTTAGAAATGTACAATTGCGCATACGTATTTTTAAATATACTGTTTGTTGAATAAAACGCAAATTCAGTCAATATCCAATTCTAAGAACATAATAATAAATGAGCCCTACAACTTTATCCAAAAGCTGGCAATCCTGTTTTATTATAGCCATAAATGGAGTACCTACGTGTTTTGTTCAATGTGAATGCACTCACTCCCTTTCCTTTCCATCATCACAAATAAAAATTGAAAGTTCTCTGGCAAAATGTAAAAAATTAATATATTTTTTTAAAGTAAAAGCTGCAGTAATGCAGGTGTACTTTATACTTACATTATGTAGGTATTTTATGTATGTGAATAATATGAAACAATATCTATGTGTGAATATACTCACAGTAGGTAGGCACACAGTTAAGAAGTTGGCATAACGTTTTAATGTTGAGTTTTTGAAGAACAAAAAATAAAACAAAAATAAGCCGGATACATAAGTAAAAAATATATAAGTAACTTTGAAAGGGTCTACAGAAAAAAAGTAAAATAAAATAAAATAAAATAAAATCTAGGTGGCACCTTGGAGCGGAAAATTATGAAAAAGCACACCATTAGGTGGCACCCTTTAAGAGAAAACCTTCCACTTTCCTGACCGAGAATAAGGATTCTTTTGTATTTAAATTATTATCATGAACATTCTTTTCCATTAAAGCTAAGGCTACTCGTACATATATTAATAAAAAATTTTATAGATTATAGTATGACGTACCTAGTAGGTATTAAGGAGGTATATTTTTTATGAATTGAGTTTAGTTTTAATTGAACTCTTTTCTTTGTTCTTATTTTAACTTTTCTTTAATGAAATATATTTATATTATGTGTAATATAGGTCAAGCTTTTACGAATAAAAAAGTAGGTATTTTTTTAATGTATGTATATAAAAATATTTCTAAACAAAGTTTCTGACTAAATTAAGGAAACAACAGAATATTTTAACTGACGGTATTCCCTGCTTAATGTAACTATAATTTTGTTAGATTTTCTGTTCGATTTTCCGGTTGTTCAATTAACGAAAACCTGCGTCTCTCGGGCATCACTCGCACTCGTTTAATTGAACTACTAAAGTCCGTCACTAGTACAAAGATGATAAATATTCATCAAGAACTAAGTATAAACGATTTTTATTTCAGAGTTAACATTTGAAAAAAACTTTACCAAAAACTGAACCAAATTCTTACGATGAAGCATCGAGAAATTTGGCCTAGTTAATTTTTACTTGCGATATATACATAATGTAGGTAATATATGGCAAGTTATACATTTCTTAAAAAAAATTGAACTCGAGATTTTGATCAAACTTGTCATTACGATGATATGATAGGGAAGACGAAAAAAGTGGGTCTTACAATTCTGTCTGTCTGCCTGTCTGTTCGGCTATAGCCTAAACGGCTCAATCGACTTTCTTCAAACTTGGTACATAGTGATTTTTGGTGATTATACCCACACGTTTTTTTCATTTTTTTAGAACCAAAAATACCTGCCATACAATTTTTTTTAGCAATTGTACATAATCTTATTTTTTTCAAAAACGGCTCGACAACTTTTCTAAAAAAAATATTAAATTATTTTAGTAAAGGGTGCTTTTGAGTGGAAAACCATTTTTCAAAAATGGTTATTAATGGTAGGTACCTCCCAAAGAACCATTGTTTTAATTTTTGATTTTCTTCCAAACGGTACGACCGATTTCAATTATTTTTTTTTATACAGAAGCTCCCAAAAAATATAAATAGTTTTGTGTACCAATATTTTTGAAAAAAATATTTTCTTGATTTTTAAAAAATGTTTCAAACGTTTTTTTGGAAATTCAAATACAGTCGACTCCCTCTAAGTCGAATTTTCACGGGATATCAAAATCAGTTCGAGTTAGAGAAAGTTTTGCAAAAATTCGAGTTAGAGAGAAATATTATATGGTCTAAAATTTGAGGGGAATACAAATTAGGGCGAAAAAGTTCGAGTTAGAGGGAAATTCGACTTAGAGGGAGTTCGACTTAGAGGGAGCCGACTGTATTTCGAAAGCGACATCGATCGATTTTTTTTGAAACTCGATACTTAAGAGTTTTTCAGTACTTTCAAAATTTTTTTAAAAAAAATTTTACATTTATGAAAAAATAACGGTACCTTCCATTCAAAAGATAAAAAACCGCAAGGGAAAATATTTTTTAAAACTTTTTCATAGGTATATTAAAATTAGTACGATCTACTACCAAAAATTATAAAATTTTACACTTAGCAACTATTTAGAGTACCTGTTGTGGTGACCTATCGTCGCTGTCAGTAAAGATTTGTTAATTTAATATTTAGACTTTACAGAGTATACAATCTTTCAGTCTTACAATATCCGTCGAACAGAACGGACGTTTCTCAGTCAGTCTTAGGATATCTGTTGAACTGAACGGACCAACGGACGTGTCTTAGCCAGTTTTAGAATATCTGCCAAACCGAAAAGACGTGTCGGTACTCGGTATCAGTTAGTTTTAGCGCAGCCGTCGGATTAGGCGGACGCAGCTGGACGGACCCCAGGCTACTACACCTGTCATAGAACGCATTTTTTATTTTAAATTTGATTGTTATCGGCTAAACGGATTTGATGAATTTTTGTATATACAAATTTCAGATAAGATTAAATAATAGCTGCATTATATTATCTCTGGGTCTGGGTCGAGGTTATCTTTCAACATGCATTACAAAAACAACATGGGATCTAGGTTTCTATCGAGGTTAATTTCAATAACACAGATAGAAGCTTTCATTCTGACCGGCATGCAGAGGGTTATTTGCCATTGTGAATGAATTCAGCGATTTGTCAGCAGTTAAGGGAATATAGAGGACAAGAGACAAGTGTTTACATGAAAAACAAATAAACATAAGAAAAAAAGAGACCGATAATACAGCACTGTTTTTGAACTAACCCGCATCGTTTTATTTTCACGAGGTGAACCATATGGGTTATGAGCGATAATAAAACGCGGCTAATATTGCATACCTATCAAAATTTTCAAAAAAAAAAGTTTTTGGATTTAAAAAAAAAAAAACTACAACTTTTTTTTTGAAAATTCGACATCTCAAAAACGGGTTGAAAATTTTTTTTTCAAATTTTGTTTTTATATACATACATATAAATATGTATAAACTTTAGATTTGCATAACAAAATTAGTTCTTAAAAATGTTTTAAGAATTTTATATATAAAAAATTAATTTTTAAAAAACCGCTCCAACGATTTTAAGTTTGTTTGCCCATACAATTATATTCAATCAAGAATCAAGATGGCATTCTTTTTTTCACCTCAAACTGTCAAAAGAGTTGTTTTAGCCAATTTAAATGTCGTATTTCATGCTTCATGTTTTTATATAGGTACAATTTTATTAAACCCGCAGTGTCTAGAACAAAAGAGCAGGTACGTGCGACCCATTCGTGTATTATCATTATTTGCTTAACAGATTTAGATAAAAAAATTTATATACAAATTTCAAATAAGTTCAAAGAATATTGCAAATCAAAATTTTCAAAAACTAAATTTTTGAATTTTCAAAAAAGTTTCAAATTGTTTTTTTTTTTTTTTTGAAAATTTCATATTTTAAAAACGAAAGAATTTGATATATACAAATTATTCTTTAAAAAACCGCACCAATGATTTTTAATTTTTTTTCCATACAATCATATTCAATCAAGAACTAAAATGGCGTTCTTTTTTCACCTCAAACGAGTTGTTTTAGCTAGTATGAATATCGTATTTGACGCTTTTCAAGATTTTTCTCTTATGATTCCCATGTATTTACATACAATTTTCTTAAGCCCTTGTATCAAAAACGCATTTTTTTTTTTTTTAATTTTTAGATTCGAATGTCTCAAAAACATGACGTGCTAATGCAATTTCAAGTCCAAATTCAAACTCAAGTACATCTTCGTTCATAAATTTGAATTTTGTCACGCATATAAGTAAATTATCGTTTTCGAGTGGATTTTCGGAAACGGTAAAATATGTCTATTTCTGCAACTTGCGCTTGAGTTCAAATGGGTTGTCGCAGAAAAAAACCTTAAACAGAGATATGTTGCAAATTGCTTATAGTTACATACTTTCAATTGTGTTTTGATACAGTTAATAGTTTACGGGCCATAAGTAAAAAACTCCCAAAACACGCATTTTTGCATAATTTTTTGCATTTTTTTCCATGTTGCGCAACGAAATTTTAGTCGCAAATCTCAGATTCGGATTCAGCACTCCCGAAAACATAAAGGAGAGAACATATCAAAACTACCCCACAATTTGCATGGCAAAAACACAACATGACTGGACTATATATTACTCGATAAGTTTTTTATGTTCAAGGAACGAAACAATAAAAGTCTATGAATAGCTTCTTATTTAATTTTTAGTTTTTAGTTTTATTTCTTTTGTTTTAATATGTCTGTTCACGTAACTCCCAAAACAACGAATTTCTAATAGTTAAGCTCAAAGCTCTGTCAAAGCTCATATACAAAAATAAAATTCTTAGAAATGGCACGAGTACGATAACTCAGGCGCCAGGAAATAATAACGGTTTTTTGTAGAACAGTTTAATACAGTGTTTCCCAATGTGGGACCCACGCCCCACAGCGGGGCAATTTGACTTTAAAATTTTTAATTTAGAAAAAGTCAAGACTCAATCTGGCTTGTTCGAAATTTTTCTTGAGCAAATTGTGAACGTTTTGTCCACTTATTGTGTAAAGAACAATTTGAAGATCATGAGGAACTGAGGTCAGATGGCTAAGATGTTTGATTTGTGGAACTTTTTGATCATCTTAAGTGACAAACCAGAAATAAAAATTTGTTAACGGTCAACTATAAGGAGTTTTTGTGTTATTTAACTCGAAAAACTAGAAACATTTAATAAGCAACTTCAAGGAAAAAAACTCTTGTCGAAACAAAAACGAAGATATTTGCTTTCATTACCTTTATTGATAAGTTAGACTTATTCATATTTCCAACCCAAATTTTGACATGTTTCACTGTCTCGTAATTGTTGATCATCTCTGGGTTAGAGAGAACTTTTTCCTGCCTGAAGATTCCCTCCTAGTTTTTAATTATTCAAGTTTTTTAAGAGAACATTACGTAAATAAATATAAATATAATGCTGGGGGGCATAACAATTTTGGGTAAGTTTTGGTGGGCGTAGCACAAAAAAGGTTGGTTATAGTTATAGTAATTCTCAATTTTCTCAAAAACTAGAAGACATAGAATCATCTAGTTTTCAGTTTTTGATTAAGAATTAATTAGAGCAACGAATTTCAGAAAGAAAATTATTTATAATTTTACGGTTTTGAGAAATTACACTATAAACCTTTTTTTATGCTTTTTTCTCGCAAATTTTGAGTTTAAAATTCATTTTTTCAAAAACCATGCATAGATTTCACTTGATTCAAAAACTTGCTAATAGAACAGAGTATTGCCTTTAAATAAAGGTATAATACTATTTTATAAGTATTACCATTATTTTTTAATATTTTTTACATTTTTGGTACTGTTTTTATGAAATAACCCCTCCCGCCCAACCGGGGTGAGATAGACCCCCCCTCCCATAGTAAAAAATTCTTGTATTAAACTGTTCTACAAAAAACTGTTATAATTTCTTGGCGCCTGAGTTATCGTACTCTCCCCGTAGAAATTCTTATTCTTATTCTTTTTTATACACTAGTCAAAAAATTAGAGGAACAAGCTTTTTCAATTTATGTTAGTGTTTTTTGAAAAGCTGCATCATTGTGATGAGTGGTCGCATTTAGTTGAAACAAACAGCATTTTATAGCCTTATATTTTTTGTTTTGAGATGTGTTTGAAAACATTTTTTACAGTAGGTACCGTTGTTGCTATATAACAAGAAATGACACAAGACAAAAATTTTATTTTTTTTCGTGATTTATTTAATTTAAAGTCAAAAATGAATCTAACTAATGCAAATCTGTGAAAAAAAGCTTACGGGAATTGTGGTTTTATTGTCATATCGATGACGACGACGCAATGTTTAAGAACAACGTTGTTTGTTCCCTTAATTGGTTTGTATAAGGCTTTGAAAACTTGGTAGCGTTTTTAAGTACTTTTTTTTAAGCTAACGGTGAAGGGTAAAAAAAAAATAATCTTTACAAAATTTTAAAAAAGTCTTGTAGAAACCTTAATCAGATTTCCAAAACAATCCTTGAATTTTTTGTGATGAAATTATTTTCTGAGAAATTAATATTAACATGCTGTAGCCAAATGTATCTTTTTGTCATTAAAAGTCAGATAAACCATTCAAAACAAAACGGTACAACAACAACCAAAAATTGAATCACAGCTGAATAAACAAACTATCTGACATTTACTTTTATTGACTCAAAAAAATTATCCATAAAAATGACGACCTTCGAAAAAAACAGGTTTGTCTTGTGTCATTTCTGGATACATAGCAATACCGATACTGTTAAAAATATTTGCAAACAAATCTCAAAACAAGAAACATAAGGCTATTAACTGCTGAAGTTATTGTTTCAACTCAATACTCAATACTCATCACAAAAATATAGCTCTTCAAACAACACTAAAATACATAAATACATTGAAAAAAAAATCTTGTCTCTGTAATTTTTTGACTAGTATAGTTTAGTTGTTACTGGAAGTAAGTTTAGGTTGCCATCTTTATCTAACCATAAAAAATCTTGTCACATTCTTGGGTTCGAAAAAGTATCAATATAAACATAATGTAGGGATTGGTAATAAAAAGAAGGCAGCACCTGCAATAAAAGGGGTAATGGAATTTTAAAATGAATCTTAGGTATACTATCATACATACCAAGCATACCCAGCAAACAGGACTGCTCCCATGAGTTAAATAAAAAATAACGAAACTGTTTCATATCAACGTGCTACTGGATAGTTTACTTTACATCAATATGTATTCCTACTGAATAACCATCTAATCAAAAGAAAATGGAGTACAGGAAGCACATTATTGAATAAAATCTTAAACTCGAAATAGGCATTTAAACAAAAATGGTTTGAAAGAGACTGTCAAGGCCATAATATCTTTTGCACTCTTACATGGAAACAATTAAAAATCCCACCGATTAAAATCCTGCGAGTCGAAATCCGGTCAAATAAAAACCCCGCCGCGGGATTTGTGTAGGTACCTACCATGTATTTCGCGGGATTTTTCGAGGAAGTACTTTTTAGTCAATATTTTTGGAAACATATTTTCTGTTGATACTTTTGCATTAATTTTTATTTTTAACTTTGTTTTATAGCTTAGGTAGCGAATGAACATACGCTAAGCGGAGTAACGGAGCTTCGTGAACGGTACAGAAGACCAAAAAAGAGAGTTCAAATCTTGAGAAATCACGAAGCTGACCGTTTAAGGTTTTGTTACCCAAGAACATACCCTAAGTTAAGCAACGAATTTGTGTGAGTGATGGTACTGCGGACCATGTTCAAAGGGTAGACATGGTGCATTCAAGAGGACACAAGCGTCCACAAGCTTTTTTTCAAAGCGAACCTCTGTCTATCAACTCCTACTCTCAACTCCCCGCGGTGAACATCGGGTGCCTAGTACCTTTAACTGAAGATGGGGTTCCAATCCCTGTGGACGGTTTTTAGGGGGCAGCAAAAGAGAGAAGTGGGAAGAAGTGTTCCCACTAAGGCACTTCTCCTGTATCCAGGCGGCAGCGGAAGAAATTTCCAGATGAAATCAACGGTGGCGTCTACAGTTCCAGCTAGGTTGAACTACTAAGTGAACACCTTATACGGGCTACTACGACACATTCGGAGCTCAGGCCTATAAGGAAAGGTTAATCTGGCTCCCTACCCTTGGAGTTATATTGTAAGGGTCTGGTTCTAGTTTTGGTTGGGGGTCGTGCCGTCGGGGTGACTTCCCGGCCACGTAAAGCTATTTAGTTGCGAAGCAAAACAAGCCTTGGATACGGACGGATTTACTGTTGACGAACCAAGCAAACGAAATAAGGACCACGAACTGCGGATCTGCACGTGGAATGTTCTGTCACTCTATAGACCAAGTGCAGCCGAAAATTAAGCGGAAGCCCTAGACTGGTACAAAGTAGAAATCACCGCCATCCAAGAAGTGCGATGGGAAGGGCCGGGCCAAATAAAACTGAAAGACTGCGGTATCTACTACGCTGACTGTTACCGACCACAAGGGCAGCGTCTCTTTAGATGTGGATTCGTCGTTAGAGGCAGACCTAGGCAAGAAGTCTTAAGTTTCAATTATGTGAACGAGCGCCTCAAGACAGTTCGCTTCGGTTTAATTCGCCATTATTAGCCTGATATGCGCGCATGCCCCCACAGAGGAGAAAAATGACATCAAGGATGAGTTCTACGAGCTCCGGGACAAGACATATGAGCAATGCCCTAGCTATGACATTAAAATTGTCTTGTGTGATTTGAATGCCAAGCTAGGAAAAGAAGACGTCTTTGGTGGCACAATCGGAAGATATAGCCTGAACGACACCACCTCCGATAACGGACTCAGGCTAATAGACTTTGCTGCGGGGCGAAACATTGTGGTAGCTAGTACGCAATTCCCGCATCTCGATATATATACACAATGGGACATGACGAATTCCTGGTCAATCAACCGCTAACCAGATTAACCACATTGCGATCGATGCAAGGCACTCCTCCAGTATCAAGGATGTCCGAACGTTCGTAGGAGCCAACGTTGTCTCGGACCACTACCTCGTTGTAGCCAAGGTAATGCTACGGATATCCAGACCGAAGCCAAAGCAGGGAAATATTGTAAGGAAGTTTTTATTGGACGGCTACAGTCGCAAGAAATCGCCAGGTCCTTTTCCGATCGAGTTTCCGCACCCTCTTGAAAAGTCCTATGCCACCAACTGCAAGTATCGAGAACCAGTGGAAGAATTGCCAGGAAGCCATCAGAGATGCCGCCTCTGACGTGCTGGGCCTCACACGACCACCATAGCGAAACCCCTGGTTCGACGAAGAATGCCGACAAGTACATGCAGCCAAACAACAGGCACACAAAGCGGAGCTGAATTGCTGAATAGAAGGACCAGAGCTGCTCGCGAGCTCTACGAGCAGAAGAGGAAAGAGGAATACAAGCTTCTAAGAAGGAAAAAGAAAAAGGTGCTTTTGTGAGTATTGAGAAGGAAGCCAAGAAGAAACTGTTCCTGTATAAGACGCTTATCATCCCGGTCCTGATGTGTAGAGGCATAGACACTGCTAACGGTGGATGAGACGCGTTAGGCTGTTTTGAGAGGAAAATTCTCCGGGTGATTTTTGGTCCCGTCTGCATAGATGGGGAATGGATAAGAAGATACAACAACGACCTGTATGGGCTGTACAGCGACATCGACCTACCCACAAAAGTGAAAAGCCAACTACTAAGATGGCTGGGTCCCCTTGAGCGAATCGACACCAATGCTCCGGCCCGGAAGGTCTTTGAATCCAACCCCGTGGGACAACGCAGTAGAGGTGGACAGTGTAAAAGGTGGCACACGTAAGTGGAAGAGGTCCTCAACCAACTTTGGGTGCGAAACTGCTGACAGCTAGCTAGACACCGAGCCGGCTGGAAGAAGCTTGTTGGTTGAGGCCCTGGTCCACCCCAGACTGTAGCGCCACCTTAAGTAAGTAAGTAAGGTACTGCGGACCCAGAAAGGAAGTTTAAATTGTGAGAAACCGCGAAATGGGCTACCCAAGTGAATGTTGCCCAAGAAAACTGTCGACATACAAAAGTTATTAAGTTATAAATGAGGATACTGTCATATATTTCATCACACCAACTCTTCAAAAATCAAAAACTAATATTACAAAAAGTAGGTATAGTTTCTTTTTTTTTATTATCTAAAAAAAGGAACAAAATCTATATGAAAAATTTAATTTATATTATTCCTTTGTCCAAATCCCATCTCGAGAATCTATTCCGTCAGACCGTCAGGCGCTTCTCGATCAGACCCACCCCAAAAAAAATCTATTAAGGTAATAGATATACAAAGAAAGTTGTTCCCATGTTCAGGTTCCACACCCACCTCCAGAACTTCCTTAGTCAGACCCTATGAAAAATTCTATTCCTACCAATCCAATGAAATTCAAAGTAAAATGAGAATTAATAATGCGCTTTCGCATTGTAGAGCAGAAATGGAGGGATTTTGTGCTGCAGGGCAGTTATCGATATTTGTATGTTTACCCTTAGGGCCAGTTTTTCAGTGCGAGATCATCATTATCTTGGGGTTAAGCCTGAGTAATCTGCATAAGCGTGTTTACTGTTTTTCAGTGAATTGAAATCCTAAGTTAACTCCAAATTTAGGGCATTTTCAGCTGTGGCTCCATCCCGATTTTTAGAGTGAAAGTTATTCCCAGTGTAATACCGTTGTGGCACCATCTCTCTTTTAATGCGTGAAAGGTGTTAGAAGGGTTATATCAATAGTGTCGCTTAGCTATAACAATAGAGTTTTGACAACTGAAAGATAAAGTAAGACCTCTGACCTAAGACCTGAAATTAAATTAACTGGGGTTAATTTATTTTCAGAATTAGCTAACTCTTACCTAACTCAGAGTTAACCCTGAACTGAAAAACTGGCCCTTAGGGCCTATTGCACAAACGTGGTTCAAGTTTTAATCCAAATATTTTTACTGGCTAATTTCGGCAAAATTACTGGGCTTCAGCGATGGTTCAAGGTTCAATGCCTGAACTATCGTTGCCCTTCATTTAATTCGCCAAAGTCAGTGAGTTAAAATTGCTGAAACACGAGCTAAATATTTGTACAACTGGCCCTTAATGGATAAGAAAAAAATATTTTTAGGAACATAAGGAAGAGAGTCAGAAACTAAACAGAGGCTGGGGGACACCAGCATTAATGTTATATGGATTTTAGATTTGAAACCGTCCACCACGACATGTATTGATCGGTCTGAAAGAAAGTTTTTAGTCCCGGGGGGGGGGGGGGGGGGGGGGGGCTTTGGCTAAATTGTATGTATAAACTCTCAAGTCGTTAGTAGTTGATTTAAGGGTAATTATTATCCGAGGCTCATGTTTCTCTAATAACGCCAAGTCTTACGTGGTAAAGAAGTAAGCCCAATAACACAATCCCTAACAACCTGGGGGACCGGGCTCTTGGCCTTACCTTAGCACAGCAAGCCGGATAGTTCGATGCCAATAATCCACTATGGGATGATATAAGCTGCTGTTAACACAAAGAGGGATCTTCCACTACCATCTACTTATCTGCAATTACTTATCTCAGCTCTAAGGAAGTCCGAGTAAATTCATCTAAGGTCTCTGGTCTTTCATTAAATTTGATAACACCGTTGTTTCACCCCATTGAAATCATTCACTGTGCCACATAGCATCTTTTTCATAGTCTTTTCCAAGACTTAAGCCTACTTATTCAAAATTCAGCCAGTCATTCCCCACAGAGCATTAAAGTGTTGCTATTATTTGCTTTTGTTCAACACTTAAAACAGAGTGTGTGTAGTGACTTCTCGCTTCCTACCACAACAATTCCTAAAACAAAAACCTACAATACAGAGGAATTTGTCGAATTTACTTCAGCAGTTTTTGTCTTGTATAATAAATACAAAAATTCGATGAGGGACCTCTGAACGTTAAAATGAACGGTTCTTATATTCTTTTTATTTTGCATCCCAAGCAACCAATGTTTAATAGTTTCAAGAAAAGAAAAAAGAAAGTTAACGCGTTATTTGAATCACCCTATAACTTTATTCTCGTATATATACTGATGTTGTAAATATAGGGTGTTCCAAAACAAGAGGATTCATTTTAAATCATTCAAAAAATACTTCTTTTTTTTTGATAAATATTGTTTTGTTATTATATTATTGAAATATAATACTGTCTTACTGACCGTCTCAGCTCTGACTACAAATGTTAATGTTTTTGGTTTAGTGTTTTTTTTTTTATCGAATGGAAATCTTCAAAAGACACTCCGTAAGAATCGGTACCAAGTAGTGTGGACCTCTTACCGCACTAAAACCACCGATGAATCAGGACCAATCTATGAAAAATCGACAAATGATTTTTCTTTCTTATAATTTACAAATCGCTTTGGGGGAAGTTTAAAGCGATAACACTTTCCCATAGCTTTTAGACAATCAGCTCATGAGGCTTGGTTCGTCTAAATCACCAATAGACTAAGAGCCCACAGCAGATTTTGGGTGTGAACGATAGCAAAAAAAGAAGTATAAGCGTCGAAAGCTTCATTAAAGGCTATTAAAAAAATCAAAGTCTTGCAGTCCACAACTGGGGCCTTTGCGAGTAACAGTGCATCGAAAAAAAAATATGAATGCAACTTCGAGGATAATCGTGTTAGCCGAAATTGGTTTTCACCCCGCCCTAGATAAGCTCCGCGGATCCCATATCACGGAATCTAAGATCAATAAATGGATGCCATTTATGTCCAAACGGGAAGATAGGTCAGAGTTCTTTCCTGGTAACCAGTACATTTTCCTGTACTTCAAGTTTAGTTCTTCTCTTTTCTTTTTGATATGCACTTTCCATTTAAGCCTTGCATCCAAAATCATTTCAAGGTATTTGGCAGTATTGGAGTAAGGTACTGCTTTACTGTTTAAAAGAAATGGAACGTTGTTTATATTTTTATTTGTAAAGTTAATATGCGTTGATTTTGTTCCGTTTAATTTAATACGCCATTTTTGCATCCTATATTGCTTACTTTATCGACCTCATTTTGCAGTTTTTGTGTAGCCTTCGTAACGGATTTATCTGGCACCACTATTGCAGTATCATAAGAAAAGGTGGCCATGATAGCGTTGATTTCCACCGGAAAATTCCTTGTATATAATAAATACAGTGTTGGTCCTAGGACAATTCCTTGTGGTACACCGGCTTCAATTTTCTTTAGTTTCGAGTAATTTTGATCGTACCGTACTGTAAAGAGTCGGTTCGTAATGTAGGATTTCAGTATTTCGTAGTACTGCCTAGGAAGGTCCCTATGCAGTGTATACTCAGGTCCCAAGTGCCAAACCATGTCAAAGGCTTGAGCAACATCTAAGAATATAGCCGAGCAAACTTGTTTTTCTTCAAATGCCTTTTTCACAACGTCCGTTATCCGATGCAGTTGGTCTATTGTGGAATGTTTATATTTCTAAATCCAAACTGCCTTTTCAGGAGCAGTTTTTCGAAAACTTTTGCTATTATTGGTATTAGCGATATAGGTCTGTAAGATGTTACTTCTGTTGGTGGCTTACCTTGTTTAGGTATACCAATGACTTCTGCAATTTTCCAATGATGTGGCACATATCTTAGTTTAAGGCATGCATTTATTATAAATTGGAGTTTTTTGGAGGCTATTGAAGGCATTTTTTTCAAAACCTAAGCAGTTATTAGATCGTAGCCTGATAATTTTTTTTAGAGAACTTATGTTGACATATGCTTTTTACTTCTTTGAGCGTTACAAAAGGAATTTCACATTTCTTTCAATAAACTGTAAGGGATCTGTAGCTTTATTTGCTTTGAAAGGCTTAAAAACATTCGCGAGATGTTCAGCGAAGAGATCAGCCTTTTGTTTCGGGCCTCCGGTCCATTTACCATCTTGTGATTTTATTGGCAGGTTTCATGTCTGTGATCTTTTTACTTTTTAGGCACTTAACTGCTTTCCCTAAGGAGTATTCGGTAGAAGCATCCGCCGTCAGACTAGTCAGGAAACTACTAAGTGAATCATTTTAAACTTACAGATTCTTTTCTTAAGTTCGTTGTTAAAACGGTTAAAAACTGCCTTATCACCTGGTAATCTCGTAACTTGTCATTTTCTTTGAGTTCTTCTTTTTTCTAATATCAGTTCCTTTCGACAGCATATTTATTTTATTTCTTTTGAGTTCAAAATAGTTGGAGCACTTTCTTCTGCAGCCTGTTCCACATCTGCAATAAATTGATAAATTTGTTCAATTGTTTGCATAGGGGATCTTAGGTTTATAAAACTTTCAAGTTCAAATCTAAATCCGTCCCAGTTTGTTCTTTTATTCACGAGCTTAGGATAACTTTTTTCTATTATTTCTGCATCGCTCAGTGATAAAATTACTGAAGTATAATGTGACGATACATCGTAATTACCTTCGACACTTATATGATCTCGTTCAATACCTTTAACTACGAAAAAGTCTATAAGGTCTAATATTTTGTTAGTATCAGATGGCCAATATGTTGGCGAACCAGAAGAATAAAATTCGCAGTTGTTTTAGCGGTCTGCTTGGTAGTTATGAGCCTAGATCCCCAGTAGGTGTGTTTAGCATTGAAGTCGCCACCAAAAAGGAAGTTATGTCCTAACAAAATTAGGAGCTCTGCAAAGTCTTCTTCAGTTGGAGAGCGCTTTGCAGTGGCGGATCCAGGGGGGAGGTCATGGGGGTCATGACCCCTCCCAGAGCTCCAGCGAAAACAACAAACACGAGCAATCTTTAATGATTATTCAAAAACATAGAGGACAGAGAAAAACTATTTGGGTTATACCATATTTATTAGTAATCAACTATTTTTACGAAAAACATGAGTTATTAATGGTTGGCTCCTATTTTCTTAACAAAGCCAAGCTTCTTAATGAAATGGACAGCAAAGAAATATTGATCAAAAATCACTACTAGCCCCTCGAGGATACCCTAAATTGTCTTAGATATCCATCCAACTTAAAATTCTGCGGACGGTTCCCCACAGTCACCATCATGGCAAAAAATAAGACTCTGCCGTAGTTTGACAATTTAAATCAAACGGGACACTTAATCATAAAATCCGTTATAACTAGAAAGCAAAGCGAAATGAGAAAAATACCTCTTTAGTTTTTCAGTAACCCATGATTTTCATCTGCGGTGGTAACTGTGTGGTACTCTGTATAGTAGTTTTGATAACAAGTTATCATAGCATTTTAAACATTATATTTACTTAACTCTGTTTTATTTTCAATTGAAAAGAAAATAGTTTTGGTCACAGACATTTTGTTGCGGATGCACCGATCAAAAAAGGTAGCATTCTTTTTTTGAACATTTTATAGCAGAAGATCTATGTAAGTTGCTTATTTTAAATTTTCTAAAAATATTACTAGGATGTCATCGTTTCCTAATGTGCTTGAGCGTGAAGTTAGCACCGCCATTTTTGATTTTCGAGAGTAAAATTGTGCTGTATTACGCTGGTTTTGTGCTGCCTTGTGCCGTAAATATTAAAAAAATCGCAAATTTGCAAATTTTGCGAATTCATTTTTTTTTTAAATTTCAATATTTCTTAAAAAAGAAAGTTGTATTATTTTGTGCTCAGATTATGCTGCTAGGCGCCAAAGAGATAAAAATAAATTCGCAAAATTGCAACTTTAATGAATAAGAATAAAATGCGAAGGGCTGTAGGGTGAAGTTGGCAACGCCATTTTCGCTATGCTGTATTGTGATCAACTTGGGCCGTAAATTAAAAAAAAAATTGCAAACATGCAAATTTTATGAATGATTTTGTTTTTTCGAAATTTCGCGATTTCTTAAAAGTGAAAGGTATGCGGTTTTTTGCTCAGTTTGAGCTGTCATGCGCCGAAAAAATAAACAAAAACTGCAAAATTTCAACTTTTAGGCCAAAAACTAATACATACCTACATATACCTATACCTTTTTGTATAAGTTTCACATTTTTATAAAAAAAAACTTAATTGTGATATTTCGTGCTCAGTTTGTGCCGCCATATGGAGATACAAAAATTCGCATATTTGCAACTTTAACGGCAAAAAAACAACAAACATTTAAAAAAAAATTCTCATCAAATCTGAAAATTCTCGATTATTTTTAATAATTATGGTACAAGCCAGCACAAGTTGAGCAGAATACAAATTTTTGTATCTTAACTAGCCTAATTCTTTGAAATCAAGTACAGTATTGAATTAATATGATCATATAGTTTTATTGTGTAAATACTGTTAAATTGAAATAACTATTTTTTTTTTTTGGGTAACAAGCAAGTTTTTTTTTAATAATATTACATAATAGGAAAATATCAAAGATAATATAACAAGTACTTGTTATATTATCTTTGAAAATACCCTCCCCTTTGCTTTGATAGCAGCTTTTTTTCTTTCCGGCATGGAATCCACCATATTTTTTTGCAATTTTTTCTATCTATTTCATCTCAAATTGACGCTTGATACTTGAATTACCCCTTTTGATTTTTGTTGGTTTTACATATGTATGTACCTTACCTATATGTAATGTGTAATCCATTACTGTACTGTCAATTATTCGTAATAAATTGCTCAAAAGTTTTCAAAACAACGGTTTTCTCGTCAATTTCGCTTCCAATCTTAAATGTTTATCTTATCATCATCATTGTCCTAAAAGTATGAAATGAAGCTAAATCTTGTTGTTGAATACAGTTTCTAGCTCAAACTAAATATAAGCGGGAGTCCAATTAAGTCTTAATCTTCTCTCTGATCAAGCCTTCGACTGGAATGAAGCCATGATTAAGCTGGACTTTTGCTAAGCAGTTCTTATTGATGTTAAAATTTCATGACCCCCCCCCCCCAAACTGGATTCCTGGATCCGCGCCTGGCGCTTTGAAGAGTAGTTTATAGCCACAGTACACAAATCTAAGGTATTATACTGCGCAGGTTGTCAGTCGAAAATAAAAAATGGCTGTGAGTGTGCGGAAGAAAACACACGTAAAAACAACAACAAATTAAAATTGAAATTGTCAGAAATAAAAATGGCTGGGAGCGTGAGGACTTAAATACACGTAAGAACAACAACAAATACTGACATTTGACACAAATTTTGATATATGCGCAGAAGAAACAAAAATCAAAACTCTAATGATATTACCTTTAATATGTGTACTGTGGTTTATAGCTGCTACCTTAAATTCTTTCCTTTTTATTACAATACTTATTGTTTTGCAAATGTTGTTTAATGTTGACATTAAAACATTTATCGCTTAACTTTTCGACACGTCAAAGTAACAGTCGTTCTAAGGGTAATTTTTTACGCTGAGCTCAAATCCGTTATCCGTTTTTCGCTATCAGCTCTGGTTTTCGAGATATTACCGTTAGAAAGTGCAAAAAAAAACCTTTTTCGCCATTTTTGAGGTTATGTAACTATGTGAGTTGATTTTTTTTTTTTTCATTGTACAGTCTTATGAAAGTACCAATCTTACTTCTTCAAAATTCAGCTTTAATCGTCCCAATATCTCTTTTACTTTTTGAGAGATATTTAATTAGTTACTTGAGATACAAAATATCAAAATACACACCTAATTGCAAATATACATATATCGTCGGCTTAGAGTGTAAAGCGGCTAACTCCACATTTTTTTTTGTGATTATATACCACTTTAAAAATTGCTTAAAAATACAAAAATCTATCAAATATTTTCAATTTCAGCGAATTTAGCAAAAACAAGTGCTGAAAAATAATTAACGTAATTTTGGTTTGATTCAAATAATGCGAACATTTTTATTTAAATAATTTTTTGTAAAAAATGCAAAATAGAAGTTAGCTGCTTTTCACTCTAAGCCGACGATATGTAATTGTATGTACTTGCAACCAATAGGTGCATTAGATTTATTAATAAACGGTCAGAAGTTACCAATTGAGTTTTTTTTTAATAGTATCTACCTATAACTCTTTGCAATGAATTTACATGCACAGAAAAACTATAAAAAAAGAAACTGACAACAATTAAAGTCGATTATTGTTAAAAAGTGAACACACCTGACAAAAATAAATGCTTTTATTACTACACAGTTTTCAAGAGTCAGCCTTGAACCGTGGCATGGTTAGGAGGAAGGTAGATTTATGTACACTAATGCCTTCTCTAGGTACCTAACCTCTATACTTGAAAACATCCACCATCCGCACATGGTGTTGTTTGGAACGAGTCAACGAGTGTCGAAAAAAAACGGACGCCATGTACCTAAAGTGGATTCTCTTCAATATTAAGTGGATAGTTTTTTGTAAAGGGATTTGATGGTGTTTTTTTTTTTTAGTTAAAATAATCTACTTGAAAAATCACAACCACTTTGGAGCTGGAAAAGCTATCATGGAACCTTAAGAGTACTTTGAAATTATTGCATTGAATTAGATTTTGAGTATTATTAAATGAATAAATGGATAATAAAATATTTAAAAAAAATATTTATAATTAAATTCTCCTGGAATAGGTACATATATACATATAATGATAATTTACTTAAGACAAGATGACTCTCATATGTGATGGACTAATGCTGTGCTAAAGCATATATAGGTACATGTGTATATAGAAAAAGAAATAAATCAAAAATCGTTTGGGAGTGAGGGAAAAAAGGATCCTACCTTGGATGAGACTATAAAAAATTAGGGATGAGGGATATTTATCGATTTGATCAAAATATCGATTCTTGAACAAAAAATATCGATAATTCAATATCGATTTTGATGATTTCGATGATTCGAAACATCGATTTTAGCATCCAAGACATTGACCTAAAAAAAAAAAAAAAATACGAAAATTATAGATTCTGCTAGTAAAATGTAGATGAGGTGACTTTCATAGTTTTTAAGGCACCTGGTAACATTTGAAATCTTGTGAAAAAGGAAAATAACAAAGGTTCTCCCAAACCATATTGAAACACAAAAAAACTCTTCGATGTTCAAAAAGGCACAGATACACGTGAAGTGCCTTTCAGTTTTGCTTCCATCAAATTTGTTTAATGTTCATTAGTGCAAAAGAATTAAATTAAAATCCTCGATGCTCAGAAAGACACAAATACAATTTCTACGCACCACTTTCAACATTTTGTAATATGTATAGATGTTCAAAAAAGGTACAGATGTCAGTTTACACATGAATGGTCTTGCATTATTACTTCGGTCAAATTTGTTGACGTTCATTTGTGAAAAAAACAATATTTTAACATCGATTAAAATCATCGATGTTCAGCAAGACGCCGCCGCCGCCGTTTACACCATGCAAGTTTTTTGCATATTCTGCAATATCGATATTCAAAAAAGTCACAGATAACAGTACACACATGAAATACTTGCAATATTGCTTCTATGAACTTTGCTGATGTTCATTTTTGAAAAATACATCTAACATCGATGTTTACGCATTGAAATAATAGATGCTCAGAATGACCCAGTTTACACCAATGTAAATTTTTGATCATATGTACCTTCCTGTTTTCTAATATATTAACAAAAGGCACAGAAAATTGTTTACGTATAAATGCCTTCCAATATTACTGCAAAATAATATATTTAACACCGATTTCCACACTTTAAAATCATCGATACTCAGAAACACGCAGTTTACACCATGTAAGTTTTTGACACACCTTCCTGTGCAGCAAAATTTTGAAATATCGGTGTTCAAAAAAAGCACTCATAGCATGTTTACACAAGGATTGCCTTGTTATATTAAAAAAAAAAAATGCACAGGTGACAGTTATTATCTACACCTTGCAATAATTATTTATCAATTTTAGTTGCGCAAATTACATATTGACTTATTCAAATCATCGATGCTCAGCAAGTCGCTTCACACCATGCAAGTTTTGGCACACGACACAACAACATTTTGCAATATCGATATTTGAAAAAGGTACAAATGGCAGTTTAGGTACACATGGAGTGCCTTGCAATTTTGCTTTTATCAAATTCTAACATCGATTTTCATGCATTAAAATCATCGATGTCCAGAGACATACCGTTTACACGTGCAGTTTTGAAAAAGGTACAAATGACAGTTTAGGTACACATGGAGTGCCTTGCAATTTAGCTTTTATCAAATTTTAACATCGATTTTCATGCATTAAAATCATCGATGTCCAGAGACATACCGTTTACACGTGCAGTTTTTGCCCTTCTGTCTCCATGCATCATTATTTTGCAATATCGATGTTGAAAAAAGTTTAAAGATGAAATACCTTGCTTATGACTTTTTATTTAAAGTTTGTGTAAAAATTGAAATCGCTTTTTAGAAAACTATAAACAAAATGGACGGGTTTTTTGATAGCAGAAATACATTAGAGCATATAGCATGACTCATTTTAATGTATTTTGGTCAAACAAAAACTTAAACAAAAATACCATGTTTCAATATCGCTCATCCCATACCTACTCGGGTCTTAAATATGTTCATTTTTACATTCATTCAGTATTCAATTCGTAGTTCTTAATGGGAGTAATTTGGACCCTTTTCTGTTGTATTCATGCTATGAATGATGTTGCATAACCTAAGGACTCGAATGATATTTTTGTATTTGGTGATGAAAAATCAAGATTTTTTAAATAATCACATCTTAACAAGACCAATTTCTTCAGCAGTCGATACTGTAAGTTCAAGTGTAAGGTGTGTTAGTACAAGTCTTCCTTTAGAAAACGGAAGAAAAATTTATATTTACAAACGGAGAAATCCGGTAAGGACTTTCCCTGATCTGACAAAAAAAAAATATGGATATAGTTCAAGTTTCACAGCCAGCATTGTTCCTATCTCTGTGGAGTTGTATACAAAAAGTTTGTACTGAAGTCATACTTAATTCAATTATAAATCATCACAAAAATAAAGAGGAATTAATTGAAAAATAAGTTAGGGACATATTTTCACATTTTACTCCTTAATTCTAGTCACTCTCAGTCTTGCACAAAGTAATAAAAAAACCAATCTAACGAATTATTTCATGTAACTTTATATTGTTGTTTCTTTCTAGCATATTATTTTCATAATAACCTTAAGGAATTGTATCCACTTCCACTTCCCATTTTCTTAAAGATTTTAATTTTACAAAGGAAAATATCCTTTGTTAAGGATGCATACTTAACCTGATGTAGGTATCTACATACTTGTGGAATGTGGATGTTGCTGACTTTGCCTTAGTCCTTATAAATACCTTGTTGCTTTCTTCCATTGACTATATTGTGATGTTCTGAATTTATTGTTTCCAATTCCGGTCAAACAAGGGATTTCCTTCCTGCTATTTTTTTCGCGCTCAGATTTTTTTTCTAAATATTACACCTCAATCACCTTGCATCGTCAGAACATTTCCGCTGAACATATCCTCTATCATCATTTTTTTATATTTTCATTTTGAGTTGTTCTGGGAGCAGTGACATGAATTTTTTTGACTGGAAACCCTGGAATCTATTATATTGCTTTTATCTTTTCATAAATCTGGTTTTTATATTGTGTCAAAAATGTAAAAGATTCAAAATATTTCTATCTCTATACAACTTTTACTTATCAACTTTTGAGTAAAAGCTTTTTTATGAATAAATTCATAAAGACTATTTTTGGAAAGATATTTAAATAAAAAGCAAGACTGCATCGCACGTACCTTTTTGATCTATGTTCAAGTGGCTTGGAGTTTAAGAACTTTTAAAATATGCAAGTAATTATAAGAAAAATATAAAAAAACATACAAAGCATTTAAATATTTCTTTTAATTGTATAAACAACTCGTATTAAAGTTGAAAAACAAGCACGCCATTTGATTACTTGAAAAATTATGACTACATACATACATGCAAAAAAAATCAAATGCGGTTTTCTTAAAAATATATAACAATTAAACATATTGGTACGCCAGTTTTGAGAATTTATTAATACATTCTCTACGTATACCAAGTTTCGAAAAAATTCTTCGTAGATACCGTTTTTTTTTATTGAATTTTCAAAAAGAAAAAAAAAATATTTTTTTTATGTAATATTATTGACATTTTAAAGGAGCTTTTGTATACACATTTTTATTGAAATCGGTTTTGCTGTTAATGAGAAAATCGGAAATGAAAAAACAGTTGCATGACAGGTCATCATCATCATCATCGTGTCCTGTAACCCCGGCTGGGACATAGGGCGTCAACAAAACGTCTCCATCCTTCACGGTCTGCTGCAAGGTACTTTAGCTGTGGCCACGTTTTTCTCTGGGATTCTGCTTCCGCTAAGACAGTTGATTTCCATGTTGTTCTTGGTCTTCCAACCCGCCGTGCACCCTGAGGATTCCATTCAAAGGACTGCTTTGCAATTTCATTGTTTGCTTTCCTCAGTGTATGACCAATCCAACGCCATTTACGCTTTCTTATGTCGACGTCCAGCCGCTCTTGACTTGTCCTGCGCCACAATTCCTCATTTGATATTATTTGTGGCCAGCGAATCTTTAGGATGTGGCGAAGACAGCGATTCACAAAAGCCTGCAATTTCTTCGAAATGATAGACGTGACTTTCCAGGTTTCACAAGCATATAACAGCACGGATTTGACATTGGATTCGAAGAATCTCAACTTAGTGCGTAAGGAGATTTGACTGGATTTCCAAATTGGGGACAGAGTACCGAAGGCAGCACGAGCTTTATTTATTCTACTTTTAACAGAAACAATACTGTCAAGGTAGTTAAACTGTTCCACTTCTTCAACTGGCGTCTCCTGTAGAAAAATACGCTGCTGTGTGGAGCGGCCTGTGAGCATTATTTTTGTCTTTTTGCTGTTTATTCTTAGACCACTCGACTCTCCCTTCACTTGCAGTGTTTGGCACATCCCGTTCAGCCCACTGATGTTATTTGCCAGTAGACATATGTCATCGGCATAGTCTAAATGACTGAGCCCCTCGAACGGTCTCCATTGAATGCCCTGTCGCTCAGCTGTGCCAACACTGACCGTCAATACGTCGTCCATCGCCAGCAGGAAGAGAATTGGCGATAGAACATCCCCTTGTCTCACACCCTGTTGCACTACGAAGGAGTCGGATAGCTGCCCATTGTGCAAAACAAAACACATTGCGTTGTTGTAGGACTCTTTAATAATGGCAACAATTTTTGGTGGAATTCCTCTACCAAGCTACGATCTCCATATACATTCTCGGTTAACTCGATCAAAGGCTTTCTCAAAATCCAAAAGCGGTGATTGAAATTCCATCGACTGCTCGAGGACGATACGCAGGGTGTTGATATGGTCGACACACGATCGACCACTGCGGAAGCCAGCTTGATGCCTCTTGAGTGTAGACTCGATTCTATCCTTTATTCGCTCGAGAATGATGGTTGCCATTAGTTTTGGGAAAACGGACAAAACGGTGATACCACGCTAATTGTTGCAATTCTTTAAGTCACCTTTCTTTGGCAACTTAACAATCACACCATCCTTCCAGTCCCTGGGATAGCTCTGGTTTTCCCAAATGCTTTGTATCAACGGATGTAAAATACTAGCGGCTATTACGGGAGCGGCTTTCAGGAATTCAGCTGGTATTCCGTCCAGTCCAGCTGCCTTGTTGCTTTTGAGGAGATTTATTGATGTAAGGATTTCCAATTCTGACGGGGGTTCGATGTCAATACCCCAATAGGACCTGCGCATCTCGTTTAATTGGGGCACTTCAGCACTCTGCTCAACTGAATCCTCATTTAGCAGGTTAAAAAAATGGTCCTTCCATCTACGAAGCTGATTCTCAATTGATACAAAAAGTGTGCCATCCACATCCATTACAGGATGATTGGTTTTGCTTTTTTTCCCGATCACATCTTTGGCTATTTGGTACAATTCCCGGATAACTCCTCTTCTGGCAGCGATTTCCGCATTATCTGCGAGTCCATCTAACCTCACCCTCTTGTCACGTCTCACACAACGATAGACCATCTTATGTGCAATGCGGTACTGGTGCTCTCTTCGCAAGTCAGCCTTTCGTTGAATATCTGCTTCGGCATTTATTTGAATTTTCAACGATTTGCGAAGTTCGATCTTATCCCAGGTGTCTTGGGATATCCAAGAGTCTCTACGTCTCGTTCGCTTGGGTACAGTTTCGGATCCAGCCTCCATAAAAACACTTTTAATTTCCCCCCACATCTCATCAATTGTTGAATGCTGGATTCCGTTTAATGACGAGGCTCTGTCGTTAAGGGTGGTGACATACATAGTTTCGACATATGTTGGGGTCATTTAAAGCATTAGTAATGAATTTTGAGGTCCTTGCTGCATCCTGCGCTGGTTTTTGTACGGCAGCGGTTCGTAGTTTGAGACTCATCAGAACCAAATGGTGGTCGCTTTCCACATCGGCATTTCTTATACTCCGGACATCACACATAGACTTCCTCCATCGCTGCTGAATCATGATAAGATCAATTTGGTTTTCGGTTTGACCATCCGGATGCACCCAGGTAATTTTTTTGCACGTCTTATGCTAAATACAGTCCCACCAATCACAAGACGATTCGCGTTACAAAAGTCGACAAGCAAGTCACCATTTTCATTCCGTGAACACGCCTATTGTTTTATTTTTATAAAAATTATTTGATAGATTGTGATTGATGGTTATACATACACATATACTATTTAATACTATGAAGTTGATTCATCTCGGGTTGTTCAAATCCGGTTGTCTTTTTGAAAGAATGTTTCATGTATTTGTCAAGGGGTGTTATTCCGGATGCCTCGTATAGTCGCTTGTTGCTGAAATTTTTCGCCGCCGCACAGTGGGACCTCATGTATGGAGAGCGTGCTCAAAATGCAAAATTGAAACTAACGGTTTCGTATAAAATTGTAATGCGGATTCAAAGTTCACATGATTGCTTATCAATATGTCAAGTTTTGAAGTTTTGGGAGACATAAAGGTAATAGAAAATAAGCGATAAAAGTAGCAATTCATGAAAATTCTAAAATCCATTGTGGAGTTGTTGGTCATTTGAAAATTCGAAAAAAATAAAATCGTGGTGAATAGAAAAATATAAAAAATATGGCTTTAAATGAAAGTCAGTAAAAATAAAAAAATGTTTTTTTCAATTTAGATCAGCATGTTTCCCTTACATTTTAATAAGATTGAAAAATTACGCAGAAAATATTCAAAAAATCTTATTTCCATGCTCTCACTTTTGACTTCTGTTTCATATAGAAGAATATTGATACTACTAGAGCACGTATGTATTCGGTTTTAAAAGCATGGTGCGCAAAATAAAGACAAAAATTTTTGAACATTTTCTACGCAACTTTTCAATTTTCTTAAAGTGCAAGTGAAATTAATTGATTTAATTTGATAAAAACATGTTTCTTAATTTTACTGAGCTTCATTTGATGCCAAATTATTTTTTATATTTTTGTATTCACTACGATTTTATTTTTTTCAAATTTTCAAATGACCAACAACTGCGCAATGGATTCTTGAATTTACATGAATTGTTACTTTTATCGCTTATTTTCTATTACACTTCTGTCTCCCAAAACTTCAAAACTTGACATATTGATAAGCAACCATGTGAACTTTGAATCCGCATTACAATTTTATACGAAACCGTTAATTTCAATTTTGCATTTTGAGCACGCTCTCCATACAAGAGGTCCCAGTGTGCGCCGTTCACAGTGTTTCGTCTAGACTCTAGAACAAGCTAGGTGGACAAATCTCATTTTCTCCTTTCAATAAATAAGGAATCAGTAATTCTACAAAATTCTCCCAGACTCCCGATTAAATAAAATGCACGACTGGATCGCACGTACTTGCTCTTATGTTCAAGTTGTGTGGGGCTTAAGAACTTTAAAAAATATTCAAGTAATTATAGAAAAAGTATAAAAAGCATTTAAATCGTTCGTTTAATTGTATAAACAGCCTGATAAATAACTTAGAACTTTAAGGTTGGGTAATGTGGTATTCCATATTCCATTAGGAATACTATACCACATTAGCCCACTGCTAGTATACCACATTAGCCGAAACTCTATATTTTTACAAAAAATACAATACAATTTAAAATGAATACTTTTAAGCAAAACTAAGAATTAAGTAACGTTAATGATTAATATATTCTTCCGTTGCATTGAAAAATTGCTTTGGAACACAATTTTTCAAAGCGCACAAACACTTTTTGTTCCACCCAAAAAAAAACTCAGCTCTACACAATTACGGTTTTAAACAATTTGGTCAAATTAATGAACGATTTTTGGGTTGTTTAAATACGCATTACTACTTTTATTTAAATCACCGTCCACTGAATCAAGAACCGTTGTAGAAGCATGCTTGGTTTTTGAAATAACTGCCTATACCACATTACCCGCATATACCACATTACCCCAACTTACTCTAATAACACACTGATTTTTTTTATCAAAATCGTTGTAGCCGTTCTTGAGATAAATAAGCTTTTCCTTAACGGTTGTATGGCAAGTACCGTTATTTTTTGAGCTAAACAAAAAAATTTAAATTTCCCCTCTGGAGAGTTACAAAAAAACCTTAAGTTCAAAATTTGAAGGAAATCGCTTAAGTGGTTTAGGCTGTAGGTTGAGGTACGGATAGACAGACAGACAGACAGAATTTTGCCACCCACTTTTTTCGTGTTCTCTATCATCGTAATATCATGTTTGATTGTTATCTCAACATTTTTTTTTGCACGAATCCAAAACTTGCCCTATAGTACCTATATCGCAAGTAAAAATATATGCGTCTTATATCAGTAACGAGTGAGTGATCGGGTTCAAAAAACAGCTTGAAACGAAAATAAAATTTAAATGAAATTTATTGTTTAATTGGCGGTGAATTGGATTGCATATAATAACTGTAATTTTTTGTAACTAACTGAAATGTTTTAGTGATGGATTTAGTTAATTAAAGTAAATTTATTTATCAAAATGATTTATTTAACATGTCTAATTAATACATAATAAGGATTTAAAAGTATTAGTTAAAAAAAATTATAGTTTCAGTTTTTGTCAGAACTTTAAAGGTATGTTAAGTACTTGTAACCTCATGTACCCGGGCTAAATTTTGTATATGTTTTACGAGCATTGTTCATAATTATAAGAACATGTACTTTAACCTGCACACTTGAGTTCATCTATTTCTATTTTTATCTTTTTCAAAATACGTTCACTCAATGTCGAAACATGTGTTTTTTTTTTCAATAAATTACTTAATACGAATAGATGAAAGGAACGCCAAACTTTTTGAATTAATTTCTATTTAAATATCAAGGAAAATTTAATTGGGAAGTGGGTGGAGGTCTCTTTCCTGCCGTTAGGTAAGGTTAAAGGCAGTTTATTTATTGACTTAAACTGGAAAAAATATTAAAAAGCAACGCAAGTACAATATCCTGCCATATTTGTTTCTTAAATTACGAATCGACTTTTTTTTATAAAAATCAGTTATTAATGAGCATTTTTTGGAAAATTAAATTTTCATACCTACTATAATAAAAAAAAAAAACAAAAAAAAATAATTTAATTTTTAATTTTACCTAATTAAGTGACTGCTTTGGCTTTTTGAAATCCATTGCTCGTATAAATTTTAGTTCAAATGCTAACAATTAGAATGTATTAAGACTTTAAGTTTTTGAGTACCTACATTGAAATTTACAAAATCTACTTTTTTAGAAGAATCCCTTTTTTGGGTATTTAGTATAAATTGAAAACAACAATGCCACTATTGATAGATAAAAACGATACATTGTGGTATAGTTTTCCTTGAACCTTAAAGTATAAGACACCCAACTGCCATATAAAGGTAATTTTCTCTCACACTTCTCCATATTACCCTTAAAAAATGATTTCTTTTGATTTATATTAGTCGGAAAGTAAAGGTGGAACCGAAAAATTTCTAGAAGAGATTTGCCATTAGGGTTTCCGTTATTTTCTTAAATCATTTTTAAAAAGTGTTTGCCCTAAAAAAGTTCTTAACCAACTAAAATTATTTGTCGGAGGTTACTATCCCGCGTCTTTAATACCATAACTTACTACTTTTCCATACAAATTGTAAGTTGTAGAAAATTGCCCCTCCTGACTTAATGGGGATCCATAAGCCCTTATATCATAGGACCCAACCTATACGCTCTAATTCTTTTATATATACATACAATAACATGTGCTATGAAAATCATCTTAAATAACACTAATTTTTAATGTTCTTTCTGATAGTTAAATCTTAATTCAAACTTTATTTATAATAATTTACAATAATATAACGTGACGACCCCATATCGATTCAAAAACACCAACAAAATATTTTGTCCACCTAGCTTGTTCTGTGTGTTGGTGAGAAAATAGAAAGTAAAAAAATATATACTTTCACCAGAAAGTACACCATACTTAAAATAATACACTGATTTTTTTTTCAAAATCGTTCGATCCGTTTTTGAGATAAATAAGCTTTTCCATAACAGTTGTATAGCAAGTACCTTTATTTTTGGAGATAAAAAAAAATAGATTTCTCCTCTAAGGAACTACCAAAAAGCCTTAACTCAAACATTTAAAGAAAATCGCCTCAGCAGTTTAGACTGAAGCTGTAGGTAAGGTACAGACAGAATTGTGATACCCACTTTTTTCGAATTCTCTATCATCGTAATGTCATGTTTGACTGTCATCTCGAATTTGTCTTTATAGTCCAGTAAATAGAGAGGTTTTACTCTACAAAAGGTCGGGTAGTTCTAAATTTTTGATATGTTGTATGGTATGGTTGGTAGATAAAAATTCCAAATTTCCACAACCACGCCCCCTCCGCCCCCTTCAAAATCCTGGAAAAACCACAAAAAATCGGCACTTTTTTCAGTTTTTTGCCTATAAATTCTTCCCGGTATATTTTTACGGACAAAATAGTATGCAAATTTGTAGACAGCAAAATTTCCTACAAACATGATTCGATAAGTATTTTTGTACAATCACTACAAACGGCACTATGGAGCTCCCAAAAACTGCTAAAATTTCGTATTTTGCAAGATTTTCAGTTTTTTCCCTCTTTACAGCACAATAACTCCTTAACCGTCGAGTTATGGGCAAAATTTGTCTTAATCAATCTTGTAGATAATTTAATTGGCTACCAATTTCATGTAACTACAGTTGACTTCCTCTAAGTCGAACTCCTCCTAAGTCGAATATCCCTCTAACAAGAATTTTTTTACCATACATATTTGTATACTCCTCTCAAATTTCCATACTGTATTTTTTTCTTTCTAAATTGAATTTTTGCAAAACTCTGTCTAACTCCAAATAATTTTGATATCCCGCGAGAATTCAACTTAAAGGCAGTCACCTGTATTTTCATTTACTGACAAATACAACGGGAATCGGGTGAGGATTGGTTTTGAGGAAATTTGTAGACATGATATAGTAATCGTCGAGATGAAAAACCAATACAGTTAATTTCCACTTTTCTAAAATATATTATTTTCGGAAAAATGTATAACAATTCGGGTGCTGTTTAGATGGTACAAATATTTTTAGTAAATCGACTGTGCATAAATTTTTACCACACCCATTTTTTTCGCGTTGTTCTTTTTTTGTAAATAGAGCAAGTTTTTGGCTCGAAAACATCTTAGCCATTGGAGCAAAATTTTAGACTTCATATAGGACTATAAAAAGAATGATCACGGAAAATTTCCACTCACTGTCATATGTCAACCTAAGAATGTAACTTTCCATTCTTGTGGAATTTTCGTTTAATATTGTTTCGACCCTTGAAGGGCCGGAACCAAAAGTGCTCTGGTGATGGCTAACCCTCTAAACCAGAGGTTCGATCATATTTATTGCCTTCAACTTGAGATTCAAAAATTCAAGAGGCTCGGGCATTGTGCCCCAATGTGGCTTAGCCAAGTCGCCGCATTTTGAATTTTTGGACTACATTTACATCTTTGAATAGCTCATTGATCTCACGTTTGTATCTTCTCCTCCAAAAATCGGTCGAATAAAATAACTTGCGAAAGAGCCTAGTATTAGTTTTTATTTCTGCTTTTCATCTTACCGAGTGTAGAAGTGTCTTGAATGTAAAATTGATTGGTAAACTGAAATAGCAGTGGTTTCCAAAAGTATTTTTTCGCTGAATATGCACATAGGTGTCCGTGGAGTAAATAAGAGTATTAACCCCAAGGTAATTGAACTTCTAAACTACTTCGAAGCTGCTGCTAATAAAAGTGACGTTTTGGCAAAAGGTTGTGAACATATGTTTTTTCGTGACAGCAGTTAGTTGGACTTTTACTCGTTTTCTTCAAGACCAATATATTTCACCTGTTCTTCAATCACCCATGAAGAACTCTATAAAGACACAATGGAACACAAGATAGGGCATTCTGTGTGAACACTTCTCTATGCACTACTGTTCCAGAAGAAGATTAAAAAAGACTTATGCTATCGCATTTCCTCGCCGAATGCACTGTACATGCTTTGAACTGTTCGGAGAAGCTATTCTCTAGTTGCACATTGCATTTTGCATATTACACCTTGTGTTTTATAATACCACGAGATACGGCTGGATCATTTTTCTTGAGATCTCGAGTTGAGTTATCGCCATATAGAGCTATTGACGATGAATGCTTCCATAAGCGGCCTTGAAGCCAATGCAGAAACTTTATGTCTCGACTTGAAGTTCATTGGTCATTTCCAGAATTTTCTTCAGGGATAAGATTTTGGGAATCTTTAACTGACATTCGTTTTAATATCCTTTTAATAACTACCTACAATTTTTATGGCCATGGGAAAGATTGGTGACAATACTTGCTCCGTAAATAAACAACGTGGACAAAATTCGCATAAACGATTTACTAAAAACCAGTTTTAATCTCTAAACATCACTCGAATTTTTATTTTTTTTCCGAAAATATAATTTGTTTATTTAAAAGTGGTTGAGGCAGTGCACTGCAGTGGATAAAAATTAATTTTCATCTCGTCAATTATCATGCTTTTTAATTTCATCAAAATGAGTTTAGTGGCTTAGCTTTAGTAGAATTTTGAGCGCTTCCTCAAATAAAGTGCACTACTGTATGTCCGAAATTTTGGAAAACATCGACTAAAACACTGGATTCAAAATATCGTGATGTCTACCTAAATTTTTTTGATTCTTTTATTTATACTTAAATGGATTCTGGTGGTAAAGCAAATCGGTAATAAAATTTCTATACGGGACTCCAATACATGGACTGTATAAAACAGACAGAAAAGAAAGTGAGTTAGTGAAAACGTTTGAATAAAAAATCACTTTCTCAATCCTCACCCGATTCCCGATTGTATTCGTCACAAAATGAAAATACAGGTGAATTCCTCTAAGTTGAATTCTCGCGGGATATCAAAATTATTTTTGCAAAAATTCAATTTAGAGAGAAATAAATACAGTATGGAAATTTGAGAGGAGTATACAAATATGTATGGTAAAAAAATTCTTGTTATAGGGATATTCGACTTAGGAGGAGTTCGACTTAGAGGAAGTCGACTGTAGTTACATGAAATTGGTAGCCAATTAAATTATCTACAAGATTGATTATGGCAAATTTTGCCCATAACTCGACGGTTAAGGAGTTATTGTGCTGTAAAGAGGGAAAAAACTGAAAATCTTGCAAAATACGACATTTTAGCAGTTTTTGGGAGCTCCATACCGCCGTTTGTAGTGATTGTACAAAAATACTTATCGAATCATATTTGTAGTAAATTTTGCTGTCTACAAATTTGCATAATATTTTGTCCGTAAAAATATATCGGGAAGAATTTATAGGCAAAAAAATAGTGCCGATTTTTTGTGTTTTTTCCAGGATTTTGAAGGGGGCGGAGGGGGCGTGGTTGTGGAAATTTGGAATTTTTATCTACCAACCATACCATACAACATATCAAAAATTTAGAACTACCCGACCTTTTGTAGGGTAACCCCCCTTTTTATAGCTCTATTTACTGGACTATTAGCACAAATCCGAAAACTTGCCCTATAGTAAATACCTACATGAACATTGTTGTTATAATGGGTTGTTTTGAGTTTTAATATTTGGATGGCCCTAAATCAGCTATAAATGAAGAAAACAAAATTTCCTAATATTTTCAGATTTTTATTTTCATCCCCTATAGTCATTGTAGGGGTAAATTAAATTTCCCCTTTTTTTGGTAAATTCGCGTTAAATCTGCCGAAAAATTCAGAGCATGTAGGTGAGAAGTGGACAAGAAAAAAATCCTACCGGTGGGGGCTCGGGTAATATCTCCCACTGCTTGGACGGGCGGGGCATTTTAATTTAAAGCCAATTTGGGCCCATCTGGGATGACCTTTTTCCAACGACCACCCTATAATGTACATATATCGCAAGTAAAAACCACTCGCTAATAAACATATAAATCTTGAATAATTCTGACTGGATCTTCAAGAAAAAAGTCTTATAAAATAAATTCATTAAGGCAAAGGCATACGAACTGTAAAAAAAATCTATTCACAATAACGGCGCGCGGTATAACATTTCCATTTAAATAAATGTACATAATATGGCATATATGCCCAATGCTGTCATACAAAAAATGGCATAATATTGTATCGTATTTGAATACGCCATATAAATAAATGTCTATCCACACAATTGTCACACAATTGTGTGTTATTTTTATTTGGTGAAATTTGCCATATTTATATGCTAATGTAATACGATCTTAAGAGGAAAAGATATGTGCTCAACTTTTTGACATAAATGAACAATTTTGTCTCTTTTTTGCCAACTGATGTTTGTGTGTCATTATAATCCTGACCAATTTACAGCCCCGGATCTATGGGGGGGCAAACCGGGGCCTGTGCCCCGGGCGGCAGCTTTCAGGGGCGCCAAATCTGTGTGTCTTTAAAAAAATTGAGAATTGGCGAAATGAGATATGGCAATCTAAAGCGTCAAAAAGTAACTTAAAATAAAACAAACAGGATCCCAGTATGACAAGAGTGTTATATGCCTATCCCCGTTTATCCTATTGTTTCTGTATTTTCTCTCTACTCTTTTTTCTCGCTATCTTCAATACAAAAAGCCATCTACCTGTCAGAGAAAAAACTCATTTTTGCAAAAAAGTACTAAGGGTGTATGGTCAGAATTAATTTGCAAATCGAAATCCAAAAGCAAAGTCGGATTTTGTGTTGTTTTTGTAATACATGTACATATGCATATACAATCCAGATCAAATCTGGGGGAAAATATAAAGCTAATATATTTTTAGTTTAATATTTAATTGATTTTACCGTCGATAGTGAGTTTGGAATTTTTTTTTCTACGTTTTGCGACATTTTTTTATCCGATTTGATCGATTTGTAGTAAAGAAATTTGTCCTAGTAATGAATAATAAAATCAAATTGGTAATATTTTTGCTTAAAAACCTATTCTATTTTGTGCTAGAATGAAGTTAAATGAAATTTATTTTGAAAAATGTATGCATTTTCGAAGTGCTGATAAAAGTTCTTTGCGATAAATCTAATGAAATCACAATTTGTTCTTGATTTGTAATTCCAAATCTATTTCGACTTTTTTCACCCAATTTGTTTGACAGATCAGCCATATTTTTAGCTTTTGTCGTTCCTAAATGAAAAGTTACTTAAAGTAACTTTTTTAAATATGACATTGCAACTCTTCTTTTTGACACATTAACCACAGCTAACTAGAGAAAAATAAAAGAATGCTCCACTTTGCAAATCATGTTATGACATTTCAAATTAAGAAATTGCAAATATATAATATCATAAACCGAAATTGCCACCCGCGATTGCAGAGATTAACATCAAAAGCAGCATATGGATACAAAACAAAGAAATAAATAATTTAATTTATAGAAAAAAAGCAACAAAAAGGCAAAATTTATGTCAAATATCTCTGTCAAGATATGATTGCAGAGATATTCCTGACATCCAATCAAGAGATGAAACGGAGTGACTCCATTAGATATTTAATGTCAAGACGAGCATTCTGAGAGAAATTATCTACTATGGAGTCGGGGTGCAAGGAATTCACTCCACTTAGCAAATACCAAAACCATTAAATATCAAACGAAAACTACCTAACCTATTCGAGTTTACAGAGTTCTACTTACCTACAACAAACAAAATGGTTTGAAACGGAACCGTGAGCCCATATCCGTTGCAGCCGATTTTCAATTTTACCCATACCGAGAGCTAAGATGTTTACACATCAAAAATAGTTTTCGAGAAATTAAAACTGAATTTCAATCCCTTTCACACCCTCTAAAAATTTAGGGAACTTTTTAGGAAATTCTTAAGACATCAAAACAAAGCTCTCTACCAAAATTCAGCATTGTCGAAAATTTGTTCGTAGTTTTGCCATTTGTTTGTCTAATTTTCCTGGGGTTTAAGCCGAATTTAATAATTTAACTCTCAAAACTTTTTGTTCAAATCAAAATTTTCTATCGAAGTGGATGTTTTTAAAAATTTTAACATGAAAAATTAACAAAATCGAAAAATAAAAGATTTTTAGTTTTTTTAATAAATTGCGCACAACTTATGGAGCAAGAATAGGCTTAAAACATGCTTGGGCAAAATAAATAATTAAAAGTGGCCACGGCCAGTTTGACCACTCTCTCAGCATTTTCGCTTTTAAGCGTGCTTATGGACCAAATAAACATATTCAATAGTAAAAATCTTTGCACGTAATTGTTCCTTTTTAAATGGTTTATTCAATAGTCCTAATTTCTCATTTTATCCAAATTTCATTAAAACAAATTGAAATGAAAAAATGATTTTCATAAAGAATTATTTTTCTCATTTTTGTTCAACATCTATAATTTGGGGTCTATTTCTGGCTCCAGAGTGCTTTGAATTGGGTTTTCCTTCCTCTTAAGAAATCTGGAATGATTGACAGAACATAAGAATTGAAGGTTGTCCTTATCTAAAGCATGGTCCATTGTCTAATCTTACATGTAAAGTAGAAAGGTCACATCGAGTGCAAATTCATTAAAAAGTTTTAATCTCGCGTTTACAAAAAATCCAACCAAGTAACCCTTATTTATTTTTTTTTCATTTATCTCAAAAACTAGAGGGGCGCCAAAAATAAAATTTTGCCCCGGCTCGGAAAAATCATAGATCCGGGGCTGCCAATTTAGGGTAGTTGTAGTAAGTAATAAATTTTTGTACGTAAACCATAAGCTATAGTTGGGCTTTTATATATTTGTCTGATTTGTCAACTCAAAATCGTGAAAAAAAGCCATCTATTATTGTTGATATGGTTCGTTGTCTGGAATATGAGATATCAAATGAAAGATAATAAATAATTAACAGAGATAATACTGGAATAATAGTCCAGTCATTAAAGGCATTCACTCATCAAAAATTATGATAAGCTGAATTTTGGAGTAGGTTAGGTAGTTACGATGCTCTTAAGAAACAGTTAAAAGGAAGTCAATGTCAAATGCACATCGAAACAGTTTTTCATGAATATCTCTCCAACGTCCAACGGTTACTGCAGAAATAAAATTCTAAGAAGCTATGTTACAACTTGGGATTTCTTCAACATCAAAGGGAACGGTAGTGCTCAGCCCAGCCAAGTTCGCGGCACTACACCCTTTTTTACAGTGACAAACTCAGGAAATTTTCGACCCCCCTCTAACTTCAGTACCAATAAAGTCAGAAACTTAAAACTCGCTGTATTTACTCAAATAGTCAAATATAGTCGGCCCACCAAATTTTATTTCTGTAGAATTAGTAATTTCTGAGATATAGGACTTCGCTAAAACCGTTTATTTTTTTTAAATTATTTCAATGATTGAACTACCTTACCAATGATCATTGAAAAATTAAAAGTCAGTTTTTGGGGAAAGTTGGGCCTATTTGAAATTTTTTTTGACTAGAAATATTAATTAAGTCTTCAGCTTTGATCGCCCATCAAAATAATTAATGATTTTGCCTCCTAAACGTCTCAGAATCAATTACTAAAGTTTTCAATGATGAGTTTCAATGATAGCTATAAGGCGCCAGTTATAGCTATCATCATTGAAACTCATCATTGAAAACTTTAATGATTGATTTTGAGATGTTTTGAAAGCAAAATCATTTATTATTTTGATGGATGATTAAAGCTTAAGACTTCATTAATATTTCCAGCCAAAAAAAAGTTTCAATTCGGCCCAACCTTCCACAAAAATTGACTTTTAATTTTTCAATGATCATTGGTAAGATAGTTCAGTCATTGAAATACGAAAAGTCCTTTCATGTGGAAAGTTGGCCCTATTTGAACTGTTTTTTTGCCTAGAAATATTAATTAAGTCTTCAGGCTTATTTGTCCATCAAAATAATAAACTATTTTACTTCCTAAGCGTCTCAAAATCAATCATTAAAATTTTCAATGATGAGTTTCAATGATTAGCTATAACTGGCGCCTAACTGGCACCTAACTGACTCACTCACTGACAGATCATCAAAATTATGGAGCACTTCACGACACCGTAGAGCTTTTAATTTTCGCACAAAAATAGGTCTTATACATAAAAAATAAAAAATCGAAAATCTGCAATTTTCCATGCAGGGGGAGTGGCATGGAAATGGTTTGAGATGAATAGCAAAAGGAAAAATTAAACAATTTGGGATTTCCTGCTCAGGGGGCGTAGCATCCACCCATTTTTTTAAAACTATGGCATACATTTGGTATTTAATGATTACTGACTAAAATTTGGTTGATTTACTTCAGTAAGTTTTCTCTTACTTACGTAGCTACTCACAATTTGAAATTATTGAAAACTTCACCAGTGAACCCACCAAAGGACAATCGGCAAAAATGTATGGAAGGTGGTCTAGGAACCAATAACAACGTGACGTATGTCCTTGGAAAGGTATTTTTATCCGCTACAATAGTGACTATGGCGGCTTATTTCAAATCACTGTGTGAAAAAAGTTATTCGTTAACCCAGGTTTTGTTTTGGTACATTTTAGTGTGCACAAACTGGTTTTACCAGTACTAGCAAGATGTATGTCGTTGAAAAGGTATTTTTATGAACGATAGTTGTTACCATAACAACTTATTTAAAATCACTGTGTGGAAATAGTTATTCGCTGTTTTAGGGAATTTTTGCACAGATAAAATATATGGAGCATGGGTAACAATTAGAGAATAACTTTTTTCAAACAGTGATTTGAGTTAAGCTTCCGCACTGACTATTGTAGTACATAAAATTTCCTTTCCAATGACATACGTCGCGTTGTTATTGGTTGAACTTACAATCACACTTTTTGCCCATAAAAAAAAACATTTTCTTCACACTAAAATTACCCACAATGTTTCATTAGTTTACGAATAACATATTTCACACAGTGATTTGAACTGAACTAATATGAAAGATACTGTAGGTAATGGAAATACTTTTCCAATGACATATCTATATATTGTCGTTATTGGTAGGACCAGTTTTCATAAATTTTCCCCATACTAAATATGTTTTAGTCATACTAGAATGCACCAGAACACAATCCTATTTAGCAAATAACTTTTTTCACACAGTGATTTGAAGTAAGCCCCCATAGTAACTATTGTAGTACATAAAAATACCTTTCGGACGACATATGTCTTGTCGTTATTGGTCTTGTAGACCGTTTTGTCCTATTCTCCTTTTAGTCAGTATCTAATGATTAAATTCCAAATGCCGTGCTACCTAAAAACAGAAATGCTTTATTCGAGGTACTGCCTCTTGCGAGGAACTGACAAATCCTCAAGGAGTATTACTTGTCATGAAAAAAAAGTGCTTCTCATTTAGCCACTCGGACTCGGCAAAAAAACGGTAGGTCCCCTCCATTCCTGCCAACAAACACGCACACAGGAATGGTTGTGAGTTTGTAAGTCACTAGGCCCTGGTTCTTCATGAGCTGTTGCGCCACCCAATTTATTTATTTATAAATTCCAAATTTCTGTCATAATTTAGAGCTGTTTCGATATTACTCTACCCTAGTTATTTGATATTAAACTTCTAACTTAGAACTTGACATATATGTATTTAAGAACTCATTACTTGTTATGGCTGTAAAACCTCGTGGCATAATGATTCGTGCGTTGGACTATCATGCCCAAGGTGTGGGTTCGATTCCAAGCCACTGCCACCTAAAAACAGAAACGTTTTTTTCCGAATATTTTCTCATGAATAAGGGCGCAGGGTTTAAAGTTAAGAAGCCAAAAGTCCATATGGACTTTTAACCCACCCAAATGGGTCAAAAATCCAGAAAAATTCTTTGCACTGCTGGTCCATCGCTTATGGAATTTTGGATTTGGACCACTAAAGTGAGCCAAAAGTCCGTATTATGTAAAAGCTTTCATATTTGCGTTTCTGCTTACTAAAATGAGTATTTCAAATATTTCTTGCACTCTTTTCAAAGGTTGGTGATATTACTGCGGCTAAAATAAAAAAAAATATTTTAAAATATATATAATTAAGTACAGTCGGCTCCTTCTAAGTCGAAATCCCTCTAAGTCGAATTTCCCTCTAACTCGAACTTTTTCGCCCTAATTTGTATTCCCCTCAAATTTTAAACCATATAATATTTCTCTCCAACTCGAATTTCTGCAAAACTCTCTTTAACTCGAACTGATTTTGATATCCCGTGAAAATTCGACTTGAGGGAGTCGACTGTATATACATTAGGGTGGTAGTTAAAAAAAGGTCGTCCCGGATGGGCCCACATCGGCTCTAAATGAAAAAAAAAAATCCCTAATTTTTTCAGATTTTTATTTTCATCCCTGTAGTCGCTGTAGGGGTGAATTAAATTTCCACTTTTTTTTTGCATTCTAGAAAATTCGCGTAAAATCTGCCAAAAAAATTCAGAGTATGTATGTGCGAACTAGACAAGAAAAAAATCCTATAGGAGGGGGTAATATCTCCCCCCGCTTGGACGGGAGGGGCAATTTAATAAAATATTTGTACAAAATAGACACAAATTAATTAACAAACAACGGCAATACTTACAGTAATGTTTTGTAGCTTTTTGAAAAGCCAGAAGTCCATTCTTACGGCTTGTTTTTAAATTAAGTTATTTTGATGAACAGTTTTGCCGAAAAATTGTTTCAAACTCAAAATTTTGAAGAAAAATTATTTTGTTTGTTTTTAAATTATAGGTTTGAGAACAAATTTTGCTGAAATTGTTTATTCAAAGAATTTTATTTTATAATCAACTATTAAAATGGACTTCTGGCTTTCCAAAAAGGTGCAAGTGCTGCCGTTGTTTTTTAATAATTTTTTTTCTATTTTTAGCCAATTATTTTATTAAATTGCCCCTCCCGTCCAAGCAGTGGGAGATATTACCCCCCTCTTTTAGAATTTTTTTCTTGTCTACTTCTCACCTACATGCTATGAATTTTTCGGCAGATTTTACGTGAATTTCCAAAAAAAAGGGGAAATTTAATTTACCCTTACAGCGACTATAGGGGATGAAAATAAAAATCTAAAAAAATTAGGGAATTTTTTTTTCTTCATTTAGAGCTGTTTAGGCGTTAAAACTAAAAAAAAAACCATTATAACGACCACCCTAATATACATACATAAATAATAATTATCTTACGATGTTGAAAAACAAACAATACTGTTTTTCTAAGGTTTTTCAGCTCCAATATTTAAAGTTTATTTCGTAAGTGTTTCCATAGGCGAGTGGAAGCAATTGATAATTTTTTGTATCGCACACATTCAGAACACGTAAGTACTTACAAAGTTTTCGCTGATTTAATTACATCTAATTTTTTTATGTTTAGGGTTTGGGAAAATTGAAAAATATGATTTTAAAAAAATCATTTGATATTTTTATACAATAATATTGAGTTTTGAGAAAAGGACACTACTATGTTTTTGGATATGTTTTTTGAGAAATTTGAATTTTCGAAAAATTTAATTATAGTCCAGTAACCTTGTAGTTTCTTAGTACTGAGACCTTGCGTCAGGTCCGTTAGTTTTGATTTTTTGCTGAGTTATTTATGATGTTGGCCTAGTATTAAATCTGATTTTTTGACCTCGAGCGCCGAACGCAACATTGGTAAAAATCCAAAAAACCGCGAATTTTTCGCGGTTTTTTCACTTATTGGCTATTTTAACCATTACGCCTTAATTTCCGAATAAAACATTGCTCTACGATTTCAACCTTACTAAATTTGCTTCAATTTGAGTCCAAAGCCGGTTCTGTAGACATAACGGTTTCCAAGAGACGGCATTTCAAAATATAGCAATAAAAAATTTAAAACAACAAGTAGTATATAAAACAGTATAATAACAAAAACATGGTCTTTGACATATGCTGCATCAAAGCAATAGAGCGTGTAGATTGGGCCAAAAGAAGAAAACAATAGTACCGGATGGGGGGTATATATCCCCCCGTTTAGGCGGGAGGGGCAATTTTAAGAAAAGTTGACTTCAAATAGAAAAATAACCATAAAAATACAATGGTAATATCTGGACGAAAATCCATTCCTCATCTCAAAGCCAGAAATCCATTCTTTTATTTTTTTTTAAATAAAGTTTTTTTAGCTGATAGTTTTTGAAAAATTTACTTTCAAACTCAAAATTTTGAGAAAAAGACGATTTTTTTTTGTTAATCTATTTTTTTTTTTTTAATTTTATGGTATTAAGTACTATTTTTGATTTTGATTTTCAATGCCCTTATTAATTCTTAGTTAAAAACTGAAAACCAAATGCTAAAATGACTTCTAGTTTTTGAGAAAACTGAAATTAACATGATCAACTTCACTGTTTTCAGTCTAGTATCCTTTTTCTTCGGGGTGGGAGGGCTCTGCCTCAGATGCGGTCATCATCATCGTGTCCTGTAACCCCGGCTGGGGCATAGGGCGTCAACAAAACGTCTCCATCCTTCACGGTCTGCTGCAAGGTACTTAAGCTGTGGCCACGTCTTTCTCTGGGATTCTGCTTCCGCTAAGACAGTTGATTTCCATGTTGTTCTTGGTCTTCCAACCCGCCGTGCACCCTGAGGATTCCATTCAAAGGACTGCTTTGCAATTTCATCGTTTGGTTTCCGCAGTGTGTGACCAATCCAACGCCATTTATGCTTTCTTATGTCGACGTCCAGCCGCTCTTGACTTGTCCTGCGCCACAATTCCTCATTTGATATTTGTGGCCAGCGAATCTTTAGGATGTGGCGAAGACAGCGATTCACAAAAGCCTGCAATTTCTTCGAAATGGTAGACGTGACTTTCCAGGTTTCACAAGCATATAACAGCACGGATTTGACATTGGATTCGAAGAATCTCAACTTAGTGCGTAAGGAGATTTGACTGGATTTCCAAATTGGGGACAGAGTACCGAAGGCAGCACGAGCTTTATTTATTCTACTTTTAACGTCCAGATCCGTACCACCGTTTGCAGAAACAATACTGCCAAGGTAGTTAAATTGTTCCACTACTTCAACTGGCGTCTCCTGTAAAATAATACGCTGCTGTGTGGAGCAGCCTGTGAGCATTATTTTTGTCTTTTTGCTGTTAATTCTAAGACCACTCGACTCTCCCTTCACTTGCAGTGTTTGGCACATCCCGTTCAGCCCACTGATGTTATTTGCCAGTAGACATATGTCATCGGCATAGTCTAAATGACTGAGCCTTTCGAACGGTCTCCATTGAATGCCCTGTCGCTCAGCTGTACCAACACTGGCCGTCAATACGTCGTCCATCGCCAGCAGGAAGAGAATTGGCGATAGAACATCCCCTTGTCTCACACCCTGTTGCACTACGAAGGAGTCGGATAGCTGCCCATTGTGCAAAACAAAACACCTCGCGTTGTTGTAGGACTCTTTAATAATGGCAACAATTTTTGATGGAATTCCTCTACCAAGCAACAATCTCCATATACATTCTCGGTTGACTCGATCAAAGGCCTTCTCAGAATCCACGAACATGAGGTAAGGCGGTGATTGATATTCCATCGACTGCTCGAGGATGACACGCAGGGTGTTGATATGGTCGACACACGATCGACCACTGCGGAAGCCAGCTTGATGCCTCTTGAGTGTAGACTCGATTCTATCCTTTATTCGCTCGAGTATGATTGTTGCCATTAGTTTTGGGAAAACGGACAAAACGGTGATACCACGCCAATTGTTGCAATTCTTTAAGTCACCTTTCTTTGGCAACTTAACAATCACCCCATCCTTCCAGTCCCTGGGATAGCTTTCGTTTTCCCAAATGTTTTGTATCAGCGGATGTAAAATACTAGCCGCTGCTACGGGATCGGCTTTCAGGAATTCAGCTGGTATTCCGTCCAGTCCAGCTGCCTTGTTGTTTTTGAGGAGATTTATTGATGTACGAATTTCCGATTCTGACGGGGGTTCGATGTCAATACCCCTATAGGACCTGCGCATCTCGTTTAGTTGGGGCACTTCAGCACTCTGCTCAACTGAATCCTCATTTAGCAGGGCACAAAAATGGTCCTTCCATCTACGAAGCTGATCCTCAATTGATACCAAAAGTGTGCCATCCACATCCATTACAGGATGATTGGTGTTGCTTTTTTTCCCGATAACATCTTTGGCTATTTGGTACAATTCCCGGATATCTCCTCTTCTGGCAGCGCTTTCCGCATTATCTGCGAGTCCATCCAACTTAACCCTCTTGTCACGTCTAACACAGCGGTAGACCATCTTATGTGCAATGCGGTACTGGTGCTCTCTTCGCAAGTCAGCCTTTCGTTGAACATCAGCTTCGGCATTTATTTGAATTTTCAACGATTTGCGAAGTTCGATCTTATCCCAGGTGTCTTGGGATATCCAAGAGTCTCTACGTCTCGTTCGCTTGGGTACAGTTTCGGATCCAGCCTCCATAAAAACACTTTTAATTTCACCCCACATCTCATCAATTGTTGAATTCTGGATTCCATTTAATGACGAGGCTCTGTCGTTAAGGGTGGTGACATAGTTTCGACATATGTTGGGGTCATTTAAAGCATTAGTAATGAATTTTGTGCTCCTTGCTGCATCCTGCGCTGGTTTTTGTACGGCAGCGGTTCGTAGTTTGAGACTCATCAAAACCAAATGGTGGTCGCTTCCCACATCGGCATTTCTTATACTCCGGACATCACACATAGACTTCCTCCATCGCTGCTGAATCATGATATGATCAATTTGGTTTTCGGTTTGACCATCCGGATGCATCCAGGTAATTTTGTTGCACGTCTTATGCTTAAATACAGTCCCACCTATCACAAGACGATTCGCGTTACAAAAGTCGACAAGCAAGTCACCATTTACATTCCGTGACCCCACGCCATTTCTTCCCATCACGCGTTCCAGTCCGTAATTGTCTGAACCGACTTGGGCATTAAGGTCTCCCATAACGACTATGATGTCGGCTCTCGGAACACTACTGTAAACCGAGTTAAGATGAGTGTAGAACGCGGTTTTGTCTTCCTCGGTCGCTTCATTTGTGGGGGCGTAGCACTGAATAATTGTGACGTTACGAATTTTTGAACGAAACCTTGCTGTCATTAATCTCGCAGAAATGGGCGCCCATGAGATCAAACTACGCCTCGCTTCTTCGTTCAACATAATTCCGACACCATGCAGTCTTTGGCCACCCTCTCTTTCATCTTCCCCGGAATACAGCATTCTCGTCTGTCCAGTGTCTGATCTGTATTCAGCTCTTCTTCTCCACTTAGTTTCGCTTATGCCCAGGATACTGATCTTTAGGCGAAGAATTTCACGCTCGACCTTCTCGTATCTACCATCGCTGTACAAGGATCGAAAGTTCCATGCTCCGATTTTCGTACGTATGCGGTAGCCAAAAGTAACATTTGCGCTTCTTGAAAGACTTCTTCTATTTGTCAACGATTCATTTATTATTATGGCGTTTTGATTGACGCTCATACATGAAAGATGCCGCACCCCCAAATCCGATGTGCGGTTTACTGCAACCGAAGCTACAGAAGGATTTTCTATAAAAAGATTACCTCTTGCTCTTGGGGACTCATTTCCATTTGTTGTCATAATTCATGTATTTGCTTATATCCTTCCACCATGGTGTTTTCCGAGATATGATTAATAACATACATAAGCTCAGATTTGACAGGCACACCCGCCTTTTGTATGGTCAAACACATAACTGCTCGAGGCCGCCCACTATGGGAAAACAGACGCCTTTTGTAGCCGCCCAAAATGGGGTACAGACGCTACCTACTGCTGCCGTTGGCCTTTTTCCAATAAAAAGCTCCTCCGCCACCAGACTATCATGCCGTTGACCGCTACCTGCAGTTCATCTGTCTTAAGGGGGCTTTTAACCATCCCAAGGACAAGTTTGTGCCCTGACCAGCATCGCTGGGTTGTCTGTTTAACCCGGCATCCATTCGGTCCCCCTGCACGTTAGCGTTACCCGCCCTCTACCACGCGGAGTTTTGCATAGGGGTTTTCCTATCATTGAGCCTAGGGCCATATGGCGCCCTTGCACTCTCAAGTACTTTTAGAGGGCCATAAATGCATTATGGACTTTTAACCCACCCAAATGGGTTAAAAATCCAGAAAAATTCCTTGCACTGCTGGCCCATCATTTATGGAATTTTGGACCACTAAAGTGAGCCAAAAGTCCGTATTATGTAAAAGCTTTCATATTTGCGTTTCTGCTTACTAAAATGAGTACTACAAATAATTCTTGCACTCTTTTCAAAGGGTGGTGATATAACTGCGGCTAAAATAAAAAAAAAATATTTTAAAATATATATAATTATGTATATACATTAGGGTGGTCGTTAAAAAAAAGGTCGTCCCGGATGGGCCCACATCGGCTCTAAATGAAGAAAAAAAAATTCCCTAATTTTTTCAGATTTTTATTTTCATCCCCTATAGTATAATCAACTATTAAAATGGACTTCTGGCTTTCCAAAAAGGTACAAAACATTACTGCAAGTGCTGCCGTTGTTTTTTAACTAATTTTTTCTATTTTTAGCCAAATATTTTATTAAATTGCCCCTCCCGTCCAAGCAGTGGTAGATATTACCCCCCTCTCTTAGAATTTTTTTCTTGTCTACTTCTCACCTACATGCTATGAATTTTTCGGCAGATTTTACGTGAATTTCCAAAAAAAAGGGGAAATTTAATTTACCCCTACAGCGACTATAGGGGATGAAAATAAAAATCTGAAAAAGTTAGGGAATTTTTTTTTCTTCATTTAGAGCTGTTGAGGCCCATCCAAATGTTAAAACTAAAAAAAAAACCATTATAACGACCACCCTAATATACATACATAAATAATAATTATCTTACGATGTTGAAAAACAAACAATACTGTTTTTCTAAGGTTTTTCAGCTCCAATATTTAAAGTTTATTTCGTAAGTGTTTCCATAGGCGAGTGGAAGCAATTGATAATTTTTTGTATCGCACACATTCAGAACACGTAAGTACTTACAAAGTTTTCGCTGATTTAATTACATCTAATTTTTTTATGTTTAGGGTTTGGGAAAATTGAAAAATATGATTTTAAAAAAATCATTTGATATTTTTATACAATAATATTGAGTTTTGAGAAAAGGACACTACTATGTTTTTGGATATGTTTTTTGAGAAATTTGAATTTTCGAAAAATGTAATTAGTTTTAGGGTTTGTTTCACAATGTCTGAGTAAAGTTCTGATTAGTTATTCGACAATTAAATTATCCGCAAATTAAATCCTCTCATTAACGAACTTTGCGTTTCACAATAATCGAAGTAATAAATTAATGTGTCAATTAGCTATTCGTAAGTTATTCCAGTTTTCCATACAAAATATTTTTGACTGATGAAAATATTAAAAAAATAATTAATAATAAACATCAAATGAAGACTGAGAGTTCGCTAAAAATTTTTGGAGGAAACTAGCTGAAGGTTATTAAAAGAACAAATACCTCCATCTGCCTGAACCCAGTGGTACAGAGCTACCGAGGAAAAACGCATCAAAAGTACAAATTTCCTGAAAGTTGAATAAATGAAAATTCAAATTCATCACACATTGACGCCTACGACTCCCTGATTATACAAAGTAGATATGTACAATGTACATATGTACATAATGGTTACTAACGGATGCCAAAGTGCTCAATACCACTAGCAAACGTCCCCGAAAATGTGTTTTTTTTGTTTTGGCGTTTTAAGACTTTTGGGTAATTACTTATACATTGTATATCCATAAGACCAGAGTTTGTATGGATATGATTAAATGAAAGGCATTAAAGTAGCTCTCAAGGTCTAGGTACTCTGGAAGTCAAAATTTTAGGTCCCTAATAGAAAATAAAATGCACGACTGGGTCCCACGTATGCTCTTATGTTCAAGACACTGCGAGTTTAAGAAAATTGTATATACAAACATGGAAATTATGAGAGAAAAATGTAGAGAAGCATGAAATACGACATTTAAATTAGCTAAAACAACTCTTTTGACAGTTTGAGGTGAAAAGAAAGTATGCCATCTTAATTAGTGATGGAATATGATTGTTTGGGAAAAAAAAAATTTTAAATCGTTGGAGCGGTTTTTTTTAAATTAATTTTTTATATATAGTAAAATATAATAAAATACAAAATTTGAAAATAAATTGTGAACCCGTTTTTGAGATATCGAATTTTCAAAAAAAAAGTTTGAAACTTTTTTTAAAAATCCAAAACTTTTTTTTGAAAATTTTGATATGCAATATTATTAAATCTTATCTGAAATTTGAATATACAAAAATTAATTTAAATCCGTTAAGCCAATAACGAGAAAACTCAAAATAAAAAAATACGTTCTATGACAAGTACTACTAATAGTTGCTATGTGTAAAATTTTATAATTTTTGATGGTAGATCGTACTAATTTTAGTATATGAAAAAAGTTTAATCAAAATCGTAGGAGTCGTTTTCAAGCAAAAAAAATTATCCTTTGCGGTTTTTTCACTTTTGTATGGAAGGTACCGTTATTCTTTCATAAATGTGAATTTTTTTCTAAAAATATTTTAGAAAGTACTAAAAACGTCTTAAATATCGAGTTTCAAAAAAATCTATGATGCCGTTTTCGAAATATTTGATTTTCCAAACAAAATTTTGAAATATTTTTTAAAAATCCAAAAAATATTTTTTCAAAAATGTTGGCACACAAAACTATTAAAATTTTTTGGAACCTTCTGTATAAAAAAAATAATTGAAATTGGTCACACCATTTTGAAGAAAATCAAAAATTAAAAAAATGGTTCCTTGGGAGGTACCATTAATAACCATTTTTGAAAAATGGTTTTCCATCCAATGAAAGCCTTTACTAAAGTAAATTTACTGAATTTTTTTAAGAAAAGTTGTCGAGCCGTTTTTGAGAAAAATACGATTATGTAAATTTGCCAAAAAAAAAATGTATGGCAGGTACCGTTATTTTTGGTTCTAAAAAAAAATGAAAAAAATTTGTGGGCATAATCACCAAAAACCACTATGTACCAAGTTTGAAGAAAATCGATCGAGCCGTTTAGGCTGTAGACGAGCAGACAGACAGACAGACAGAATTGTGCAACCCACTTTTTTGGTGTTCTCTATCATCGTAATATCATGTTTGATTGTTATCTCAACATTTTTTTTTTGCACGAATCCAAAACTTGCCTTATATAGCCTATTGAATAGACCTTTTAAAAAGGAACAATTACGTGCAAGGGTTTTTATTATTGAATATGTTTGTTTGGCCCATAAGCATGCTTAAAACCGAAAATGCTACTAAATTCACCCATGCGTTTCAGAGAGAATGGTCACACTGGCCACTTCTCAGTATTTTTGGTATAACTCGAAAACTAAGCCGAATTTGACAATTTTACACACAACACTTTTTGTTCAAAATAAAATTTTCTATCGAAATGGATGGAGTTTGGAAAATTTCTTAAAAAAATTTTAGCTGGAAAAGTAAACAAAGACCAACGTTAACAAATCGAAAAATCAAAGATTTTTAATTTTTTTTTTAAACTGCGCATAACTTTTTTGTAGCAAAGATACGCTCAAGACATGCATAAACAAAGTAATCTGGAGTCTTAAGGCCTTAATATGACATGTTAAAAAAGCCATATTACTTAAAAATTGACATAGATATAGCCATTCAAACTTTACCATTTCTATCATTTTTCGCAGTTTTTGCCCGAAAGCCTATTTTTTGGTACTTTATGACAAATTTAACGTTCCTAGCACCTAGTACCAAATCTTATGTTAATCGGACCAGCCGTTTGGTCTGTAGGTCTGAAAGCATTTAAAAACAGCCGAAGAACGAAATTGCGAGCTAACATACTTTTCAAAAATTCTCTTTAGTTGAAATGTCATATTATATCAAAATTTTGATTTCGAACATTTTTACGAAAGTGAAATTTGCCATATTGTACCGAAAAAGGGACTTTCGGGCCAAAACTGCGAAAAATTATAAGAAATGATAAGGTTTGAATAGGAATATCTCTGTCAATTATGAACAAATATTAATTTTTGAACATGCCATATTAAAGCCTTTAGTCTCTATTTTATTTTGTCCGTGCATGTCTTGACCCTATCTTTGCTTCAAAAAAAGTTATGCACAATTTATTAAAAAATTTAGATATCCTTGATTTTTTTTAGGTTGTTTTTTGTTAACTTTTCCTGCTTATATATTATATATAAAATATATATAAAATTGTCGAATTCGGCTTAGTTTTCAAGTTACACCAAAAATATTGAAAAGTGGCCAGTGTGACCATTCTCTCAGAAACGCATGGGTGAATTTAGTAGCATTTTCGGTTTTAAGCATGCTTATGGGCCAAACAAACATATTCAATAATAAGAACCCTTGCACGTAATTGTTCCTTTATACCCTTCATTTTCCGGTCTATTCAATAGGCTATATAGTACCTATGTTTAATCGCAAGTAAAAATAAATGCACGAAAATATTGCACTTAGCTGTAAGAATGCTTAGCCATTTGTATTCGATCTGAACTAAAATTGCATCACATCATGCAAAAATATTTGTCAAATTCGTCTTCTTTAGCTACATTTAGACCTACGATTTTATCGTGCGTGTACGTTGTTCATTGTTGCCCGTACGCGGAAAAACGAAGGTGTAAATAGCAACACCGAGCATGAATAACGAAGAAATTCAAAGCCAATTTTTAGTTTTTGATGAACTTTGTACGTTATTCATCGTTTGTGGAACAAAGTTCACCGAATGAAGAACGAAGGTCTAAATGCAGCTTTATGCTTCAAATACATTCACTAAAAGTCCTAACTATTACATTTATCTGTTTTAACGGTCGCACATACAGCTTTGAATGTATTAACTGCCAGTTAAATTTGCTAATCAATACTTCATCTGATCATTAAAATACTGAGAACTTTAAGTAATAAATTATACGTATTCAGATATTGTGCAACGTTAATGAGGTTGTTAATTGACGAAAAAGTTCAAAGTAGCTTAGTTGAAACTTTAGTCAGAGAATGTGAAACAAGCCCTTAGTTTAGTTTTAGTTTTATTTTTTTGTCAATATCAGACAACAATTTAAGGCTTAGGAAATGGATTAATGTACATCATTTAAAAAAAATAAATAATAGATTAATAATTTAATATACATTATTTTAATATAAATTTAAGTAAATTTAGATAACAATATTTACAAAGAAGATTCACACATCTTAAGAGACAATATGTATAGTTTTTTTGAAAGTTTCTCTACTCATGTTAATATTGTAGATACTAAATACACTAAAGGTGTTAATATTGTAGATACTAAATACACTTAAGGTAACACTAGGTGAAAATGGCGTTTTCTTAAATTATAGACGATGTCAAACCAACTCTATGCTTAGACACTTGCATTAAAGTTAAAATAACCAAAGTCTGATTTTAATTTTTTAGTATCTAGTGTGAAATGACATCTGTCGCACGAACTGTCATTGATTTAGGCGAGTTCAACTTTAATTTGCTTAGAAAATGGTCTTAACGTGACACTAACTACCATGTGTCCTTAATTCAGGAAAAGTTAGAGAACTGCATTAAAGTTAAACAATTGCTAACTAGTGTCACGCTAATGCCCTTCAAATAGGCTGTCTATAATTTTGTGCCAGTGTATTTATTAAATGTTATACTACAACGAACGGTTGAACGGTTCATGATTTGCATAACTAGTCTTGTGTATTGCTTCTTTCAAATATTTGGTATGCCTTAGACAACGAGAATTTTTTAAACATATTTTAGAACATAAAGTGGTTGAAGCAATATTACCATTCAAAATATCATTAACGTAGAGGGCTTCAGAAAGCATCCTACGTTTTGCAAGGCTTAACAAATTTATTAGTTTTAAACGGCTTTCGTATGGAGGCAGCACAAAATTCTCGCGATTCCAATTGAAGCTTCTCAGTGCAAATAAAAGGAATTGTTTTTGGACGGATTCTAGTTGTTTAACGTCGACATCAAATAAAGGTGACCAAACGATGCTGCAGTACTCAAGAAGAGGGCGAACTAAGCAACAATATATTGCTTTGGTAATGTAAAGGTCATTCAATTCTTTTGACCTACGCTTCACAAATCCTAACATGCTGTTGCTCTTAGAACAAACTTTGCCAATTTGATGCTTAAAAGTGAGGCAAGAATCGACAAGTATGCCCAAGTCTTTTAAAACTTCACTTCTTTCAATGTTTTTTCCGTCAATAATATATAGTTTATAAGACATAAATTTTTTCTTCTAGCTAAAGAGACATTGTGACATTTAACGACATACCATTTATATTGCACCATTTGACTAGACTTTTAATCTCTTTTTGCATTTTGAGTCCATCACTCCCATTGTTAACTACATTGAATAACTTGAGATCATCTGCAAATAACAGAAACCGACAATATTCAAACAATTCAGTCAAATCATTAATAAATAACAAAACGAACAGGGGACTAAGGTGGCTACCTTGAGGAACACCCGAAGTAACATTTATTGCATGAGAATTTACACCACAAAATTTCACATACCGCTTTCTGTCTGATAGATACGAGGAAATCCACTTTAATAAATTACCTCGTACTCCAATTTTCTGTTACTTAAAAGTTAACAACCCAATGTCAATTCTGTCAAGCTAAGCTTAAATATTTCGCGCGCGTTTTTATTATTTTGCCAACTGAACTTTTGAAACAAATTTTCAAAAAAGCAAGCTTAATAAGTCACCTAGAAAATTTTAAAGAGATATAATTTTCGAATCGAAGTTATGTGATACACGGAATTTTAATATTTTTCGAAGTGATTTTTGTGAAATTTGAATTTTTGAAAAATGCAATCAGGTAATTTTAAAAATTGAATCTGAACTTTTAAAACAAATTTTCAAAAAAGTAAGCTCAATAAGTCACTAAGAAAATTTTAAAGAGATATAATTTTCGAATCGAAGTTTTGTGATACACGGAATTTTTTCGTGCGAAATTTTTAAAATTACCTAATTGCATTTTTCAAAAATTCAAATTTCACAAAAATCACAAAACTTCGATTCTAAAATTATATCTTTTTAAAATTTTCTAAGTGACTTATTGAGCTTTTTTTTTGAAAATTTGTTTTAAAAGTTCAGTTAGCAAAATTATATAAAAACGCGCACGAAATAATTAAGCTAATTAATTTTTTTCGAAAATTCAAATTTCCCAAAAAACATATCCAAAAACATATTAATGTTGTTTTCTCAAAACTCAATATTATTGTATAAAAATATCAAGTGATTTTTTTTAAATCATATTTTTCAATTTTCCCAAACCCTAAAAAAAAAACAGATGTAATTAAATCAGGGAAAACTTTGTAAGTACTGACGTGTTCTGAATGTGCGATACAAAAAAATCATCAATTGCTTCCACTCGCCTAATGGAAGAACGCCGAAAGTACGGCCAAACTCAACAAAAATGAAGTGTTATGTCCATTTTGTAGGCAAATTGTGACAAATAGCACAAAAGTTGTTTTTGTAAATGTTTTTGAACCTTTAATTATGAATCTGTAAATTTTCTTGTTTCTTTCTTAAATGATATTCATTAATTTTTTTAAGAACATTTTGAAATAAATTGTTTTTTGGCTAAAGTATGGACTTCTGACCAATTTTCTTAAAAAAATTACGAACTTACGAACCTCTTTCTTCTGGATTTTTAGCATTATGGACTTTTAACCCACCCAAGTGGGTCAAAATTCCATTATGGACTTTTGGCTTCTGGACTTTTAATCCTGCGCCTGAAGTGCTTCTCATCTAGACGTTCGGACTCGGCAAAAAATTATAGGTCCCCTCCATTCCTGCCAACAACACCAATACAGGGATATTTGAGAGCTGGAAGTCACTAGGCCCTGGTTCTCCACGAGCTGTTGTGTTCCCCAATCTGTTTTTACTTTTTATGTCTGACTTTTAACGCACAGGTTTTTTTTACACATAAGAACTTGGCTCTTTTTTATAAGATAATGTTTCTGTTTTCATAAGAGTTTTTTAAATAATTCAATCAATAAAGTGCACATGTATTCTGAACTTACATGTGAATTTTTGGAGGTTTAAAGGCTCCAAATTTTTTTTGTTTCTATGAAATTTCTCTCTAATATTCATTTTGCAAGAAAATATTTGAATCTAATTGTTGACAAAATTTCCTCAAAACAAGAAATTTTGTACTGAGTAATATTTTGTTGATGCCGAGTATTGGACAATAAGAGAGCATTATAAATTCATTCTTTGGAAAGAATCATTCTTCAACGAGTATAAAGTCCTAAGTAAGAGGGGTTTAATGAAGGAGTGAATACAATCGCAAAATCTAATGGCTGAAGCAAGATATAAATATCCAGAAAGTCAAAAAACACGCGCCCACTACATTGGCTTGGTCACATAGAGTGAATGGACAATAATGCTCCAGCCAAGAACTTTCGAATTCCAGCCCCCAAGTTCAAGACAACAATGTTGACTGATTTCTAGAGATCAAGTTACATATTTCGGATTCCAGAGTGCTGGAGCTGAATGACTGGAACTGGAAGTAGTATGCTCGGAATCGTATATAAATGGATCCACATTGTTTCTCAGGCAGCAACTTTAATTGATCGGAGTAATAAAATCACTTTTAGATCCCAGCAATAATAGAGAACATTATAAAAAAAAACAGAAAGAAAAACAACTCCAAATTATAAGGAAGTCATGGAAAAAACAGCAGTAATTCAGATAAAATATACAAAAGAAAAAAAGGAAATGTGAAAAAAATTTGGTTGATGAAACCAATCAAAATATCATCAACAATCGCAATACATGAATCGATAGAACGCTGTGAATGCCTGTTTTTTTTCCCTTCGAGTTCAATATTCAGAACTTACAAGCCCATAATGTATAACTGTTGATATGTTCTCATCTTTTACTGTGAGAGTACTCATCAGCTTGTCAGACAATATGGAGAGGCTAAAAATAAAAAAAAAATTGTTCAAAAGCAGTTTAAGTGACCTCGTTCCTTGAAGCCATTCATGTACTAAAACTCTTGAGAAAGCGATATAAAAATGTCTGACTCACTTACAGGTTCACTGAACAAAAAGTCTTGTGCTACATTTTTATTTTCCTAAAAAACTGTATAATGCCAAAAAACTGACATGATGAATGCGTGTATTAAGTTATATCCAATGACAAAAAAAATTCTTTCATTGAATCCAGCAGCAAAATCAACAAACCTTTTTCCAAATTCTTAGAGATAATTCGTGAATCGTGACATTCACGAAAGTCCAAAGATCTTAAGGTGCCAGTTATAGCTATCATTGAAACTCATCATTGAAAACTTTTATGATTGATTTTGAGACGTTTAAAAAGTAAAATCATTCATTATTTTGATGGACGATTAAAGCTCAGGACTTAATTAATATTTCTAGTCAAAAAAAAATTTCAAATAGGCTCAACTTTCCACAAAAATTGACTTTTGATTTTTCAATGACCATTGGTAAGGTAGTTCAATCATTGAAATAAGAAAAGTCTTTTTATTTTGAAGGTTGGGCCTATTTGAATTATTTTTTTGGCTAAAAATATTTACTAAGTCTTAAGCTTTATTTGTCCATCAAAATAATAACTGATTTTACTTCTTAAACGTCTCAAAATCAATCATTAAAATTTTCAATGATGAGTTTCAATGATAGCTATAACTGGCACCTAAGTTTAAACGTTTTTCTACTTAACCAAAAAAAAAAGAATGCTGGCATAAACAATAATTATAAAATGGAGACCAAAGCGTCAACACTAGCTATATACCTATCATGTTTTCATCAACTTTAATATTTGATAACGAAATACTATACATAAATGCTTCTACATAACAGGGATAAAGTACATACTCGTAATTGAAAATTTCTTAAATTTCGATTTTGTTTTAAGTTAAAATTAATAAAAATAATTGTTTTGAATATATCGGTGGACTAGCTAAGTTTTTCGGTGTTCAAAGGGTAGGCACGGTGCATTCGATTGGACACAAGCGTCCACCACAAGCTTTTTTCAAAGCGAACCTCTGTCTATCAACTCCTACTCTCACCTCCCCGTGGTGAACATCGGGTGCCTAGTACAACTGAAGATGGGGCTCCAATCCCTGTGGACGGTTTTAGGAGGCAGCAAAAGAGAGAAGTGGGAAGAAGTGTTCCCACTAAGGCACTTCTCCTGTATCAAGGCGGCAGCGGAAGAAATTTCCAGATGAAATCAACGGTGGCGTCTACAGTTCCAGCTAGGTTGAACTACTAAGTGAACACCTTATACGGGCTACTACGACATATTCGAGCTCAGGTCTATAAGGGGCGGTTAATCCAGATCCCCACCCTTGGAGTTATATTGGAAGGGTCTGGTCCTCCAGGTTGGGGATATCGTGGCGTCGGGATGACTTTCCTGCGAAGAAGTGCGATGGGATGAGCCGGGCAAAAGAAAACTGAAAGACTTTGACATCTACTACGGTGGCTGTTACCAACTACAAGGACAGCGTCTCTATGGATGTGGATTCGTCGTTAGAGGCAGACTTAGAACAGGAAGTCAAGATCAAGGCAAAATTCGCCAACATAAGCCTCATATGCGCGCATGACCCCACAGAGGAGAACGATGACGACACCAAGGATGAGTTCTACGAGCTCCTGGTCAAGACATATGAGGAATGCCCTAGCTATGACATTAAAATTGTCTTCGGTGATTTAAATGCCAAGCTAGGAAAAGAAGACTTCTTCGGTGGCACAGTCGGAAGATATATAGCCTGCACGACACCAACTCCGATAACGGCTAATCGACTTTGCTGCGGGGCAAAACCTTGTGGTAGCTAGTACGCAGTTCCTGCATCTCGATATACACAAGGGGATATGGCAAATTCCTGGTCAATCAACCGCCAACCAGTTTGACCACATTGCGATCGACCCAAGGCACTCTCCCAGTATCAGGGATGTCCAAACGTTCCGAGGAGCCACCGTTGACTTGGACTTCTACCTCGTTGTAGCCAATAATGCTACAGATATCCATACCAAAGCCAACATCGGACGACTACAGTCGCAAGAAATCGCCAGATCCTTTTTCGATCGAGTTTCCAGCACCCTCTTAAATAGTCCTATGCTGCCAACTGCAAGTATCGAAAACCAGTGGAAGAATTGCCAGGAAGTCATCAGAGATGCCACCTCTGACGTCCTGGGCCTCGCACGGCCACCACAGCGAAACCCCTGGTTCGACGAAGAATGCCGGCAAGTTAATGCAGCCAAACAAAAGGCATACAAAGCGGCGCTGCATAGAAGGACCAGAGCTGCTCGCGAGCTCTACGAGCAGAAGAGGAGAGAGCAACAGAAGCTTCAAAAAAGGAAAAGAAAGAGCATGAGCGCGTGATCGAGGAATTAGAGGGATGCCATTGCAGGAATGAATTTCGGAAGTCTTACCAAAAAGTAAAAGGAACCTCCCAGGGTTACAAAGCCAGAACCGTAGTAGAATTGCAGTAGGTGCTGGGGATATGGAAAAATCATTTCTGCAAATTGTATAACGGCGGCGATGACGAACCGAATTCCGCTACCATGCGGATTGCACCATTCAACTTGAACGACTAGGCCAACAATTCCATCCACCCGATCTCACCGAAGTAAAGATTGCTACATCTAAACTTAATTCCAATAACGCTGCTGGAGCTGATGGCCTTATGGCTAAGCTATTCAAAGTGGCTGGCGATGAATTTGGTTGCACCAGCTCATCTGCAAAATATGGTCGGGCGAAAGCATCCCCGATGAATGGAACCTCAGCATTGTTTGCCCCATCCACACTACCTATTCATCGATTTCAAAGCCGCGTATGACAGCATCTATAGAGACGAGCTATTTAGAGCAATGTCTAGTTTTGGCATCCCTGCCAAACTCGTCAGTTTGTGCAAGATGACGATGGAGAATACACGCTCCTCTATCAAGGTCGGCAAAGACCTCACCGACACCTTTGATGTCAAAAAAGGTTTTAGGCAAGGCGACACGCTGTTATACGACTTCTTCAAAATCGTTCTTAAAAGAATAGTGGAAAAATCTCACGTCAACACTAGAGGCACAATCTTTCAAAAGTCCGTCCAATTACTCGATAACGCTGACAATATTGACATAATCGGATGAATAAATCGAGATGTCAGTGGTGCGTTCGTGAGTATTGAGAAGGGAGCCAAAAAGATGGGGTTAACGGTGAATGAAAGCAAAACAAATATGCTGTCAACAAGAAAGGACACCCAACACCGACGTCTAGGATAGAACGTCACTATAGACAGCTATAATTTTAAGGTGGTCAGAGACTTTGTCTATCTAGGATCCGCTATAAGCTCAGCGGACGATACCACTGCTGAGATCAAACGAAGAATTACTCTTGCCAATCGCTGTTTCTTTGGGCTAAGAAGGCAATTGAGAAGCAAAGCCCTCTCTCGAGCAACTAAACTGTCCCTGTATAAGACGCTTATCATCCCGGTTCTGATGTATGGTGCAGAGGCAAGGACACTGCTAACGGTGGATGAGAACGCGTTAGGCTGTTTTGAGAGTTAAATTCTGTGAGTGATTTTTGGTCCCGTCTGCATAGATGGGAAATGGAGAAGAAGATACAACAGTGAACTGTACAGCGACACCAACCTAGCCACAAAAGTGAAAAGCCAACGACTGAGATGGCTGGGTCACCTAGAGCGAATGGACACCAATGCCTCGGCCCGGAAAGTCTTTGAATCAAACCTCGTGGGACAGCGCAGTAGAGGTGTACAGCGTAAAAGGTGGCGGACGCAAGTGGAAGAGGACCTCAACCAACTTGGCGTGCGAGCCGGCTGGAAGAAGCTTGTTGGTTGAGGCCCTGGTCCATCCCGGACTGTAGCGTGACCTTAAGTAAGTAAGTAAGTAAATAGAAAACTCATTTTGAGTATTAATTCTTTAAACCAAAAAAAGTTGTGAATTCACCACCCATGTTTCATTTCTTAAAAACATGATGAATATCAGCAATATGGTTGAATAAAAACATTAAATATCCTCGCAAGTGCTAAATTAAATATTTGCTGTTAGTTTTTTTTTATTGTTATTTGTAACAAGAGTCCAACTTTTCATTTTCTGGAAACTCCCATTTATATTTGCTGAAGAAAGAATATTGCTATTGAAATGGTACTCAATCATATTTCATATCCCTTTCAACTCATAAGCTACCCCTCATCGCCATCGCCATTGCCATCGCAGAGTCGTGCTCTTATCAATCCAAATGAATTTATTTTTAATCCCCGAGTGTACCATTTTAATTTCCTGTCCGACCCTTCACAGCAATAAGGCTTATCGCCTCGCACTTGGCATCAAATATGTATATACCCCATTTTCAGTTGAATTAATCGATATTTTTTTTATTATTACTGTCCATCGGCTATGCCGGTTATTAGTTCACTATAGCTGAAGTACCATTTTGAAAGTTGAAAAATAAAACACAATAAAGTAAAACTGTTCGCTGCCCTACTCCCTGTACTACAAGGAGCACACCCTTAAAAGAGTTATTACAAATCAATGACTTTTTACTTTTTGCCCAAACGTAGTAGAGTTACCTACTATGGTAGTTTGCTATAATAGTAACCATGAAAAATAAAATTAAACAAAAAAGAAACAAAAGGGAATGAACAAACCCAAAAGAAGGGAAAATTCTGGTCAAATTGCCAAAAGTAAGCAAATTTTCATGGCTGTTTCCTCCATTCTGCGTCAGTTTGTGAGATGCTTATGTGCTAACTGAGAAACAAAAGCATCCTTTTTTGAATATACACTCTCATCCCATAGATTCTCTGATTCTCTATTATTTTGTGTCCCGTCCCGGTCCGAGTCGCTAGATAGAATTGCATAATCGATGAATGGGCGTGGGTAACTTTGAAAACTCTTAACGCTACCCTAGAGATGTGGACTGATGGTAAAGTTTCGAAAAACCAAAAAACAAAAGCGTATATAGGAACCGCATCAAATCCCTGAAAAGTGCAAACTGTGTGTCCTTTAGTTATGTTGGTGTTGTTGTTTTTTTTTTTTTTCTTATTTTAATTTTATTTTATTTTTGTCTGTGATAAACGAGATCCCTGAATCTCCTGGCAGTCAACCAACTCTATCAGATTTATGTGTAATCGCATTAAGATTACTAATTCCTTGTCTCCAACTTTAAATGCAAGCGAGAAGGGAGACGACCGACGACGAAAGCTAGAGATATTTATGTTTGTATGACTTCCACTTCCCAGTCCCACTCTTTGCTTTGTCTTATTCCACTTTTACCTCATTCTTGCACTTAAATCTTCATCGTCGTCGTCTTCGATGCAATTTCCTATTGTTATGGCTTTCCAGCTAGGCATAAATAATAATTTCTTATATTATGCATGTTCCCGGTTGTATAGGCTTGGGAAAATGAGAGTATTGCCCTTTTGGAAGGAAATCTCCCTTCGGAGATGGGATTTTTTTTTTACTCCGAATTTAAATCCACAAAAGGGGAACTTTTTCACCAATGAATATGGAGATGGAGATCTTGGAATCCTTCCCCCTTTGGAATATGGCAGAGAAATTTTGCCTCTCTTCAATCTGCAATGGAATAGAGGATACTAACTTAACATTGATTCTCATGTGAATTCTGCGCACAGTCCATACAGCATTTCAAAAAGGACCCAACAATGGGATATGATGTTTTATCTACTGCAGAGGAGGAAGATCTCCTCAATATAGTAGTCGTAATGAAATAATTTGATAATGTGTGCACCATAAAAAGAGAGAGAGAGAAAGATTTCTATGCGCTGCTGGCCTTGAAATGCTCCCACTAACAACGATGACGATGATGATGACGACGATGATGATGATGACAACAACGACTTTGGTATATTGTGCTCTGCACGGTCATCCCTGCAGAAGCATCAACGAAATGTGGAGGCGTGAAGCGAAACAGTGATGGAATTTAAACTAGGACCACGAGGCCTTTGCTATAAAGGGCTCCAAAATTGTACGCCATGTTTATTCGTTATTTTCTTGTGATGTCGAGTTTGATTTCTTCTTATCTCATTTTCATAATATTCAACATAAATTCATATTCATATTCATATTGAATGTATCAATTTGCAAAACAAAAAAGTTATCTATCCGCCAGTTTTGCGTTATTTAAAATTAATCCCGATTTAAAGCATTATTGCAGGTGAGTAGACCAAATTTTGATCAAGATTAAATAAAATGCACGACTGGGTCGCGCGTACTTGCTCTTATGTTCAAGACACTGCGAGTTTAAGAAAATTGTATATACAAACATGGAAATTATGAGAGAAAAATGTAGAGAAGCATGAAATACGACATTTAAATTAGCTAAAACAACTCTTTTGACAGTTTGAGGTGAAAAAAAAGTATGCCATCTTAATTCATGATGGAATATGATTGTATGGGAAAAAAAATTTTAAAATCGTTGGAGCGGTTTTTTTTTAAATTAATTTTTTTTATATAAAATTCTTAAAACATTTTTAAGAACAAATTTTGGTATGCAGATTTTAACTATATATTTATGTGTATATAAAAACAAAATTTGAAAAAAAATTGTCAACCCGTTTTTGAGATATCGAATTTTCAAAAAAAAAGTTTGAAACTTTTTTTAAAAATCCAAAAACTTTTTTTTTGAAAATTTTGATATGCAATATTATTTAATCTTATCTGAAATTTGTATATAAGAAAATTCATTTAAATAAATTAAGCTGATAACGAGAAAACTCAAAATAAAAAACTACTAATAGTTGCTATGTGTAAAATTTTATAAGTTTTGATGGTAGATCGTACTAATTTTAGTATATGAAAAAAGTTTAATCAAAATCGTAGGAGTCGTCTTCAAGCAAAAAAATATTTTCCTTTGCGGTTTTTTCACTTTTGTATGGAAGGTACCGTTATTTTTTCATAAATATAAAATTTTTTCTAAAAATATTTTAGAGAGTACTAAAAAAGTCTTAAATATCGAGTTTCAAAAAAATCTATGATGCCTTTTTCGAAATATTTGATTTTCCAAAAAAAATTTTAAATATTTTTTAAAAATCCAAAAAATATTTTTTCAAAAATGTTGGTACCATTAATAACCATTTTTGAAAAATGGTTTTCCACCCAAAGAAAGTCTTTACTAAAATAAATTTATTGAATTTTTTTTAAGAAAAGTTGTCGAGCCGTTTTTGAGAAAAATACGATTATGTAAATTTGCCAAACAAAAATGTATGGCAGGTACCGTTATTTTTAGTTCTAAAAAAAAAATGAAAAAAACATGTCGGCAGAATCACAAAAAACCACTATGTACCAAGTTTGAAGAAAATCGATCGAGCCATTTAGGCTGTAGACGAACAGACAGATAGACAGACAGACAGACAGACAGACAGAAAGACAGACAGACAGAATTGTGCCACCCACTTTTTTGGTGTTCTCTATCATCGTAATATCATGTTTGATTGTTATCTCAAAATTTATTTTTTGCACGAATCCAAAACTTGCCTTATATTTAGTGCCTATAATCGCAAGTAAAATCAATACATTACTTTTTTTTCAAAAAATGGTTATTAATGGTACATCTGAGGGAACCATTTCTTTATTTCTTCAAGCATCCCTCTGGTACGAGTGTGGTTGACACCTTTCAATGATTTGTATACACATGTACATTAGGGTGGTCTTTATATTGGTTTTATTTTGAAGTTCCAACTTGGATAGATATCAAATGTCTCTGAATAGAAAAAAAATGTCCTAATTTTTTTGGATTTTTATTTAACCCCCTGGTCTCCCTTTTTTCACTTCAAGGTACAAATAATGGAGTTAGGGTGGTTCTTAAAACACGCGAAAAAAAAATCAGAACTTATAAAGGGTCCGCCAAATAACTTTTTTTTTTTGAAAATGCTATAAAAAAAACTACTGAATAATTTCTCAAATTTCTTTTTTTATTTGAAAGTACAATCCTTCCGGTTAATAATGGAAAATAATTTCATTCAAATGGCTGCTTCGCTAAGTGGGCCTGCGATTGACTTAGAGAAGATGCCGATTTTGCCAAAAAAATCATCTTTTCAGATGAAGCTCATTTTGATCTTGGTATGTAAACAAGCAAAATTGTCGCATTTGGGGCACAGAAAACCCGCACGCCATTGAAAAGTCGATACACACAAAACGGTGCGGATTTTGGTCCAGAAGCACAATTGGGCCATTTTTCTTCGAGTGGCCGTTACAGTCAATGGCTATCGTTATAGGGCCATGTTGAACGAATTTTTGTTCACAACATTTGGTTTCAACAGGACGGCGCTACGTGCCACACAGCCGAAGCAACACTCCCTGTATTGTAGTAGTAGCATTTTCAAAAAAAAAAAAGTTATTTGGCGGACCCTTTAGATTAGATTCAGACGAAAAAAAATCGTTTTGGTGGAGTGGGGGGTGTATTTCCCGTTCAGGCGGGAGGGGTTCTTTACAAAAAATTTGACCCAAAATAGAAAAAAATTATTAAAAAACAACGGGACCACTTACAATTGCATGCTTTAGTTTTTTTTAAGGCCATGAATCCAGTCTCTAACATGTTTTTTTAAATCAAGTTCTAATTGTAAATAGTTTCTGAAAAAAATAATTTTCAAACGTTAACAATTATTATTTTTGTTTTTATTTGTAGGTTTGAAAATTATTTTTTCAAAAACTATTTACAGTAAATAAAATTTAAATTGGGTGGCGCAAAATCTCGTGGGCCTAGTGACTTACAACTCTCAACCATTCCTGTGTGCGTGTTGTTGGCAGGAATGGAGGGGACCTACAATTTTTTGCCGATTCCGAACGGCTAGATGAGATGCACTTATTCATGACAAGTAATACTCTTGGAGGATTTGTCAGTTTCTCGCAAGAGGCAGTACCTCGGATAAAACATTTCTGTTTTTAGGTGGCCCGGCGGGGAATCGAACCCACACCTTCGGCATGACAGTCCAACGCACTAACCATCATGCTACGAGGTACTACTTTATTTAATTAATTTACAATAAAACTTGATTTAAAAAACACACTAGCGACTAGATCCATGGCTTTAAAAAAAGCTATAGCATGCCATTGTAAGTAGTCCCGTCGTTTTTAATAATTTTTTTCTATTTTGGGTCAAATTTTTACAAAATAACCCCTCCCGACTGAACGGGGGAAATGGACCCCCCCTCCAAAACGATTTTTGTTTTTTCGTCTGAGTTTAACCTATCAGTTCTGATTTTTTTTCGCGTCTTATAAGAATCACCCAACCATTGAATAAATATAAATAGAAGTGACACCGCATTACTCAAAGCGATACTAGAAGATGTTGGCCAATAGAAACAAATAAATAGAAATTATGAAACTTTTGCGTACGCAAACCAATTCTCAAAGGGATATTTATTTAATTAATATTTCCTTTAATACTGGTTTCCATGACAATTATGGGTCAATTTATTATTTTGTATTTAAATTTTGTTTACAATTTGTGTTATAAGGTATGGTGGTATTGGTTTTGTTTGTTTTTTTGTTGCCATGACTATGATTTTTCAAGCTAAGCTGAAGATTTTATTTTTCTTATTGAAATATAGAACAAAATTATTTCAGGATAGCCTTATTATCATTTCATAATGTGTTTAGATAAAAAAAAATATATGTGGGAAGCTTAGAGACTTGTTGATTTTGATTATTTATGTAGGGTGGAGGGTTCATTATCATTTAGTTTCTTGTATGTATAATTTCTGTGAAAAATAGTTTTTGCTCTCAGATTTTAATTTAGGGATGTAGCTAACATATTGTAATAACTTTCCATATTTGAACTATAACGACTCCGAAATGCAAGCAAACGGACACAATAAAGCTTACGGTCGCAGTGCAAACATACCCTTATTATCAATAATTATAGCAACTCTCAAACGAAGGAAGCGCCATCTGCCGGATTATAGCAGATTTGCCAGCTGTCAAATGAAAGCTTTTGGAAGGGAAATTATTGGGAAATTTCCCCTATGGAAAGCTCTGGAAACAGAGACGAGAACCTTCCACCACTTTCCAGAGTTTGGAAAACAAGTATAAAAGGCACATGTTTGAACGGCAGCGACACAGTTTGTTTTTAATCGTGAATGAATAAAGTTGGTTGTAATAAAAGTGAAAAGTAAAGTTTGTGAACTAATTCAGTGGTGAATAATAAATCGTTTTGTTTGTAGTAAGAAAAGTAAAGTGTTTTATTTTGCGAAATAAATAAGTGGACGTTTTGAATAAAGTAAATAAGTTTTATTAACGAACCTGAGAAAATATTACATTGGTGTTAGAAGTGGAATAAAACTTAATTTATCTGTGCACTCAGTAAATTTATTGTGTGAAAAGTAAAAAAAAAAAAAAACAAAAAAAAAAGACAATGGGTAAATCTTTGAATGATTTAAATGTAGTGGAACTCAAGGCAGAACTGAATAAGCGAGATCTTCCTACTGCTGGAACAAAGAATGATCTTATAATTCGTCTGCAAGAAGATTTAAGAAGATGTGGAAAAAACCCGGACACGTTTATATTCGATATTGAAATGGAAGAACAGCAAGAACAAGTAAGTACATCGGGCATGACCAATATGCTTTCTCAGCTGCTCGCAAAATTTGAAGAACAAAAGAATCTTCTAGAACAGCAAAGCCAAGAACAACGTAATGAACAAAAGAATCTTCTCGAACGTTTCGAACAACAAAGTCAAGAGCAGAAGAATCTTCTAGAACAGCAAAGCCAAGAACAACGTAATGAACAAAAGAATCTTCTCGAACGTTTCGAACAACAAAGTCAAGAGCAGAAGAATCTTCTAGAACAACAAAGCCAAGAACAAAAGTGTCTACTGGAAAAACAGACAAATATGCTAGAATGTAAGTTAGATGCCTTTGACAATAGAATTATTGCCCTTGACGAGCGTGTCGATAAACAATTTTCTTCTATCGATAAACAATTGTTAACTGTCGATCAACAATTGTCTAATGTCGATAAGCAATTGTCGACAGTAGAATCAAAGTTCGAAAAAGTGGAAGATAAAATCGAATCCATTACTAAGGAATTGGACAAAGTAAGAAAAATGAAGGTTCGAGAAAGTTCTGGTGACTGTCCTAGGAGAAAGGAGATGCATCCCCCAACCTTCGATGGACAAACTTCTTGGTCAATCTACAAGAAGCAGTTTGAAGCAGCCGCAGCAACAAATGGCTGGGATGAGGAGGACAAATACATAGCTCTGACGCTTGCCCTCAGAGGAACTGCTGCTGAACTGCTGCAAACCATACCAGCAGATAAGAGTGGCAACTTCAGTGCTCTTGTTCAGGCCATTGACAAACGCTTTGGAGATGGCCATATGCAAGAAGTCTTCCGTGTTCAACTCAATACTAGAATCCAAAAGAGGGGAGAAACTCTGCAACAGCTTCAAGCAGACATCGAACGATTGGCACATCTGGCATATCCAGCTGCAGGAGATGAAATCATCAACCAATTCGCAACAGAAGCCTTTGTCCGTGCTGTATCTGACATCAACCTTCAGCGAGCAATTCGAACGGCTGGAAAACGCACACTCCCTGAAGCATTGGCGTTCGCCCTGACTATGGAAGCAGCAGAACAGGCTTCTCAAGGAGTTCATCGGGTAAGAGAACTAGAAATTGAGGAGTGTTCTTGCCAGAGAACTGCATTCCAAAGGAACCAGCGAGATGGACCTGCTCGATGCTGGAATTGTAACAAGACCGGACATCTTCAACGCCAGTGCAGATTGCCACCTAGAAGACCTACATGTCAACATTGTGGAAGCAGAAACTTTAACAACAACAATGTCAATACTCCTACTCGCCCCGTTTCTCAACCGGGAAACGAGTAAGAACCAACTTCGAGGGGCAGAAGCTGGTTTCTGGTATCGATGGCCCCAGAACCACCATCCAGGTCTCACAGACGAAACGAAACAACAAAAGTCTGACTGTGGAGGCAACACTAAACGGCAAGAAGCAAGTGGCTACGATCGACACCGGTGCCACTGCCTCCATTGTTCGAAAGGACTTGGTGAAGATGACGTGGCTGCATAACACCAACGCCTACCGTCTGAAAACAGCAACAGGAGAGGCAGCCAGAGTGTACGGGGAGGTTCGTCTAACGATCCGTTTGGCAGAACTAGAGTTTTCACATCTGTTTCTGGTAGCAGATATATGTGACGAGTGCATCGTTGGAATCGACTTCATGAAAGAGCATGGAGTAATTCTTGATATCGGGAAGCAAGTTCTTAAGTACCAAAATGTGGAAATTCCTATGGTTTATGGCAACGAAAACTCATCAACACTAAGGACCGTCATTAAGGAAGATATTTGCCTGCCACCTTCTTCAGAAGTGTTCGTTTGGACGAAAATAAAGGGTGATTTGGGTAGCCATCGATATCTAATGGTGGAACCAGACTCTGAGCAGTCTTCCCAAAACATCACCCTTGGGAAGACACTTGTGGAACCAAAGAACAACATGGTGCCTGTACGCATACTCAACATCAAACCGTACGAAGTCAAGCTTAGAAAAGGAGAAGTTGTTGGAAGGTGTGAATCCGTATCCGCAATAACTAAAATTATAGAAGCTGACACACACAAATCAGTGGACCCTGGGAAAGTGAACTCTATGAAGGCAAAAATTCTGAAGTCATCCAAATTAAATGAACGTCAGCTAAGTGTTGCTGGAAGCCTCCTTCACGAGTATGCTGATATACTATCGTCACCCAGTGGGCAGTATGGTCGAACAAAACTGGTGCAGCATCGAATCGACACAGGAGACGCGAGACCTATTCGACAACCAGCAAGACGTCTCCCATTAGCCAAACAAACCGAAGTTGCAGAGATGATATCGACAATGAAGAGAGATGGGCTAATCGAAAACTCTAAAAGTCCTTGGGCATCCCCAGTTGTTCTTGTCAAAAAGAAGGACGGAAGTACTCGATTTTGTGTGGACTATCGGAGGCTGAACGATGTGACAAAGAAAGACAGCTACCCTCTGCCAAGAATTAGCGATACTCTGGATGCGATGGAAGGAGCTGAATGGTTCTCAACATTGGACTTGAAGAGTGGCTACTGGCAGGTAGAAATCCATCCAGAAGATCGAGAAAAGACGGCTTTCTCCACAGGAAATGGTCTGTGGCAATTTAAAGTGATGCCTTTCGGACTATGCAACGCTCCGGCAACATTTGAGCGTTTGATGGAGTGCGTTTTACAAGGACTTACTTGGAAATCTTGCCTAGTCTATTTGGACGATGTCATCGTTTATGGTAAGACATTTGATGAGCATTGTGGAAACCTTAAGGCCGTCTTCCAGAGGCTTCGAGAAGCAAACTTGAAATTGAATCCAGACAAGTGCGAATTTTTTAAGTCTGAGGTAAAATACTTGGGACATATCATCTCTTCCCAAGGAGTGAAGACTGATCCTGAAAAAGTTGACACTGTAAAGAATTGGCCAACACCACAGGATAAACATCAACTCCGAAGCTTTCTTGGTCTAGCCACGTACTATCGACGATTTGTGAAGGATTTTGCTGGAATCGCGAAAAGCTTGCACCAGCTAACAGAGAAAGGCAAACCATTCAAATGGTCAAGCGAGTGCGAGAAAAGCTTCCGGGAACTTAAGCAGCGCCTATGCAATACACCAGTTTTGGCCTATCCGACACCAGGGAAACCTTTCATCATTGACGCTGACGCGAGTAACGTGGGAATTGGAGCCGTACTCTCACAAGTTCACGAAGGAGAAGAGAAGGTTGTCGCCTACTACAGCAAGGTACTCTCAAAGCCAGAAAGAAACTACTGTGTGACCAGAAGAGAACTTCTAGCTCTAATATCGGCTACAAAACACTTCCATAAGTACATCTATGGACAGAAGTTCCTTCTTCGAACAGACCATGGCGCACTCAATTGGCTTTTGAACTTCAAAAATCCAGAAGGTCAAGTAGCGAGGTGGATCGAGAGATTGCAGACATACGACTACCAGATCCAACACCGAAGAGGAAGGTTGCACTCAAATGCAGATGCCTTATCTCGGAGATCATGCAAACCGGACTGCAAGCACTGCACACGTCAGGAAGAAAAGGAAGCTGCTGCTATCCAGCGATTAAGAGCTGATCCCATTTACGGTTGGAGTAACGAAGAACTGAGGACTGCCCAACAAGAAGACTCGGATATCGAGCCTATTCTTGCGTGGAAGGAACACCAAGAGAAACCAGAATGGGGTGACATCTCCGATAGAAGTCCAGCTCTTAAAGCGTATTGGGCACAATGGGACTCACTTCATGTACAAGAAGGAGTACTAAGACGAAAGTGGGAATCCACAGACGGCAAATCTTATGTGATGCAGCTAGTCGTACCTCGTTCCAAGGTTAATGATGTTCTTCAAGAGATGCATGAAGGAGCTTCCGGAGGACATTTGGGGGTGAATAAGACACTGGAAAAGGTAAGGCAGCGATTCTACTGGCTGCATGCAAGGGAAGACGTCGAAAAATGGTGCCGAAAATGTGATACTTGTGCTGCAAGTAGGGGACCAGGCAGAAAAGTCCAGAGTAGAATGCAGCAGTATAATGTGGGAACGCCTTTTGAGAGGATTGCAATAGACGTTGCAGGCCCTTTTCCAGAAACCGAAAACGGAAACCGATACATCCTGGTAGTAATGGACTACTTCAGCAAGTGGCCTGAGGCATTTGCCATCCCAAACCAGGAAACCAAAACAGTTGTGGATCAGATTGTTTTCAACTGGGTAAGCAGGTTTGGTGTACCTATGGAACTCCATTCAGATCAAGGGAGGAACTTCGAGTCCAAGATCTTTCAGGAGGTTTGTACACTCCTTGGCATTAAGAAGACGAGGACAACACCGCTTCACCCACAATCTGATGGGATGGTTGAACGATTCAACCGAACCCTTAAAGAACACCTTTCCAAAGTTGTAAGCGACAACCAACGAGACTGGGATCGGCATATTCCATTATTCTTGATGGCCTATCGAAGTGCGGTACATAGCTCAACAGGACATACACCATCAGAAATCCTGCTCGGGAGCTCAATACGACTACCAAGCGAAATCAAATTTGGATGTTATACAAGAGAGCCACAAGGAATAGATGACTACGTGGACAACCTCAAAGAAAAGCTAGTTGACATTCACGAAAGGACGAGGGCAAATATAAAGCTGTCGAGTGATCGGATGAAAACAAGATACGACGCAAAAGCCACAACGACAGGATTCCAAGTGGGAGACCTTGTGTGGTTTTATAATCCCCACCGTCGGAAGGGACTCTCACCGAAGCTTCAACAAAATTGGGAAGGCCCTTATACTGTCGTAACACGAATAAACGATGTCGTCTACCGCATTCAGAGAGGATTAAGAGGCAAACTAAAAGTAGTTCACAGCGACCGTTTGCATCATTATAATGGTGATGAAAGTGATGGATTTGCTCGGGACGATCAATCCTAAGAGGGGGGCAGTGTAATAACTTTCCATATTTGAACTATAACGACTCCGAAATGCAAGCAAACGGACACAATAAAGCTTACGGTCGCAGTGCAAACATACCCTTATTATCAATAATTATAGCAACTCTCAAACGAAGGAAGCGCCATCTGCCGGATTATAGCAGATTTGCCAGCTGTCAAATGAAAGCTTTTGGAAGGGAAATTATTGGGAAATTTCCCCTATGGAAAGCTCTGGAAACAGAGACGAGAACCTTCCACCACTTTCCAGAGTTTGGAAAACAAGTATAAAAGGCACATGTTTGAACGGCAGCGACACAGTTTGTTTTTAATCGTGAATGAATAAAGTTGGTTGTAATAAAAGTGAAAAGTAAAGTTTGTGAACTAATTCAGTGGTGAATAATAAATCGTTTTGTTTGTAGTAAGAAAAGTAAAGTGTTTTATTTTGCGAAATAAATAAGTGGACGTTTTGAATAAAGTAAATAAGTTTTATTAACGAACCTGAGAAAATATTACAATATGTATGTACTGTACATACATATTAACTGGCTCAGTAGAGTAAGTCATATTTTAAACAAGACAAACACTTTGTTTTTAAAATCGTTTGGTCACTTTCCGGAAGCTAAAGTGCGTGGTTTCAACCAAGAGAAGTGCAACAGGTCCATTGCTAGGAAATTAATTATAACATCTTGCTCAGAAGCTCTGATTGATGTCTTTAACATCATAATCTTTCTCCTCTGTAGGAGCATCCACGCATATGAAGCTTTAGTTGGTGAACTCAGGCCTGAAGTGATTTGTCATGAAGCATCGACAGATCCACACCTAGATAGACGTTGTTTTTGGTCTTGATAACAGTCGATACAATGTGTTCAAAAATCATAACACTTAAGGATATCCTATTTGTTTCTGCTTAGATAAAATTTTGTTAAAAAAACACTCATGCAACTTAACATCATAATTTTAAATGGCTAGTGCATTGGGATCTGTCACGCTGGAAGACTTGCAATCGAATATTAGCTTATTCCTTCCGCCATTTTCAAGGGATTATATCAACTATATCCGGCTACAGTCAGCAGAAAATCGTAGGCGTTCTCCATTCATGCCAATGGCAGCCCACCATACGGACACTGTATAGGCCAGGAAACCACTAGAACCTCCTTCTTTGCGCAGAGGTTGTACTAAAGACCATGAAGAAACGAGGACTCTTCTTGATTCTAGTTTATGGTTCTATAGTTGATTTTGTATTGCCATAGAAAACTATGAATTTTTGTTGATTCCAATTCGTAATTAGTTGAGTGGAGTCATCCATAACGTGAGAAGCGCAGTATCACAGAGAATAGAATTATATACGCATCCCAGTACATATAAAAATTACCAATTTTCAATACTTTTCCTTTCGAGCTTTTTCTTCTTCCTCAAAAATTAAATCGACAGAGACGTGTATAATAACAGCTTTTTACTGTACAGAATTTTTTTTCATCATTCATTGGATAAAATAGGTAATGAGTTGGTTTATGCACGTTTTTCTAATATCTGTTGCTCCTACGAAAAAAAGTGCTACAATATTTTTTGTGTAGAATTTTATGAGCATTAATATAAATTCATTAATTAACCTACAGAGTTTGTTAATAGCTCATTTCTTAGATAATTTTACTATCTAAATGTTATTCTGTCATTATTTTGTTAAAAAATAAAATCCGATCGAGCTGTTGAATAAAAACCAAATCACTTTCTTTTCCAAGATGACGGCCTTCTCCTTACCCCGGGCAGGCAACCCACAAACTTGGTTTTATATTGAGGAGATATAGCCAAACACAATTCGTACAAAAAATTTTGCCCATCGATTAATGAAATTTTAATACATTTTTTTGACAAAATAAGCTTCACCATGAAGTTTTTGTACGATTTTCTCTGAATCTATTAATTGGATGAAAAAAGTATGTTAATCTTTTTTGTGTAAGATTACATAAGCTACAATTTTTACCTTCACATTTTAAAAAAAAAACTGCTAGTTTTCGTGAAATAAAGAAACAACTGAATTGTACCCCCCTAAAAAAATTAAGCCCCAGCCCAAATCACGCAAAGTATGTAGGTAGTAAATTAGTGTTTTCTAGTGGATTTTCGGAAACAGTAAAAACACGTCAATTTTCAACTAGCGCTTGAGTCTAAATGGGTTGCCGCAGAACAAAAACCTAAAATAGAGATTTTTTGGAAATTGTTTATGCTTTCAATATTGCTCTCTGATGTTATTCACAAATAATTGATAGTTTTCAAGCCATAAGTAAAAACCTCCCAAAAAATCCACTTTTGCATCATTTTTTGCATTTTTGTCCACGTTGCGTGACGAATTTGTGTTCGAAGACCTCAGATTCCGATTCAGCAACCCCGAAACCATAAAGCAGGGAACAGATCAAAACTACCCCACAATTTGCATGCTAAAAACACAATATGACTGGACTAAATCGCAATGTAACGAAAACGATGGATTTTGAACGATAAATTGTAATATAGGTAGTACAAGAATTTAGTTTGTTTATCTCTTTTTTTTTCAGTTCCTCGATTTTCGATTCATTCGATATCAAAACGCACGTACCAGACCCCTATATTCATGATGCATCACCATCCACAGCCAAACTATCTGTTACTATAAGCGCTCAAAGTAAATGACGGTAATGTTTTTATTTTTAGTTCTTATACTTACATCTTAAAATCTACTTAATTATTTATTCAAAAGCCTTGATAGACCTTAAACTTGAATATGTATATTTAAAATAGCTTTTTATGGCCTTTAGTCCAAAAAATGGCGTTTCGTCCGGCTTACTCACTTGGACTAACCAGTGACATAGTGCGGGCCTTTGTCATACGCAATTTGTATTAAGTTCAGTTTAACTGTAAACTTTATCTAACAAGATTAGAGTTCCCAATCATTAAGCTGGAAGTTTTTTTGTCCGGGGCCGGGCATAGCTCCTATAAGGTTTTTTTACTATACAAATTCTATATAGTACTACTGAAATAAATCAGCCAAGAAGAAGACTTAGCATTAAGGATTCGACTTGTTGAATTATTTTTTTTCAGTAGTATGTATATAGAATTTGTATTACGTATACAAAAACCTTCTTATCTTTAAAATATTAATCATTAAATCAAACGATTTTCTAAAAATGAATAAAAAGTTTTTGGCGTTTGGAAATTCTGTTTACCATACCAACCTATATTCTGCTCACATGCCTATCTAAAAAAAAGTGGTACTAGAATATAGCTTATTTTATCTCCTGTATATTAAGAATTTTATCCAAAAGATCAGATCAATTTAACTCAAGTTGAATACCTCAGCAATGCTATGCAGATTTCGTATCAAGAAAATCAGTACATTTATCATTTATATACTAAGCTTTGAAAAAAAGTTTAATTTGAAAAGGCAACGAAAATCATTCAAAACTACAAATTCTAAAGAAAATTTAAATTTCATATTAGAACACAACTAACATCCAAAGCACTACAATCGTCCTGACACCCATCGTTTCCATAGTAATTCATAATAAACAAAAATAACAAACAATGCTATTATTGAACAATTCCCTTTCGAATACACAAACTTTTTATAATTAAGGAAATTAATTTTATGTTATACACCAACCTCATCATAATATTTAAAGCGAAAGCAGAGCTACTTGAAAACGTTGCGGACATTATGCCCGGTGTCACCTTCTATTTATATTTATTCAATGACCCAACTCTATTATTTGTACCTTGAAGTTAAAAAAGGAAGACCAGGGGGTGTATAAAAATCTGAAAAAATTAGGGCAACTATTTTCAATGTTTTGAATCGAATAAGGGCTATCCAAGACATTGTCCAATTTAAGGACCACCCTAATGTACATACTATGTAAATATAGCCTGTGTTCAATTTAAAGACTTTAAGCTTGGTTATCTTCTATATCGCGTACAGTAAGGCAAAGTTCACAAGGCATTGTACAGCACGCTTTTTCGCAGTATAAATCCGTGCATAGAACCTTTCACACGACGCATGTTTGTACGGCATTTCCGTTTAAACTAGGCCTAACGTATGATATATTAAAATAAAGACTCTTTTATTTACTTGTGCATTAAACCAGAATTCAATATTTTCATACAGACACTAAAGTATAAGACTTCAAGTTTCTCCACATAACGCAAACTTAGAAATTCAAAATGCTCCCAAAAAATCAAAATCAATTACATGCATATCTAGCTACATCTTTTTTATAAACTAACCTTAAAAAAAATTAATTAGAAACCACAAACGTTAAAATAACCCTGGTACATTGTACTAAGTTTTTCATAACTAAAACTAGCAGACTATTTTCAAGCATTAAAAATTACCTTCAAAAATTATTTTTTTTTTCTGAAAATAGGTGATGATACTCCTTATTGAAAAGCCTTACCATAATGTGATGACTTGCAAAAATAAATGAAGTATCATTAAAAAAAAATCAATGGCTGAAAAATTACTGAAAATGCAAACGGGACCCTTAATCATAAAATCCGTTATAACTAGAAAGCAAAGCGAAAATGAGAAAAATACCTCTTAAGTTTTTCAGTAACCCATGGTTTTCATCTGCGGTGGTAACTGTGTGATACCCTGTATAGTAGTTTTGATAACAAGTTATCATAGCATTTTAAGCATTATATTTACTTAACTCTGTTTTATTTTCAATTGAAAAGAAAATAGTTTTGGGTGTCACAGACATTTTGTTGCGGATGCACCGATCAAAAAAGGTAGCATTCTTTTTTTGAAAATTTTATAGCAGAAGATCTATGTAAGTTGCTTATTTTAAATCTCCTCAAAATATTACTTGGATGTTTTCGTATCTTAATGTGCTTGTGCGTGAAGTTAGCACCGCCATTTTTTATTTTCTAGAGTAAAATTGTGCTGTATTGCGCTGATTTTGTGCTGCCTTGTGCCGTAAATATTTAAAAAAAATCGCAAATTTCCAAATTTTGCGAATTCATTTTTGTTTTTGAAATTTCAATATTTCTTAAAAAAGAAAGTTGTGTTATTCTGTGCTACAATTATGCTGCTAGGCGCCACAGAGATACAAATAAAATTCGCAAAATTACAACTTTAATGGACAAGAATAAAATGCGAAGGGCTGTAGCGTGAAGTTGCACCGCCATTTCTCGGTATGCTGTATTGTGATCAACTTGGGCCGTAAATTAAAAAAATTGCAAACATGCAAATTTTATGAATGTTTTTTTTTCGAAATTTCGGAATTTCTTAAAAGTGAAAGATATGCTGTTTTGTGCTCAGTTTGAGCTGTCATGCGCCGAAAAGATAAACAAAAATTGCAAAATTTCAACTTTTAGACCAAAAACTAATACATAGGTACATATATGCCTTAATTGTGCTATTTCGTGCTTAGTTTGTGCTGCCGGAGATACAAAAATTTGTATATTTGCAACTTTTGCGGCCAAAAAACAGCAAACATTTAAAAAAATTCTCATCCGTAAAATTTGTTAATTCTCGATTTTTTTTTAATAGGTAATTACGGCACAAGGCAGCACAAGTTGAGCAGAATACAGCACAACTTTTTTGTTATCAAAAATGGCGGTGCTAACTTCACCCACAGCTTATCTTAACTAACCTAATTCTTTGAAATCAAGTAGGTACAGTATTGAATTAATATGATCATATAGTTTTATTGTGTAAATATTGTTAAATTGAAATAATTATTTTTTTTTGGGTTACAAGCAAGTTTTTTTAATAATATTACATAATAGGAAAAAAACCCTCCTTTTTGCTTTGATAGCAGTTTTTACTTGCGATATATGTAGGTAGATACTATAGGGCAAGTTTTGGATTCGTGCAAAAAAAAAATTTCGAGATAACAATCAAACATGACATTACGATGATAGAGAACACGAAAAAAGTGGGTGGCACAATTCTTTCTGTCTGTCAATCTGTCTGTCCGTACCTCAACCTACAGCCTAAGCCACCGAAGCGAATTTCTTCAAATTTTGAACTTAAGGTTTTTTTTTTTTGGAACTCTCCAGAGGGGAAATTGAAAATTTTTTTTTAGCTCAAAAAATAACGGTACTTGCCATACAACCGTTAAGGAAAAGCTTATTTATCTCAAAAACGGCTTCAACGATTTTGATAAAAAAAAATCAGTGTATTATTGTAGATATGATGTACCTTTAAATAAGAAAAAAAATCACCAAAAACATTTATTACCGGTACCTGCCATATAACGCTTTTTTTGATTTTTGGTTTTCCCATTAACCGCTCATCCGATTTCAATAATATTATTTGCAGAAAAGCTTTGTTAGAATAATACTGCATACCAAAATTTATGAAAAAATAAATTTTGGATTTTTAAAAAAAGATTCAAAATTGTTTTTTGAAAATTCAATATTTCAATAACAGGTTTATGAACTGTTTTGAAATTTCAGTTTTAAATGTATATTAAAAATTGGCATTCCAAATTTTTTTTTTAATTTTACAAAAATTTTATATATAAAAATTAATTTTTATGAAAACGGCTCCAACGATTTTAATTTTTTTTTTTTGCATATATTCATATTTTTTCAAGTAATCAAATGGCATACTTTTTTTGAGCTCTAAGTTATTTATCAGACTGTTTATACAATTAAAAGAACGATTTAAATGCTTTGTATACTTTTTCTATAATTACTTGAATATTTTTTAAAGTTCTTAAGTCCCACACAACTTGAACGATTAAGTCTTAAGCTTATCCCTGATCAAGCCTTCGACTGGAATGAAGCCATGATTAAGCTGGACTTTTGCTAAGCAGTTCTTATTGATGCTAACATTTCATGACCCCCCCCCAAACTGGATGCCTGGATCCGCGCCTGCATACGTTTTCAATTTGTCCAAATATGAGCTGCTTAGATGCAGGAGCCTTGAATTGGAATGGTTACTTAAATTTACTCTAAAAAGTAATCAAGCTATAAAAAACGGCATATGTCCAGTTGGGTTAATTCCGACAAAAATTAAAATATAAGTTTATTACTAAAAAATGCTACATTCAAAAGCAAAGAAATCAAAGAACCACATTATTTTGTCTAACACAATTAAGTAATCAAACATCAGTTTATACTATTTTTTAATATAATTGTGTTTAACTTTGTATAGCCTATTGAATAGACCTTTTAAAAAGGAACAATTACGTGCAAGGGTTTTTATTATTGAATATGTTTGTTTGGCCCATAAGCATGCTAAAAACCGAAAATGCTACTAAATTCACCCATGCGTTTCTGAGAGAATGGTCACACTGGCCACTTTTCAGTATTTTTTGTATAACTCGAAAACTAGGCCGAATTTGACAATTTTACATATAATACTTTTTGTTCAAAATTCAATTTTCTATAGGAATGGATAGCTCAAAAAAATTTACGAAAAAATTTAAGCAGCAAAAGTAAACAAAAACCAACATAAAAAAAAAATCGAAAAATCAAAGATTTTTTAATTTTTTTCTAAATTGCGCATAACTTTTTTCGGAGCAAAGATACGCTCAAGACATGCATGAACAAAGTAAATTGGAGTTTAAGGGCTTTAATATGACATGTTAAAAAAGCCATATTATTTGAAAATTGACAGAGATATATCTATTCAAACTTTACCATTTCTTACCATTTTTCACAGTTTTTGCCCGAAAGCCAAATTTTTGGTACCTTATGACAAATTTAACGTTCCTAGCAACTAGTACCAAATCTTATGTTAATCGGACCAGCCGTTCGGTCTTTAGGTCTGAAAGCATTAAAAAACAGCCGAAAAACGAAATTGCGAACTTATATCCTTTTTTGTAAATTCTCTATAGTTCTAATGTCATATTATATCGAAATTTTTATTTCGAACATTTTTACGAAAGTGAAATTTGCCATATTGCACAGTGGTTTCGGTTGTATGGAGAAGGCGTCAAAATTCAATAAAATCTGAACCACTCAACCGATTTTGATGAAATTTTCAGCTAAGACAAAAAATTACCAAAGAAATCATCTCAATAAATTTCCATCTCCTACCACGCCTACTTTTTGAATAAAGTGATATAGTCACCCAAACTGGCTTAAGCTTATATTAAGTTTTGAGATATTTTTGTAGAAAATGCTCTTTTAAGAAATTCGTCTTCACAAACATGTTTGCCATGCCCACCTTTTGGGTGTTTTTAAACATCTTTTCCATATTAAGGAACAGTCTCAAGCAATAAAATCCAAACAATTCAACCGATTTTGATGCAATTTTGAGGCATGATAAATGACAGCATGAGAAATGATTACAAAGAATATTCACCACTGAGACGCCCATATCTTTTTTTTAGTTCATTTGTGTGCCAATGCATTCTTGTTTTTGTTTCAAGGACGAAGCGTCAAAACTCTTTAACGTTTGAAATAAAATGTGACAATTTCGACTGTTTCGTTAATTAGATAATTATATTTTGCAACAAAAATAAAAACATAGTAAGGGTATTCATGCAACAGCGTAAAGTCATCGTAAACGTGGTAAAGTTTTAAACTTCGTAATTCTGTCACAATTTGTATGAAAAACTTGACAGATTTACGAAGCTTAAAACTTTACAACGTTAACGACGACTTTACGCTTTTGCATGAATACCCATAGTATAACTTTATATTCATAAATATAGAATTTATGTAGGTGTAGGTAGTACCAAAAACAAAAATTTTGTTTGAGGTATCTGCACTCCCTTAATAGAATAGCTAAACGGTCACATGCGCGATTTCAAGTGGTTAAAGTTAAAATTTTCCATCGTGGCATTTTTTTCAAATGAATTGCCAGTTTTTGCTGCCCAAATGTCGTAAACATTCTTCTAAGACAATAAACAAACGTACATTGAACCTAAGGAACATTTAAAATGGGAAAATTAAAAAAATCAGAAACGGTAAACACCAGGAGTAAAACCTGAATTAATCTGTTAGTGGGTGATTGTGGGTGCCAAGGTAATGTTTTTCAAAAAATGTGTGAGTACCGGGACTCGCGTGGAAGATGTGTAAACATTCGTTTTCACCTGAAGGTAAGGGATCGGGTCATTACCACGTATGGCAAAAATTAGGAATCTGTAATACAAGCGCTAAAACAAAATAGTTTGCACCACACAAATTGTAATGAATTTACCCATTAAAAAACACCTTCCGAGAAAACTTTATGACGTCACAAAGTTGTTCCTGGATTCAAAGTTAAAGTGTCAAAAAGTAACTTTGAGTACATCTTTCCAACTCATCTCTTTGATACTGAGTTGAAATGGTTAGTCCGTCAAAAGCAGCTAAAATCACGATGTTTTCATTTTGAGTTATCTTTCGTTTGCTTCTCGATCGTTCGGTTTGGAATTGATCTCATTTTTGTAATATGTAATTGTTTAATTTTATTATCCCCCAGATCTGATCCAGATTAGATAATCATAATAAAACAAACAGGATCCCAGTGCGACAAGAGTGTTATATACCTATCCGATCCCCGTTTATCCTTATGTTTCTGTAATTTCTCTCTACTCTATTCTCTATTTTCTCCCTATCTTCAACACAAAAAGCCATCTACCTGTGAGAGAAAAAACTCATGTTTGCAAAAAAGTACAAAGGGTGTATGGTCAGAATTAATTTGCAAATCGAAATCCAAAAGCAAGGTCGCATTTTGTGTTGTTTTTTTAATACGTGTATGCATATACAATCCAGATCAGATGTGGGGGAAAATATAAAGCTAATATATATTTATTTTTATTGATTTTACCGTCGATAGTGAGTTTGAAAATTTTTTTCAGGTTTTGCGACATTTTTTTATCTGATTTGATCGATTTATAGTAAAGAAATTTGTGCAAGTAATGAATGATAAAAAAAAAATGGAAATATTTTTGCTTAAATATTCAATTTTGTGCTAGAAAGAAGTTAAATGAAATTTTATTTGAAAAATGTATGCATTTTCGAAGTGCTGATAAAAGTTCTTTTCAATAATTTTTCACCCTATTTGTTTGACAGATCAGCCATATTTTTAGCTTTGTCGTTCCTACATGAAAACGAAAAGTAACTCAAAGTAACTTTTAATATGACATAACAACACTTCTTTTTGACACATTAACCACAGTCAACTAGAGAAACAGAAAAGAATGCGCCACTTGGCAAATCATGTTATGACATTTCAAATCAAGAAATTGCAAATAACACTTAAAGCCTAGTACGCAGATCGAGACAAATTTTATCTCCCATATAAAAATTTTCCCAGCACAAATTTTATCTCGTTTTTACTTGCGATATAGGTAGATACTATAGGGCAAGTTTTGGATTCGTGCAAAAAAAAAATTTCGAGATAACAATCAAACATGACATTACGATGATAGAGAACACGAAAAAAGTGGGTGGCAAAATTCTGTCTGTCTGTCTGTCTGTCTGTCTGTCTGTCTGTCTGTCCGTACCTCAACCTACAGCCTAAACCACTGAAGCGATTTTCTTCAAATTTTGAACTTAAGGTTTTTTTGTAACTCTCCAGAGGGGAAATTGAAATTTTTTTTTTTAGCTCAAAAAATAACGGTACTTGCCATACAACCGTTAAGGAAAAGCTTATTTATCTCAAGAACGGCTCCAACGATTTTGATAAAAAAAAATCAATGTATTATTGTAGACATGATGTACCTTTAAATAAGAAAAAAAATCACCAAAAACTTTTATTAACGGTACCTGCCATATAACGGTTTTTTTGATTTTTGATTTTCTCATTAACCGCTCATCCGATTTCAATGAAATTTTTTGCACAAAAGCTTTGTTAGAATATAAATAATACTGCATACCAAAATTTTTGAAAAAATAAATTTTGGATTTTTAAAAAAAGATTCAAAATTTTTTTTTGAAAATTCAATATTTCAAAAATGGGTTGATGAATTGTTTTGAAATTTCAGTTTTAAATGTATATTAATATATACTCAAAATTGGCATACCAAATTTTTTTTTGAAAAATGTTACAAAAATTTTATATATAAAAAATTAGTTTTTAAGAAAACGGCTCCAACGATTTAAAATTTTTTTTTTTGCATATATTCATATTTTTTCAAGTAATCAGATGGCATACTTTTTTTTGAGCTCTAAGTTATTTATCAGGCTGTTTATACAATTAAAAGAACGATTTAAATGCTTTTTATTCTTTTTCTTTAATTACTTGAATATTTTTTAAAGTTCTTAAGCCCCACACAACTTGAACATAAGAGCAAGTACGTGCGATCCAGTCGTGCATTTTATTTTTTTCCAAGCGGTACGCAGCTCCAGCGAAAAATTTGACAGTTGTAACCACTGTACGTGAAAAGGTAAAAGAAAGTCTCCACTTAATTTTGCGCGGAAAAAGAATGCTCCAAGCATTATTTTTCTGGACAAATTGTGACGTTTTATATATATTTCGCTTTTTATGGTTTTTTTTATCCATTGACATCGTATCAATTTTTCGATATAATTTGACAGTTGATGACTTGATAGATCATAGATGGGAGACAAACTATATTTTGAAGGAGAAAGTGTATTTTGATCCAAATGTAACCAATTTCCCCTAAAATCGCCTTTTTCCAGAGAAGTAAAAAAACTGAAAATTTCAGACCTTTTAAAGGTATTTTCATGCGTCCACATTATATTGTTCCCCATCAAGCACATGCGATCAATTTTTCTTGCTCTGCAAATGCTTAGAAGGAATCAGATTTCTGTACATGTAAAAGTTTCAAATTTATGTTAATTTAAGGAAATTTTATAATTTTTTAAATTTCTAACTACGCTACTGTTCTCATTTGACTTTTGATTATATCTCTACAACTTCAGAATTTGTGTCGAGAAAAAAATGTAGAGATAAAATTTGTCTTTGCTCGATCTGCGTACTAGGCTTAATATCACAAACCAAAATTGCCACCCGCGAAGCGGCATATGGATACAAAATAATGAAATAAAAAATTTAATTTCTAGACAAAAAAGCAACAAAATCTTCACCTGGCAAAATGTATGTCATCATTGTATATCCAATATTGTAGGTAGACATTTGGTCGATAGGTTCGCTATGATCGCCTTACCGAGATCCCTTAACAAAAATTAGTATTACATTTGGACGCATAGATGGCCACGAGCTTTTTTTCTTCATGAGAATACTATAGAATTTATATACAATGATGTCATATATCTCTGTCAAGATATGATTGCATCTTGACATCCAATCAAGATATGAAACGGAGTGACTCCATTATATATTTAATGTCAAGACGAACATTCTGAGAGAAATTATCTACTGTGGAGTGGAGTCGGGGTGTAAGGAATTCACTCCACTTAGCAAATACCAAAACCATTAGGTATAAAATGAAAACTACCTTACCTATTCGAGTTTACAGAGTTCTACTTACCTACAACAAACAAAATGGTTACAAACGGAACCGTGAGCCCATATCCGTTACAGCTGATTTTCAATTTTACCCATACCGAGTGCTAAGATGTTTACACATCAAAAAGCTGGGAGCTTTCTCGATACTTCAGACAAATTTTCAAATTTAGGTTACATTGCGAACTATGTTAAAACCTTACTTTTACTTCAAGGAAAAATTTAAAAAATCAACTTTAATGTCTACTGGGTTTTACCAATACAACTTTTGAAATAAAAATCAAAATATCACTAAATAAAAAATAAAATACTTTAAACACCTTGCTCCTTTAATCCCATTAAACAAAAATTTTGAAAATGTTACTTTTATCTAGAAAAAAAATCATTTTTAAATAAATCAATTTTACGCACAAATTTGATTGTATGTTTAGACCAAAAAATTAGCTCTTTTTGAATGCGAAAACGAAACTGATAACACGTGACATTCGAGACGCAATGTTTGCAACGGTAAATATTAAACCATAATCTACTGTAAAAAGTCGAGAAACAAAAAAAATAAGCACTGTTATTTTTTCATTTTTGTCGTATGGGCGAAACCACTGTGTATTGTACCGAAAAAGGGACTTTCGGACCAAAACTGCGAAAAATTATAAGAAATGATAAGATTTGAACGGGAATATCCCTGTCAATTTTGAACAAATATTAATTTTTGAACATGCCATATTAAGACCTTAAGTCTCTACTTTATTTTGTCCGTGCATGTATTGACTTCATCTTTGCTTCAAAAAAAGTTATGCACAATTTATAAAAAAAATTTAGATATCCTTGATTTTTTGATTTTTTTAGGTTGGTTTTTGTTAATTTTTCCTGCTTAAATTTTTTCGTAAAATTTTTTGAAATACCTATTCCAATAGAAAATTGAATTTTGAACAAAAAGTATTATATGTAAAATTGTCAAATTCAGCTTAGTTTTTGAGTTATACCAATAATACTGAAAAGTGGCCAGTGTGATGTGTGACCATTCTCTCAGAAACGCATGGGTGAATTTAGTAGCATTTTCGGTTTTAAGCATGCTTATGGGCCAAACAAACATATTCAATAATAAAAACCCTTGCACGTAATTGTTCCTTTATACCCCTCATTTTCCGGTCTATTCAATAGGCTATTAAGCCAAAACAAAACTTTTGAAAACAAAATTGTTTAGAAAATGCGCATTTTACGAGTTTTCAAAGTCTTTTGTGGAGAAAGCTATAAATCATCTGATAGTACTCATAAAAATGTACAAGATTTCATCATTTTTTTTTTTAGGTGGACATAAGCCGTTTTTCCTTTGGACTCTTCATACTATAAAAACTTTTACATTTGCACTAAAACGATTCTTGAACAACCTCTTGTAAAGCGCCATCTTCTGGATTATGGATGTTACAGACCAACCTGGTTTGCAACTGGAGTGAGCTTTCGAACTTTACTGCAAATTCCATCAATTGGCCAAAACAAAATTATCTAGAAGCAGATACCAGAACATGATAGCGAAAACGACAGCTTGTCAAAAAAGTATAAGAAGCACATGTCTGACAGGCAGGGGACACAGTTTAAATTTAATCGTGAATAATTAAAGTTGGTTATAAACTTTAAAAAAAAAAGATAAGAAGTGAATAGTAAAGATGCTTTTAATAAAAGAATAGGTAATTAGTTTCGGTATTAAATTAAATTAAAGCAGCAGCTTATGGAGAACCAGGGCCTAGTGACTCACAACTCTCAACCATTCTTGTGTGCGTGTTGTTGGCAGGAAAGGAGGGGACCTACAATTTTTTGCCAAGTCCGAACGACTAGATGAGAAGTTTTTATTCATGACAAGTATAATCTTGGAGATTCGTCAGTTCCTCGCAAAAAGCTTTTCTGTTGTTAAATGGCAGAGGCTGGGAATCGAACCCAAACCTTCGGCATGACAGTCCAATGCACTAACCATTATGTCACAAGGTACTAAATTAATTTTGGTATATTGAGTGGTGAACAATAAATTATTTTGTAGTAAGAAAGGTTAGTTGTTTTTATTTGAGAAATACAGAGACGTTTTAAATAAAGTAAAAATAAGTTTAATTAACGAAACCTGAGAAAACGATGTGTAGACGCACCTGGATTAAACATTTTTATTTCAATCAATTATGATAAACATCAATACCTAGATAGGATATGTCCTAGAATTTTTTAAATTGTTTACAAAGATTGAACTTTCAGTGTGTTTCCAGGTTTGAGATTAATCCTTTTAAGCAAATGCACAACTTGCCTCATTGTAATACGTATATGTATGTATGTAACCATATACTTATACCTACCTACATACAAATATAAAATATATAGAACACAGTTCATCAAATTAAATCCACCACTGGTAGCGAAAATAATATTTTGCAGGACGCATAGAGGATTTTTTTGTTTATATTATTCTTTTTTCGTTTTTTATTCACCAGGACAAAATTGAGAAATTTTGAATGCAAAATCTGCACAAAATGTAATGCAAATAGAATGAAAGACTATAGGAGTATGGGAGAACCACTTTTTAAGCGTTTGCGTTGGCTGCATTCATTTTCCCGCCTGAGTAGGAAATGAGTTCCTAGAGAAAGTGCCATACACAAAAAAAAAGGAAAAAAAAACAGAAAAATGAAGCTCTGGATACGGATACAAATTCAAATCTAAAAATGATGATGACTTTGCAGAATTAGAGTGGAATAAATTATGTACATCCATTGTTGACAATGAAGGTGCCTACATATCACGTTTTTCTTCTACTTCTTTTTTTTATGTTTGTTATTATCTGGCTTGGTGACCCCAGGATTGTTGATGGAGAAGGTGTGGCACAAGGCCCATCACACACACAAATACACACACACAACGAAACCATTGTTTCTTATGCAATCTTTTTTTTTATACAAGGGGAGGCTTCAGATTTTCCTGAGCTTTATTGACTCTTTGCAAAAAGTTAAGTAGTATGTACCTGTACCTGTAATGGCAGTTAATTAAATACCCAACGAAAGAGAGCATCCTATCTGGAAGTGAGATCCTGAGTCCTGACATCCATAGCCACATGCTGTGTGCAGTGCACACGCAATGCATACTTCAGACTTATGATGAGATATATTGCCCCACTTGGTGTATTAGAAAATACCCACAACTTTATCTCTTGAGACTTTCTTTAATACTTTTTTCTTTGTTCGTATCTATACATTTTTAAGGCCATCAGCAGCCACTGCTGCATCACCTGAGTGTGGTGCTCTTCTTCGCATGTATCCTTTTTTTTTCTTTGTCGGCCTCTGATGGAGATGCTTTAAGAATTGGTGGTGCATATCCTTTTCATCGTTGATGGGTTGTATATTTAGGTTTTAGGGCATCGTTATGCTGTCTGGTGAAGTAGGATAGAGTGATTGGAGTGTGTGTGTGTTTGTGAGTGCGCACGTGGTGTGTGTGCATAAGAACGACCTTAACAGTTGAGAGACTAAAGAAAAAAGTAACCTTAGTGATTGAGTAATGAATTGGATGCTTAATTCTGACGGCTGACACTCAAATTTCTGCATCTCATAATAAACTTTTTTATATCTTATAAGCGGTAGTAGGTATAGAGGCTATAAATTATAAAAGTTTTTGGCGCAAACATTTCTACTTTCCTATACCTATAACTACATACATACATACATAAGCTATAGGTAAGGTACTGATGAAGCTTGGAGTTATATAAATGTTAATAATATTGATGTATCTAGGCACCCCACCAACACTCTTTTTATACAAAAGATAAAATTAACTTTGAATTAAGTAACTATAGGAAAATGTATCAAGTTTCGGTGGAAAATGAAGGACTTATGAGAAATGTATAAGAATATTATACATATATCTACGTTGAGTAAGAAAAATTGATTTTTTGAAAGTTTTATGAGGATTAATTTGATAAGGAAAACGACGACGTGTGAAAAGATTTACAAAAGGAACACCTGGCGGCTATAGAATTTCTTGGTAGGTACCTACGTAAAATTTAACTTGATTTAAGTTTTTTTTTTTGTATATTTTGGTTCTACTGCCACATCTTGTGTTTTGCATACATAAAAGTTTTTCTTAAGAAAAAGAAAAGAGGATTTAAGCTATGGAAGAGAGTAGCAACAATGGATTGGTTTATGTACCACGTTTATGTTGTTTGCACTGAGGTGAATTAGGGATAAGGAAGTTGTTTTTGAAGGCTTAAAATATATTATTTTTAGAAATTGACTGCTACACTGTAAAATGTTCACTCTGTAGGTACCTTGCCTTCTTATACATATTTATTCGTAATTGCATGCTTCATATTTGAAATATCTGCCTAACTTTTATACCGCAGTTAAAGCATTTAGAAGCGGAGAAATCTTGCTGCGACAAATCAAATATTCAATTTTATATACCTACCTGTTGGCAGTGAGTACACAGTGTCTGTTTCGTTCAGCGTAACTCAAAACGTCTTCATGTTGCGTTATAAGCTTAGCGGGCCATATTTATAGATGGTGTTTAATAATTTCTATGAATATGCCCCAATGAACTCAAGACTTTTCAATTAAAATACTCGTAGATGGTTACGTATGAAATCCCATTTCAAAAATTATTCAAAAATTCGCAGTCTTCCTGGAACTAGTGGAACTCATAAATATTTCTTTTAAAAGTGCCCATATATTTATACAGGGTGTCCCGCACCTGAGTGGAAGTATCGTAGGATGTGGTTCCTGGGTATATGCTAAGAAAAAAATTGTATAGGGGGAAAGTTGTATCTCCCCTCCCTGAGGCAGGGGGGGGGGCAGTTTCTGAAAAATTGACTTAAAATACCAAAAAAAACATTTAAAATCAACGAAAAAACATCTAATAATGTGCTACATTTTTTTTTTGAAAGTTAATACTCCATTCTTGCATTTGGTTTTTAAATAAAGTTGTTTAAGCCAATAGTTTATGAGAAATTAAATTTCAAAGTCAAATTTGTTTAAAAAAATTGTGATTTTTTTTTCTTAAGTCGATATTTTTCAAAATTTTACGTAATTAAGTGCTATTTTTGTGTTCAATATTCATTTATTTTTAGTCCATTACCGAAAACCAAATGTAAAAATCTCTCTTAGTTTTTGAGAAATTAAGAAAAAACAAGAGGTACTTTTCCCAAAAAAACCCGAAAAAATTAATTTATTCATGAATTATCCATAATTTAACCCTTTTTCGGGCTTTTCTGGTAAAAGTACCTTTCGTTTTTTCTTAATTTCTCTTAAACTAAGGGAGATTTTTACATTTGGTTTTCGGTAATGGACTAAAAATAAATGAGCGCAATGAATATTGAACACAAAAATAGCACTTAATTACGTAAAATTTTGAAAAATATCGACTTAAGAAAAAAAAAAATCACAATTTTTTTAAACAAATTTGACTTTGAAATTTAATTTCTCAAAAACTATTGGCTTAAACAACTTGATTTAAAAACCAAATGCAAGAATGGAGTATTAACTTTCAAAAAAATTATAGCACATTATTAGATGTGTTTTCGTTAATTTTAAATGTTTTTTTTTTGGCATTTTAAGTCAATTTTTCAGAAACTGCCCCCTGCTGCCTCAGGGAGGGGAGATACAACTTTCCCCCCATACAATTTTTTACTTAAAATATACCCAGGAACCCAGCCCTTAAATACTTCCACTCAGGTGCGGGACACCCTGTATATTTAAATTTAAGACTTTCGATTGCAACATTATTTTGAGGTGCTATATCAATTTATCATTGTGTATCCTTTGGCATATAATGATTATTGTTCTGGATTGTCACGCTTGGGGCCTGGGAATTGAGTCCCGAGGTTAAACCTTAGTTAACTCTAGAAACGTGTTTTTCAGTCAATTGAAATCATAAGTTAACTCCGAATTAACTCTCCTAATTTGGTGAGTTATCTCTGGGACTAAATTGAGGGCCTTTTCATTTGTGGTGCCATCTCGATTTCGTTATTGAAAGTTATCGGCAGTGCAATTCCGTTGTGGCTCCATCTCTATTCCGATGCGTAAAAGGCGTAGAAGGGTGATATCCATAGTAGCCGCGTTTTATTATCGCTCATAACCCATATGGTTCACCTCTTGAAAATAAAACGATGCGGGTTAGTGCAAAAACAATTCTGTATATAAGTCTCTATTTTTCTCATGTTTATTTGTTTTTCATGTAAACACTTGTTTCTTTTCCTCTCTATTCCTTACACTGCTGACAAATCGCTGACATCATTCACAATGGTAAATAGCCCTCTGCCGGTCAGAGTGAAAACCTCTATCTGGGTTATTAAAATTAACCTATAGATAGAAACCTTGATCCCATGTTGTTTTTGTAATACATGTTAAAAGATAACCTCGACCCAGACCCAGAGATAATAAAACGCAGCTAGTATCACACATCATTGCCCTAGAATTTTTACAACTGAGATATATAGTTAATCCTTAACCATTGTATATAAATTCTATAGTATTCTCATGAAGAAAAAAAGCTCGTGGCCATCTATGCGTCCAAATGTAATACTAATTTTTGTTAAGGGATCTCGGTAAGGCGATCACAGCGAACCTATCGACCAAATGTCTACCTACAAAATCGTGTTTCATGATAATACTATAGATTGGATATACAATGCCTTAACTTCAAAACTTTTCCTGATTTAACTCAGGGTTAATTTATGTTCAGAATTAGCTAACTCTTATTTAACTCAAAGTAAACCCTGAACTGAAAAACTGGCCCTAAGAGTACCTACCTATCAATTGCAATGGAAAAGTGTCTCCCACATCTTAGTCATTTGGATTGGGCAGAAAATTTAAAGTCACATCATTCCCTGCAAATTAGCAACACGCACGCATAGTTGAGAGTTTTAACTTGTAAGCCACTACTAGAGGCCCTGGTATCTGCACCACGAACTGTTGTGTCAGCAAGGTTTTTACAGTCATTGTAACGCATACGTAAGGTCTGTTCTTTTTTGTTGATGTTTCGCAAATGATTTTGAAATCAGGGAATATAAACTCCTCGAGAGTGAAGTTGGAAAGTCTTTTTCTGTCGGCTTTCAAAAGTTTAGATAGTTCCTCGTCTGAGCTTTGCATTTTGGCAATTGTTTTCATATCGAAGGAGACTTTATCGTTTTCTGATATTTCGGATTCATGTAAACGCGATAGGGTGTCGGCCACTATGTTTTCCTGGCCTTTAATGTGTTGTATGTCTGTTGTGAATTGAGATATAAAATCCAAGTGGTGTGTTTGTCTAGGACTTCTCTCTGTTTTTGATACTAAGGCGCTCGTAAGAGGTTTGTGGTCAGTGAAAATAGTGAAATTACGACCTTCCACGAAATATCTGAAATGTTTGATTGCAAGAAAAATTGCGAGAAGTTCTCGATCGAAAGCCGAGTACTTCGTTTCTGTCTTAGAAAGCTTTTTAGAAAAAAATGAAAGTGGTTCCCAGACATCGTCGCTTTTCTGTTGTAAGACCGCTCCCACCGCTCTGTTGGAAGCGTCGGTTACTATGCTATATTTACCATCCGGTTTTGGATACACCAATAGAGTTGCATTGGAAAGTGCATTTTTTGCATTTTTGAATGCATCATTAATGATTTCTGGCCAAGTAAATGTAGCTGGTTTGGATTTTTTGTTTAATGGGACCATGTGTTCATGCATTGGTGCTAACATTTCCGCTAATTTCGGTATGAACCGATGATAATAATTGATCATGCCTATAAAGCGTTGCATTTGCTTTATGGAAGTAGGTTGCGGGTAGTTAAGGATGACATTTACTCGTTCCTTTGAAGGGATAATGCCGTCTGCGCTGATTTCATGGCCGAGAAATTCTAAGTTAGGGACACCAAATATACATTTTGATGTGTTGATTGTAACTCCGTACTCAGAGAGTCTTTGAAAAAGCAATTCGAGATGAAGTTTGTATTGTGTTTCATCTTTGCTTGCGACTAAAATGTCGTCAATATATGAAAAAACAAATTCCAGATCTGAGCAGATTTTAGATATGAGCTGATGAAATGTTTGGGCTGCATTTCGCAGCCCAAAAGGCATTCTGCAAAACTCATACAAACCAAATGGGGTTGTAATTGCGGTTTTGTGTATATCCTCGGGTGCTACAGGGATTAAGTGATACGCTCGTATGATATCGATTTTTGAAAAAATTTTGCATCCACGCGCGTTCATAGAAAAATCTTGTATATGTGATATAGGGAATCGACTGGGTACTGTGATTGCGTTGAGTCTACAATAGTCTCCGCAAGGTCTCCAGTCAATATTATTTTTCTTTTTCACCATATGAAGGGGTGAAGACGCGGGTGAATCAGAAATTCGACAAAGACCTATATTAACCATGTGTTCGAATTCTGTTTTTGCGGCGGCGAGTCGTGAAGGATGAAGTCTGCGTGGACGGGCGAATGGAAGTGGTCCAGTAGTGACTATGTGGTGAACTATGCAGTGCTTAACGGGTGCAAAATAGTTTGGAGGTTCAACTAAGGAAGGGTATTTTGCAAGAATTTTTCCCCATTTATTTTCTAGCGTAAAATGTAGTGGAGTTGGTACATTAAGCTTGCTTATTTCAGCCCTACATTGTAAGTTTGTTTTTGGATCTATTAACCTTTTGTTTTGAAGATCAACTAGAAGGCCAAATTTGTTTAAAAAATCAGCCCCTATTATGGGACGGCTCACAGAAGCTTCGATGAAGCTGTGAACAAAATCGCGCCGGAGTCCGATGTTTAATTTTAGAAGTTTGGAACCAAAAGTGTTGATTGTTGTTCCGTTTGCAGCTGAAAGAAGAATGTTTGTATTTGCAGTTGCCTTTGGAATTTGTTTTTTGCTGTGTGGTATTACGGATAAATCCGCGCCAGTATCTATTAAAAATGTTAGTTGGTTTATTGTATCTCGAATAAATAAGCGGCGATTTGTATTATTCCCACTGTTTGCCGCAGCAACGGTGGGTGAATTTAGTTTGGGGACTGAAAGGTAGATTGCTTTTCACTGTTATGGTTACCGTTTCTTTGTGATGCTCTCACAAAACTGCAAGGTTTGCTACATTTCCGAGCTCTGGAACCATATCGTCTGTGAAACTAACAGACTGAACTATTTTGAGAATTATTAAATCTTGTACCCCTGGTGTTACTTGGAGTTCGATTTCTATACGTGCTTCGCGATCGCGAACGTGATCGAAAACTTAATGATTCGATCATTGATTCTATCTTGTCCAAACGAGATTCTATTTCATTTGAGTTGCTTTTGGGCAAAATCGGGGTCTGAGGAGCAGAGACACTGTATACACTAGCGTTTTGTGAATGTGAAGCTTCAAAAATTTTGTCGGCTAGAGATGTTAGTTCATCAAGAGGCTTATCACCAACTGAAAGAAGTGTTATGTTTATGAGGTGTGGCAGCCGACGCATCCAAAGGTTTTTAACAGTTTCATCATTGAAAGAGTTTCCGGCAAGCTGCTTCATGGACCTAAATACTTCAGATGGTTTTCGATCACCTAGATCTACTTTCTCCACCAGAGTTTCTAATCTTTTGATTTCAGATACTGAATGCCTTTTTACTAAAGCGTCTTTTAAGGCGCAGTATTTTTCCGATGATGGAGGGTTTGTCAAAATATCTATGACTGAGTCACACGTGTCTATCGGAAGAGCGGCTACAGTGAGGCAATATTTTGTTTCTTGACTTGTGATTTTGAAAACCGCAAATTGAGCTTCGGCCTGAATGAACCAAGTTAATGGGTTTGCACTCCAAAAGGGAGGCAAACGTACACGCATCGAATCTATGTGTGAGCCTTCGGAGAAACCGCTTTGCATCGCAGGTGATTGTTCCCCTTGGAGCGGAATCGAAGGTGGTTGTTTTTTATTCTCATCCGGCATATTAAAAATAGATTATAATTCAAAAATTATGTATTTATGAAATAACTAATATGCTAAAGCGAAAACTGTACTTGAAAAACTGTACTCGGAAAACTGTACTTGGAAAAACTGTATTAAGAAAAAAAAACTGTGCTTGACAAAAAAAAAACTTCACTTTAGAATGGAGATATATAATGATCGAAGAACCGAAGATGATTGAATGTTAAATTTTCTCAATAAATTAACTATTTTTTTTTATTTTTTTTACGTAAGAGGAATAAAATCTTTTTTTTTATGCACAAGCTAACACTCTTACCTTACAAAAATATTAATTAATTAAAAATCAATATCTAATGCTGGTCTGCTGTTTGCTGCTGCTGCTGGATACGATCTGAGTGCTGTTGTTGTCTGTCTTGTTGGTTGGTTGATTCATCCGATGGGTGCTGTATAGTGTCGTAGCGTTGGGTGGGACACAAAAGGCTGATTCGTTGAGTTTGGATGCTGCTGGTTATGTTCTGATTTGAGCTCTAATCTTGCCGATTAGATTTTGAATTATTGAGTTGGCTAGTCAATTCTGATGCTAATTCAGTAGATCTTCTTCGATTGTTGTTGTAAGAAGTCGCTTATTGCCGTAGTGATTTGATGATAATATGTTTTTTTAACAGGGCTTCTATTGCATAAGCCTTTGTGGTTCAGTTCTGGCACGTGAGTTTGGCTTTCTTTGGATATTGCGTTTTGTTCATTCGGGGTCACCAATTGTAACGCATGAAAGGTTACATTCGTAGAATGATTGTTAAACGATTTATTTATATTATAAATTAATACATATACGTCTTTATTTAATTATATATATTTATATCGAATATTAAAATTACAAATTTATTATGAAGTGGCAGAGTGATGCCTTGTGCATGGGAACTTGAACTCGACTGTATGAAAAAAGCAAAACTAGAAAAACTACTTCTACGGTTCCTTCAATCATCATTTTGATATAAGATAATGATCATCATCAATATGAAGACAACGCCAACGGTTCGTCTGTTGATGATCATTATCTCATAATCTCTTTTCTTTTATTCTGCAAATAACTGATTCGCAATGCATGGCTAAGCTGGTTCACGATCAAATGCTCGTGAGCACAGTCTGTATGACACGCAAGGTCCACTACATCATCATCTAAATACACGTGTACAAACATGCGACTTTAATATAGTTTGTCAGTGGTTTGGTCTTGGGGGGTTACTTAAATATCTGCTCTCATTTGCACTCAGGGATTCAAGGCATTATGTTTGAAATGCATTTTACGTGGTTAGTCTACAATTATATGTTTAATGCAAATGATCAACGCGTTGACTCTCTGTTGTCAAATTGACGTCAAAAATTTGTCCCAAAGTTTTCTTGTCATGTGATTGTCAACAAAGAATAGTGGTCAGAAATCAACATTTAGCGCGAACTAAATAAAAAGCTGAAGGTGCAAATCACCATGACTAATGATATCTATCGTACGTAGAATACATCCGCCGACCTCCGTTGGCCTTCGTTTTCTTTTTAAAGGTCGAAGATGTTACTAAAAGAGCTGTTAGTTGAACGATTCAACCAATATTCGCAGCATGGTGTGCCAATTTTGAATTGTTTATCGTTTATAATGAGTGTGAAAATTCAACTTAAAATGATTTTAATAGTTTATAACCATGGAAAAGGCATATAACGGTAAATAATTTTTAAATAAATTTAAGAAGCTGTAAAGTGAGGACCTAGTTAAAAAGGATTTTTTGGTTATTAATTTTTTCAGTTGAGCATAGAAAAATCGTAAGTTCTTGCAAGTGTAAAGACTTCATTTTAGAATTGTCACAAAAGGCCACAATTTTCAACATTTTTGGCATGCCATGCTTCGAATATTGGTTGAATCGATCAACTAACGGGTCTTTTAGTACATCTTCAACCTTTAATAAAAACCAAGGTCATCAGTGGGTGCGTGGATGTATTCTACGCGATATAGATAACATTAGTCATGGTGATTGGGACCTTCATTTTTGATATATTTGGCGCTAAATTTTGATTTCCGACCACTGTGCGTTGACACGAATTTAAACAAAGGTCGTTGATTATCTTCATTGATCCATCCACATTGCATTTTTGCTCTTGTCAACTCTGTGTCAACGTTCATAGTATTTGGATGTGTTCTAGTAGTGTAATCATCAACGCTTTATGTGTCAATACTTTGACGAAAAAGGGCACACATCGCATTGACATAGATAACATGTGATCGTACCTATGTATGTATATTAACCGAATGGTGTCATTTGTGTGATCGTCAACGTTTTTGATGTTTTTGGTGACGTTAAGCAGTCAATGTGTTGACCGTATAATTTTAAGTAAACTGATGCCCTTTCTCTCGAGGAATAATGATCTGATCACTATGTTCAGTCCAGATTCTCAGTATTTTCCTCTCCAAATATTTACAGCTCTTTCATAAAATTTTTGGAGATGGTAAACCAAATTTGGAGTAGTCACTGAATGGCGACAACAGGGTGACGTTAAGTGATGTAACGAATACATGCACCAGAGTCTACGTAGTGCACGTGAGTGAGAAGCTCTCCGCTCTGCATTCACCTGACATCATATGTCCAGCAAGAACTATAGATGCATAAGCCTGATAAACGTCACATTCAATAGACGCTATTCAACGTACTGTGTGAACGTTTTGATGATCTAGCTATGTCGCGTCATATTGGAAAATACGCGATGCAATGTGAAACAAGGGATAAACTCCTCCAAAATATTTCAAATATGTACAGGATTTTGGCAAAGAGATACGCAATCATGTAATTTATTCAATCTCGATCTGGAGTAAATTGTGCATGAGCAGTTGGAATAGATGTCAAAAATGCTGCAGTAAAAATTAAAAATTGTTCAACTCTTGCAGCTCCGGCTGCAGCATTTTTGACATCTATTCCAGCTCCGTCTTGAAGAAAGACCAAGCCATCATGGATGCCAGAAGGCTTGGTCTAGATGACTTCAAGCAAAATGCTTGGGATCGGAATAAATGGAAGGCCGCCGTAGTGTCCATCTGGCATCTGAGATTGCTAGGGTGATGCTTCTGCACATCTCAGCTAAGCAACCGCTCCTCGTCTTCTGAAGCAGACAAGCTCAAATTTGGATTATTTGATCAGGAAGTCCCCCCATTTTGTTGCAACACTTGAAGACGGATTTGGGCCTCTTATTTTCAGATCCTATTATGTATAATGTCAATACTTACTCGACATCCAAGAAGTACCCGTCGGTTTTGCGATGGCTGTTTAATTTTGGGCTATAGTGAAGTCGTGTTAATGCTTCAGGACCGCTTTGCAGTATGGAATGGGTTTCCCGAGAACTGAAATGAATTTCCGGGATGATGTTGGTTTCGCTACAGAGCTTTCTGAGTATCAACTCGTCCAAGAGCTTACTTAGATTATTGAGAAATGACATCGTTCTGTCAGTAGTTTTCCATGTTTGGAGGAAGTAGCAGTTTTCAATGCAGATATTGAGAATGCTGGCTAGGAAGACCAATTGTGTTTTTGGAAGTATTTTAGAACAAAGTTGGATAATCCATACAGTCTAACAAACATTTTTTTGTTTGGGGTTGTTTATGATCTCAGTTATTTGGAGTGTTCAGCTCAGGTTTGGACTGTTGACTGGATCATTTGCAGAATTGGTATCGCTAAACTTTGCCTATCCAAATTTGACATCAGTGTCTTTTAAATGGATGCCTCAATTTCATCTAGAAATACTGGATCAGCAGATGGGTTAGAGTTAAAATTTTCTTCCAAATGGGTATAGAATTGTTCTTTTTACTCTTGCTGTTCTCGTTTTGCGATGCATTCCCATATGCATATTCTATCTCAGGTGCTTAGCTCTGTAGGCATTGTCAACTCTAGGTACTAATGCTAAGGTGCCTTGGCAACAGATATTTATCACCGTACCTCGAACTTATGTGTTTTTGTTCCGTGAAGACTTTGTTCACAAACTTTTCCATTGAAGATGACTGCAGTTTCACCATTGAAGTCCCAAAGCATAGGCTTGACACCGTACTCCGTTCAGGCCTAGTGGTCATGAAACTTCTCCCTGATAAGGTCCTTTGATTAAGCAATAATAGCCCTGTTTTTTAGTGCATTTTTATCTTCGCTTAGAAAAAAGTAGCGTGTTAATTGCAACAACAAACTGGTTTAATTCCGTATTGTTGTTGTATTGTATAAAAATAAACAAAAAACAGAGCTAATGTGGTTCATAGCCAGGCTTAATGTCAATAACTATGCTTCCAAATCAATTTTCCACAATGAAACTGTAATAAATGCCTCAATGTTTTTTCTTTTCACCATAGTCATAGGTACCTGATCCTTTCCATTATATCTTCTGCATTGTTGTGGTATAATATTTGCCTACCTTTAATATCGCGGAAAGACAAACTGAAGTTGGTAAGTAGCACCTCTCAGTTCTAACGATCTCGGTGTATACTCTCAAGACGTTCTAGGTCTTGTTGCTATTTCAGGTTTTTGTGTCTCTTTCATATAACTACATCATATCACCTATACCATGAAATAATCTATGGTAAACCCTTAATCTTTTAAGTTCAATTTGTCTGTAGGTATATTTAATGCACCTCCAAACGGAATTATTGAAATATCTTTTGAAAGGCTCATCTGCTTCCACAATGCTTACACCAGCAAAACTCTCTAATCTCCAATATGGCAATATATAAGTTTTTTGAATGCATTTATACTCTTTACCTTTCCATATCAATATCCAATTCTGTCATTATTAATTCATTCCTCAAATTTACCTCTTCCTAAGAACGAAACGATATAGGTTTTGCCTTTCAACTCGTTTCAATCCAGAAATCCATTTGGATGTTCCCATTTCAAAAATTAAATATTTAACACTCCTATTAAGGACTTTCTATGACCTAAGTCATCACGATGTGTGTACCCGTTGCCTACATACCTTTCTATCCATACCATTTATCTAAATAACATTATTTTTCAAGAAAATAAAAATGTCAAAACCAACCTGAGTTTGCATAATATTTTTCGCTTGCTTTAGATAAAAAATAATGATGGCTTGTGTAAGGGTGGTTGAATGTGAGATGCGAGTAAGGTATGGTGGTGTGTTAAGCTGATTGAATAACCTTTTAACCCTTTATGCAAAAGCTTATAGCAAATACAGTTGTCTGGGAGTCATGTTGGTAAGTTTCATTTCTTTTTTTTCTGTATTTTTATTAAAACCATAGAAATAATAACGTTTTGTTTCACAGCACATGCAACAACTTATACTTTTTCTCTACTTTTACTGTGAACCGGAAGCTCCTCCGCAACTATATAGATCCACTCAAATTTGCGCCACCATAACGACATATGTTGTGTGTGTTTGTGTTAGCCGAAGAACTGCTGAAACTATTACGTGGAGTGTGGAGATATTGCCATGTACAGTGCTGTCAGTGTTACTATAGGTGTGTTTTATTGGAAAAGGTATCCGCAGCACAGTGAAATTTGTTATGAATTACAAAAACAGCATCGGCAGCAAAATCGCTGCCGATAAAAGTTAAAGTAGAATCCTGCTGCCGATAAACTTTTGACGTTTGTTCGAGTATCGAACTCAATTGAATAGGATTTTTGTGTGTCGTCATTGGTACGACTGGTACTTTTATGTGTCTCGAATTCTCGATGGCTATGTTCGTAGAGTAGAATTATGTTGAATGAATGGCCCTGTTTAGACTGTAACTTTTCACTTCGTCAAGACCATGTTTTTGTAGAAGAAATCGGTGAAGAGAAAATTTCACCCATAAATTTACGTCATGGTGGCGTAGTGAGCAATTACAGTCTAAACAGGGTCGTTTGTAAGTGCATGGTTGTTTTGTTCTACGTTTTCGACAAAATAAAAAAATGATCCTATCCTATGCTATGCTAAAAAAAAACGCTGCCTTAAATTAGTTTAAAGTGCAAAATTTAGCATTTTTATTTATAAGTGACAAACAAGATATATTCTGCCGACTGTCAAACGATAATTCGGAATTCACAACATCAAGACGCATTCCACAAAGCATTTTTCTTCACATTTTCTTCTATAGGCAACCAAATAAATTACTCAAGGGAATGGAAGGTCAAAATTCACGATCATTCCCATTTCAAAATTCACTTCGCAGCTCATATGAAAAGCTTTTTTTGTAAACCTTGGTCTATAGGGACCAGTTTGTATAAACATGGTTCAAATTTTGATCCGATGCTCAGCAATTTTAAGTTACTGCTTTTGGTGGAAATGCTACTTTGTACAAACGTGGTTCAAGCTTTGATTCGTGGTTCCATTATTTTAGCTCACTGATTTCGGCAGTTTAACTGAGGTTCAACAGTGGTCAAGCTTGGAATAGTTATTACAACATACTTGAACTTTGGAATCATCGTTGCACTTCAGTAGATCCGATAAAATCGATGAGTCACAAATGCTGAACCATGGATCAAATTTTGAACCAGTTAGTACAGCTGCAACTAACTGAGGGTTCAGGCTTATTTGGCTACTAATGTACTCAATTAATCCGGTTAAATTGGTGAGTTAAAAAATTTCCAATGGAAAACTAGGTAAATGCATTAAAATTAGCCATACAATCATGTCCTTATTGTAATTTATAAAATTATCCCTAATAAAGTCATCTACTCCATGTGTATTGAGTCGGTTATTATACGACGACTTTTGAGTCATTACTTATTTCAAAATTAAATGAGTGCAAATTTGATTTCACTTTCACAATATTAAATTTCGAAAAATCTCAACTAAAAAGTCTTCGTGTAGTAGCAGACTAAATCATGACTTTTTTACTTTGACCATAGTCTACCAACATACCCCTATCCCTTTTCTTTTTTTTATAGCTGCAAAATCAATTTTCGTATCTGAAAATGGCAAATAAAGAAAAAAGGGACACAAACATTTGATTAAAACCATAAATTATATAAATATATAGTTTTATTTCCCATTTAACTTACAAATATGTTAGTTTTTGTTAATAATTTTGGTTTATTTCTACTTTTAACTTTCACAAAACTTACTTTTGTGTCGTGACAGCTGTTCAGGCGTACCATATTGCAAATACAAAAATATAGGCAGCTGCGGATGCGTTTTTATGGAAATTTCTCACTGTACTATATATAAAATTCCAAAAAAACACGCCTTATAATAGCGTTTTCATTTAGATGAATAGAGTGCTCCTGTTACACTCTTGTTTTAACCTTGCAGTTGGAGTGAAAAAATGGTGCAAAAGGAGTACTCTGAACTTCCAAATGAAAACGACATACTTCAGTTATTATTTTGAGAGGCTTTTTAGACACAATCAAAACAACGTAGTAAAACTGTTGTAAACATCGTAAACGTTGGCGTCGTTGTTAAGTTCAAGACATCGTAAAAGTCAGTGTTGGTAAGCTTACGACGTCGAAAAAGTCGGTGTCAGAAAGCTTACGAGTATTTCACACAAAATCAAAAACCTTCCGATGAGAATGTATGTGGTTAACTTGCGTCGTAAATGAAAATGTTTAACATAGGAAACTTTTGTTGGTATTATGAAAAGAAATAAATCAGCTGATTGGTGGTTTTCCACATTATTTACACATTTATATAATTGTTTAAGGAGCGTTCACGAAACGTGTGTCGGAAAGTTTACGATTTTACGATGTCAGAAAGTTTCCACAATCACGAACTCTATAAGCTGAACCAAGATGATGATACCAAAACGTCAAGAAAGGTCAAATACATTGTCTCGGTCACATATCAAGTGCATAGACAACAAATATTCTAAAAAAAAAATAGAACTCAGGTTCTAGGCTGCAAGGAAGATCAAGTTCTGGTGTAAGGACCAATTCATCGAGAACTTCTGCAAGACAAATGGAAACAAGCAGGGGATAAACTAAACTGAAAAATTAATCCGCATGAAGCCGCGTCGGTGTTCATCGTTATGGAAATTAAAGAAGAAGAATGATATATGTGTGGCCAAAGGTTCTAAGCGGAGTTTTTCTTTTGCTGGGGCATAAAGATGTTACGTACTTGATGTGTTTCCACATGCTTCCGTTTGCTTTAGCTTTGAAACAAAATACTTCTGTCAATCTGTTCGCTGGTTTTTGAACTGAAACGAAACCGACATCTCTGGCTTTGACTCTGGAACAGATATGCATAGTATAGATAGATGGATACAAAAAAGTGTAATTGGATGCACATGACGGATACTGATACATTACGCCGCTCTGCTTCGAGGTTCGAGCGGATCCGTTTCCGCATGAACGTGACGCTTTTACAAAGGACTTTAATTCCATTTTAAAGACAACCCTCTCTCCACCTCTAAGAGTTGTAACAATGAACTCAGAGGGAATAAGGATAGAGAGAGGCTAGAAAGGGACTATTTACAACATAAAGAAAGCAAAAAAACAAAAGAAAAAAACAAAACGGAAAAGGAACCGAGAAAGCACTGTTCTTATTTACAAGGTACATAATATAATATAATGTATCTATCTATCTGCCTATCTATCTAGTGCCTTTAATTATTATTTTCCATTCCATGGGAAACTATTTCAATACGAATGAATTGCTGGCTTCTTTTTGTGCCTCCTTTGTAATGATTTCCATCCTTAATCTTCTTTAAAAAGTATGTCATTTCATCATCACAGTCACAGGCCAGGAACAGGCATGACGGGAAAATAAGGATTTTATGACGCTCACTCCAAGAGCTCATTGGGCTCATCTCGCTATAGTACATATACCAGATACTATGTAGATTGTATGTGTTTCAGTTCGGTTAGGTTTGGTTCGGGTTTAGTTCAAATGAGGTCAACATAATAGAGGTGAGGTTGGAAGAGGGTTCAAAAAAGATCTGATTGCTTTGAAGGAGTAGATACATTGGATACGTTGTATCTCGAAGTTTATTTATATTTTGTTGTTGTTGCTCTTATAAACATACATAATGTAGTAGTATACTGTATACATATGTTTTTATTTTCAAGAACCTATACCCGGAATACCAACAGAGAATCCAAAAAAATGAAGTGGCTTATCAATTGTTGTGAATACCTACCTACACCTTTGGCATCGAGAAAATAGAGTGTATTTTTTCGGGTATGCCGTAGATATACCTCTCTACATACCTAGTCCAGATAAAGCGACGTCCTAGTTGCACAACAACTACCTCTATAGACTTCCATTTTAGAGACCATCAGCAGGCATTTTGCATTTTATTTTTAAATCTCCTTAACGCGGTCGTTCCATCGTTCGTTCATATGGCTGCAGAGTTTTTCGATTAATATATGTTTCAGTTTTCAACAAACCCATCACGAACTGAAACGCTATTCTATACTACTGAAACCAACACCACCATCACTCTATACTACCACCCACAGCCAACCTAGAGATATTAAATTTTTTGCATTGCTTAGCATTGGCTCGGTTGAGTTGGTTGGCCAAAGATATGAGGAGATGGCTTAAAGTTTATGTTCTGTTCCAATTTTTTTTTTTTTTTTTTGCGGAAAAAGTAGATTTTTTTTGTTCTGCTTCTCTGGTTTAACGATAATAAATTGATTCAAACACAGATTAGCTATAGGTATGTAGAATCTATTTAAAAAAAAATATACAAACCTGTACATATGACAATCATTAGGTATATATAAAGAATGCTACTTGCTAATATGATTATTGTAGACAGGCTACCTATCATAATTGTTGACAACCTTGAAAAACTTTTTCACTCCATAGAGCACTAAAGGGTAAACATTTAACAAAAGCCTTTAACTAGCGCAAAAATGAATGTAAATAGAAAGTGTCACAAGTTCCACAAAAAATAAAATGCACGACTGGATCGCCCGTACTTGCTCTTATGTTCAAGTTGGGTGGGGCTTAAGAACTTTAAAAAATATTCAAGTAATTATAGAAAAAGTATAAAAAGCATTTAAATCGTTCTTTTAATTGTATAAACAGCCTGATAAATAACTTAGAGCTCAAAAAAAAGTATGCCATTTGATTACTTGAAAAAATATGAATATATGCAGAAAAAAAATTTAAAATCGTTGGAGCCGTTTTCTTAAAAATTAATTTTTTATACATAAAATTTTTGTAACATTTTTCAAAAAAAAATTGTGTATGCCAATTTTGAGTATATATTAATATTAATATATATTAATATATATTTTAAACTGAAATTTCAAAACAATTCATCAACCCGTTTTTGAAATATTGAATTTTCAAAAAAAAATTTTGAATATTATTTTAAAAATCCAAAATTTATTTTTTCAAAAATTTTGGTATGCAGTATTATTTATATTTTAACAAAGCTTTTGTGCAAAAAATTTCATTGAAATCGAATGAGCGATTAATGAGAAAATCAAAAAAACCGTTATATGGCAGGTACCGTTAATAAATGTTTTTGGTAATTTTTTTTTTCTTACTAAAAGGTACATCATATCCAGTGGCGATTCCTCTCAGTTGGCTAGGTTGGCTGCGCCAACCCTTAAATTTCGTCTTAAATACACGTACTACAAACAATTTGTTTTTATTAAAACTTGAGAACAAAATATCCTTTTATGTTGATAAAAAACAACACCCCAATCCGTTTAACTGGCTGAACAGAATGCAAAACGGAGCTGGAATAGATGTCAAAAATGCTGCAGCCGGAGCTGCAAGAGTTGAACAATTTTTAACTTTTACTGCAGCATTTTTGACATCTACTGCAGCTTTTTGACATCTATTCCAGTTGCGTCTTGCATTCTGTTCAGCCAGTAAATCATTATAAAACCAGCAAAACCTATTTATATTAGCTATATAGCTATATTAATCCCATACAAAGCAGATATCTCCTCTAATATTATTTTTCTTTCAATATTGGTCTGTGTTGGCTATACATTTTGCGCCAAAAAAATTTCATACAAACTACACTTTTATTCCCCATGTGATGTCTCACTCTATCTTTAAGAACAGACCCGCAAAAATATCCACACAGGTTGGCTCCATAGATTTTAATATATACCTAGATAACCAACTTCGCCTTCAAAAGTGAAGCTCGGCCACCATTTTATTGGAGGCATTTACAACAACAATTCTATTGTGTTTTGTGTGTTGTTTACTTTTTGCAGAGGAGATTTTTTCTAAAATAAAGTATTTGTATTTGTTTAATTGGTTTTTTTATTTATGAAACGTGATTTTAAGGTGTGCAAGATTGCAAAAATATTAAAATACCTAGTTTTGGTAGTGTCTATGCGTGCAAAAACAGTAACAAGTGGAAATGGTATTTTTGCCATATTTATTTGAGAAATGACAATAAATTATATCTGCAATTAAAGCCAACAATTTAAGCTTTCTTTTGATACCAAAAAATGTACACGTCATCACAGAGTTTTAAAAGATATCAGTGCACAAAAGCAAGACTAAGAAAAAAATTCTCACAAGAAGTTAAATGTAAATATCTCAAAATATATTAAACGTAGCTATATAATTTTTTTTTTTTATTACCTCTTCTAAATTCCAAGATATAAACATTTATTTAGAGAAACCACTAAGGCATTTAATTAGATTGTTTACATTTTTTGCCTCCAACAAAATGGTCGCAAAGCTTCACTTTTTCTCTGTTCAAAAGATCCTATGTTGGCCATCTTGGTAAATGCCTTAGTGGTTTCTCTAAATAAATGTTCATATCTTGGAATTTAGAAGAGGTAATAAAATGATTTTTGTATCAAATGAAAGGTATTTTTGCTATCTTTTAAACGGTAACAAAATTATATAGCTACGTTTAATAAATTATTATTATTATATTATTATTATTATATTAACATTTAACTTCTTGTGAGAAATTTTTTCTTAGTCTTGCTTTTGTACACTGATATCTTTTAAAACTCTGTGATGACGTGTACATTTTTTGGTATTAAAAGAAAGCTTAAATTGTTGGCTTTAATTGCAGATATAATTTATTGTCATTACTCAGATAAATATGGCAAAAATACCATTTTTTCTTGTTACTGTATTTGCACGCATAGACACTACCAGCACTAGGTATTTTTATATTTTTGCAATCTTGAACACTTTAAAATCACGTTTCATAAATAAAAAAACCAATTAAACAAATACAAATACTTTATTTTAGAAAAAATCTCCTCTGCAAAAAGTAAACAAAACACAAAACACAATAGAATTGTTGTTGTAAATGCCTCCAACTAAATGGTGGCCGAGCTTCACTTTTGAAGGCGAAGTTGGTTATCTAGGTATATATTAAAATCTATGATTAAAATCTATGGTTGGCTCTATTGAAAAAGCCAACGCCTGGGTAGATAAATGTGAGTTGATTGCCGACCAGTACCCACCAGTGGAGAACCTAGTTATCTGAAGCAAATGTTTTAGTTCGAATTTTATATGGTTACCTTGAAAAAATCATAACTCCCATTTTACTCATCCGATCTTCAAGGTTAAGGTCTTTAAATAAAGCCAAAATGACACGCTACATTGTGTGAAAAAATCATTGAAAAGGGGGAAAAAATTCATACTAAAGGGGTCATTAAGTCTGCCTTCAATTCGATTTGCAGCATTCTAAATTCAAAAGTTGATGAAATATTTCACAATTTCAAAAAACAAAAAATGCTTATTTTTTGCTTATTTTCTCTTCTAAGATTATATAATAGGTACAATGTTTTACCATCAGACCTACATGAGCGGTGCTAAAAAATTTTTAAATGATTTCTTACAAATAAAATGCATTTTAATTAAAAAACTGTTCGACATAGCTTCATTAATATAAAATGATTACTTTAACAAATCTGGATGAATCTTTATAATTAATGTTTTAAAATACTGTCAGTAAGATAATCGTTAGATTTATAAAAAATAATTATTATTTTTTACATGGTAACTATGACAAAAATGTAAAAACAATTTGAAGTAATGTTTTTTTACACCTACTTAATGGCATTAATATCTAAAAATTTCATATAAATATTGAACATAGAAAAAAAAATTTAATCAAGTATTTAAATTTAGTATAAAGACTAAATATATGTAGGTAATCACAAAGTTGTATATCCAACACCAGAGCAGGAATTAAATATTATTTGAATTTAATACATTTAAAACATGTATGGATTCAGTTCTTGGAACGAACCAATATCCATTTAAACTTTTAATAAGTTATTGAAACTCGATAGCTAATACAAAATAACAAATGATTTTTTTATTAAATAAAAAGGATAACTGAACTAAATATGATCGAGACGGTTCTGTTCTAAAAATCCATTCGTTTTGTTGATAAAACAATCAATAATTATTCCATTAGGTTACTACGTTATTTTTATCAAGAGTGAATTTTGAATATCTAATGAACAGGTAAAATTGAAATGAAACTGAGTGGATTGAATGAAAAATAGTAAATTTAAATTGAACAAATGAAATAAAGATAGTAAAAGTAAATAATAAATGATGAGCTGCTACACATGCTTTGTTGTACATTGTTCCGGCCCCACGAAAACGTTAATAACTTTTTTAATTACCAACGGATTTGAATGAATCAGATTTTTTTCGATTAACAATTAAAAATACTTTTATTTTTATAATTGAAAGAATCCAGTATAAATGTAACTTATCAACATTGATAATTTTTTTTAATATTCCAAAATGAGGTGTCAAATTAATATTGGATTATAATAATTTAAATTATTTTCAGCCAAACATAATTATAAAAAACTTCACAAGAAATTTTAGGGGGAAACAAGCTTAGGGCATCTATATAAATATATCCTTTTCGAGCACATTTACCTGAAAAATACATAGCTTGAATATTAAGGAACTAAAATAAACCTTATTTATGATTTAGTATTTGTCTTAAGAAATCAGAAATATCTAAATTATAAAGCTCAATTGGAAGTAAAATATCAAAAATGTGTTTTTAAAAAAGTCTCACATTAAAAACTACTTAATTAATCCCCCTTTTGGCAAACTATATGGCTTATATTAATCAACCAAGTCCACAAAATGGATTTAATTTTTCAAAATTCTATTTCACCAATCCTAATAAAAAATTTGATATGAAACATTGCTGTACGTTGCTCAAAAGCTTGAGTATTGATTTTCAATTTATTTATTAATTCTAAGAAAATTCACATTTCGATAATTTCCAAGGTAGCCGTCGAAACCAAATAAAATCAAAAATTGTTGATCCAACTGCATTCAATTTGCTATTAGTCGAGAAATATTGCTTTGATTTTTAAAAATAAGGTGTCTATTGGCGTTTTTCTATTTTAGCTCAGAGCAGATCAGATCAGATTCAAAACACAAAAATAATTGAATCAGAGGGCTCAGATAATAAAATTTTTAATTTCTGAATCTGATCTGATCTGAGAGATTAATCCTCAATTTTTTAGAGCGTTACAGTTTACAGGTTACATTTTCATAAAATTTGAGTAGCTGAGATGCTTCGAAAGGCTTAAAAGCATGTTTTTTTACTATATTTACAATAATTTCATTCTTATTTTTCAAAGTGTTTAAATATATGTAATAATTTGGACTAATGTGTCAATAGAGAAAGAAATGTTGTCGAAGAAAAGAAAAAGTGAAAATTTTTAGGAACCGGTTCTCGAAATTTTTTTGAAAATAGAGTGACGACTGGATTTTATGTAGGTATAGATAAATGAGTTGAATTAAAACTCATTATTGAGGAAAAAAATTAAAAATTTTTGCTTTTATTATATTCAGCTTTGATCAAAAGATTATTCGTAGCCAACCCAGAACTCAAGACCAGAAATCGCCACTGATCATATCTACAATAATACACTGATTTTTTTTAATCAAAATCGTTGGAACCGTTCTTGAGATAAATAAGCTTTTCCTTAACGGTTGTATGACAAGTACCGTTATTTTTTGAGCTAAAAAAAAAAATTTCAATTTCCCCTCTGGAGAGTTACAAAAAAACCTTAAGTTCAAAATTTGAGGAAAATCGCTTCAGTGGTTTAGGCTGTAGGTTGAGGTACGGACAGACAGACAGACAGAATTTTGCCACCCACTTTTTTCGTGTTCTCTATCATCGTAATGTCATGTTTGATTGTTATCTCGAAATTTTTTTTTGCACGAATCCAAAACTTGCCCTATAGTACCTATATCGCAAGTAAAAATATAAGCAATTTAGTTTTTTGTTTAAGTGTTTGTGACATTTTTGTTATATTTATATTCAAAGATTTGTATTAACTTCCCATTGATGCCCTCGGAATGTTAGTTTTTTTATAAAAAAAAATCGCCGATTCTCGACTCTCGATCTTCGAAATTCTTTTTCAGGTGTTCAATATGCCATGAAGTGAGACCAAAGATTGGTTTGTCTTCAGTTCAAAATATTAGAAAAAAAATACTGTTGAATAATGTTTGTAGCCTTTTTCTATAAAAACTGTTTATTACTTTTTTACAAAGAACTAGTATGTATAGAGTAAAACTATCCCAATGCCAATATCAATGTTTGTTCTTAAGATATTCGAAACTAAAAATGTTCAACAATTTTTGGTAGGTAGGTTTCTTGTATTTTTTCGCTTAAAAAACTGTTTGTTGATTATTTTTTTCTTAAACTGTTTACTCAATATTTTTAAAAATTGTATCAATTATTTGTTTTAAACTTGTGCATGGAATGAAATTACCCCGAAGCCAATATCATTGTTTGTTCTCAAGATATTTGAGACGAACAAATTTTTTCCACAATTATTGGTTAAGTTGCTTGTAACTTTTTTCGCTTTAAATAAAAAAAAATACCTATTTGTTAGATTTTTTTTTAAAGTCATATATAAAATTAAAATAACCGGAAGCCAATATCATTTGTCTGTTCTCAAGATATTGGAGGCAAAAAACAAATTTTCAACAATTATTGGTAAAATTGCTTGCAGTTTTTTCGCTTAGGAAAAACTGTTAACTCAATATTTTTAAAAATGTTGTCAATTTTTATATATAAACTAGTGTATACTTTAAAATTACTTCGAAGCCAATATCAAACTTTGTTCTCAAGATACTCGAGCCAAACAACTTTTTTCAACTATTTCTACCAACTTTTTTTTATTAAAAAAACTACTACTTTACTACGTTAATATGCGTAAAATAAAATTAACCCGAAGTCGATAGCATGATTTGTTTTCGAGATATTCAGGACTAAAGAAATTCGACTATTTTTTTTTTTAAAGTTGCTGTAGTAAAAAAACCGCTCATTGAATTTTTTTAAAGTCCTTACTGCACGTAATGAAACTATCTATAAAATAAAATTCATCCCAAGTCGATATCTTTATTCGTTCTTGAGATATGGTGAACGAAAAAAAGCGAACGAACGTACGAACATAGGTACGTAACAAACATAGACATCTCTCTAAAAATAATGGATTCCGATTCTAAGGAGCTCGAAACGTGAAAATGTGTCGAAATTTTTGGTTCGACAAATCGGACCAATAGGTAACAATAGTTTCCAATGGGAAGTTAATAATGTAATATTAAAGTTCCATGCAAAAGATATTTGTATTATATTTATGGTTATTCTTATTACGAATTCTTGTGGCATCTAAGGATATGCCGAGATTTGGTTTTCAGATTTTTCTTAGGCCTAAGAATAACAAATATGTACTCGCCATGAAGTCTTACACAAACTGGCAATGGAGTTTTTCAGCCACAAGTATGAGCAGTAGTCCCTGGAAAAATTATGAATTTTGGAGACCTTTTTGAAACGACTTTTGGCGGGCTAGAATCACTTTTGATTTATTATTTTTCAGTGCAAAAATCATAACATTTGAACGCACACGAGTATCGTTACAATTTGTTTTTTTTTTTTGTTTAAATAAAATTTCGAAGGCTATAAAAATGGTAAATTGAAAAGAAATTGTTGTCCTGGATGTTTCAGGATCATTGGCTGAAGTAAGATTATCTAAATAAAAGGAATTAAAAGAAAAGGGGGTAACTACCCATTTATGTATTCGGAAACTAGAGGCCCAATGTTATTTTATTATTAGAAAATCACCAGTTCAATATTTTCGAAAACGCTTTCAGGTATTGAATATACAATCAAATGAAGACTAAAGATTAGTTTGTCTTCAAGATATTAGAGACAAACTCATTTCTTAATTAGTGCGTAGAATAAAACTAGCCCAAAGCCCATATCATTGGCTGTTCTCATGATATTTGAGACGAACAAAAAATTCAACATTTTTTGGTAAAGTTTCTTGCAGTTTTTTTTTCGCTTTGAAAAAAACTGTTGAATTTTTTTACAAATTCTATCAGTTCTCTATTTTAAGCTAGTGTGTACAGATAAATTAAACTGAAGCACATATTACTATACGAGAGTACTAGCTGACCCGGAACTTCATTATCTACGCCTAAAATCCTTAATCCTGTTGTCCAGTGCGTGTCCATTGACGTCTTGAGGCATGGGCCTGGTGGGCCAGGGCCCCGCGATTTAGGGGGCCCCCTGAACTGCCCAAGTATACCAACCGATTGTTATTTTTGAAAGTAGATACCTACACATATGCGAAGTTGAAATTGAATTTATTTGGCTCTAATAAAATAAGTGATAGAGCATTATTTTTTCATCCTTATCATGAAAGACCACTTAATACTCTTAAAACGTTTTGTTCACAAAAAAGAATATTTTAAGTTATTTTGGTACTTTTGGTACCAAAATAATAAGGAAAGGAAGGCTTTTATAATAATGAAGAACAAATTATACTCAAAAACTTGTTTTGAGTTTGTTTTTAATAAAATGATATCAAAGCGAATAAAACTCAAAAATTTTAAAAATGACGTTTAATACAAAAATTTTTACAAAATCGTTATCGGCACAAGAACAAATTTTAGATCAATTTACAAATGCTCGTTTGAATAGATCTGTTGTAATTTGATAAAGGTAGAGCTAGTTAAAAATAAAAATATCCAAAACAAAGCGAAAACGAGAAAATTATACTTTTTAATTTGTACACCCGGAACAAAATCCTTGGACAATTTTTTTGTTTGAACTTCGTTTTCGGAACATTTTAAAACGTCATAGGTAGGGTAGAGCGGGGCTAGTTGGACCACGGGGCAAGTTGGACCACGCGAATAACTCAGAAACCACAAGAGCTAAATGAAGACGATCATACACGAATGAAGCATTGTTACTAAATCATGCGTGCTAAACTGGTTTAAGGTGGATTTCTTCTGCCAAAGGAGAACCACACGCTAATATGTGTTTTTTGGGTACAAAAGTAAAAAAAACGAATTTGTTTCTTTTTGTGTTATCGTGATGAAAACATCGGATTTTTTTAACAAAGTATACTAATTTTGTGAGTTCTGTTATTGAATATTTGCATTCCATTTTTGAAATTGAAGAATTCTAAGTGTTGTTTGCAGAGTGAGGGAATATATTCATCAAGCTAGGTGTGGGGTAAGTTGGACCAGGCGGACCAACTTGCCCCGCTGAATTAAAAATAAATGTTTTATATTGGAAAATAGTATGAACATTTTTGAACAGATAAAGTTCCAAAGAGGAAGAAGAATGTTATGGCTGTATGTTATTATCGATGTGTATGGAAGCATATTCTGAGACTTAACCCGACGAGGAGTGGGTGCAATGCCATTCTTGCTGAAATCAGGCCCATACAAGATTCTCTATTACTGGTACATGGTGCCATGGGGTCATTTACGTTATCTTATGTTGTGCTTTGAATTAAGTTATAGTTTGGGATCAAATTAAGTTCAAACTAACAGTGCTCTTGTCCTTAATAAAGCTCCTTTTTCCACTTTTTAGGCTTTGGTCCAACTTACCCCACCAACTGGTCCAACTGGCCCCGCTAGTGGGGCAAGTTGGACCACTTGGACTTTGTGCACTTAAAGTAATCTAATTCTTCT